>CM052884.1:53568732-53593743 GCA_028534135.1 Potos flavus | reverse complement strand
CCCCTCCTGCTCCTGCTGGGCCCCTGTCCACCCTGACCCCGCCCGACCACACCCTGTGCCCACTGGGGTTCCATGCACTTGATCCCTCCATACCCTGACCCTCCAATGCCACCCCTTATCTTCATCCAGTCCTGACCTCACCTTGCGCACCCAGCAACCCCACTGTGACCTCATCCAATGCTGCTTTTGTTCTGAGGTCATGGCCGAGACCCCTGCGTGGCCCCTGCAGAAACCCCCTTTCTCCGAGGTGGAGCGCGCTGCTGGGAATCCTGGGAGAAGCAGGCCTGGCCCCCCTTAGATGTCCTTCCCCAGCTCTAAATACGATCACCTTTTCCTCAGCTGCCTTCAATTGTTTGGGAAAGGAGGCAGGATGTGAGTTTAAATCTGTAGGGAACTGTATATACTCAAGTCTCCCCGGTGGTTACCAATAAAGAATCTTGTTGAAGCCTGCCTTCCCCCTGGCTCCCCTCCCAAGGTATCCGGACTCCCTCCCCTTCCTGCTAAGTCTCTGTGGGCCACATGACTGACCAAGCTTTGGTGAAGCCTTTCCCTCCCATCTTCTCTGATCCTACCATCCCCTACTTTCTCCCTACCTCTCTGGCTGCTCCTCCTCACTCCCTTCTTTCTCCCCATCTTCCACTGGCCTCCTGAACGTTGGTGCTCCCCAGGACGTTGAGCCAGCCCTCTTTCTCTCACTGAACATACCTCCTTCTAGTCCAGCTGGGGCTTGGCTTTCTTCCACTGTTGAACTTTACACTGAGCTTCCAGCCCTGAGCTCTCTCCTGAACCCCGTAGCCAGCAGATTCCAGCTGTCTTCCCTCGGGTGTCCCATGTTCAAAATGGACTTTCCTCCCACCCACCCCTGCTGGCCCACACCATCCTTCCTCCCAGATTTAGCATCCCGGGGAATGGCACTACCATCACAATTGTTTGGGAATTCTCCAGAAACCTGGCAACCTGCTGGGTCCTGCACTTCTCTCTTTTTCTCTTCCCTCAAACTCAACACTCACCGAGCCTATTACTTTTACCTCTTTAATGCCTCTTGAATCTGGTCCCCCTTCTCCACCACCATCACCGCCCTGGCCAGCCACTCTCAATTCTTATGTGAACAACCGCGAGCATTTCCTGTCTGGTTTTCCTGTCTACTCCACATTCCTTCATTCCAGAGCAACCTTGCTAAAAATCAAACCATGTCCTCTGACTGCCTGAAACCTTCAATGGTTCCCCCATTGCCGACGAAGTAAAGCGTGCCATCCTTACCAGACGTCCCACGCTCTTCACAATCTTGCTGCTGCCTCCTGTTTCTTCTTCCTCCTCCTCCCCTGCCTCCCCTGCCCCTGCAGCTCTGCCCCATCACCCCACCCACCTGCCACAGGCCCCTACTTCACGCCTCTAACATACTGTGGTCAGATGCAGGTCCAGAATGTTCTAAGTACCAGCAGACTTGGGATGAGGGAGGGCGGAAGAGCCTCTGGTATACACCATGCATTTGCTCAGCGATCATTCAGGGAGCCTCTTCTGTTCCAGGCACTGGGGAGAGAGCAGTGAGAGTCCAAAGGCTGTGCACTGGAGGAGCTCGATGTCCCCTGGGGGAGACCCAAAGGGGCGGGCAAATACAGAATGAAGAGGGCCGACTAAAGATGTCACATCAGTGTGTGATGACATCCTGACATGCTTTAGATGCCAGGTGTTGCATGCAGTAGGAACGGGCGAGAGTGGATTTGGGGAAGCCGGTCTGGAGCTACTATGATGGTCCAGGAGAGAAATCACGGTGCCTGAATGGGAGAGGAGGCAGTGCGAATAGAGGGATGTTCACAAAGTGGAACGGACAGAACTATACGACTAATTCACTATGGGATGCAAGAGAGGACTCTAGAATGACCTCACGGTTTCTGCCTTGGCAAGGAGGGGATGGCGGCACCATCCATGAAGTGAAAATAGAGGGCAGAGAGAACAGACGTGGGCCCCAGCCCTCGCCTGGGTCCTTGGTTTTTATCGTTGTTATTGTTGTTATTTGACTTAACAATTATGAGCTCTACTGTAGACAAGCAGGTGCTAAGTGATTACCTGCTTTATGTGATGGTATTCTCACAATTCTTGTCTCCCTTGAGGAGATTATTATCCCCATTCTGCAGATGGGGCTACTGAGGCTCCAGAAGGCCCAATGATTTGCTTACACTGACGTAGTGGCCAATGAAGGATCCAGGTGCCGGGCCAGGCCTGGCTGACTCCCAACACCCCTCTTGTAACAGCAGTATTCTGTCGCCTCCTGGGGGTGTGAGGCTCTGTGGGGCTGCCCCAGCCTCATATCCAGAGCTACTCCTGGGAGTTTCTGCTTCCTTTCCCTGCCTCATGCTCACAAGTGGAGCTTGCTTTTCCTCCCCGTGGCTCTGGATTCCTGTAGTGCCCGGGGGTAACCGTGGGGGTTGGGGTGGCGATCCAGAGCTGGGACAACAGCCTGGCCTGTGGGCAGTAGTCTCACTTCTGCTCACACACAGCAGAGCCAAGAGCGGTGCCTTGTGAGACCTCCTGGGCCCCTCCATGCCTGCCCTTCCACACTGAGCTACGTGGCGGGACGGAGGGCAACGTCCTTGGTGGGATTTGCAGAGGCTGGGTTGAGGGGAGGGGCTTCCGTGAGTGGAGAAGCGAGGCAGGCAGGGGGCGCCACCGAGCCCTCCGGGGTCGGTGGACTAGCTCCGGAGGTTGTACCTGATGAGCTCCCCTGAGCAAGCAAGCACTGGAAAATCAATATCGTTTTCCACTTTCTGTGCTGGGCGACTCATTTTCATTATGTCTCCCGCTTCCTCTGTGTTGCTGAGGACTGAGACGGTTCTCTGGCCATGGTCCCAGTCCTAATCTCTGTGCAGGCTGACAAGCTTGGTGAACACGCGGCTCTAGGACGCATGGTCCGTTTCCCACTGCCTCGGAACCTGGGGACCGGCCCCAGGCCCGCCACCCTTAGCTACATGCCTGCCCTTCTCACACACATGACAGCCAACCCTAACTCATCACCCACATTTTTCAGATAGTGGGCTGTATGACCATTGCAGCACCAACACTTAATCAAGTTAACCCTTATGGATGAAAATCTCTCCCAAATGTTCTCAAATCTTCTCTGACATTAAAAAAACAAAAAAACAAAAACCTGTATCTTTCTCTCTTTTTATTAAAATAATAAATATCTGTTACATACAAAGTTTGGCAACTATAGGCCATTATGAGGAAAAATTATTTCATGCAGGAGTCATTAATGAGGAAGAAAATGCGGACAGGTGTGCAGGCATATGGGGTCTGGAAGGATTTGTAGGTACGCACCAAGAGGGGGATGTGTTTATCACCCTCAAGCATCATCTCCCCCGAGGAGGAGACTCCTATCCACAGTGCTCAGAAGTGCTTAGTCTACAGCAGGCGTAGACGTGCAGGGTGAACTTGTGAGTGTGCTTCTGCATGAGGAGACAGCCCCTCCCGGCCAGCCTCCGGGCCCTTCTCTAGCTCCTATTCAACAGAGACTCGAGAAAGGAAACAAAGAGCTCTGAGCAAAATACACATCCCGCTCTTACTCTGAAGAGAGGTCCCACATTCTCAGCTAGTCTATTTTACTTTCTTTCAGGAAGAATTTTGAAGTTTGGGCATCAAGTCCTCGCGCTCCGAAGTTGATTTCCTGGCCTCCAAGCTCACTGACAACTCGGAGCAGCACGAGGCAGTGAGGAAGCTCTGGACGGACGCCCCGGAGGAGGCCGGAGGCACCGTGCACAGCGTGCTGCCCGGCTCCGAAGCCCCAGCCCTGCGGCCGCCACGGCCTCAGAGTGCGTCCGTGCATTACGCAAACATCACCAGGACGTGGGCCATCGAGATGAAATCCTGTCTAGCATTTCCTTAAGAAGGCATGGGAGGCATATGGTATTTGTGTTTCATTGCGTTCTTCCGTGCAGCCCCCGCCCCAGCCATCCCTCACTCTGCCCTCCAGGCCCACACTCAACTATTTTGAAAATGAGAGCAGAACGCCCTTGTGTCTCCTCCCCGGAGGGATGATCTGGAAAGCACAACCGGGGCCCCTGGTGCTCCCCTGTCCCCTGAGCCCTCTACCCTTTATTTAGCTCTTTCACCGCCCAGCCTCACTCCCCAGGAGGGTGGATTCCAGGGTGCCCGGAGTAGATCAGCCTCTACAACAATGATTAATTGACCCTAGCAGTTTAAGAATGCTTATTTGCACACAGTTATGAAGTGTCACAATATGTCTCAAATGCAAGCGGCTTCCATTAGAAGCGGAACGGCAGAGCAGGAAGCACGAGCAATATTTCCTTAAAAGTTCATCGTAGGCAATGGGGTAGTGTGCGAAGCTAAACAAATCCAGGCAATAATGGAAATGTAGCATGAAATTACTTCTGTAAACAACAACCATTCATTATTTGAACATTTTTCATAAGCGAGCAGGCAGGGAGAGGGGCAGGGGCTGTGGTGGGAAGGGCGGGGGCTGCAGCGGGCAGGGCCCATACGCCCACTGGAGTTTCCGGGCGGCGCTTTCTCAGGGCTCCCAGTGCCCATCTGTCTTCCGAAAAATGCCCAGGCGAGGCTCCACTCTGCCCAGCGCCTGCCGTCAGGTTCCCTTTCTTCATTAAGCGGGATTGGCGCAGGCAGAGGGAATGTATGATTTAAGGAGGAAAGAGAGGCCCACTACTTAATGTTGATTTGGCGGAGTGTATAACCCCGGAGAGAAATGTAAATAGCAGCCTGCAATAACATGACAGCCCACTAATCATATTTACAAACGATATTAAATCTGTCCGCACGTAGGCCTGCCTGCGGATTGGCCCGGCCGTAATTGTCATTGTAACCAGCGCCGGCTTATGGGAGGATTTAACTGCAGTGATATAAGGTGAGTTGCGGGCTTATTATGACTTTATTATTACCCGGTTTATGTTTATTAAAACAATTTGTCATGCAGAGCAGGAATGGAGGAATGGGAGCATTAAATCGTGCCATACTCAACCTGGAGAGATGACTCCAGGGATGAATGGCAGCAGGCCCCGAGGCCCCGCTCGGAAGCCTCTGGAGCCGGGACCCAGAGGCACCAGGCACCTGGATCCCCGGCCTGGCCGAGGAAGACCACTCTGCCAAAACCTCAGAGCCAGGCAACGCACAGCCAGAGTCTTTCCTGTGGTTGTCACTGCCTTTCAAAGAAGAGTCAACTCAAGACAGCCACAGGAAGAAAGATGGCTGGAGCGACGGCTGTGCTCTTGCAGGAGTGACCACGGGGGCCCCGCCGCGGGCTCCCCTTGCCGGCGGGGGCAGAGCCAAGCCTGCCAAGGCTGCACCGGGACAGCCGGCAGAGGCTCAGCACAAAAGGTCTTGGAAGAAGTTTAATAAAAGCTGCTTTATTTTCTCTGGGGGTCCTCATTGGTTATTATCAAATTTATTTCATCCCCAATCTTTGTTCTTTGGCAAGACAGAGAAAGGGGAGGGTAGATGGGTTGGAGAGGAATAGGTCCATGCGACTAGTAAATAACACTCCCTTTCCCCAATCCAATTACCCAAGGAAGAGAAACGCTGGGAGGTGGGAGGAACGAGGTAGCAGCTCCCCACGTAACTGGGGCTGAAGCCTGGTGTGTAGACATAAAAGTCACAGGCACCAGTTCTTGCTGCCAATCCCAGGAAAGACCCCACATGCTGGGGATGGACCCATGTCCACACTAGAGCGGGGGCTGTGACTGTCACAAAAGCTTCAGAAATGTGACCCTTGGTCAGAGTGACCTGAAGAGGAAGGAGCTGAACAGTGGCAAGGACAGTCCTCACGGACCAAGTAGCTGCCTTTTCAGGGTCTCCACTGGCTTTTATAGTGCCTCTGTATGTATTAAAATGAGAAAAAGGTTCCCCTTCCTCCAGGCAGGGGTGGGCATGCAGAGCCCACGGTTTGGTAAGCAGAGCAAAGTTGGGATTCCAACTCTCATTTGCCCCATGAATCCTTGTGCAGTGAACAACCTACACAACTGTACATGATGGTCCTATCTGCCCCTGTGCCAGCAGCCTTGTGGCCTAAAATGCCATTATTTAGCAACTCACTATCTGCACAATGTCTCCAAAGCCATTCATGTCCTGGGCAGTTAACCAAGAGAGTCTTCACAGGGGGTAATGGGCAGCAAGAAAGGATGTTCCCATCATCCCTATCTTCTAGGATACCCACAGGTCCTAGGCCTTCTAGTAGGTGAGGGCAGGCAGAAGAGACAAACTGTTCAGGCTCCCTTCCAGGCTCCTGAGCAGTGCTGCCATGGGATATGATACAAGGTGCTTCCAGCAAGAGGTGCTCTGGGACACGGTGCCTCCTTTCAGTCTCTATTCTCCAGGGGCACGGGATACCTCCCAGGCGTACAGCACCAGGCGGCTGCCTCAAGGGTTACCATGAAAGGGTTACCATGTCCCTCTGCTCCCTCTGTTCCTGTCTGGCCAAAAGAGCGAGCTTGGAGATCCCAAGTTTGGGCATCAGGGTACTGGAGAGGACATCTTCAACCAGAATTCAGCCTGCATTCTGGGCGCCCTCCGGGCTGGTGGGCTCCCTGCCCCTGCTCACACACCTATGGCTGGGAGTTCAGTCCCTCCTGAGGTGGCCTCTCTGGCTTTCCTGGGACACTCCCCCACCTTCCAGAGAAGATTCTGAAAATGAGGCTTAGCCCCTGCCTCCCCTGCTCCTGCTCTTCCGGCTCTGTAGCACCCCTGCAGCAGGACTTCTGGGCCCCTCCCTATTGGAGTCCTGCCTCCTGGTGCTCTGGGATCCTCCAGAGTCCCTGTTGGAGTGTGCATCCTGGTGAACTGTGCCCCCAACTTGTCCTCCCCCATCGGTGCAGCCCAGGAGGAGGCTGCGCTGGGCCCTTCCCCCAAGACCTGGCTGTGGGGGGTGGGGGGGACTCAGGGGATGCCTGCTAATTGTGGACCCAACTCCGCAGGCCTGGGGATGCCTGTGGGCCTTGGGTTCCCTTTGTCTCACTTAAGAAAGGAGTCACCAAGCAGTGGCTCTGAGGAGGAACAATAAGCCTTTATTGCGGCTGCCCTTCTCCATAAACGCTCAACCCGCTGGCCAGTGGGAGAGGCCGAGCTGGCAAATTAAAAGTCTCTAAACTTTCTTTATGTCTCCTTGGACACTCCAGCCACTGTAACACTGACTAGGCTGGCCTGGCTCAGAGACAAAGAGGCAGGATGGGGTTAAGGAGGATCAGCCGGTGTGGTCCTTTCCTGGCCAATGGATGATGGTTGGGTAGAGGGGGTTGGGTCTGGGGGGGGCGCTCTGAGGCCCCGGAGGGCCTCTGGGGGGAAGGACCCTGCTTCCTGACAGTCTTCACTGCTGTGGATGGTAGACACTGAATCCCCACTAGCCATCTCTGAGGTCCATCCTCAATGAAAGTACAGCCCGGACCCCCAGAGAGTCTCAGCTCCCCACCTACCCCCTCCATTCTCACTGCGTCCTGAGGCTGGTGTACCCCTAGAAGGGGTTGGGTGGGCCAGGGCCAGTTCTGCCACAGGGGAGGCCCCCGCACAGCTCCCACCAAAAACTTTGGCTCAGAGCCTCTGAGCTCTGACACAGGCTGAGAGGCTGCAGGTCCAAGTAAAGAGGGAGACAGGGACAGTCCCTGTTAATACCTGTAGTCCCCACATTATTCACTTTCCTCTCTCCCCAGATTGCCAGGGTTTCCTCCTATGTGCCAGCATGGTGCTGGGTCACGCCATCTTTCCAGTAATAGCTGGGTCATAGGCACCCTGTGGGAGCCCCACCAGGCTGACCAATCCATTCTTCTGCAAACACGTGCCAAGATTGCCAAACAGAGATTACCTTTGTGGAAGTGTACTGACTGGGAGGAGGCACAAAGGAACCTTCTGGACTACTGGACATCTAGCCCTTGTGCTGGGTGATGGTTACATGGGGGTACACATGTGTACAAAAATCACCAAGTCACACCCTTTGCTGTATGTACATTTAAAATTGTAGGGATAACAGATATAGGCTCACCCTTTAAGGGCCTCAGGTTTTGAAACTTTTAAGTATCGCGACTCACCATGTAAGGGCCTCAGTTTGGAGCCCAGCTCTACCACTGCCCAGCCGGGTGGCCAAGGGGGCACCTCAGGCTATGAGGAGGGTCGGTCTGTTGATCTGTAAATGGGGAGACTCGTTCTCGCTGGCCTTCGAGCTCCATGAGAATAGGGGCTATCGAGAACGTTCCCCACAGAGAACAGGAACTCCCCTCTGTGCCTCCCTGGGCTCTACTCAAGGTCCAGTTTAAGAAACTGCCAATATAGTAAGACCCTCCCCCCAGGTATTGGCAACAGCTGTTGGTCTGAGGGAAGCCATAGCTCCCTAGGAAACTTCTTACTTTGTTTTACCAACTTGTCAGTTATAATGTGGCTTTTGGTGAGTCCCCGGCCTTTGGGGTTGCCTCGCTCTCCCCTGGAAAGAAGGACCAGAACTGGGGTGCTGAGGCGAAGAAGGGGTCTGGACCCTGGAAATTTGGAGCGGGAGTCCTTGGAGGTGTTGGGGCAGCTGGGTTTGGCTTGGAGAGGGGCCAGAGTGGGGTTTGCTCTCCTGGGCAGGAGGGGAGGGTTGACAAGCTCTGCCGAGAGAAGAAGGCCCAGCAATGAGGCCCTGACTCCGACTGGCTCTCTGGGAGAGAAGGGGACCTGGAGTCCCTGTCAGGGATAGTGGAGAAGTGACCCCGTCCCTGCCTATTGGGTTACTCCATCTCCCCTGGGCTCCCCCCAGGCTGGATGTTCCAAGATGTTTTTTGGAGGAAGGGTCCCTTCTCTCCAGCCCGCTATCTGATCGTCTGCTAGGCTAGTTCTTGGCAATTTCTTGCTCTGTTTCTTTAATCCCTGATTTCTTCTCAAGCGCAAAGGGAATAGGAAAAACCTGAAGGCCTGTTGGTGGGGGAGGAGGGGGAGGGGTGAAAAGAGCGGAAGGAAGTGGCTCCAGCCCTAGGCATCCCGCCTCCAGACAGGGTGGGGATAGCAAGGGCCCCTGAGGGCCCCGGGCGGGGCAGAGGCCGCCTCCTCCTCGACCTCTCCAGGACTGGCAGGGGCAGTGTGAGTGGCCGGGGGGCTGAGACTCCTGGGCGGCAGTCAGTTTTATAGGCTAAGGCCAGAGGCTTGGGGTGCCGGGCACCAAAGGCAAAAGCCAGACCATGGGGAGGAAGATAGAGTCAACTCGCTGCAGCTCAGCAAACTCCCAGACGCAGAGCTGGGACTCAGGTAAGACTCGGCTCAGGGCTCAGACACAGTCCCGGCGTGTTGAGGGCCCCCGGGCGCCAGCATGGCGGCCTCCCCACCGGAGGCTGCCGGGGTGGGGGCAGAGCAGGAGGCTTTCAGCTGGCCTGTGGTCCCCTCTGCGGCTTACCCCGCCACCCCCTTGGGCCTCAAAAGCCCTCCGGCTTCTAGGAAAGGCTGAGAGGGGCTCTGGCGCAGGGCAGCCTCTGCAGAATGGGAGTCCGTGTGCGGAACTGAGTCCGTGGGGTCGGCGACTTCTTAGAGGAAAAAACCTATTGAGAAGCTCAAATCACGGCAGTAATTAGGCCACTTATTTTGCAAAAGTCCAAATTAAATGGAAAATTTGGTGCTAATGAAAATGTTTCATTTTCCCCTTTTATTAAATCTAGCTGTGCCTTCCAAGAGTTTGGGACCAGCCAGCCCCCGATGGCTTTCTCCCAGCCAGTTCATATTCTCCGATTGTAGAGCTGCCGACACAGAACACACTCCCAGGGCCTCCAGTTACTGGCTCAATTGAAAAATGTCCTTCATAAGGTAGCAGCCTTAGCCCACCCCCAGCCACCCGCTCCTCCAGCGCCCCTACCCCTGACCATTGCGGGCCTCTGGCTTGCCACACCACCGACTGGGCTGTGAAGTCACTCCCCCCGCCCCCACTGGGGAACCCAGGCCCGAGGGGGAGGGGCCAGTGTGCTCCTTAAAGCTGGGCTTCAGGTCTGCTCTCTCTGGAGCCCAGGAAAATCTGAGCTCAGCAGCATCTTCTCCGAGAGCCTTGTGGCCCTAGCCCTCCAGGCTGCCTGCGTCCGGACAACAGTTCTGGAAAGGGCTCAGACGCCTGCGATTCTGATTGGACCTGCACTTTGATCCCCCACTTACCAACGAGAGGCCTCAGGCAACTTGATTTGCCTCTCTGGGCTTCAGTTTCCTTACCTGTAAATTGGGGAGATTGCTAATGTGTGCCTTATAGAATGCTGTGGGTGTGAATAGAGAAAAGGCATTGCCCAGCACCTGACGGGGGTGGGCCTGGTCCTTCCTGGAAGCGCTCTCTCTGGCTAGGGTTAGGACACAGGTTCGATCGCTACCCACCCCCCCAGGATTTCCTCTAGAAGGTTTGGCTGGGGTGAGAAGGGACACCCCCACCCCAGGCGAGGGATCAGGGGTGGAGAAACCCACTCTGGTCTGGACCAGCAGGAAGCCTGGGCTTGGGAGCCTGGCTGTCAGGGACGGGGACGTCAGAGGGTGAGTGCAGTGGGTGGGAGAGTCATCTCGCACAGACAGACAAAACCATGGAAACAGACACACAGGGGCTTAGCCTCAGCCCTCCTCAGTGGGACTGTCAGGGACTTGTCAGTGGGTCCCAAGGACACCTAGAGCTGGAAGCGCAGGCCATGCTTAAATCCACATTTCAAAGCAACTCCCGATTAGTGTCCGCATAAAGGTTTGTCAAAAGCCTAGAGTGTACCCAGCACCGGGTTAGAAGAAGCCGAGGAGATGGGCAGACCAACAACCGTCGTAACATAAGGGGCCCATCCATCTCAGACTCCCCGCCTTGGTGATGAGCACCCCAACACACAACTGAGACCCAGATGAGAAATACAGCTGTCACCTTGACTCCTCTTTCTTCCTTACCTTCCCAGCCTTTACTACCCCATTCTATAGGCTCCACTCGTGACCAGCTGCCCACCTGATCGGTCCCTGCTGCCTGCCCCACACAGCTTCCTTGCCCCCACCTCCTTTCACGCCCCTCACCGGAATTGTAGTAACAATCCTCATTCCGCATCCCTCCCACAGGCCTCAGAGGGAGCCTCCTAAAGTGACCTTTTGAACCCTTTACCCTCTGCTTCAAGCGCTATAAAGCCCTCATGCTGTTCAGGATAAACTAAAACTGGGCAGTCCACATGTTTGGCACCTCCCTCCCCTCTCCAGCCTCTTTCTGGCTGCGTCTCCCTTCATCATACCCTCCACTCCTACCCAACAGCTCAGTTTCTCAAATGCAAAGCAGTCTCTCCTGGTTGGAGTGGATTTTTTTTTTCCTCCCTTTGGATTTCTTCTCATTTTGAGAACAGACTCCTCCTCTCCTGTGAGGTAACCGTTCTATGTGGTTTGAATGAAGATAGTTGGTGACCCTAGGTCTGTGATCTAAGGTAATAATACCCCATCCTTTTAGGCTCAGTGGTTAATGCAGGGATGTGAACATCACCCAAACGGGGTCCACTAAGAGTCTTCTCTGGGAATCTTGGCTGGAACTTATGAAAGAGACCCCCTCCTAATGATCTTGCTAAGCTGAAAGGAACTGAGTCTAGGGCTCTTGAGGACCATCTGATTCACTACATAGAGAAAGCCTATCTGAGAGATGTGGAGAGAGGTAGCACCTGAAAATCTATTAAGCTCCTGGATGCAGCCATGCCTGAACACGCTCCCCTGGTTTTCAATTATGTAAATTTAAACCTTGTGTGTGTGATCAGTTTGAATCTCAACTAAGACAATGGCTGAATTGCTTCATACTTTGTGTTTAAACTGTCAGCAAGTCTCACCTCCCTTGTCATATTGAAAAAGAAGACAATGAATTTCAGGACTCATCTCAAATGTCAACTTCTCTAAGAAGTCTCTCTTTTCCCCAGGCTGATTCTGATGATACCCCTTCTTTGTGCTCCCATAGTTCACATTGCATCACAATAACCCATTGCCCAACCACATGTGGTCATGTCGATGGCAGGATCCATTCCCCTCTATAGTCCCTTTGCCCAGCATATGATTAGATACAAGGCAGACATGCAGATAGAAACCAGGCAGAATATAGACTTCATTAATATAAAAAGAAGAGGCAAAAATCAATATTGTTTAGGGATGTACATATAAGTAACAAAACAGTAAGAAAAAACAAGAAAATTATTTTCTTACAAGTCAGGATGGCAGTTCCCTCTGGGGAGCAGAAAGAGAATGCAGATGGACAGGGGCAGAAAGATTTCTGAGATTCTGGAAATACACTGTAAATCTGAGTGATGGTACACAGATGTTTACTTTATTGTATTTCATTACATTTTGTGTATCATGTATCCTTTTTTATACGTATAGTATAGTTCACTACAAAAAAAGTGAGCGAGATATTTTTGGACCTAACTTTTTTCTTGTTTTATAATTTTATTGAGCTGGAATCATAGAACATGTGCCATTAATTGTATCAGACTTTTAGTATCTGTGAAGACGTCCTTTGTGGCCTATTATACAGTCAATTTCGTTAACGTTCCATGTATACTTAAAGTGTATTCTTCATTGGATAGAGGGTTTTATATATGTGCATTAAGCAAGTGTTACTTGTGTAGTTTGATCACAGGTAATTCAGCTGTGTATGTTTTTACTGATCTTTTGTGTGTTCCTTCAGTTTCTGAAAGAGCAGTGTTAAAATTTCCCATCGTGATTGTAGGCTTATCAGTTTCTCTCACATTTTATTTTACAATTTTGCTTAATATACTGTTAATTTTTTCCTCATAATTCTGTTCTTTTAAGAGTTACGTCATTTTTTTTTTTTTAAAGATTTTATTTATTTATTTGCCAGAGAGAGAGTACAAGCAGGCAGAGTGGCAGGCAGAGGCAGAGGGAGAAGCAGGCTCCCTGCTGAGCAAGGAGCCCGATGCGGGACTCGATCCCAGGACCCTGGGATCATGACCTGAGCCGAAGGCAGCCGCTTAACCAACTGAGCCACCCAGGTGTCCCAAGAGTTACATCATTAAAAACAATCAGGTTCAGCATCACTCTAAATTCCTATTGAACTGTTTCTCTTGTTAGTAAATATTCACCTTTTTAAAATCTCAGGGCGCCTGGGTAGCGCTCAGTTGGTCAAGCGTCTGTCTTCGGTTCAGGTCATGATCTGCTTCTCCCTCTCTTTCTGCTGCTCCCCCTGCTTATGCTCTCTCGTTCTCTCTCTCAAATAAATAAAACCTTAAAATAAAATCTCAAAAAAAATTTTTGCCTTAAAATCTCTTCCTCTTGCTATTATAATATATAATTATGTGTATAATATAGAATTATAATATTATAACATTATAATATTACTATAGCTCCTTTAGTTAGTATTTATATGTTAACCTATCCTTTTACTATCAAACTTCCTGCATGGTTATGTTTTAGTTGTTATATCTCTTATAAACAACTTATACCTGGGATTTAAAAATCTCAGAACATCTCGGAATAAGTGGGCTTAATCCATTTAAATGAATTGTGATTACTGATAAACTTGGTCTTTTTTATACCATCTTGTAAAAATTTTACTATGTGTTTTTCTTTCTTTTCCTTTCCAGCTTTCAGTTCGATTTACTGAGTTCTTTTAATTACTTTTTTTCCTCTTCTCTGGTGGTTTAGATGTTATACTTCTTTTAAAAAGCCTAAACATAATTAATATCTTTATTTGCCTTCTACAATACAAAGATTTTAAACGTTTTAACTCTGATTCCTGCTCCCATCTTCTTGTTATCATTATAAAGTACTTTAATTCTACCCTGTTTTTAACTCCTCCCAAAGGTTAGTCGTTATTTTGTAGGCAATGCTGGTTTAGGTGAACCCATGTTTTCTACTGTATACGTTCATCATTTCTACCTTTTGGTCTCGATTTCCTTCTAAGGTACGATCTTTCCTTGTTAGTTCAGAGAAGACTCTGACTACAAACGCTCTCTGACTTTTTCTGATGTGTTTGATTTTGTCTTGACTCAGAGTGAACTATAAATTACCAGTTATTTTTCTTTTTGTCCTTTGAAGATGTTCTTCCATCGTCTTCTGGAATCGATCTGGCCACTGAGAAATCTGCTGTGAATCCAACCATTGTTCTTGTCCAGAGATTCTGCTGTCTCTAGTTCTCTAGTTGCTCTTCTCTTTTATTTTTCTCTTTTATTTATTTAATGCACCTAGTGGTAGATGTGTGTTATTTGTCCTTCAAAGGACATAAGGGGTTTAATCAATTTAAGGATTCATCTCTTCCTGTTTTACTTTTTTATTTATTTTATTTATTTTTTTTAAGATTTTATTTATTTATTTGACAGAGATCACACGTAGGCAGAGAGGCAGGCAGAGAGAGAGGGGGAAGCAGGCTCCCCACTGAGTAGAGAGCCCGATGCGGGGCTCGATCCCAGGACCCTGAGACCATGACCTGAGCCGAAGGCAGAGGCTCTTCCTTTTTAAAAAAAAAAAAAAAAAAAATTATTTTTATTTATTTGAGAGAGAGCACGACAGAGAGAATGAGAGAGAGCACAAGTAGGGAAAGATTCATCTCTCTTTTTAAAAAAAAATTTTTTTTATTTGTATTTATTTGAGAGAGAGAGAGCACAAGTAGGGGGGAGAAGCAGAGGGAGAAGGAGACTCCCCGTGGAGCAGGGAGCCTGATACACGACTCAATCCCAGGACCCTGGGATCATGACCGGAGCCGAAGGCAGACACTTAACAGACTGAGCCACCCAGATGCCCCGAGGACTCATCTCTTTCTTCAGCTATGAAAAATGCTTAGACATTTTCTCTTCTAGTATGCCCTCCACCATTCTTTCTTCTCTCTTCTTTGGGAACTATCAGGAATCTTCGAATGATCTTATTTGTCCTGCTTCTCCCACATGGTGCCTCATTTCCTCATGTAGTTGGTAACTTTTCTGCGTTTATCTTTAGCAGGAGTTTTTTTTCTGTTGGAATCTCTTGTGCTGTAGTTGTCAGAATATTCTTTCTAAGCAGTTTCATGGTTCCTGTTGCTGGTCCCCCAGACCCATTTTATTCTCCTAGCTTGTGGATCCTATGCCCCACAGGTCATATGCACTGGGGTCTTCACACCCGCTTCTGTTTCATTCTCAAGTCTTTATCTTCTGGGCTCTTTCCCTCTCTCATCCACCGCCCCAGGCACACAATATGCTTTCTTGTTGCTTCCTCGGCCTGTGAGTTCAGTTTTTCTACTTCCATTTTCATACAGGTGGCAGCATTTCAGTGCTTCCAGCCATTTACAAGGGACTTAGTTCCAGCTCTGTGCTTTTCATGGGCAAGAGGCTAAATCTCCTGTCCCTGCTTGGGTGTTAAAACCCTACGACCACCACCACGGGACACTACAGCATCACTTCCTGCTTAGCATCCTAGCAATAAATACATTCCTCCTCATCCTGGAGAGCTAACGTTCTTTTCTTTTCTTTTCTTTTCTTTTTCTGTCTTTTTCATGTGAGGCCATATTGAGCATCTCTATCCATTTAGTAATCTTTGTTTAGAAGTTGAGTTTAAACTTTTTAAAATAAACATACTATGGGTATCATTATTAATTTTTACAGTCAACACTTAATAGAATTTACCAATGTATGTTTATTATTACCTGTGGTCATTCATGGTTTCCTGCATCCCATTTGCTTTACTTTGTGTCTACTTTTCTTCTTACCAAGGGGACATCTTTATTTTACTGAGGGGCCATGGGGAATATTAGCTTAGTCTTTGCATGTCTATAAGAAGTTTTATTTTCTCGAGGGCGCTTGGGGTGACTCAGTCAGCTAAGTGTCCAACTCGATTTCGGCTCAGGTCATGATCTCAGGGTTGTGAGATCAAGTCCTGTGTTGGGCTCTGCACTGGGCATGGAGCCTGCTTAAGATTCTCTCTCTCTCTTTCTCTCTCTGTCCCTCCCCCTCTGAAAAAAGGGTTTTATTTTGCCTGCACTTGGGTAGTAGATTAGCAGGGCATAAATTTCTAGATTGATTTTCATTTTTCCTCAGCGCCTTGAAGATATTATTTCATTTTCCTTTGGCATCTACTGCTGCTGAAGAGATTCCTGCTTTGGTCTAGTTTGATTTTTATCGTGATCTGTTTCTACTTTCTAGTAGCTTTTAAGTGATCTCTTGACCCTCGATGTTCTGAAGTTGCACTATGATGTATCTGGATGTGGATCTATTTTTATTTTTCCAATTCAGTACAATGAGTGGGTTTTTAAATCTGAAAACTCACATCTTTCTTCAATTTTAGAAAATTCTTGACAGTTATCCTTAAATATTGCTTTTCTACTATTACTTTCATTTTCTTCTTGTAGTTTTTATTAGATACATGTCAGAGTTCTTCAATCTAACTTCCATGTTTACATATTATATATGTATATAATATATATCACAAATATATATTTGTGATGCAATTTGGGTGAATTTCTCTAATTCTAACTTCCAATTCAATTCTCTGGTTCTCTCTTTAACTGTGCCCAGTCTGGGGTTTATTTCATCTACTGAACATTTAATTTCAATGACTCAATTTTTCACTTCCCAGATTTTTAATTGGTTCATTTTCATATCCACTTGTCATTTGTGCCTGTTTTTATTTTATATATACACTTTTGTTTTCTTTTATTAAGACTGTATCTATTTGAACTTCTAAATGTACTTATTTTAAAGTCTTAGACAGATACTTCTGTCATATGAATTTTATCTAGAGTGAATTTCTGTTCAGATTGTGGATCTTCTTTTCTGGAAAGAAATCCCTTCATATATCTTGGAATATTGATTTGTAGGTTCATTTTAAGTGGGGATTTCTTTTCTTTATTTCCCTTTCTTCTCCTCCTCCTCCTTTTCTCCCTCTCCATTTTTACCCATTCTTATCCAAAACCAGCACTTATAATAGTTTGCTGTTCCTTTCCCCTGGGTGTAGCAGCATGTCCCAAACGTGGTCACGGAGTCGGCCAGTCAGCTGGCCTTCATTCCTGACCACAGAGCCGCATCCCTCCCCTAAAGGACCACTTGTGTCCCCTTTAACCTACAAGGGTTGAACTGTCACCTGCATCGCTTGATGCCAGACCCAGAACCCAGCAAAATTATAGCTTTGGTTCCATTTACCATTTTAGATTTCTAGTCCGTTTCTGGTCTTTGGAGATGTTAATCTTATTTTTGAAACTGCCGATGAACTTTTGGGCTTCTTTTTATAAAATTGATA
Source organism: Potos flavus (assembly GCA_028534135.1). Lineage (NCBI taxonomy): Eukaryota > Metazoa > Chordata > Mammalia > Carnivora > Procyonidae > Potos > Potos flavus. Next base: position 53,576,586 of record CM052884.1, on the reverse strand, counting down.
GCCGTTGCTCCTTGTAGAGGCCAAATTAGTCAATCAAAGTGTGAACCAGCTTCATTCTGAAATTGACAGTCCCTCCATCTCAATTCAGAAAATCTAGATAGAGAGCAATGGCCCCAGCTTGTGTCACCGGGTCCAGGATGTCAATGCGATGACCGTTCCCTTTGTATTACATGCTTACTTTGTGGAGGAGGTGGTCCCAGATACCTGGGCTGAGAGCCTCATCATGGCCATACAGGGCAGAAAAAGGGGTTCCCAAAACAAAAAGGAAAAAAAAAAAAAACTTCTCCAAAGGTGGGAGATGAGATCATGTGCTGAGCAGAACCCATCATGGCTACTGTAGTCCACACTGGGAGCCCTTCTCAGGGCATGGAGCACCTGGAAAGCTTAGACTTACTTTGTATTTCCATCCCAACCCTCCCAGTGCCCAGTAGAGGGCTGAGTCCAAGGCAGGACCTCAGCTAGGCTGACAGGAGAACATGTTAGTGCAGCACAGGAGAGAACCAACCTGGAACAGCCCCCCTTTTCCCCAAGCTCTTCTCCAAGGACCACAGAGGCTGAGAAGCAGGGTAGCAGGCTTGGTCTGTGTAGGAAGTTCCTTCCGTTAAGGCATTTGCTTTACTTTTCCTCAAGCCCCAGGAGTATGTAAGTGGGTAAAGAGGCCCATGGCTCCAAAATTAAGAGAAGAGGAGCTGACGCTCAGATGCCATCTTGGGCTCATGGGGGGAACAATCATTTGTTTGAGCCCTAGTCTGAGTAACCGGCCCGGAGCCATGGGATGTTAGGCAGGGGGTCATCCCACCAGGGGGTCCGGCAGGAGGACAAGGGGGCCGTGGGCCTCGGCTAGCCAGGGCACAGACCCCAGCCTCCCATACCAGAGCTCCCGGGCTGGGGTGGCGGTGAGGTTAGGTGGAGATGGAGGTGGGTTCCTAGGCAGGGTTTCTAGGTCAGCTTTACCCTGCACCCCCAGGCCCCCATTTCCAGGCTGGCTCAGCATTGCCACTGCTGCAGTCACAGTTAATGGCATCTTTCATTTAGAGCTTGATTTGTTTACAAACTAATAAATATGATTTATAAAATGTGCCCGTGGTTTGCTAATTACTGCACATATGGCGTTTTCATTTTGTAAAACTGGCATTTGCATTCTTTGTAGATTATGACTTTGTGTCCCCAGTGCTAATTAGTCTGATTAGGCAGATAACTTCCCTGTTACTAGGCTGAGAGGCCGAAGGCTGTGGTGCTGGGGGCAATGGGGCTGGGGCCATGCCTGGCCTTGCAGGGAGGAACCAGGGAGGTCCCAAGACTTTGTCTAGGACCCTGGAATGTCAAGCAGCCCATGTTGTGTCCTTCTCCAAATCCAATTAAGCACAGTGCATTAGCACAAATTTCTTAATCAGGCCTAATCTTCCCCCTGAATGTACAATTTCTGAATTGTCACAGAGCCGGGTCAGCCTGCAGGGAAGGGGAGGCTGGCAGGGCCCCTAGCAGGACAGTGCAGGGACTGCTGCCAGACCCTTCCCCGTGGCCAGCGAGAAGGACACGGTGCTAGACTTGCTGACAACCAAGACCTTGGGTGGCCAAAGGAGATCCCAGGCCACTGAGCCAACTTGCAAACCTCAGGTGTCTCCTCCAAGTGGTCCAGCCCACAGGATACGTCCTCGGACCCCAGGAAGACCTTGGAAACAAAGCTTCTGGGTCCGCCTGGAGAAGCAGGTGGAAGGCTGAAGAGCAGACCTCACGGCTTTGGGAGAAGGTCCCCGCTGAGGGAACGGGCTGAGGTCAGGAGCAAAGGCAGCCCTATCTGAGGATGAGGGCTTCTCCGAGTCTCTGGGATGTGTAATCCCCGAGGTTCTTATAAAATAAAAAGGAGGGGAAGAGCGAGCCCACGACAAATAATGGACATTGGGTCTCTCGCCAACCTCGGTGAGCTTGAGCCGGCAGCAGATTTAATTTGTATTAGAAACCTACAAAAATGTGCTGTCGCTTGCATCCCGGGTGTCCTAGAGGGATCAGCACCGGCTTCATTACCCCCGAGGGAGGGTGAGCCGTGGCACACATCGTTGCAGCGCTTGTGGCGGAGTTAGCTATATTTTAAACAGTGCTTAGAGAAGGGCCTCCTGTCGGCGAAGGCACCGGGGAGAAGTCGCAGTGGATGTGCCGTGGAATCAGGCTCTGCGGGCTCCAGAGGAGGCTGGGCAAAGGCTTCACGGAGACTCTGTGGGCGCTCAACAGAGCCAGTCCCGGGCGGCAGCCCCCCACCTCTCTCCCCTGGCCCTCCCACCAGACATTTGGAAAGAACCTAGTCACACATGGTCTAACCTCCTTCCTCCCCTGTGGCGGGAAGCCCCCCAGACCCAGCAAGGGAGGAGCTGGGATCCCAGGATCACCTTCCTCATGGGCCTTCCTCATGAAGTCAGGAACCTGGCAGGAGCCTCAGACCTATGCTTGGAAGTCTGGGAAGTTCCAAGGGGAGAGTTCTGACCTTGAAAGATCTGGTCCTGGTTGACCTTGGAGGGGTCACTTCCCTCCCCACTGAGCTTTCATTTTCTTCTTTCAACAGCAGGGATCAAATAGTCATCCCGTTCCTCCCTGAACAATACGATGATTCAGAGAAGTACCTGTAACAGGGAGGGACCAGTGTGTGTGTGCGTGTGTGTGTGTGTGTGTGTGTGTGTGCATGCACATGTGGGGGAGGGAAGTGGGTGCAGGTGACCCAGGCGAGGCCAGTGCGGTGGCCTCCAGGAGAGCGGCGCTTTGCTCAGTGGTCAGGTTTGCTTAGGACTCAAGACTCTGTGGGGTGGGCCCAAGCCCCCTCCTGCGCTCCCACTTTGACGTGAGGGAGGTACTATAAGAGGATTGCTTTGTCCCATCCATTTGAATTTCATAACCAGCACCCTGGTGTAGGGATAGGATTCTTTCCCTTTCTTCAAAAATCTTAATGCATTCTGCTTCAAAATTTTTTTGAAGTAATAAAGGGATTTTCACCGGCAACAAATGAGTCCCTGGACAGACTTAATCTGAGGCCAAAAGCTCGAGATGGGGATTTACCTCCCATAACGGCTCCTTTCAAGTGAGACAAAGCGGAAGCCTGACTTCCACTCCTGAAGGGTATCCGCAGAGAGGCAGGCAGGGGCGCCCCAGAAACCCCCTCTCCGGGCCTCGAAGCCTTGCTTATGAGCAAACCCGGGCCAGCAGCTCCGCGAACCCCACTTCGGCCAACTGCAGGGTGTCACCTTGGCCACAGACGGACTGCACGGTTCTGCCTCGGGGGTCCGTACCATGTGCCCCGATCGGTCCTGCTCCCGGCCACATGGCCACAGTCAAAGCTGGGGAGGGACGCTGAGGCAGAAAGCCACGGGGTGGGCATTGAGGCTGAAGAGTCCCTGGGCAATGAGCATCCCCTATCCCACTGTCTTCCAGAATGCCAGTCAGCTCTGTGCCGTGGTGAGGAAGAAGGCGACGCCATCTTGATGCTGGTGAGCACAGGAGGTGGGGCTGGCCTGCGCGTCGGTGAGGAGTCTAGTTGTGGACGCGGTAAGTCAGAGGCACTACGGGACACTCAAGGGGAGGGGTCCGTGTGCTTATGTGTGCGGGTCTGCAGCCTGGAAGAATGCCCATGTAGACATCTGGGCACCCATGGAGCTGAGCAATTGTATTTCCGTGTGTGCACATGAAGCTAAACCCTCACACACTGGGCTTGGGAGTCCCACGTGGCAGCCTGGGGATAAAAAGGCATGATGCGGGCCAGTAAGTGAATGATACCACCCAAATTTCTAGCTTCCCTGAGCTGGAAGGAAAAAGAAAGAAATGATGGCACCCGTTTCATGAAGTGGGGCCACAGCGGCCTCTGTTGACCGCCATGTGGGTCGTGGGCACTGGCTCCTCTGCGGTTAGTTCAGAGCTCCTGCTATGGGAGGTTAAGATGGTGCCCTGAGGGCATCTTCCATTTCTCAGGTCACCTCTCTGCCCCTGGGAAAGCTATTATATTGTGGGAAAAGGACTCACTAGGTCGGACCTGGGTGTTGTTTCTAAGACTGCTCTTATAGGCTGTGTGACCTTGAGCAAGTCGCTTAACTTCTCTGGGCATCAATTTCCCCATCTATAAGATAGGGATAATGTTACCTGCCTGTCTATTGCTAGGAATGATATGAATCAATGACAGTGAAAGTCCTTTAAAGCTGTGAAACCTTGTATATATATATTTGAGGGGTTATTAATATGTTCTTCTGCCTCCCAAGCTGGCCTTCCCTGAGGAGATGATGCAATGTTTTTGAACATGGAGCAAATTCCTAAACTGTGCCCTCCCCCTCTCCAGTATTTCTGCCTTGGATTGTCAAAAATGGTAATCTTCTCTCGGGCCTGAAATTATGAGCCTGCTTTATTGGTCAAAGGCCATAATAATTTGAGCTCTTATTTTATAAACTCATTTCTGCACAGTGATATCCTGATAGGAGCAGGAATAATAAATCACAAACATGTCCCCCAAGATTGCATTGTAAATGTCAAACTAGACAGGAAATTGTAATTAAAGAAAGGAAATTGCTACAAAGAAGCACTTGATTTTAAAATGAGCCAAGCATAGAATTTTCTAAGCATTTAATTATAGTCCAATTTCAACTGACTTGGCTTTTGCAGTCATATTTCTTATTATAAGTCTTCTACATAATAACCCAATCTCCCTGCTCACATAGGTCCGGCCTGTCGGAGGGTAAGGACACTGCATAAGTACAGGGATTAGGAACTTTATAGGGCTGGTAATCACGGCGGAGGCTGGCATGATGGACACAGGTGTCAGATTTTAAATCAACCACAGTTGAGTTTCCAGCCAACAGTGGAGCCACCCAACACCTGTGAGGACGCAGATTTGGCCCAACTTCAGCTCCGTGAGAAATCCATCCAGGGCCTCACTTCTGTCAGGAGAAGGGAGGCCCAGGCCGCCATATTCTGTTCCTCACCCCCTCAGACGTGCCTGGGAACAGCCCTCACACCACCCTCCCACCTATGGGTCCCGCGTTCCCCGGGCTGCCCCTGTGACTGGGCATGGGGCAACATCTGCATCTTGGGCCTGGGCGCTGGGGGCTTTGTTTCCATATTCAACCGGATGTCTAGCGTCCTGAGGCTCAAGAGGTGGGAGAGTGGAGTGGCTGAGAATGTAGGACAAGCCTGGCTTCAAATCCCAATTCTTTCACTTACCGTGCGTTGGACTAAGTCGCATAACCAGTCTAGCCTCAGTTTGCTCGTTTGTAAAATGGGCATCATGATAGTCTCCATCTTGTCTGGTACACGGTTAACAATCATCTATGGAAGTGATTATAAGGGTCATTATGGCCTGAGTCTGTGTTGTGCCAAAGAGGAAGATGGGGAAATGGATGGGCTATCTTGATTAATGCGGGCAGCCCACCTAGATGGGGCCGAGCCAAGGCAATTAGTGGTGGATGTGGGAAGTGGGGGTGGTGAGCAATGACAGGGGCACTTTGTTGCTACCCTACATGGTAAGGAGGACTGATGAAACCACATCAAGAAGTCTTTGCTGGCCCAGAGATGATTCCCAAAGTAATCTGCCCACAGGATCTTCTTGAGTGTCCCGAAGTTCATAGGGCCCAGAAATTGGTTGGCTGCTGGTTCAAGTCCTGGTCCATGAGGGCTGCTGCTCCCAGCTGGGATTCCCCAGGCCCTGCTACAGTCTTAGCTTCTCCCACAGAAGGGACAGGAAGACTCAGAACCAGGAGATCCTTCTTTCTGGAGTCTTTCTCTCTCTTCAGACAATTGAGCTAGGTGGTGTGCAGCAGAGTAAGTGAAATCTGACAGCGGGAGAACAGAGCAAGGCCCCCCAAAAAGGCCCAATGACTGCTGTCTCAGTGAAAATGTCCCCCAAGGAGGTACTGAGAATGGGGGTCCCACAGGTCTGCTGGTCTGGTTGTGTGATTTTGCATTGCACAAGCTCCAGGGAGTGCTATTTACCTAGACCACAATATGAATGCCCCCTCTTCAAATTGTGCAGTGTAGAACCTCTATATCCGAACATGATGACCCTAGTCTCTGGGCTCTAAGATGGAGCTAGATTGGCAGGGAGATGCGGGTCAGATTAAAGAGAGGTGCAGAGCAGTTTGAAGATGAGGACTTGAAATGGAGCGAAGAGCTGAAGGTCCTAGGATGGGAGCCGAAACCAGAGGAGCCAAGTCCGAGAGAAGTGCGGAGGCCTGTCTGCAGGGAAGGCCAGGCTGATGAATCCTCTCCCCTGGTTATCTCTGCTCCATGTGGTTTGCCTCATCCCAATCTCCTGGGTGGCAGGGGAGCATGGCATCAGATAGAAAGTGCTGGAGTCGGACACCAGTCTGCCCTCCAGCAGAGAATCTCATCCCTACCTGTAATGAGTCAAACGCAGGATCACTCACACATAGGACAGTGTGTGTAGTCGGTGACATAGGACCAACTTTCAGGGCTGTGACTCTCCAGGGGGACTGGCTCTAGCTGTGAGTACTGGCATGCCCCACAGGAGGGCCCCTGGAGATGGCCGGAGAGGGGGCACACTGGAGTTTCATACGCGCCCGTGGGGAAACCCTTTCCAAGAGACAACCTGAGCAAAGGTGCAGAGGTGTGAACACGCTTTCATTCATTCAAAAATTATTACTTCATCTACCACATGGCAGGCCCAATTCTGGGCACTAGATGTATGCCAAGGAACAAAACAGACAAAAATCCGTGCCTTTGTGAAGTTTCCAGGGGAAGAGAATAATAATAAATAACTATAATAAACACATGATGTAATAGGCCAGCAGGCCATAAGTGCTACACAGAAAAATAAAGCAGGGGGCACCTGGGTGACGCAGTGGGGTTAGCCACCTGCTCTTGGTTTCGGCTTGGTTTATGATCTCAGGGTTGTGAGATGGAGCCCAGCGTCGGGCTCTGTGCTCGGTGTGGAGTCTGCCTGAGTTTCTCTCTCCCTCTCCCCTCCTCCCTGCTCTCTTTCTCTCTCTAAAGTAAGTAAATATATCTTTTTAATAAATAAATAAATAAAGCAGGGAAGAGAAATAGAGAGTGTTGGGGAGGAGTTGCCATTTTAGATAGAATGCTCAGGGACCTCCCTGGGAAGGTGACATTGGAGCCAAGACATGAAAGAGGTGATGGAGCAAGACAAGCAGACATACTGAGGAGTGTTCTAGGCAGAAGGAAGAGGCAGTGCAAAGGCCCTGAGGTCTGGCATGTTCCAGGAACGGCCATAACGGCACCGTGGAGTGAGGAGGGAGAAGCAGAGGGGGCAGAGAAGTAAGGAGGACCAGGTTACGTAGGGCCTCAGAGGGAATCGTAAGAACTTGAACACGACAGGGTCTTTCTGACCACATCTTTGAGAACAGACTGAAAGGGATCACGGGCAGAAGTGGATACTGTCTGGGTTCAAATCTTGGCTTGGCCACCTGCTAGCTGTGTAACCTCAGGCAAATTACTTCACTTTCCTAGACCTCAGTTTCTCAAGTGTTACACAGCGTTTGATAACAGTGTCAACTTCATAGGATTGTTACAAGGCCAAAAATAGCTACTTCTCCTAAAATGCTTAAAGCAGTACCAGGCTTGTAGCAAGTGCTGCGTGACTGTCAGCTGCCACAATTTCAAAGAGAGGACAGACGGGTCAGATCTCCATCTCCTAAAGCTCACCTAGGCTGGTGTGAGGAGGCGGGAGGCGGGGGCAGGCCGGGAGGCTGGGACAGTGGGTTTGGCCGTAGCCCCGGAGAGAGATCATGATGGCCTGGACCGAGGGGTCCGGGTGAGGGATGGGGGACCGACAGAACTGGGAGAGTTTGAGAGAAATGTCGGAGGGAAACGTGGTGATGGTCAGAGGGGGGAAGTTGAGGGAGTCGG
>CM052884.1:53564811-53568232 GCA_028534135.1 Potos flavus | reverse complement strand
TCCTGTCGGGAGGAGGGGGGCTGGGGCAGTGTTTCCCTCCCTGGGAATCACGTCTCTGTTTTCCCAGCAACCCCCACGGCCAGAAAAAGCAAGTGTTAGCTCATTGGTTGTGCAGTGTGGCCTGGCCTGTTCTCTAAGTAAAGGAACAACCTAGATGAGAATGTTGTGCTTCGCTGGATCTCAGAAGATGAGGCAATAAATGTGAGCCATCCCAGCCTCCAGGGATCCCCCCGAGGGCTGCTCAGCCAGGCAGGCCCCCACTCCCAGCACCCCCCTTCCCTTGCCAAGCCGCACCATTGTGTGGGATTGCGGGGGTGGGGGGTGGCAGGGTTGCGCTGCCAGGGTCTTCTCATCACAGCTCCATGCTGAAAGACCCCACCCCCTCCCCTGGGCCCCACCAGCCAGGCCAGGGTCAATGGGATTAAAGGCTCAATTCACGCCAGTCAGTTCTCTGGTAACACGATTTCATTAGAGGCAGGCAGGGAGGAGAATGGACGGAAACAGCTGGTGTATAAATTATAAAGTCTACTTTGTATTGTGTGAGCACACCTTTCCCCAGCCACATGACTAATTAATGTGGCGGGAGTGGACTTGAAGTCAAATTGCCTTTCCCCCTCTCTCCTGGGGCTTGGTTAACAACAGGTCCCTGCAAAGCTGGGAGAAGGGAAGATTATGCAAAGCTATCATCATATGAAAATACCGTATTAACATACTGCCTGCGAGCTGTGTCCAATCAGTTCCCTCCCAGTGGCGTGTGTACGAAACAATTAGAATGGCATCTCCACCACGCTTCTTTAATACATTTTGGCATTAATATAATCAAGGGGGGGAGCCTAGACAGCTTGCAGGCACGGTTTTCCAGAACACCCCTGGGATGTTGGAGGGGGATTGGTGGGATCCTAGGGGGCGGGGTGGGACGCGGCCGCGCTCCCGCTCCCTTGGACCAGAACCTCAGGCGTAGCTCTCCCGAGATGCCCTGAATTCTGCCAGCCACCCACAGCCTCTGCCTGCCTGGAAGCAAAGCTGCCTTCCCCTTGGGCGAGGGGGCCACAGACCCCCCATGGCTCCTCTCCGAGCAACAGCAAGAAGTTTCGGAGGCAGAGGGATCGTTTAGAAACACCACTCACATCTTTCGGTCACCTGCTGAAACCCCAGTGACTTTCCATCCTGCTTCCAGTAAAGTGCAAATTCCTTACCAGGGCGAACACCGACCCCTGCCTACCAGAGACCCTCCCCACCTGGAGGCGTTTGTGCCTGCCATTCCCTCTGCCTGCCCTGGATTTCCCTCCTGGCCAGCCGGTCTCAGCTCCTCCAAGAGGCCCACCCTGACTCACTCAAAGTTAGCTCCACCCCAGTCACTGTCTGCCTCTTCGGTTTGTCGTAGGTTTGTTCTGATTAGAAATTGTCTTGTGTGTGGGTTTGTTCCTTGCTATTTGCTGCTTTCCACTGGAATGCAAGCACCTGAAGGCACAGACCCGGTCTGGCTTGGTCACGGCTGTATTCTCAATGCTGGAGTGGTAATTGGCACATAGTAGCTACTGGGCAAATATCGTCTGGATGGATGAATGAATGAGTGAATGAATGGCTCAAATTCTAGCATCTGGAGGCTCCAGGGGGCACCCGTGGGCCTGGTGGGAATCCTGGTTTTGCTGTCATCTCCCTGCGTGGCCTTGAGCAACTGGGCTTTGCCTCTCTCACCAAGCCTTCATTCAGCACCTGCTGCTTGCCCAATCTTGAAGAACTGGGAGAAGCAGGAACCAGATGTGGTTCTGCCCCGAGGGGCTTGAAGCCTAATTGGGGAAACAGGTCTAGACATGAGCAAAGACCAGCTCTCTCAGTCAGGACTTGAGCACAGGGGCACAGGGGGATGAAAATGTGGGAGTGAGGGACCTGGGCCCGGTTCACTTAGTACTGCTGTTGTGTGATCTCAGACCAGTCATCAAACCTCTCTGCATGGCTCTTTCCTCATCTGTGAGGCAGATCATAGCCAAAGGCAGCTTGAGTCCCATTTTAGAGATAGACAAACTAAGGCCCGGCATGGGAAAAACCTTACCTAGGGCCACAGGATGAGTTAGCGGCAAAGCCAGGACCAGTGCCCTAGGCAGAACCCACTCTCCGGTAGAGTACCAGATGCCCTCCGCTCCTCTCTGCCACCAGCCTCCCGAATAGTCCCAGCTTCTCTGGGGGTCTAACTGGTACCTGGCCCTTGTCCTACGGCTCACAGAAAGAGCCGAGAATCCGCGTCTGCGTCTCCTTGCCTCACAACAGGTGGGCCCATAGCTGAGTGACTGCATCTCCAGACCAGGATCCCCTTGGGTCCTGCCACGAGACTTCTGGAAAGTGGCCTGCTGCCACTCCCCAGATTTTGTATCAACACGCTCTTGTCTTCTGAGAAAGAATCAGCACAGGTCAGCCCCGCTCAGGCCCTTTCTCCCTTCACCTTCTCTGACACCCCTGGGAGTCGGCCCCAATGAACTCTGGTGTCCATATTCAAAGTAACTGGCAAGTGTTTACCGAGTGCCTGTCCTATTGGCTGGAGATGCATCAGTGAAAAAAACATAGCTCCTCCCACAGCTCTTATGCATAATTGGAGAAACACACACACACACACACACACACACACACACACACACGCTAGTACTACTATATAACATTTGGATAATAAGTACTATAAATGCATACAGCAGGGGAAGACGATAGTGACCAGGGGGAGGGCTCATGGACAAGGGGGCAGGTGGGTAGAGACCCAGATGTAGTGATAGATCCAGGAATGAATGCACTTATCTGGGGAGAGCGTTCTGGGCAGAGGAACCAGAAAGCCCAATGGCCCTGACGTATGAGGATGCTTGGTATATCTGGGGATCAGCAAGGAGGGTCATGGATGGGGATGGAATTATCTAGTAAGAGAGTAGGAAGGAGACAAGGTTGGAGGGGTAGGGAGAGGAGGGAGGAGGCATGGGGCAGATCGTGTGATGTGAGAAGCTATTGGGGAATGGCATTATCTGGTGTCTGTTTTTCAAGGTTACTGGCTGCTGTGGGGGAAATGGTCTACAGAGAGACAAGCAGGAAGATGGCCAGGAGACTACTGCAATGATCCAGGCAAAGGACGATGGATTTTAGATGAGAACATCCATGGTGAGAAGCGACTGGATCTGCACAAATTTTAACAGTATGACTGACAGGGGATGCTTCTAAACCAGACACGGGGTTCGAGAGGGTGAAAGAAACGCTCACGGTCCCAAAGGTGAAGGTCCCCTTTGAAGATAGAGAGGCTCCTTCTGGCCCGATGCTTGTGAAATGGGCCCAAGGATGGCAAGGCCATGTTGTTGACTCACCCTTGGTAGACAGAGACTAAGAGCCTCTTTAGGATGTGAACTCAAATCTCCTGAGTCCATGCTTGCTAGAGTCAGCCCATCTTCCC
>CM052884.1:53542311-53559811 GCA_028534135.1 Potos flavus | reverse complement strand
TGCGGCTCTGAACAGGTCGGGGCTTATCCTAGGCCATTTGGTTCTAGGACAGCAGCTTCCAGCTCCCGAGCTTCTGTTAGGATCACCTCTAGGCAAATGCTCAAGGTCAGGTTGGGCTAGATTGGACTAGGGGGCTACCCTCTGGGGCACAAGTTTGTATGTTATCACATTGTTCTAAGAGTTGCTAAGCGAACTTGCTGGGGCCCCCAGGCAAGGCATAAGGTAGAGGGTGCCACAGAGCCAGGGACCATCTGGGGTCCTTTGGGACGGAGTATGGGAAAAGCAGCCTATTTGTGTCCACAAGCCTGGACCACGTCTTCAAGTTCAGAGAGTCTGACCTACAATGAGCAGAAAGGGAGAGTGAGGGGTGGGTCCCACCAGGGGCCCTAGAATCAGAGCAGTTGGTTGATCTAAAATGGTCACGGTCAGGATTAATACCTGACTCGGCTCATACCACGGAGGTCCTGAAATGTGAGGCAGCCTTCCACGGAAGCAGCGGCCTATTCTCACTTCCCTGCCCTTGGCTCCTGCTCCAGCTGCACGCTCCGCCGAAAAAGGGGAAGGAGGGCTCTGGATGCTTTTGCATATCCTTTCCCTCATCTCTCCCAGCATCAGGCCCTTAGGTGAATGTCAAGGTACCTCCGGAAGTAAGGAGGAATCAGGGGGTACAGCAAGGTTCAGCCTTGGCTCTAGGCTTGGCCGCCCATCCTGGGCAGCTTCTCAGAAACCAGGGATCTGGCAAAGCAGAGCCTGGAATTAGAAACCTTAAACTTGAAGAAACCATAGAGACTATTTTATTGCTGGGGACTCAAGCTCATTGTGTTCATTACAAAGAGACCCCAAACTACAATGTCTTAAATAAGATAGAACTTTCTTTCTCTCTCTCGTAATAGGTGATAAAAAGTGCAAACTGTGAGGGTTGCTGCACAAGGTCACTCAGGAACCCAGCTTCCTTCCATCTTGTTTTCCTGCATTCTTTAGGGTGTTGTTCTTTTTGGCATAGTCAGATCTGGATCCCAGAATGTCCGTATTCTAGCTTATAAGAAAACATCCTTATAAGCAAAAGAGGCAAAAGTAGGTCTATCTCTCCTGCCTACGGATGAGAATAGTAGCTTGTCTACACCTACTTGCAAGAAAAGCCAGGGAAGATAGTCTCCCCTGGAGCAGCCATGTGCCCCTGAGGGAGGGGAGAACCGAGGCTGGGGACACCACCCGCCATCTGCCGCACTCAAGAAGGAAGAGCTGTTTGAGATCTTCAGGAAGTGAAGTCAGAATGAAAATCAAGATCCAGGCCTGAGCCGTCGCCCCCAAGTCTGAGAGGCCGCAGGGTGGCACTGCCAGCTCTGAGGGTTCGAATCGGCAGCCTGTCCCCAGGCTCTGCCCCTTCCCCCTGGGCTTTGGGTGGCTCGTTCTGCCAGGCTTGGGCATATCTAGTACAGGCCCTGCGTGCAGGCCAGCTGTGACCTCCAGCCCTGAGAGGACTCAGGTATTTCTGTGACTCACCACAAAGGGGGCCTGAGTGCGAGGGCTCGAAGCCCGGCGTGGAGAAGCCCAGGCAGGTCATGGGAAGTGGTAGCCGCGAGGGATTATATGTTGCAGGGGACTTTTTTCCTCCAACCTCATATCATGTGGGAGCCGGCAGGACCTCTCAGTCAGGTCGGCACTGGATGAGGAGGAACCCCTTTGGCCTCTTGGATCTAGAAGGGAGCAGGATGGGAGAACCCAACTAGGGACTGGGGGGTGGGAGAGCAGACCGGGAGGTCTCCCGACCAGCGTCACCTACCACAGCCCCAGCCTGTAGCATCCGGGACTGCTTGTGAGATGTGTGTGCTGTTGGGACATGCGGTCGTAGCTCCCAGGGGGCCACCTGTGTGTGGGTGTGTTCGCCCTGGTGAGCTTGTCGGGGAAACAGTCTGTTTTCTGGGCGTGAGTCCCGGTTCTCAGCCCCACAGGCCAATGGGTCAGAGTCCATGCCGCTCCTGAGCCAGCACCAGCCTTGGAAGCACGTGGGAACCCCTGGCCTCTGAGAGCCCGTCCAGGATCGCCCCAGGTGTCCAGGCCTCAGTGGACAAGTGATCAGTAGGGCGGGAGAGGGTACAGAGGGCCCCTCGTCATGCATAAGGAGGATTCAGACTGAGATTCTGAAGCCACCAGTCAGACTAGGGTTTGGTTGCTGGAGTGTGTATAGCCCCAGAGGGACCTTGGGGGGTTCATTTGGTGAGGGTCTCTGAAGGGTGGGAGGTGCAGAAGTAAAGCCATTTGGAGACTGGGAGAGTCCCATACTCCAGCTGGGCCCCACTCTCGCTGGCTGGGGAAGCCTGCGCGCGCACCAGCACCTCCGAGGGCTTAGTCATCCCCAATTCTTGGAACGAGCTAGTCGGCTAGATAAATCAGAGAGTATAGGGACATATTTGAGCCTGGCAAATTTTCCCAACTGGGGGGGGTGGGCAGCAAGCAGGATGGTGGGGTGAGGAGAGCAAGAGCACATTCAGAATCTCAGATTTGGGTTAGACCCCAGAAGCCGCCTTGTCTGACTCACTTCTCTCCCAAAGCAGAGGCTGGAGGAGAAGATGCAAACACTTACAGCTTGATGGTTTTTCTCTTATCCCTGTCACACAAATAATTATACAAATAACTATGTAATTAACTAGATCATTGTGATAAGAGCTATGGAGGAAAAGTACAGAGGGCCGTGCAGGCTGTAAGAGGTCTAACCTAGTCTGGAAGGGAGAGGCCACCCCGAGAAGGGAAATGACATTAAATCCCAGATCTAAGAGGTGAGCAAGAGGAGGTCCAAATGAAGACGAGCAAGAATATTCCACGCAGAAGCAGCAGTACATCTGCAGGCCCCGAGGCAGGTGTTGGTTCAGACAATGTCAAGGGCAATCCCCTGCCGTGTGGGAGCAAGTGGTGGGTGTCAGTAATGGGAGACGCTTCGGGAAAGCCTGTGCACGCAGAGCCAAGGGACGGGCAGAGAATGGGGGCTTTCTGCGGAGAGCACCGGGAAGCCACTAAATGTTTGGGGGGGGGGGTTTGACAAAATCTGATTTGCATTTTAAAAATATCTCCTGGCTGCATCTGGAGTGTGGAGGCTGGATTAGTGGGGCTCAGGGTGGATGCAGGGAGGCCAATAAGAAGCTCTTGAAGCAGTGTGCAAAAGGGAACGATCACCCGGACCAGAGCAGTAGCAGTGACTGTGAGGCTGGAGGGAGTGCCAAAAAGGACTCTGACTTATTTCCAAATTTTGTTGAATCACAGATTAATGAAAAGGGTCTAAAAGCATATAATAACGAAAGGTAATGCTTTCCCCTTAATTCTCACCTCCCATTCTCACCTGCTAAGGTCACCATACCGACAGCCTGAACAGGGACAGCCGGGCGCGTCTTTTCTTCACGTTCATGTAAACAGAAAGAGGTTTTCTTTTAAGTGGGGTGCTCTTACGTGCTACCGCAACCTACTTTTCTCACTTAAGAGATTTAGAGCTACTACCTACTTTAGAGCTGTGGCTCTAACTCGAGTTCTAACAGCGGCACGATATTCGTCATGAGGTTGTACGACAATGTAGTCAACCCTTGATTGATTGTGATATTCAGATCATTTCGTTTTCTGCCACCACAAGCAATGCAGAAATTATAGGGTTATCCTTATATATAAGTGATTTTTTCCACCATAGGATACCTTCCCAGATGGAGGATTTCTGGGTCAAAAGGCATGTGTGTTTATAATTTTAATAGATAGTGCCAGGTAACTTGCTCCAAATTGTAATAAATGGTGCCAGATTACTTGCTCAGCAACAAATGAAATTAGCCATTTTCCCAAATTTTTAGCAGACCGGACCATTTTACTCTTTAAAAACTTTTGCCAATCTGATGAATCAAGGTAATGAAAACTGATTTTGCTTCATTTGTGTTTTCCCTTGGGACGCCTGGGTGGCTCAGTCATTTAACCGGCTGCCTTCAGCTCAGGTCATGATCCCAGGGTCCTGGGATCCAGCCCCACATTGGGCTCCTTGCTCAGCGGGGAGCCTGCTTCTCCCTCTGCCTGTTACTCTCCCTGATTGTGCACTCTCTCTCTCTTTCTGACAAAAAAAATAAATACAATCTTTTTTAAAATTTTGCATTTTCCCAGCTAATAATGAGGGAAAGCTCCTTATTGGCCATTTAGATTTCCTCCTTCCAGAATGGCCTGTTCATACCCCTTTTCCATTTTTCTCTTGGGCATTTGTCTTTTTTCTTTACCATGTGGAGAAATTCTTTGTATATTCTTTGCATATTTTCCCTTTCACTATTACATACTTTG
This sequence comes from Potos flavus, assembly GCA_028534135.1. Taxonomy (NCBI): domain Eukaryota; kingdom Metazoa; phylum Chordata; class Mammalia; order Carnivora; family Procyonidae; genus Potos; species Potos flavus. Next base: position 53,555,512 of record CM052884.1, on the reverse strand, counting down.
CAAATATTCTTCTGGTATATCATTTGTCTTTTTTCTTTGTTTATAGTATCTCTTGCCATTGAAGTTTTAAAAAGCAAATCAAGTATGTCTTTTCTTTTGTTGTTCTTACAGGCATCCACCAAATTCATTCATATTATCCAAATCTATTCAATTTTTCCCCTAAAGTTTCTAATACTTTCATTGTTTCATTTTTATGTTAAAATCTCTAACTGATTTGGAACATAATCTTTATATTTGGGGGGTAGGGACCTCTTTTGTTTCTTCCAGATGGATAACCAATATGGCAGCATCATTTTTTAAGACGACTTTATTGAGATATAATTCACATATCATAAAATTGACCCATTCAACACGTTAGTCTACTCACAGATAGGGGATTCAGCACAATCAATTTCAGATCACTTTCATCATCTCAAAAAGAAACCCCAAAGCCTTTAGCTGTCACCCCCTATAACTCCCAGCCCCTGGCATTCACTCATCTGCTGTCTCTATAGACTTGCCCATTCTTGGCATTTCATATGAACGGACTATTGTGACTACCTTCTTTCATTCAGCATAATGTTTTCAGGGTTCATTCATCTTGGGGCATGTATCAGTACTCCACTGCTTTCTATGGCTGAATGATATCCATTTGCCAGTTGATGAACATTTGTTTTTTCCCCCCTCTTTTGGCTATTATAAATAATACCACCATAAATATTACTTTACAAATGTTTGGATAGATGTATGTTTTCCATTCTCTTGGCTATATACTTAGGAGTAGAATCGATGGGTCATATGGTGATTCTGTGTTTAACTTTTGAGGAGATGGCAAGCTGTTTTCCAAAGTGACTGCTCCATTTCACATTCCCACCCACAGTGTATGTAATTTCTCCACATCTTCACCAACATTTATTATTATCTGACTTTCTTTTTTTTTATTTTAAGATTTTGTTTATTTGAGCTAGATAGATAGAGCGAGCAACCATGAGTGGGAGGAAGGGGCAGAGGAGAGGGAGAAGCCCCGACATGGGACTTGATCCCAGGACTCTGAGATCATGACCTAAGCAGGAGGCAGATGCTTAACCAACTGAGCCACCCAGGCACCCCATTATCTGACTTTCTAATTCTAGCTTCCTAGTGGGTGTGAAGTGCTATCTTATCATGATTTGATGTGTATTTCCAATGACATTGAGCATCTTTTCAGGTGCTTATTGGCTTATCTGTATATCTTCCTTAGAGAAATGCCTATTTAGATGGTAGTACCATTTATTAATTTTTTTTCTCTGATGAATTGAAATGCAACTTTTATCATATATTAAAGTCCTTTCTACATTTGGACCTATTTTTTGGCTCTCCGTTCCTCTGATCTATTTATTTCTCCCTGGTTTACACCCTACCGCTCAGATCACAGTGGCTTTGTAGTGTGATTTATTATCCAATAACACAAGTTCTCTCCAACTAGTCTTTCTTTTCATGTGTTCTTAACTAGCCTCAGATATTTATTTTTCAAATGTTTTTCAAGTTGGAATTTTTAGCAGCTCTAAAAAAATTTTTATTTGGGATTCTAAGCAAAGTTGCATTAAATCTATATATTAATTTTGAAAGGATTCACTGTTTATGAGAATAAGTCTTTGAAACCTGGCCGTCTTACTATATGTTCAGATCTTGTTACATGTGCTTCAATATGGTTTCATGGCTTTCTTCAAAGAAGATCTTTAACTTTGTGATGGTGGTTCTAGTTTTAAAATTATTCCTGAATATTTTATAGCTTTGTCACTATTGCAGATGATCTGTTTCTTCATTTCTATTTCTAATACCTCATTGCATTAGGGAAAAAAATACATATTTCCATTTACCTTGTATTTAGCTACCTTCCCCATAATCTAATTAACGTAATAGCTTTTGACCTAAATTTTATTGGATTTTCTCAATATATAATCACATTATTTGTAAACAAACATATTTTCATCCTTTTTAAAACCAGCTACTTATTCCAATTAGTTCATTTTCTTGTCTTATTGAACTGGTTAGAATTTCTAAAATATGTTGAATAATAGTGATAGTAATGAGCATCCCATCTTGTTCCCAATTTCTGGAAATAGCTTTTGAATGTCATTGTTTATATATTTACTACTGGGTTTTGGTAAACAGTTTATCAAACTTAAATAGTTTTCTTTTCTTTCTGTTTTAATATATGATTAGCAATAACTGCTGAATTTTATCAAGTGATTTTTGGCATCCATTACTCTAATTGTATTTTATTCCCTTTATTTGTTGATGTAATGACTTATATTGATTTTCTGATGCTGAATGATGTTTTCAGCGTTAAAAAATAAACTCTGCCTTATATGGTACATTATTCTTTTGCTACTTTTCCCATATCCAGTTAGCTAACATCTTATGTCAGATTTTGCATTTAGACTGCTCTGCGATTTTTTTCTTTTTAAATTCAATGTTGATAAGGTTTGGGAATTAAGAAAATGCTAGCTCATAAAACAAACTAGGAAGATTTCCAACTTTTTCTCTTGTCTGGAATAGTTTAAATAACATTAAAAATCATCTTTTTTTAAAGATTGTATAAAACTCACTTTCGATATAATCTGTGCCCTGTGATATTTTGTATTTTATTTCTAATTATGGTGAAATGCACATAACATGAAATTTACTGGCTCAATTATTTTTAAGTGTGAAGTTCACTGATGTTAAGCACGTTCGCATTGTTGTGCAACCAAGCTCTGGAATTCTTTGCATCTTTCAAACTGAAACTCTATACCCATTAAACAAAACTCCCCATTTTTCCCTTCCCCCAGTCCCTGGTAATGGTGGTTTTTGTCTTTATGAATCTGACTATTCTACGTATGTCGTATAAGCAGAATCGTGCAATATTTGTCTTTTCGTGACTGGCTTATTCCACTCAGCTTATTGTCCTCATGGTTCACCCATGTTGTAGCAGGTGTCAGAATTTCCTTCCTTTTTAAGGTTGAATAATATCTCATCATATATATATATATATATTATATAATATATAAATAATATATATACATATACATACACATATGTGTATATTTATACAATGTATATAACATATATATGTATATATAATGTATATATGTATGTATAATGTATATATTATATACACATTTTGATTATTCATTCACCTATCAAAAGATACCTGAGTTGCTTCCACCTTTTGGCTTCGGTGAATAATGCTGCCCTGAACATGGGTGTACAAATATCTCTTCGAAAGCTTCTTTCAGTTCTTTTGGGTATATGCCCAGAAGTGGAATTGCTGGATCATATGGTGTCTTGTGATATTTTAATGGCAGAGTTTTCATTTCTTTTTAAATCTCTTCTGTTTATTGGCCGATTCAGAATTTCAACTTCTACAGTCAATTTTATTAATTTTCTACTTTGCCTGGAAATCATCCACTTCCTCTTGGTTCACATGTATTTTCGTAGGCTTACACATGTTATTGTTATAATTCTTTAATCTTTTCTGTACCTGTGATATACCTCTTTTCTTTTTAAAAAATTTTTAGCTAAATTCCAGTTAACCTCAGCATAATATTATTTTCAGGTGTACAATATAGTGACTCAAAACTTCCATACAACACCTGGTGCTCATCACAAACGCCCTCCTTAATCCCCATCACCTGTTTCACCCATCCCCCCGCTCACCTCCCCTCTGCTGACCATCAGTTTGTTCTTTATAGTTAAGAATCTGTTTCCCGGTTTGCCCCCCTCCTCTCTTTTTTTCCCCCTGTGTTTGATTGTTCTGTTTCTTAAATCCCACATATGAGTAAAATCATATGGTATCTGTCTCTCTGACTTATTTCTCGTAGCATAATACTCTCTAGCTCCAACCACATTGTCGCAAATGGCAAGATTTCATTCTTTTTTATGGCTGAGTAATATTGTATATTTTTCCTTTTTTTTTCCATCCAGTTTTGCCTGTTTTGTTGGTTGTTTCAAGGAATCAACTTTGGGTTTGAATTTTTCTTTTAATTCTTTTTTTCTATTATTATTATTTTTCTATTGAATTAATTTCTGATTTTGACTTTATTAATAATATCCTTCTACATTCTTTTGGCCTAGTTTGTTCTCTCTCTGATTTCTTAGATTAAATACCAAGATTTCTGTAGTCCTTTGTTTGTTTGTTTGTTTGTTTAATATAAAAAGCATTTAAGGCTATATTTTTTCCTCAAAGTACAGTTGTGTCCCAGAAATTCTGCATGGCACTCTCTGTTCTTTTTTCATTACTAGATGATATGCAATTTCAGTTTTAAACTTATTTTTGATCCACTACTAATTTTAAGAGAGTATTTCTTCATTCCCAAGCAGCTCATGTTTGGGGCTGGAGGTTAGTTTTGCCTGACATTAATATTGCTGTTCTTGCTCCCTCTCTGTTTGCATTTGTTTGGGGTGTCTTTGCGCATTGGCTTTCTTTTCACTCTCCTTTGTCACCTTGTTTGGGAGTATTTCTTGTAAACAGCATTTGGCTGTATTTTATTAGTTAACTTATTCAATCTGTCTTTTAATAAGGGAATACAGTTAGTGTAATAACTACCAGTGCAAAAACCTGATATACTTAGCTTTACTTCTTTTCTCTCTCTCTCTCTCTCTTTTTTTTTTTTTTACTTTTGTTGGCTTGATTGAAATTCTGGTATTAAAAATGGAGGCCAGTTTACTGAAACAAGATGAAGAAAGATTTTGGAAGAAATGTCAAGAGTTCAATTCGGATTTTAAAATTTAAGGTGCCTTTGAGACATCCAAGTGGAGATGTCAAGAGAGCATTTGAAAATACTGGAGTGGAACTCACAGCAGAGATCCTAATGAAGGTCACACACACTGGCAGCCATGGATGGTACCCCAGGGGAAGGGCTTCTAAGATGGCCCAGGACCCAGTCCTGAGGAATGCCAACAGCTAAAGACTGGATGAAAGAGGAGAGCCAGCAAGAGCTAAGACAAGAGGCAACGTCCACTGGGAGATGAGGAAAACTCAGACAGCATGTAAGTACAGGGAAAAATCAGTTCAAGAAGGAAGGAATTAACTGCATTATTATATGCTGGGAGGTCAGGTCAAGTGAGGGCTAACTATAATCCCTTCGTGACATAAAAGTCACTGGCGACCTTGGCAAGCCTTGTAGAGACCTGATAGGAGTGGGTGCAGGGAGAGGGGGAGGTAAGGAAGTCAGACAAGGAAAGGGAATGGGCGGCAAGGTATCTCCAGAACGATGTGAAGTCCAGGGATGTTGTTTTAGATGAGACCCCAGAGCTTGTTTGCCTGCTGTGCTGAAAGGTCCAGCAGAAAGGGGAGCTCAAAGGGGGATAAGAAGAGCCAACAGAACACCTTGACAGGTGGTGGCTGGCGGGCCAGGGCACCTGCTGAGGAATAGGGCCCGGGGGGGGGGGGAGGGGGGGGGAAGGAAGGCCATATTTGTCACTGCTTCGGGAGAGAAGGCGCATGCGACCAGGGGTCTGTTGCTGATGCTGGCGGTAAGGGTAGGAGTGGAGACCAGAGGCAGGAAAGGGAGGGCCTTCCTGTCTGATACCTTCCCTCTTCTGAGTTAGGTAAGAGGTGATGTCATCTGCTGAAACTGGAATGGGGCAGGAGGACCAGGTGGTTGGGGAAATGAGAAGGAAATGAAATACAAGTTCAGGAGCCTGGGACAGCAAGCATGGCCTCAAGAGGCCCTCCAGGCAGGGAGGGGCAGTGGAAGCAAAGCCTTTGATCTGCGATGACCTTGAGTAGTGCTCTGTGGCTCCTGCTGAGCTCCACTGCCACCAGACAAAGCTGCCAGTGGGGGCTGCTCCCCTATCATTGTTCGGGCTGATTCTTGCCCACATAGCCTTTCCCTTCATGCCCATCGTGTAGCTAAGACATTTTGGAACATAAAAGCCATACAAATGCCAAGTATTGGGTCTCAAACCTTTATAATAATTAGCCCCCAGATCTGATCCTCTGATTCTCCCCTTCAGGAGCCTCCTTTCCAAAAAGTTGGGAGACCTTCTGGGAATGCTTACACATGTCACCCAAGCACCCTCCGGGCACCGTGAGATTTTGAGTTCTGGAAAAAGTCACTTTCTCTCTAACAATTCCGGCGTTGGGAGAGTGGGGTAGATGGGCATGAGATAGAGATGCCTCCCATGTAATCACAGCTGCTCTCTATGCTCCTGCCATCTTGGCCTCCACGCCACGCATGTGCTGCTGCCAAGGCCACCAAGCTGCTCTTATCCGCTTTGACCCAGCATGGAGAGACCCCCTGCTTCTAGTGACCAGCTCTTTCAGAAAGGGAGCCCCTAGCAGAGCCGTGGGCCCAGAGTGACTCAGTTCCTCATTTGTACCACTGCTCTCCTCTTCCTGGGGTGCTGATTGGGAGTTGGTCAGGCCCAGCTTAGCGCTGTACCTGAAACTATTGCCTCACCAAACTCCAGGCCTTGTGGTTCCATTTGGTCCCCTCCCAGGAACCTCACTCTCTCTCATCTCCAACATGGCCGCTGCTAGGGACCTCGGTCTTAAGGGTAGGTCTGTCCATGTCTGAGTCTCAGCTGTGGACTGAGTTCAGTGTTTTTCACCAGGGCTTGGGCCTGGGCTTCTGTTTCAGTATCCCTGACCACTCTGTGCTGGTTAAGCTCTCTGAACTCTCTTTTTCTCTATGAAAACTAGGAGAAGGGTCTCCTAAGAGCTCACCAGATCCTTGGGTGGGGTGGGGGTGGGGCACAGGGTTGGCTGGGGGACTTCTCCGGCTGGCCTCTCTGAGTGTGAACTCCGGCCAAGCAGAGATTCTCAACTGCAGTGCCATGCTAGTCCACATGGGGCCCTTGCACAAATTAGAGAAGGGTGCTTTCTCTGAGTGGGTGTAGCCTACACCAGGCCCATGGTTTAGAAAGCAGACTGAGGGCAGAGTTGGCTGGATGCCCTAGTGGAGGGAAGAGCTGGCACAAATGTAGGCAGTGGCCATGCCTAGCTATGCAGAGAACTAAACAATATGGAGATCCAAATATTGGGCCAACAGAGGAAGCATGTTCCTGGGTTTGGGTCCCATGCCATCTGAGATCCCGGGGGGAAAAAAAGATGCTGCGCAAGTGTCTCTCTTTCTGAGCCACCATTCCTGTATCTCAAGTTCAGGAAAGCAGAGTTCCTTCCCCTGACTCCACAGCTCTCGTTTACTCCAGTGACCCACTGTGGACTCTTGATACCATATCTCTCCTCCCACTCCAGGGGAGAGCTCCAACACTCCCCTCGGGGGCTGATCTCATCCCCCAGGCCTCAACCAAATAATCCACACGCCCCTCAGTGACGAGAGCCTTCACACTGAGACACCCACTTAGAAGGACAGAGAGGACCTGTTTCCTTAGAGGATTTTGAGAAGTGGGCCTGGGCTTCCTAAGCAGAGGGACTCCCTGAGAGGAGTCCCTGAAGCCGGGACCTGCCGGATATGGTCAGGGGTAGGAAAACAGGCCAGAGGGCGGGGCAGGAGTGTCACTGTGGTTGCTGGCGATCTTGGAAAGAAGGGGAAGTGGTGGTCGCAAAGACTTCTTTAGATCTTGTGGAAGGACCTGAAATGACAGGGAAGTAGTTAGGGTTTTGTCACGAGGACAGTGGAGAGCCATGGAAGGTTTTTGAGAAGGAGAGTGGCAGGGACAGATCCTGACAACAGGAAGGTATCTGTAGTGGCTCGTGTGGGAGAGACGGTGAGGAGATTTGCGACCCCTGGGTGTGGTACGGTTACATTCAGTGCCAGCGGGATACTTCGAGTAGCAGGCTTGGAAGATCATTCTGAAGAGCACCTCTACGCTCCCCTTTTCTTCATCAAACTGAGTATCATTCAGTCATTTCACAAACTTTTCCAGATACTGTGTGGGTCCAAGTGCAAGGACAGAGGAGGGCAGGGAGACCCAGGATGAGACTTGCCCCCCCCCCCCCCCCCCCCCCCCCCCCCCCCGCCCCCAGCCTTCTCTCCACCCCTCAGTCAGAATGTGTTTTGATAAGTGGTGGCTTGGGGACAGCATAAGGGTGACAAACTGTGCCCCTCCCCACCACCAATTAAATTTTTTAAAAAGCTTCTATGGAAGGAGCGAATATTAGTTTCCTGATTTATAAAGCCAAATGGATTAAGCTCATTCATTGCCTGAGGAAACAAAAAGGAAATCTTCAATACCTCTGTGCACATTGAGAACAGGAACAATACTGGTCTTTAGAAAGCAGAAACCTAATTTGGGGGAATCAATTACCCTCTGTGTCCCTGCCTCTGTGGGCTCTCATACTGGCTTGCTCTCAATAGAGATTTCCTGGGAGGTAAAATGTGAAGTTGGTCAACCACAGACACACCCTCGGTTCAGCCTGGCAGACAGGAGGGAAGAACTAGGCAGAGGGTGGGTGGAGTTGGGTGGGGGTGTGCCTGGGTGGCAGGCACCTGTGGAAATAGGGGTAGAGGCAGAGGCGGGGAGGCTGGGGGTGGGTTGGGGTGGGGGGCAGTACCCAAATGGGCTAAGGAAGCGGAGCATGGGAACCTGGGGCTTAAAAAAGCGGGTGGGCTTGCGGAGCCTGGGGGTGGGGGGGGAGGGGAAAGGGGAAAGCATAGACCAGCCAGTGCAGAAACACCAGCCACCACTTCCTAATCCTCACATTTCTTGTCTGTGTTCTGCACTTAGCCGGTGGGCCTGAATGTACAACCCGCAATGCCGGGGCAGTTATGAAAAAAAAAGGGGGGGATGGGGCGCCCACCACAGTAGCCACTGAGTCAAACCCACCAAGTCATTCACAGAAGCGCTCACAATCTCACCATTCCTGCTCTGGGTCGCAAACCCTGGCCCGAAGTCCCCAGGCCCAGAGCCACACCCAGCCGGATGCACTCACAGTCACACGCACACGGATCCCCCACTCCCACCCGCGTGGCCACAGACTCAAACTCCCACCCGCGATCGCACACATTCCGCTACCCACACGCTCATCTTCGGCTCACACGGCGGCTCACCACCCCACACTGCCCTCGCTCTGGCATGCGGTCTGTCTCTCTCTCTCTCTCTCTCTCTCTCTCTCTCACACACACACACACACACACACACGCACGCACGCAGTCGCTCACACGCACATACTCTGGCTGTGCTTTTGTGTTTTGTCAGAATTAATGAGAAAAGTTCCCGTGCCCTGCGGGTAATTAGTGTCCTTGGAGTTAAATAAGCTAATGGCGGGCACCTCTGGCCCAAGCAATTATGTTTGTGTATTGAATAATTGATTCAAAGGGGGGAAGGGCCGCTAATCAGATCTGAGCATAATGAATTGATTTAATTAACAGGGGAACTGAGGGGCCCTGGGAAACACAGGCTGCACTCGGCAGAGGCTAGCGCGGCCCGCGCGGACGGAGAACCGGCGCGCGGTGGCGGCGGCTCCGGCCCGGCCCGGGCAGCGGCTGCTCGCGCGGCTCCGGCGACCCCGCGGCGGACCGACGCGCCCCCGCCCCCGCCCCCGGGACGCGCCCGCCCCCCTCGCCCCGGCTCCCTGCCTTCCGGGCTGAGCTGCCGGCGCCGGTCCGCCCGCCCCCGTCCCCGGCCGCCGCTCGCGGGGCTCGGAGCCCGCGCGGGGCCGGCGGGAGCAGCGCAGGCGGGCGGCGGCGGAGTCCGAGCCGCGCGCCCATCCGCGTCCTCGGCCCGTGCCGGGCTGGCGCCGCCGGGGGACCATGGTGTTGGACCAGGAGGACGGTAGGTGCCCGGGGTTGGAGCGGGGGGCGCGGGCGGCGGCGGCGCGGGCCCTGCCGAGGCTACCCCGCTCGCCTCGCGGCGGCAGCGTCCCCCGCGCGGGCCTCGGCAGGCTCGGGCCGCTCGGCCGCTTCCCGGAAGCGCGGCGCGGGGTGTGCGCGCGGGCGTCTGCGTGCCGGGGTGCCGGGCTCAGCCCCGGGGTTCCTCAGCGGGGTCGGGAAGTCGCCCGGGCAGCCGCGAGCCCGCCAGCCCCCGCGCGCTCCGGCCGGGAACTTTCTCTTTGGCTCTTGCCGTCTCGCAGACACTGGGAGCGCCTCTGCGACCCGCGCCGCGGGCTTCCCTGCAGTGCCCACAGCCCCCAAGTCTCCTAGGCTCCCTGGGTGTCTGCGCGTCCCCCCTTCCGCACCCGACTGCGGAACGGCTCCCCCAGGGGGATACCCAGAGAGCGTGCAGGCAAACCCGCCCGGTCCTCGGGTCCCTCAGGTCTGGAACTTCACAGCTGCGGAATGGGTGACATTGCTTCACCCCTGACAGGGTTCCCCCAACCAAGTGTGTCCGGAGGTGCCCTGCTAGCTAGGGTCGGGCCCTGTATCCAGAATATCGGGGGGCGGATTTACCTTGAAGCTAATGAAGTTTCAGCTTCATAGTCCTTTGGTGGTCATTTTGTGGTATCGGGCTTGTATTCCTTTTCTTAAAGAGCACCCCCAGCCCCTAAATTGCATAAGTAATTGCTCTCGAAAAATCTGGATCCACGCCTGAGTCCAACTCACAGCTTTCCCACTGTAACTACCAACCTGTAAGAGAAGGCACAGCCAGGCTGCCCCATGGGGCCATCTCCAGGGGCTAGGGCAGTTCCTCAGTGCCTGGGGGATGAAGCCCTGAGCCGGAGGCTGGGAAATTTGAGGCTGGGAGGCAGCTGCAGGTGTGCAGGGAAGGGTCTAGCTGCCTGACCTCTCTCTCTGGCCCCACTAGGCCCTTGTTCCAGCCTACTGTCTCCCATCGTGGTCATCAGCTGTCCTCGTTTGCCCAGAACTGGCTGGTTTTAGCACTGAAAGCCCTGTCTCCTGGGAGACCCCTCAGTGCTGAGATAAAGCAAGACAGTTGGTCAGCCTACATCCACAACGTTCTCAGAGGTTTTGTGCAGGGGTGGCTTGGCCTTCATCAGGAGGGTGGGAGAGACTTGCTTCGTGAGTGGGGGCAGATTTGGCCTAGGCCTCCACCAGGCCTAATAGATGATAACTGCAGCTTCTTTGAAGGGCTCTCAGAAACCAAAGGAGGAAAGTTTGTCAACTGTGTACTTCTCCACTCTAGCTGATTGCAAATTCCTGTGTTTAGGCTGCTTTTGTGTTAGTAGGGGACAGAGCAGGGCATCTGAACTTGGCCAGCAGGCATCCTGATTGTACTGCAAAATCTGTAGGGTCACTCTGTCCTGTCATCTGTGGCGGCCGCAGGGAAGGGGCCCTTGTCACTCCAGATACCTCTGTGAGCTTCACCTGTGAAGCCAGCTTGTAACCCCATCTTGGAGACAGCTGCACTGTGTTGGAAGCAGGGCCCTCAGGCTGAGGCACATCTGACAGCCTCCACTGAGTTCTGGAATATCTGGTCTGCCCAGGCCCTGGGGCAGAGTCTCCCCCGCCCCCCACCCTACCTCCCAAAGCCAGTGCAGGAACCCTTCCTCAGGACTTGCCTACCAAGTGCAGGGACAAACTGCTAGGACCTGCCCCAAACTTTGAAAGGCAGCCAGTAGCACCCCCTTTCTCCTCATCATAACCTGGGGGCTGATCAGCTGGTCTGCCTCTGCTGTCACTAGAGGCATCTCAAGGACATTCTGGAGCATTCTTGGCGACATTGACCTGAGAGTACATGCTCATTGCCTGGGGACCGTGTTGGGTGCAGACCACCTCCCCCAGCCCCAGGGGATCCGAGGATTCCACCCTGGTGTTGCGGATGTGCCCCTGGACCTGGAGGCAGCTTGGGTGGGGGTAGGCCCGGACGCAGGACTTACCTGCCTGGCCAGCAATTCCCCATGAGCTGAGAGGGTGGCTGCCGGATCGGTGAGGCTCATGTCTGGCTCTGTCCCTCCAGCAGGCCCCTTCCTGGCTAAGAGCTCCAGTCACCTAAACACTCCAAGACTTGCTCTATAAAGTGGAAGGCCTCTGTGGAGGCCCTTTTTCAGATCACTGTGGGAGCTTGATGCACACAACTGGGGGTGCAGAGAGAGCCGCCTGTGGACACAAGCAGCCCTTCACGCACAGTGGCCATCCCCTGCTGACATACCCTCCCTGCCTCTTCAGTCCCTGGCTCAGAACTCCAGGCCTGCTCCTGTCCCTGAGGTGGGGCACAGGGCGCCCGACTCCCCAGAGGGATGCTGGTGGGGTGGCTGCTAACTGGTAACTTGGAGGCTTGGGGGAGCTGGTGGGACAGAGCCCCAAGCCCCACACATGAACAAGAGTGGGAAAGTGCCTGCAGCTAGTCAAGTCCTGGGTTGTGGGTCAGGGCCAGACCCTTGAAAGGGAGGAGGAGCAGGCCCTGGGACTTGAGAGTAAAGCCGCAGCCCTCGTGGAAGGAATGCCTCCCGGTAGCACAGAGGCATCTACAGCAGCAGCTACCCCTTGCCAGCTTGTCGGGCCCATTGCCTGTGATACTGTCTGGTCCCCAGCTCTGGCTGGGGTGAGGGGTTGGTACGAAATGTGCCCATGGCAGCAGTGCCAAAGCCTCCCTCAGACCCTCGGGGTACAGCTCTGGCTGCGGTGGCAGAGGAGAGATCAAGCTCGCAGTCCTGAGGGACAGTGAGGCTGAGCAAAATGATATATTTAACATCAAATATACTCAAGGACTATTAGGATTAAGTATTCAAGATGAAGGGGAAAGCAAAACCCTCTGAGCTGCGGATGAGGCATCTCATTAGAAGCAGCCTCTCTTCTGTTTTCTCAAAGCCTGACTTCCCCGCTTAGCCTGGAGGAAGATGGGCTGCAGCCCCACTCCCCCATTCTCGCCCCTGCCAGACACCCTGCTTTGGGGCCTGCCCGGGCTTCAGGGGCACACCCGGTCTCCAGGTCTCATGTATACTCAGTAAGTCCCCCCATTGTCAGGGTGCCACAGTTTACAAGGCACGTTCACAACCAGTAGCTCATCTGATCCCCACAGCAACCTTAGAGAGTAGAGCAGGTCTCCCACTTCACAAACAGGGAGACTGAGGCCGAGACAAAGTGATTTGCTAAGGTCCACCATTGGTAATAGGCAGAGATGGGATGAAATCCCAACTGGTGATCCTTGCCTTCTCCTTGCCTGGGTCTAGTCCTCAGAAGTGTCTGCAAGGGATGAACCTCGGACATGTCTTTTTGAAGCCCTCCTTGGCCTATAGAAAATCCATTAATATTTCCATCCTCTCTTGGAACATGGTACTGTCAAAGCGAAAAAAAAAAATCTCTTGGTATTTAAGAGTGGCCTTCCTAGAGTAAGCAGCCTGGGCACTAACCCCAAGGCTCTTGGGGGAGAAGTAGCGTTCAGGAAGAGAGGA
>CM052884.1:53462586-53541811 GCA_028534135.1 Potos flavus | reverse complement strand
GGGGGGGGGGAGGGTTCAGAAACTAAGGCTGAGGGGGTGGGAGTGAAAGACAAGGGTGGTCCACCAGACAAATATCTGGGATGAGGACCCTGGGTGCTGCGCAGAACCAAGCGCCGAGCTAGGGCCGAGCGACCTCCAGGTGGCGCTGCAGAGCCGGGCAGCCGCGCGTTTCCACTCCCCATTAACCCGGGAGGGAGGGGGGCCTCGGGAAATGTGTGCATTTATTCAGTAGCAGGAGTGCAAACCTCATACATTGAGGGAGAAAGGCAGCGGGAGACGGCCGCCGAGATTCCCCCATCTCTTTGAATATAATTTTAGATTGAGATTCAGATTAAATCCGAGGGGAAAACACTTTATGAGGCTGAAAGCTGTGTCGTTGCCAGAGCCAGGGTTATGAGCTATCAAATGCAATTACATTAAGACAGATTATACTGGGCAAATTGAGCCATTTAGAAGGTGAGAATCAAAGAAACGGCTCTGATCCTCTCTTCCCCCTTCTCTCTCCCTCTCCCTCTCTCTCTAAATTGCAGTTCGTAGTTCCTTGCAATTCTGAGGCACAAAAGTAGGTGAGACTGCTTTTGTATCTGCGAAGTGCTTCGCTCCTGAATGTAATTCTAGCTGAGTGCAATCTAGGTTAAGAGCCGGACAAGCGGGTAATTAGAGCCCCGCTCGCTGCCGGAGGACCGGCCGCCCCGCCGAAGCGCGCCCGGAGTCGGCGCCCTTCTCCCGGTCGAGCCGAGCTGCGGCTGGACACGGAGCGCCCGAGATGATGGTGCTGGACAAGGAGGACGGTAGGTGGCGGGCGGGGGGCCGACGCCCCGCACCCCCTCGCCTCCCGCCGCGGCGAGCGGGAGCACACGCCGGGACGCACACACGCCGGGGTTGCCGGGCGGGCGGCGCGCCGGGGGCCTGGGCGGGGGCGGCCAGGTGGGGTCGGGGGAGGGGTGAGTGAGCCGGCGGCGGGCGGGCGGTGCGCCGGCGGCGTGCGCTCTGCCGGGCCGCGTGCAGGCTCGGGGCCCCTCGGATCTGGGCGCAGTGGCACTCCGCAAGCGGCGTCTGGTCTTTGCGGCCGCTTCTCTCACCGCAGCCATCTCCCTTGCGCCGGTCGGGTAACCCGAGAGGCCAGGAGCGCTGAGCAAATCAGGGGCTTCGGGAGAATCCGACGCCAGATCTTGCGGCCAGCGGGCGCGCGGGAAGACGGTGCTGGTCCGGGGGTGCCCGGCGGGCGAGGGGAAGTCCCGCCGGCCCCTCGGGGACACAGACGCCTCCTGTGCTGGCCCACTGTCTCCCCGTCCCGTGAGCGCACAGCCTGGAGTTTGGCCCAGAGGAAGAAAGTGTCCCGTCACCGGCCAGTAGCACTCGGGCAGGCCAAGCCCTGGAGAGTGGCATGAACCTGACATGGTCAAGAGCCTCAGTGCACCCCAGAGGTCAGAACACAGGGCCCATGGTTGCTGCAAGCCTCTAGCAGGTGGTCCCATAGACCCCAAAGCCTTCCTGACTGGGAGTGCCCTGCAGAAACGGTCCTGGTGTGTTTAGGAGAGGTTGGGGATCCCAGCCCACTTAAGGGTGAAACCAAATGGGTGCCTCCTGACCCAAACGCAGACAGAGGCGGCCACACAGTAGCTGTCCCTTGTCCCCTGTCACCTTGGCTGGCCCGGGGCCCTCCTGCCCTGTAGTGAGGGTTCCCTGGTGTGTTGGTGCTATAGGAAGATGAGGATAGAATTGTTGGCACCCATGCTGTCACCTGATTTCTACTGGTAAGGAACTGAGAAGGTGGTTTGCGGCATGTCACCAGGAATCCTCTTGGACTGATGGTGGTGGCCATTCTCTGACTTTCTACTAGTGAGTCTCCCCTGGGCCTGCGCCCTCTGCCTGCCGAGTCAGTGATGTTACTGACATGGTCACTTGGTGAAAATTCCAAGTTAAGTGACTTGCTCAAGGTTGCACAGGATGTGCACTTCACTGCTACCACGCGCTGGTGCTCCTAGCCTCCCCACCACCTCTGAGACCTCCGTCAGGGAGGGGCATTTAAAGTGTCTGGCCTGGGGGTAGCATGTGGGGCAGCCTTGAAGGCTATTTCTCAGCATGTATCAGTAAGAGAGGAAAGGAACAACTAAGTGCTTCTGGCCAAGAGGATGCATTGCCCGGGGCTGGCCGGGGTGCGACCTCCATCTCTAGTATGCTCGTAGCTCTTTGGGGGCCTCTCCCAGGGTCCCTATGGGGGCCATCAGAGGACTAGGCTTCTGCAGGTGTGTACAGAATGACAAGGAGAAGGACCTGGTCAGACCAGACCAGGAGGGAAGAGGCATTTTGTTGCGAGCTCACCAGGTTCTCTCAGACCAGTCATGCCCAGAGCTAGCCTTCGCTTTCCCTCTTGGTAAAATGAGGGGCTTGCAGAAGCCAGCTCAGAGGGCCCTTCCTCGGTGTGCGTGGGTACTCTCGTGACGGGGAGATGTGGAACTCAGGGCGTGTCTTCAGCCGTGGCTGTTTGGCGTGCTTGTTCCCCAGGCTCAAGCCAGAGCTGGAGAAAACCCAGGCGCTGTGCGTGGGAGGCCCGGGCGGGGAGATTGGTGTCATGCAACAAGATTACCCTACCACTGCCACTTAGGTCGTGCTCTGTTCAGGCACCCCACAGTCTCTTTGAGCTCTATGATACTCCAGATTTTCAGACGTGCCCTGAATAGGAATAAATACCTGGAGGTCATTTCAGCCGGTCTCCTGCCTCCAGACGGCAGTGCACCGCGGCCACCCTGGGCATGTGTGTTTCCCCTAGTGTCCACCAGATCTGCAGAGGGGAGCCCGCGATGCTCCTCAGGAACAATGTGGTGCCCCCTACAGTTCATACTACCGAGCTCTGGGGCCTGGAGCACCAGGAAGGTAGACAGCTGTGGCCCCAAGGAGCCGTCCGGTTCTTGTCCTGCCCAGCCCAGAGGTGTCCTCCAAAAGCCGTCTTTCTGCTCCTACATCTGCCCTCCACTCCCTATTAGAGTCTGGCCTCCCCTAATTCCAGGAAACCCTGAAGGTGGTACCTCCCACTGGGGAAGGGAGAAAGACTCTGGATCGACTCACCTGTCCCTCTGAGCCCGCTGCCTAATTTCTTCCTGGTGCTTATGCCCTTCCAGCAGGCGGCCCTCTGGGCTAGGTAGCAGCCTTGCCCCCCAGGGCCCCCAAGAAGCTGTCCCTCCGGGATGCAGCACCGCACCCTTTGTCTGGCTGCAGCAGGGACTCGGGGCCCTTATTAACCACCCCCAATGCCTTTTCTCCACCTGACAGCATCTTGTCGGAAGAGGCCGGGGCTCCTCTAGTTGAAGTCAGGTCTGCCAGCTGCCGAGGACCAAAGCTCTTGCTCTGCTGGGCTGCAGGGCTTTCATGTTGCACTTCTGAAAGATAATAAAATATCAATCGCTTTGCCGTAGCAACGGGTTTAAGAGACTTTCTGAAGTATTGAATCGTCAGAAAAAAAATTTTTTTTTTTTTTTTTTTTTTTGCTTTTAAGCACAGTGCATTATTAATAAAGTAATCCATTAGGTCGAGCCGTAAAGGGCCACCACAGAGAGGAAAGATCTGTTTTGCAAATGGTTAAACTTCTGGTTTTAAGATTAATTGCTTTCATTTGGACGCTTGCTCTTGGCTTAGCCATCTCCACTTTACTGGAACTCAGGGTCCGGGCTTTCTAGATGCTGTCGGGCCTGCCGGTCAGCAAAGGAAGCCCTGCTCCAACTTCCCCGGAGAAAGAGCCCTTCTCTCCCTGGCATGGGTGCTTGAACTGGCCCTCGGCTGGGGGCCCTCCGGGGAGGCTTGCAGGCTCAGGGGAGCCAAGGGTGCTCCTGCTCTGAGCCCCGAGAACCAGATCAGCCCTCAGGCCATCGGAGAAGAGGCCCTTGAGTACTCAGAAGCAGGCAGCAGAGGGTCCAGGCAGCCCCAAGAACAGGGAGAGCCTTGGGTTGTGGGGGACTGGGCAGGAGGGGACGCTGCGGGCACCCTCTTGGGGGTACTAGCGTGTCCCCAGGTGCGTGCTGGCGAAGGGCAGGTAAGCTGCCTCTGCCGAGGCCCCATAGGAAGACTGGGCTGACCATAGGAAACAGCAGGCAGGTTGTAGGACTAAACACCAGACATGATTCTGAGAGCATTTTGAATAAGTAAAATTGCCTAAGGAGAGTGGAGCTGGCCTGAGGAGGGCCAGACAGCGAGTCTTCAATTGTTAATGACCACTGCGAGTGTGGCCTCCACAGTGGACCTGGGTGACCTGCCAGGGCAGGTTCTCGGCTATTCCTGGGTACCGACCAGCTTTTGCTCGGCGGTCAGCAGGACCTCCCGGGCTATCCCATCATGCCCCAGAGTGCAAAGAGTCCCCAGGGTCTCTCCTAGCAGAGCGTGGCCGGGACCCTTCCTGGCCCCAGAGATGGAGGCAGGGAGTGGGCCCCGATGCTTGTCCACGCCAGAGACCCCAGCGGGGCGGCAGGAAGGCAGAGCCCAGCAGGAACCGCTGCCTGCTGAGGGCGTGTAAAGGCCTGGTGAGGCCGGCGTGGGGGGCACCCGGCCTGACACCTGCCCGGGGCCTAGAAGAGGAGGGTCCCCATCTGCACACCCATGGCAGCTCCGGCAGCAGCTACCCTCCCAGCCTTCAGAAACGAGGCTTCACGAATCTGAGCAGCGTGTACGAGCCGCTTACCCTTCCTGTCCTAGTTCAGCCGGGCGGAGAGCCTGTAGAGACGGGTCTCCCTCACCCCCTCCCAGAGCCTTGGGTAAAGAAGCAGGTGCTTCTCCGTTCCCCGCTCTTCCGTTCATTTGCCCACACGGAGCACTAAGGGGGGGAGGCGGGGGACAGGGAAACAACATAAATTGGTCTGTCGTCCAGAATCCATGTCTCGCTAATGTACCCAGATTAACTCAACTGTAAATTGTCTCCTTGGATGGCAGTGTCTTGCTAAAAGTTTCCCATATGATTCATGATTTGGATTGCTTTTAACGGCTATTGGCTAAGCAAGCCGGTGACTGTACAAGGTGATGCAATTGGCATTAGCGAGGGGAGGCACGGGAGCGTGTAATGCAGTCAATACTGCATTAACTACTGATGCCCAATTACAGGGAGTGGGAGAGAGCCTTTCAGGAGCATTAGGACTGGGGGAAGCTGAGATCACTGGCCGCCGCTCGCCTAAAAGCTTCACCCTTTGCGTGCCGGGGCTTGGCGGACGTGGCCACTCACTTGGCCTCTGTGGCTGCCTTTCTGTCTTACCGTCTCTCTCTTTCTGGACATGTCCCACAAAGATGCTTTTAGCGCATGGGAATGTGCGTTCTTCTAGAGCTGGGGCCTGCCTCTCCTCCCTCAGAGAGTTGATTCCCCACCCCAGCCAGTGTCTCCGAGTCAGACCCGGAGGCCGCCCCACCCACTTCCATTTAAGGAGCCTCCCAGCAGGGCCCATTTATGAGCAGGACCAAGAAGAGATCTATTTTGGTCTCTCTCCCCTTGGAATAGATGGTTGACGGCCAACGAGCATTGGCGGCCACCCCTCTGCGGTCATGGGCAGAAGAACGTGAGGTTCGGCCTCGGCGCCGTGGGCTGCAGGCGCACGGCTGCCAGAGTTGGGCAGTGGCCATGGTTGGACGGGGCCTTCTCTGAGCCCAAGACAGAGCTGGGGAGCCTACTGGGGGCGTGACCCAAGCCAAGCTGCGGTCTCCAGCAAATGTGGGCCCCCTCCAGAGCTGCCTCCACCCAGGGCAGAGCTGCCCCCAAGTAGCCAGCAGGCCAAGGCTGTTGTTCAGACCCCACCTCCAGGGCCCAGAGGAGCTTCCAATCAGGAGGGCCAGCAGACTGGAAGGAGTTAGGGAGGAAGGTAGAGAAAAGGGCATCGGTACCACTGCGCGCCAGGAACCGGCGGGCTGGCTGCCACCTCCACTGTCCTGCTAAGCTCCGCAGGTCCGTCACGTCCGCTGTGGGTTTGTGCCCCATGGCCACCCAGTGCTGAGGTTGCTCGGCCTCTCTACCATCTTATCTCTACAGTGAGAACAACCGCATCTAACTGGTCGGGTGGCTAACAAGGATTAAATGAGATCAAGTCCATGTATACGCTTAATAAGCCAGGAAGCCTCCTGCTTGGGTGAGGTGACATTGCACTCCACACAACTACCCGTGATCGGAGAATCCGGTGCCCACTGTGGTGTCTTGTTCACCTGCCTTGTTCACTCAGTGTCCCTCTTCCAGTTTATCCATTATGGCCATTGATCACTGCTGTCCAGGGGTGGGCTGACTTCACTACTTACCACGGGCCAGCTTCCCCAAGGCAGGTAGCATTGTAAGAAAGCCTCCAAGACCAGTCTCTGCAAGCTCTTCCATCTATAGGGGGAGTTGAGGCTGAAAGTAGGCAGGAGAGTTGCCCGGGCTTATGTAGGGAACCCAGAGCTTCAGCATCTTTTGGGGTTCTCTGCCCAGCTTCCATGCCCTCCGATCCTTGCCCCCGAGGCATGATGAGGCTGGGTGGTGGAAAAGTCTGATCAGGAAGGATATCGCCTTTCCTGGCGCCAGGTGCCAGAGCATCCCGGTTGTGGTCCCAGCCAGCCTGCTGACCGCCCACAGGACACGGTTCTGTCCTCACATGTAAGTCCTGCTGGCAGGTGCTGATGGGCACTAATCTGGCCCGGGTCTTCGAGGACCAGAGGAGCCCCAGAGATGCATATGGCGTGTAGCCCACCCTGCCTGCCCGCCCGCCCTGCCTGTAGTAGAAGGACACTGAGGCATGGAGGGCGCCCTCCCCTCCTCGGGCTTAGCTCTTCCCGGAGCTGCTAGAGTGAGTTTGCCTGGCAGGCGTGCATGCGGGATAGGACCACACCAGTAGAGTCCGCTCATATGGGCCTATGAGAGCTGATCTGGCACATCTTTTGAGTTCAGTGGCATCACACTAGTAGCAGGAAGTTAGCCGTGGTGGGAAAGTTAACCGCACGGACGTTGGCAGAGCCAACCATGAAGTGTTATCAGCACACATTGGATGGCATTCATCCCGGGCTCTGGCCCCACCCTTGTTCTCTTCTGCCGCCACCCGGCCTCTCCCTCCCACCGGGCACCTTTCTGCCGGCTCTCACTACAGCCAGGGCCCCGGCCTGTGCTGTCCTGTTGTCGCGCCTGAGACCCGCTGCCACACTAGCAGTTGGCCTCGAGGGAGCTTCTGGGTGGCCAAATCCTCTTACAGACTCTTCCAGGCCAGGCTAAGAGTCCCATCCACCCTACGTAGCAATAAGCTGGTGTCCTGTTGGAGCGTATTCATTTTGTGTTTTGTCTAAGGCAGGCGTCCGCAGTGGCCGACATGACTTAGGGCGAATTAAAAGCAGGGGGTGTGAGAGGAGTGAGCAGGCTGGTCCAGGCTGCAAGGGCAGCTGCCCCAGAGTGCAGGCCTGCTGGGTCAGGTTGCGTAACTGGCTCCTACCTCCCGCCTCTTCCCAGCTGAACTTCCTGGAGTGGCCTACTGTCTCTAGCCACAGCTTGCTGGCGTGATTCAGGAGACCCAGGTGCTAGTCCCAGCTGACTGCGGTGTGACTCCAGACAACTTACCGGGCCTCAGTTTTCACATCTCTGCAATGGGAGCAATACCTAACTAGTACCTAATGTCCATGTACACACTTGATCAGCCAGGAAGCCTCATGCTTCTATGCAGTGACCTCGCTCTCTGCACAGATATGGTGTGATCTCTTTGGCTTTAGCCTCCCAGTCTTTAGGGCTCGTATAAACACACTTGCTATGGTATCGCTGAACCATCGCTGGAAACTGAGGCATTGTGCTCTGCACGTGTATCAGTAAGTTCTTGCTGTGTAATCAACCACCCCCAAACTCAGAGGCTCAAAACAAGAAGCATCCATTTAGCTCTTGAATGTCTAGGTCAGTGCTCAAGGCTGGGCTTGGCTGAGCGGTTTCTCGGGTCCCAGCTGGACTCTCTCATGCCTGGCAGACAGCGGTCTCCTGGACACTGGG
The DNA here is from genome assembly GCA_028534135.1 of Potos flavus. Classification (NCBI taxonomy): domain Eukaryota; kingdom Metazoa; phylum Chordata; class Mammalia; order Carnivora; family Procyonidae; genus Potos; species Potos flavus. The sequence goes on along the minus strand of CM052884.1, from coordinate 53,533,851 downwards.
GGTACAAGCATCCCTCATCGTCCACCAAGCTCTTCCGGCCCGTTCTCATGGTAGAAACAGGTCAGGAGAGAGAGTGGAAGCACACAAGGTTTCCTGATGCCTGGGCTTGGCTCTGGGAGGCTTTCGCTTCTGCCACATTCCGTAGGCCAAAATAAATCACAAGGCCAATGTGAATTTGGGAGCAGGGTGGGGGTGGTCAGATTCTGCTCTGGAAGGGAGGAGGTGGAAAGTCACATTGTGAAGGGCGTGCATACTGCCAGCAGGAGGGGTAGAGAATTGGGGCCATTTCTGTACGCATTCCGCCAAAGCATCTTCCACGTATGATCTCATTGAATACCCTGAACCACCCTAGGAAAAAGCCACACGTATTATCCTCATTTCACAGATGAGAAAACTGCTATACAAAGAGGCTGTGTAATTGGTCGCAGGTCCCACACTTGCAAGGGCCAGAGTTCAGGCCATCTTACTGCAGCAATGTGCTCTGCAGCCTCCCTGTTCCAGCTCCCGGACCTGGAGGTGGGGGAGAGGGACGCTCAGGGAGGGTTCCACGGAGAGGGGGTGGAGCCAGCAAGAGGATGCCTGGGAACAAGGGACAGGAGGCTGGCAGTCAGGGCAGTTCTTCGGGGACTACCATTGGAGGGCAAGCCCAGAGGGGAACCGCAATGAGATCAGCCCCCACTGCCTCTCCGGGCTTTTCCTCTCTGCCCTGCTATGCCGCTGGACGGCTGGAAGGGCTGAGCAGCTCCCGCGCTCGCCAGAGCTGACTCAAGCCTGGGTCTATATGCAGATGCAGCCAGGCGGGAATCAATTCATTGGTTAGCCCCTCGCCTCAAAACAGGGCGGTAAGTGGGCTGGTGAGAGGCCTGTGTACATTCATAAACCAGCTGATTGAAAAGCAATATTTCAGATAAATACAAGCCAGCGATCTATCAGTGGTTGTAATAAAACCCAGGCTTCAGGCTGTGATTTTATTTTGAAATAATAAGAATTGCTTGATTCTTTTTACTTGAGTTACCATGGTAATTCCGGCGTGGAGCAGTGTTATATTGATTTAGAAAGTGGACAGTAATATTTCTTTTGTGTTATTCTGTTTCTAGGCCTTGATTTCTAATTTCCACTTGGAGATTACTTTTATAAATTTCTTAAGTCCTTCCACTTTTTTTCCTCTCACAGTATAATTTTCCTCTCATACGCCACTATGTTCTGAGCTTATTGGTTTGCTCTTATTTTAAATTAAACTTGCTGGTTTCAAATATTGAAATGACATCTTTGTCTGTGTCTGTACTTTGGTTTAGCAAAATATTACAGTCTGACGCTTTCTGCTTAATAATTTAAGGGAGGCATTCTGTTGGCCCTCACTGGGTGCTGATAACTTATGACTCAACCAGCACAGGCCTTAAACTCCTGACATTTTAATATTGTGTGGCGGGAGCGGCAGCCTCTCTGCTCAGAGTCTCAGTGGAGAAAAACCCGTGCGATACCCCAGAAGGGAGTTTTAATAATTCAGCCTTGCCGGTTGGTGTGATGACTCAAGGGAGAAGGGAGGGAGATCTGTGCTTCCCATGTAAGAGGGAGCAGCTCTGGCCCGGGCTCCTGCGGCCCGTGGCCGGCACCTGCTTTGTCCTGTCTCTCCCCTCCCTGAATCATTAAGAACTCCCAATTCCTGATCCCTGGTGTCTGGGAAGGATTGCGTGGGGGCTGCCTACGGGTGCCATCCGGATGCTGGATCTCTGTTTCTCAGCTTCCTCATGTGTTAAAGCAAGTGAAACTAGCGTGGGCTTTGAGTCACACAGACTGGGTTCAGATCCTGCCTCTGCCACTTAGTGATTCTGAATAGTAAATTGTAATAGTAGTTCTGACCTGTCAAATAGTAGTGTGATCCGCGAACCGCCTTTTAGGTCCGTCGAGCCCTCGGTAGGCCGGCTCTTGACGGTCTCGTAGACGGTCGGTGCAGTTCCCTAACCCTTGTCAGCTTTTAGTGAGGAGCGGGGGAGAAAGTGGAAGTGGTTGTACCTTGAAACACTTACTGTGTTCCGGACGCGCGTGGCGTTCCGAGCCCTGGCAGGATGGCTCTTTGGCAAGGACCTAGGCCTTGGCTTCGGGAGCTGGGTCCACTCCGCCCACATTCCCGGCCCGCCCAGCCTCGAGCAGGGGCATCTGTCCTCCAGATCTGTCCTCACAGTACCCCAGAGCAAGGACTGGACTCCTGAGGGAAGCTCACAATGCTGTGGCTTATAGGGCTGAGGTGGGTCTGCAGAGCGCCCCCTCTCTGGCCTGAGGAGAGGCCCCGTCCTCTGTGGTGTGCCAACGCGGTAGTGTCTTCGCTACCTATGGCTGCCTAGCAAATTATTTCGCAGTTTAGCGTCTTCAAACAACACTCAGTAGTTAATTTCTGTGGGTCAGGAGTCCGGGTACAGCGTAAGCTGGGTCCTCTAGCTCAGGCATTTTTTGCAGACTGTAATTAAGGTGTTGGCTGGGGCCGTGGTCTCATGTCAAGATTCATCTGGGGATTGAGCTTCCCCAGTGCACTCATTTGGTTGTTGGCAGGCTTCGGTTCCTCCTGGGCTTTGGGCTGAGGACTTCCATTCCTCGCTGACTGTGGATCAGGGCCAGCCCTTGTTACTGCACCACGTGGGCCCCTCCCAACATGGCAGCTTGTTTCCTTAAAGCCATTGAGAGTGTCTGCTAGCAAGCAGGAAGTCACAGTCTTTTATAAGATGTGACACATCTGATCACAGATGTGACGTTTCATCACTTTGGCTGTATTTTCTTCCTTAGGAGCAAGTCACTCGGCCCGGTTAGAACTCAAGGAAGTGGGGGGCTTATGCAAGGTCATAAACACCAGAAAACAGGATCGTTGGACCCCATCTTAGATATCAGCCTACCGTGAGAGGTCAGCAACTGTGGCCCCAGGTGACCAACAGTTTAGCTGCCCCCAGAGAGGATGAAATGTCAGCTCCATCCCCAGAAGGCCCATTGCCTCTGCCTCACACCACAGAGGGCCACAGTTGTCTCAAGGCCTTTTATTTAATCTTCACAGCCCCCTTGGGAGGCTGGGAGATAAAACACTAGCCCCATTTTGCAGAGGAGTAGGTTGTGCTCAGAGAGGGAAAGACACTTGCCTAGGATAGCCCAGCAAGTCGGTCCGTGGCTGAGTTCAGATGAGAACCAGGCCTCCCTTGGCTCTGGGGAGGTAGTGGTAAAGGCACTCCCGGGCCGCCCCGGCCCCGGTGGTGAGAGGCGCCAGCACTGACTGTAAGCACACGCAGGGACCAGGGGCGCGTATGGGGACTGCTGGATTCCTCGTGTCACAGATGGTAGGTTTGTGGAGGACACTGGAGGCCTGCCGCACAGCTGTCCGTTACCCAAGGGCCTCTCTTCTCACTCAGTGGTGACCCTGGGAGGAAGGGAGGGTGGTTCCTCCTGAGCCAGTCTTCCTGCAGCTGTCGGACTGCGGCTTCGACCCCTCCCTGGCTGTTGCCTGGCCAGGGGGAGCCGGCATCTTCGAGGCGGCCTGGGCAGAGACTGCTTGAGGAGTTCTTCACGTGGGAACAGGACTGAAGGAGGCTGTCCTGTGGGCTGGAGCCCAGGGCCGGGAGCCAGAACTCCTGCATCCACAGCCTGGCTCTGCCCACCCGACCCCCCCGACTCCCAGTCTGTCCCTGGGCAGACCCCGTCTGCTCTCTGGGTCTGTGCTTCGCCATTTACATTTCAGGGGTCGCTGGCTGCTTGCTCCCCAGTGGTACTGTGTCTGGAGACAGGTCTGTGGGGAAGGTGTGTATTGAGGCCAAGGCCAGGAGAAAAACCTCCCTGACCAGGTTTCATTGTCTTTCTTTGGTGTCCTGGGGTCAGAGAAGCAGAGATCCCAGGTGGGAACATCTGTGGCCTCCGGCCCTCCACACTTGGTCTTGCCACATTTGAATCCAGGTGGGCCGTCTCATTTCCAGCTATTTCCAGGCAGAGCCTCAACTAAGAGGTAGAGGGGACCCCTGCAGCAGGCCCAGAGCCTGGAGGCCAGTGAACCGGAAGTCACAGCCTCAGGCCTGAAAGGACCCTGGGTAGTTACACCCCCCCCCCGCCCCCAGTTTTATGTTAGGGAAACGAAAGCACCAAGAAGCCTCTATGTCCCCTCTCAGCTGAACGTCTCAGAGATACTTTCTGTGTAGAAGAGTCTGAAACCCAGCGGAGGCTGCCTCCAGCCCACAACGGGATGCCAGGGCTGTACCCCATCTCTTTGCCTGTCAGTCAGAGGCTGTGTCTTGCACGCAGCTGCTCTCACTCCAGCCAGAAGCTCTTTCCCATCTGTGAGGTGTCTTGGCAGGGGCGAGGGTTCTAGAAGAACCGAGGGCAGGGGGCAGCTCGCCCTCAGGTACCAGGTTCTGACCTGGTCCTCAGCCCGGGTGCAGAGTGTGACCTGCCTGCCCCATGGATATTTTCACACAGCTCTTTGATCTTCAGAAAGCTTTATCAGATCAGTGCTAAAGTATGCCTGTGCGTGAGAATAACATCTCATTAATATTATTGAAAATATAAAAATAAAAAATATGATCCAGGAAAAAAATCAAAATTGGTCGAAATAATTACCGCAAAGCAAAACTGGCAACAGTTAACACTGCACCTGGCAAAATATGTTAATGACTAAAAATTGACGGAGGAATCAACTCTTCCTGAGAAAATTTAGATCTGCCAAAGTTGGCTCAGGAAATATTTTTTTGGTAGAAATAATTATCACAAAAGAAATCTCAACGGTGTCAAAAGCTATAGTTCATAAGATTTAATATGAGCCAAAAACTAATCATGAACCAAATAGTCACTTTAAATTTAAAAATAATCGATCCTGATGAAACTAGTTCCAATAAGGAATTTTTTTAAAAAATTTGTTTTAAATGCCAGGGGAAAAAAAAAAAGGAATTCTAGTAAAATAAAAATGGGGAAGGGGCAAAAAAAAAATCTTAGTTTAACACTAGTGAATAGAAAATTGATCAAGGAATCAAATTGACTTAATGAAGCTCATTAAGAACTACTTTTTTGACGAAAAATCATCAATGTTAGTATAATTCTTATTAAAATATACGGCTTAGGGGCCAGTTCCTAGTAGTAGATGCTTAGCAATTATTTGTTAAGTCAATAGTGAGTGAGAATGAGTGAACAGGCAAAGGAGGTTGGGAGGGGAGCAGAGAAGATCACAAGCACAAGTACAAAGCAATCTTTGTCCCAGAGAGAGAACAGACTTACGCTTTTCTTTTCTTTTCTTTTTTTAAGATTTTATTTCTTTGAGAAGAGTGCACAAGCAGGGGGGAGCAGCAGAGGGAGGAGAAGCAGACTCCCCACTGAGCAGGGAGCGCAACACGGGGCTCCATCCCAGGACCCTGAGATCATGACCTGAGCCCAAGGCAGACGTTTAACCGACTGAACCATCCAGGCGCCCCCGACTTACACTTTATTAAGACTACTTGTACTACTCTGGCGTGTTTTCCAGCACCACCCAGCAGTTCTCCAATTCTCAGGCCACACAGACTGGGTATCCTACTACTTCACTCAATTCTGACAGGTTAGCTCCTGCACGTTAAGAGCTCAGTCCCACCAGACTGCCCCCCACTTTGGAGGCCAATCACAAATCCCAGTTGTGGTCTCTACTTCTGACCAGCCTGCTGTAAATCAGGGTTCCCATGATCCCCTCTTCAGGTTCGAGAATTTGCTAGGAAGGCACCCAGAGCTCAGGGAAACATTTTCTCACATTGACCCTTTCACTGCATAGGATACAGATGAAGAGGTACGTAGGGCGAGGTCCGGGCGGGTGGTTCCGAGCTCAGGAGCTTCTGTCCCTGGGGAACTAGGTTGCCCCATCCTCCTGGCACCTGGACGCAGTCACCAGCCCAGAACTCATCAAGTCTTGGTCAAGAGTTTTTATAAAGCTTAATCTCCAGCTACCTCCCTGTCTTTCCCGGAGGTCTGTCAGTGCGTAGGGCTAGAAGTTCCAGCCCTCCTATTGCTTGGTCTTTCCGGTGACCAGGCCCAGCCCCATCCCGAGGCTAGCTGGGGGCTCACCTTGAGTCACCTCGGGACCACAAATGCAGGTGTGCTCAGAAGGGGCTCCTCACGAATCACAGAAGATAGCCCTAGCACTCAGGAAATGCCAAGGGTTTTAGGAGCTTTGTGCCAGGAACCAGAGACGAAGACCAAATATATTATACCACAGCTACTTTGGAGAAAATATATCAGAGGAGATAACATTAGGGGCAGCAAAAACAGGTCATGAAGTGAGAGGGAAGCATTCTTCTTTTGAGCTTTCTAGGGTGTCCGCTCCCTACTCTTCCAGCCTCAGACTGCTCCCTGCCCCTCTCCCTCCCTCCTTTCCCTCCCTCCTTCCCTTCTTTCCTTCCTTCCTTCCTTCCTTCCTTCCTTCCTTCCTTCCTTCCTTCCTTCCTTCTTTCTGTTTCCTGGTGAGCCTGTAGTCTGGGCATGTGAGGGGACGGGCTGCAGATGGGGGTCTGGGTGGTCAGAGAGGAGGCAGCTGAAGTCCAGAAAAAGAAGGGTAGAGGGCATGGCTAGAGCTGTGGCCTTGGGAAGGTGGTGGCTCATCTGAGGTCTCCCAGGGATCAAGATCCCGGCTAGAGCCTCTTAGCTGCCAATAGCAGGGCCTGAACTTCTGGAGTTGAGCCAGGGAAGGCAGACCCAAGGTCCTGTTTGCAAACTGGGCCTCCCCTTCCTCCGTCCCAAGGGCCCTTGCTTGCTCTGCCCAGCTTTGGCCTGAGGCTTCCCTTGATCCTCCCCTTCCTCTTCGGTTGCTGCCCCATGACCAGACCAAGATCCTGGCTTTCCAGGCTCCAGAGAATGATCTGAAGCCGGTGGGCCTGAGGCAGGCAGGAGCACACCAGGGTAGGGAAGCAGCCAGTCTAGACCTGCCCAGCCACCCCTGGGCCAGCTCCTAACCCCTCTGCTTCATGTGATCTGTCCTTAAAGAGTTTCTTGGCCCTCCTAGCTCTGGGTCAGTTTGCTTTCTCAGACTGGCTTCCATGAGAGCTCCTGATTTGGGGAAAGAGCTAAGTATTTCTACCTTCTCTGTGTCTAATACAGTCCGCCCCCTAATTATATATATAGCTAAGATGGGCCCTGAGAAGAACAGAATCTTTGTGTCTCAGGGCACTTCGTGTGGTGCAAACGAGTCGAAGGTCTTGCCTCGGCAGTGAGCTGGCTCTCGGGGGCATCCGTGGGGGCCCCGCTCCTGCCTTGGCTGCCCAGGGCCTCGATACCCTCCTGGCCCACTCCATCCTGTCTCGGCACGGCTGGACAGCACTGTGCCCACCCGAGGAGCAGTTAGAACGTGGTGGCTACCTAAAGGGAAGGGTGGCTTCCACCCCTTACCCCTGAGGGGTCCCCTCAGCCCCAGGACCTGTAGGACTTCGGAGAAGTTTGGAGAAGCTGGGGGATCGTTTCCCTAAGGGGTGGCTTCCTGAGACAGCAGCCCGTGATGAAGCCATGGAGACTCATGGAACCAGCCTCATACCTAGAACACGGGCTTGTGTCCTCTCGCCCCATGGCACAGGTGTCCTCCTCTAGTGACCAGAGCTGTCTTGTCCCTTCCCTGGGGCTGGTCTGTGTGCTGAGATGAGGCCTCAGGTGCCCGAACTTGCAACCTAACCTTGGTCATCTCTCCAGACTCAGGTGGCTGGGTATGCCTGTCACGGCGTAGGCCTGGCGCCCCCTGTTGGCCAGGATGCTTCATCTTCTTGAGTCATCCTCTCAGAAGAGCCGCAAAGGAAGGGGTCCTGAGCCTGGGCACTGTGTGCGCTCTCTCCAGCGGTATTCTTTTAACCCAGAGGTAGCCTTGCCGAGTTCCTCCCTGGCCTCCGTGGCCTGGATCCATGCGTGCACACCCCTGTCCCGGGAGGTTCCCAAGCCCTAGGAGAGGGCAGCACTCCTTAACTGAGCCTGGGCTGGGGACCTGGAGGGCCTCACTGTGACCTTATTCATTATGCACACAGGCTAACTCGTGGTACCCAACGTGGGACAAGCTCAAGTCCTGTGAGAGGCACCCTCCCCCACGGGCACGCACAATTTGTGGGTAGGGCATAGGCCTCCGAAGATGCAGAAATTATGACAAAAGACAAAACATGAATGCGTTGGTGGAAGCAGACCGATCAGAGGAGAGCAGTAGATCCCTGGGAAGCAGGGCTGGAAAAGTGGGTTCAGCCAGATTTCTGGATGGGGGGACAAGGAAAGCAGGCAAGGGGGTGCTCTGGGGAGCAGCCAACGGGAGATGGGGGGAGCAGGGCCTGACTTCCCTGTGTGCCTCAAGACAGCTCTGGTCACTAGAGGAGGATACCTGTGCCATGGGGCGAGAGGACACAACCCGTGTTCTAGGTATGAGGCTGGTTCCATGAGTCTCCATGGCTTCATCATGGATGAAGCCCTGTGAGGGGCTGCACCTCCCAGGCCCCCTCCCCTGACCCTAGGACTGGACTTCTTATCAACTGTTCCTCCTGTCCTCAAAGGGTATTTGCTTTGTTTTGCTTTATCACAGCTTTATTGAGATATAATTTGCATGCCACAAAATCAACCTTTTTAAAATGTATAATTCAGTGGGTCTTAGTGTATTCACAGTCATGGGACCATCCCCACTACCTAATTTAAGAACATTTCCATCACCCTGAAAAGAAACTTCATACCCATTAGCAGTCACTCCCCATTACCCCCTCCCAGGCAACCACGAATCTATTTTCTGTCTCTATGGATTTGCCTGTTCTGAACTTCTCATGTAAGTGAAATCATACAACATGTGGCATTTGTGGCTGACTTTTTTTTCCTAGCCTGATGTTTTCAAGGTTCACCCCTGTTGTAGCATGAATCTTCCTTTTTATGACCAAATAATATTCCACTGTATATATGTTTCACATTTTATTTATCCACGCATTGGTTGATGGACATTTGGATTCTTTTTTCCTTTTTAGCTATTGTGAGTAATGCTGATGTGAACAATTCATATATAAGATTTTGTGGGGGCCCACGTGTTTACTTTTTCTTGGGTATATACTTAGGAGTGGAATTGCCAGATCATATGGGAACTCTGTGTTTAGGGCTATTTGTTTTTCATTTCAATACTCAGCGCCTGAGTATTTCAGAGAGAAATCTTTGGCCGTCTGAGTGTCCTTGCCTGGCCCCTCCTGGGCTGCTGAGTTTTGGGGGAACTGTGGATAAGTCCTTTCCCCTGCTGGCTTGTTTTCTGATCTGTGAAATGGGGTTCTCATGCGTCCCTGCTCACCTTCAGGGGCTTTGTTAGTAATTATTACTGACATAGCACGTCAAGGACTGCAAAGCGCTTTGCTGGTGTTGGCTGCTTTGGTTCCTTAGCCCTGTGAGTTGGGTGTCATGTTCCCGTTTTGTTGAACGGGAAAGGCGAAGCTCAAAGAGGCTAAAGGACCTGACTGAGGTGACGTTGTGGGTCAGTGGCAGAGCCTGGTCTTGACCCTGGACTCATCAGAGTCCAGCTCCCTTGCCTGAACTCCTGCCTCACATGTGTCTCTGGGTGAGGCCTTCCTGAGCTGCCACCACATTTTATGCCCCATCCTGGGGGCTGGGAAATGAGGGCCTAGGCGTGGCCCGGTAGGGGCTCCAAGGAGAGCGGTGCTATAGGAATAAGGACTCAGCAAAAGTCCACTTTGTAGCTGGGTGTCTTTGGCTAAGTCACTCCACCTCTGTGAGCCTCGATTTCCCCATCCATAAGATTGAAACGGTAATTGCGACTCCTCGCGCTGGGGAACGTGCTGAGCTGCTGTATATGAAGGGACAGGCGTGCCATCAGGAGGACAGAGGGTGTTACGTACATACTTAGCACAGGTGGAGAGCGTGGAGAGGGTACAGAGAATTGCTGGGCCATGGAGAAGTGGCTGGGTGGGTCGGGACCAATGCTAAGGAGGAGGCATCACCTGGGCTGGCCAGGAAGGGGAGCAGTGGGCGGTCTTCTGGGCAGGCCCCACGTTCCCTAGCGTGGGGCTGCCAGAAACCAGGAGGGGTTTCCAGGGGACTCATGAAAGAGCTCCCGGCTCGAGGAGAGCATGTAGACAGGCCCTGCTGGTGCCCCCAGTCCTCTCCCCCAGCCGGGCCCGTAGACGCCTGAGAGGGGGGCTTGCATGACTGCCTTTCGTACCCCGAGTGGTAATAAAACACTTTAAATTTATTGTGACATTTGGATTTAATTAAAAAGTACACACTTAGGGAAGTAGAACATAATGGGGAGAGAGGCAGGGTGGCTTTTCCCCTCCTTTCTTCCCCAAACTAATTAGCGTTGTATTTTAAATTGTTTATGTGCCGCTAATCATCGTAATAAATCATTTATACTGAAAAAGACACACTCGGCTGTGCCCGCCGTGCGGGTTCCGCTCGCCGGGCTCTATCGCGAACAAATTGATCTGGAAGTGAATTTATTAACCACTGGGGAAGAAATCATTAGTGCTTTCTCTAAACATTCCCCAGGTACGCTTTATTGCTGCAGTTTATGCTGTAACTAAAAGGAGCATTACCCAGGCCCGTGTTGTAATCTCCTTGCCGAGCTGGCAGCCCCACTCCCGAGCTAGGGGGCGGGGGAGGTGGGCCCTGGCCACCTCTCCCACATGGGTCCGGCAACCCCAGCCCTTTCCTTGTGCTCCTCGTTCCAAAAGGGGCTCACCAGGAGGTCTCTGTGGGCCCCAGGCTTCAGCCACCCCTCCTGTCGCCTCTCAGCTAAAGAGGAATTCACAGTCACTCTTGTTTATGTCTCAGGAGCGTGGCTTAAAGGAGCAGTGGCCTGAGATTTGGAGAACCGGGAGCAGGGGCTGTGAGGTTGTTGGGGCCAAAGAGACTTGTCGTAGACCTGCTTCTCCACCCAGAGATGGAGAGGGCATCAGTGGTGGGCCGATCGTACTCTTGGAGGAACAAATGGGGCTGAGCAGGGACCCAGGCAGGAGCATCCGCTGCCGGCCTAAGCCCCCAAGGCCTTCCTACGATGGGCCCGGGGCCCTTTTCCAGGGTGTGGCTGAGCAGTCGGTTCTGCTCCACTGCCCGATGAGGCCTTTTGCCCTGTGTGTCCCTGTCCATATCACCGTGCAGGCCCAGATCGGTACTCAGCGCTCCACACACGGTCTGTCCAGTAATTGTCAGCTCCTTGGCGGCAGACACCATGCCTTGGATGATGTGGCCCGGCAGCGGCCACACTGGCTTTCCCGGCAGCCAGCTTGCTCTACCGACCCGCACGCAGGATGCGTTCTTTCCCTTTGCGTTGGGGAAAGAAAGCAGAGCACTCTGACTTCACAGGGCCTGCTCTCCAAGACCCTCACACTCACAGCAAGCTTCCTCCCACCCTGTTTCTAGAAGGGGCATCCACTTCTGAAGCAAGATCTCTCTGGGAGCCTGTGGCTGGTCTAAGATACAAACCTTGCCTGGCCGATTCCTAAGGTCTTCCCCTAAATGGCTTCATCCACTGGTGCCCCGTGAGCCTCCTCCTCCAGGCCAGGAGGTGGACAGGGATCTGGCCCACACAGGCCTTGCCTTCAGCTGCTCTCATCCAGGTCTACAAAGGAGGGTGGGGCAGCCCCCAGGGTCTCAAGGCCCCAGGAAGCCTCAGGCCGGCACCCCAGAGGCAGTGCTGGGTCAGCAAGGGCCAAAGGGGCTCCTGTCCTTGTGGCCCCTGGGGGCAGGGCACTGGAGTCTCCCTCCTTGCCCCCTTGTCCTCCCTTCCCTCAGCCAGCCTGTGGCTACCAGATAAGTTCTGGATGCTTCGAGAAGGAAGCAGAACCCGGCATCTGGCTAGGCTGAGCCTGCCTGGAGGGTCCCCTCCTTGTGTCTGGAGAACACATTTAAAAGTTTGAATTCAAAATTGATTTTGAAGGGCCCTAATCTCTGATCCCCTGGCACTCACGGCGTGTCTGCAGCTCCTGCCAGACTCTCGTTTTCTGGTTCAGCGCGTTGGTGCTCACGTCCCTGATGCTGTGAAATTGAGACTCGTCTGAGAGTCCGTGCCCTCCTCCTCCTCTGCGGAGATTGCAGGCCCCTTGGGAGCCCTGTTTCATTAGATGGGTGACGTGGGCTTTGCGGGTGCCCAGGGAGCAGCTGAGTTGCTGTCTGTCTGGGGAACACAGCTTCCAGACGCTTCCCTGCTGATTCCCCACAGCTGTGCGGCTCCAAGCAGCATCCTGTCAAGGGACCTGGAGGCTTGTTCCAGCAGCCCAGGACAGGGTAGGGTTTGGTGGAGGCTACGGATGGGAAAGGCTTGTGCCTGGGGTTCTTCTGTCGTTACCTCCGGGGGCTTTTTCTTCCCAATGGCCCCCAGAGGCTCAGACTTGGCTGGGAGGGGGGAGTGGTCACATCCCTAAGCCCAAAGGACCCTCAGATGGGGAGTGGGGAGGCTCGGTCTATGCCAGGGGAAGAGGGGTGTCCAGGCCACAAGCACAGAGGGAAAGCCTAAGCTGCTGAGGTTACACAGATGGCTGAACTCTGGGGCTCTACCTCACCTCCTGAGGGTTGGGAGGGAGTATATATGTGCAAAGGGACATTCGGAGGGGGACTTCATTCTTCATGGGTCTGCAGGAGTTGAAGAAGAGGATTGTTGCCCCTTGATCTAAGGGGTAGAGGGTTTATATTTGCAAAAGAGCTGTCATTTCTCAGTTGGAGGCCCTGGGCTGGGCCTGTCATAATTCCAGATTGAGGATGGCAGGACCTAGGCACTGCCACAGTTGGATCTGCTTTGGTAGAGACACAGAGCTATAGATGCCTGGCGGTGTGTGGCATGGGGCAGCAACAAGCCCCATTAAGGCTCACATCTCCAGGGAGCCTGCTATCTGCATCAGCCCCCTCTGGCCAGCAGACTCTTACCAATAATATCTGGATAGATTCTGCTCAGTCTCTTTATTCATTAACTGAACTGATAGTTAAGAAGCGATTGCTATAGGGCTCAGTGCTGGAGACACAGTGGTGAATGAGACAGGACTCCCAAAATAGGCCTTCGTGGGGCTTTCATTCTTATGAGAGAGACCGATCACTTGTCTTAAGTACAATCACAAAAAAAAGTAAGACAATTACAAATTATGTTTAAAAACTCAGAAGGAAATGACCAGGGAGTCATTTCACTAAAGAAATATGGTGATCAAGGAAAGCCTCTCTGAGGAAGTGACATTTAAGCTGAAGTCCAAGGATGAGAAGGAGCCAGCCACATGAAGAGGCAGAGAAGGGTGTTCTGGGAACAGGAGGTGGGGAAACAGCATGTGCAAAGGCCCTGAGGCAGGAGGGAGATCTGGAATGTGGCTGGCACACAGTATGGGAGGTGGAGGCAGGGCCAGACCTCATGAGGATATCATAGGCTTGTTGAAGAGGGTGGATGTTATTCTCAGCCCACTGGAAGTTATGGAAGGGTTTCAAGCTGAGCAGTGACCTGACCTACTTTGTTCTGAAAGATTTCTGTAGCTGCTGTGTGAAGAATGGATTGTAGACAGTAGACATGAGAGGTTGGTAGGGAGCTATGCTGATAGCGTGGCGAAAGATGGCGGTGGCTCTGGAAATGGAAAGGCTGGGGAGTGGGAGTCAGCAGTAGGGAGTGAGGATGACGGAAGGTCTGAGGGTGACTCTGAGTCTCTGGTCTGAGCATCTGAGTGGGTGATGGCGTTAGTGTGACGAGAGGAAGCCTGGGGTACGGGAAAAGGGGCCGGGTTCCGGGGAGGAGAGGTCGAGTCCCGTTTTGGACCTATTGCTTTGGAGGTATGGCTGAGACCTTATAGAAACAAGCAGAGAGCTGGAAGAGCAGGCCCGCACTCATCCTGCAGATAACTGGGCAGTTAACTGAAGCATCATTCCCCTGGACAGGCTCCAAAAAGCACCTGCAGCTTCCGACGTTTCTAAGTCCCCCCGCACTGAGGATCGGCAGAGAACCGCATGTCTGGGGAGCTGCTTCCGTTTGCGCCTGCTCTAGTGCCTCGTCCGGGCCCCTGCAGGGTCTAGACTGGGTACCCGAAAGTCATCACCAGCCACCAGGCTGTGCTGGGTTTGGCTTCCCTCAACAGTTGAGGGCCTGTGAGATGTGTGTGGAAACCCCTCAGCCCCTTCACCTCCAGACACTCGAAGGTCACCGCAAGGTCAGGCTTTAGGACACACAATTCCTAAGGAGGTTCAATCCCCCAAAACCTGCTGCAGAAATACACCCTCATAGGAAATGGCTCCTCCGGGGGGCACTGGGGCCCAGAGGCCTGTCCTCCGCCAATGTACCCCGCAAGGGGTCTTTAACACTTTCTTCTTTTGGCGGGGACCAGATTAGGTCCAAGCAAAAGTTCACTTTCCCCATTGCTTAGGAAAAACATGATGCCATACCCCCAGAGCGGGGAGCTAGAGAAGGAAGGGGGTGGGGCCAGCAGCCTGGGTCCCAGCACCCCCCCCCCCCCGCGCCCCCACTTGGCCATTCCCATGCTTGCCCTTGGACAGCTTGTGTGATTTCTCTGACCTCCGGATCATCGGGAAGATGAGCGCTCGGCACAGAGTAGGCAAGAAAGGCGATCGTCCCGCCGTTGAACGTGACTGTAGCAGCTGCAGGTGTATGGGGACAGCACTGGATGGTGCTCCCACCGGCCCCACTGTGGCGGACTGTGGAAGCGGGAAGGGACTTAACACTTTAGAGAAGGCAATTATTGCTGGACCTCCTTTCAGTTTCTTACCCTGAGTCGGGCCCCGCTCTAGGTCCTCCTCCCTCCCCTCTTCCCTCGTTCCCACACCAGCCCCTGGCTGTTGATTGACGTTCCCCCCCCCCCCCCCCGCCAGTAATTGGGTTCTGGGTCTGGAGCCCCCAGCCCTCCCCTCACAGCTCGGCCCAGCGCCCTGAGGACATGTGAGGACTTGTGCCGGCTCAAGGCTTCTTTGTCCCTCTCAAGGCTGCAATGCAGACATCTTAGGTTGGCCTCTGCACAGCCCTTCTGGTCCCTGTCGCCTTTCTGGCCCCGCCTCGAAGCCCTTCCAAGGTCCCACAGCAGCTATAGCTTCTGCGGGACCGCCAGCGGAGCAGAAGTGGCCTGTGGCTCACCGGGGCATGGGGACTGTGCCCTGCCGTCATTTCTCCTGTTCTTAACCCAGGCCCTGCTCTAGGAGTGCCGCCCACCCCCACCCCGGGATCATCATGGCATCTAGGCCACACAGCGGGACCCAGACGCCGCCCCAGTGAGCCTTCCCCAACCAGTCTGTGCAGAGAAGCCATGGGGCGTGGGCTGGGTGAGAACTTGAGCTCCGGAGTCAGCCAGGAGGGGCTTCAGTCCCTGCCCCACAGCCTCCTAGCTCTGTGACCTTGGCTAAGGACTTGAACCTCCGTAGGCCTCTGCTTCCTCATCTGTTGAATGGGGGTCATCATTAGCACATCAGACTGAATCCGAGGATTCCCTGAGATCATGGGTGTAGTGAGTACTGAGTAAATGGTGGGTTTTATGGAGAGGCTCCAAAGTCCTGCCCAAGGGGTGTCCCTCTCAGTTCTTCATTTTTTTCTTGGAGGTGTAACGTATATGCGGTAAGATGCCTAAGTCTCAAATGTTCAGTCTAACGAGCTTCTGCATTTACGTGCACCCCTTAAACACCACCCAGATCAAGACTGGGACGTTTCCAGTTCTTCACCGGGCTTCCTCACCCCTCCTGCCCCGTGATAATACACACTATTATTCTCACATTTCTCACCACAGATCATTTTTGCCTGTTTGGGTAATACGTAGAAATAGAATTATACAGTATGTACCTTTTGTGTCTGGCTTCTGTCACTCAGCACTATGCTGTCTGATTCACCCGTGTCGTTGTGTATCTGTGATTCCGTCTTCTTCATGGCTGTGTGTTATTCCATTGTGCGAGTGCACCGTAGTGTATTATCCATTTCACTGTTGTTGATGGGCATTTGTGGTGTTTGCAGTTTGGGGCCGTTGTGAAGAAAACTGCTCTGGACATCCTTGTACATCCGCTCTGGTGGGTACAAGCTGTCATTTCCGGTGGGGTATACCTAGGAAGACAAGTATTGGATCATAAGACATAGATTTTCTTAGCTGGTTTTTTTAAAGAGTCATTTATTTGGCAGAGATAGAGAATGAGAGAGAGCATTCAAGCAGGGGGAGCAGCAGGCAGAGGGAGAAGCAGACTCCCCACTGAGCAGGGAGCCTGATGGGGGTCTCGATCCCAGGACCCTGCGATCATGACCTGAGCCGAAGGCAGACGCTTAACCGACTAAGCCACTCAGGCACCCCTTAGCTGATTTTTTTAAGCCACTATATCAAATAGTGTGCTTCATGTCCATACATTATACTTCATGTCCATTAATTTAATCCTCAGAATAATTCTTTAAAGCGGGCTGTCCTCATTTAGCAGGTAGGGTAATTGAGGCAGAGCTGGGAAGCAACAGACCCAGAATTCAAGTTGAGGCCGTCTCTCTGCAGGGCCCCCAGTCTTTGTGTCTATACCGCACTTTTGTGCCTGCCTCTTCTACCAGCCCCTTTGAGGGGCAGTGGCAGGGCGAAAGGGGCCAGTCTTCCAGTGGGCTGGCCGCCACCCCAGCCTCCCTCCCCTGGCCCACTGGGGAGTTGGAGGCCAGGGGAACCCGACTCCTCTCCCTCCTCTCACGCAAGGAGCACGCCACCTGCGAAGGGGTGCGCGGAGGCGCGGTAATGAACGTGCTCTAGGTGGCTGTAGCCACGCGTTTCAACAGTTGTTCTCGTTGGCTTTTGATTCCAAATGAGTAGGAAATGCTATTAGTTCAGGCCTCGCCTGCCGCATGGCAAGGCCCCAGGATAGGAGTGCAGTGAGACGAGAAATTGTGGAGATAAAACTGGTGTGAAATGGAGGCCTTCTCACAAGGCTGGATGTGTCCATGCGAAATGAAGTTACTTCTGAGAAAACGAGATTTAAAGAGATTCTGCAGAATTAGATTACACTTTCAAATTTCCTTATTAAACAGGACTGATGCCGTGGAGGGGCCGCTGGCTGGCTGTTTGGGACCCTCCTCTGCCGTTCCAGGCCCAGGTGCGGGCCCACGTGGGCACAAGCACCTTGCAGCTTGGCCACGCCCCAGATCCCCAAAGACCGCAGGCCCTGCCCCACCCGCGGCAGCTGGAGCGGGGTGCGAAGCGTGGGACTGCCTTTCTGGAGAATCCCCAGCGCTCCCTTGGGTCGTCTGCGGGTAAAACCCAGGGGCCCTCGCTCTTCCGTTTGCTTGGGGAGGTGATGTTGAGAACCGGGCACCAGGCCTCTTCCTCGTGGGTTTTGCTCAAATGAGAGCTTGATTTCGAGTGACGATCTACTTTTTGGAAATGTTTTTTAGAAGGCAGTAAAGGTGCCTGTGACTGCTTGTGCCTAGGTGTGTGTAATACCTGAGCACACCCATCGCGCGTGTGCACAGACGCAGGGCTGTGTGTGTGCACCTGTTAGACGCCGGCGCTGTGCTGGGCTGCGGGATAAAACCATCGTGGGGAGAATCAACACAGTCCCACCTCTCGTGGAGCCGGCGTATATGCATGTGATTATGTGTCCCCTCACAAGCACCCGTGTGCTGCTGTGCACACTTGCACGCGTGTCCCGCATCCGTGTTGCTCTCTGTTTTAATGCCTCCCGCCTGGGGTCTGCGAGCACCTCGAGGGTCATAGCATGCAGCCTGAGAGCGTAGCCGACAAAGCCGGTGCTTGGGCCCTGAAGACAGACTGCCGGGATTCAAATCCCAGTGCTGTCCTGTTCTAACCATGTGACCCGTGACAGGTCGGAACCTTTTCTGGGCCTCAGTTTTCCCATTGGTAAAATGGGAATAACAAGTCCCGGGGGAGCCCAGCTTCTGCCCCAGGTGGCCGAGCACTGCTGAGACACGTACAGAGATGACGAGAGCTGCCAAGGGGACACCCACCTGTGACCCCCGAGGGGCCTGCCCTGAGCTCCCACAGTGATCCCTTCCCACCTGCTTGTCAGCTGGGTGGCGCTGCTTCCTCCTATGCTGTGACCCGGGACTGTCCTTCAGGTGACATTGGACTCCAGCCGGTGCCTATGTGACTTTAACCAGGGTCGCACATTCAAATCTGTGTATTTACCTCAAAGTTAGTGATTGTCACTATCTGAGGGGCCTGAGATGGAGCTGTGACTAAGGTCATCCCTTCCCCTGTGCCAGATAAAGTGACACTGATCAGAGCTAACCTTTGACTGCCGGGTCCAGTCAGTCCTAATAAGCGCTTCACAGAGATTTACTCCCTGATTCCTCACGGCAGCTCTGTGAGACGTGGACTGTTTTCATACTCATTTGACAACAAAGAAAACTGAAGGACAGAGGAATTAAAGTCACACCGTCAAAGGCGTCACGAACCCAAATTGAAGGATACTCCGTAACTGGCCTATATTCTTCAAAAATGCTAGTGTCTTGAAACACAAAGAAGAGGCTTGGGAATTCTTCCAGATTTAAGCAGGCTAAACTTGACAAGTGAAAGCAATGCGTGATCCAGAATGTTAGTTTGCCATAAAGGGTATTATTGGGAGAATCGGTCAGATCTGAATGCAGTCCGCAGGTAATAGTGTTAGAAAAGTGATAATTTCCTGGTTTTGTTAACTGTATTGTGGTTACATGAGAGAACGTCCTTGCTTTTAGGAAAAACACATCACAGTGTTTAGGAGTGCGAGCCTTCCTGTCTGAACCCAACTCGCAAATGAGTTAGGGAAAAAATTATAGGTAGATGTATAGAGAAGGATAAAGCAAATATGGTAAAATGTCCCTATTTAGGGAATCTAGGCAAAAGGTGTACAGGAATTTTTTCTATTTTGCAACTTCTCTGAAGGTTTGAAATTGTGTCAAGATAAAAAGTTAAAGGAAACAAGGGTCAGAACGGGGGAGGGCATCCTGGGACGCATATTAGTAATACTCCCCAGTCTCGTGTCAGTCCCACCTGGAACCCAGACTCTGCTGTGGCTTCATGTGCGTGACCTTGTTCTGTCCTTGCCACCATCTTTTTGGCTCCCATTTCACAGAAGCAAGTCAGAAAGATGGGGGATTTGCGCCAGGCCCTCCAGCTCCTTGGGACAGCACTCAGCCTAGAAAGTAGGCTGAGTTCAAACTCTGTGCCCTGCGCCTCACCCCCTGACTCTTGAGTTTAGGTGGAGGGTGGAATGGGTAGGACAAGGCATTTCTTCCCGGAGCCATGGCAGAGGGAAGGTGCTGGGATAGAAGCAGACCAGGTCGATATGCAGGATGGAGAGGGATAGTCTTCCAGGATTCTGCAGGGCCCAGATCCCACAGTGCCAAGCAGGACAAGCTAGCATGTGGGAGGGGGCCTCCAATGCCAGCTGGAGTTGCCAGCGGTGGCCACAGTGGCGCAGGGCATGCTGGGAGTGACCCAGGGGTGGGCATTCGCAGATGGAGGACTGGCTTTGGAGGAGCTTGTGGGAGGCAGCAGGAGTGCTCCCCAGCTGGGCTCAGCCTGCTGTCCAAGCTGGAGGGAGGCATCAGGGGGACTGGGAGCCGGTGGGCTTGGAGAAGTTCACATACCCAATATGGGGGGCCAGCTTGGCCTGGGATAGCTGGGCAGGGATTGCTGAGGACTTACTTGAGTCTGGCCTGGCAGACCCCCAGGGGGGTCCAAGTGAAGAGGAGGGCTTCTCTCCTGGCTGGAGGGTGGGTGCGGGAAGAGCCGAATGACCTCTGGCAGTCCCTCCTGGTCACTGGGACTGTCTGGCTTTTCCCCAGATTAAAGAGCCGAGGGTAAGTTTCTGGCAGCCGATGAGTCAGACCTGGAGGCTGCCTCCTCCTCCTATCAGCCTGCCTGGCATAGAGGCGGGCTAGGAGTTTGGCCTGTCTCCCCTCAAATGGCACCCCCCCACACCCTGAGATGGAAGGGTAACACACGGGCTATGTGAACCGGTTTATTTTGCCGAGTCCCACGTGTGTCTGAGCGTGTGTCCACGCGTGCGGGCAGGCTCAAACATCATCCATTGTAAAATATCAGTGTTTTCATGGGTGAGTAGTAATTACTGGGTAATGCTTTAAAACCTTTCCTGAAGGAGCGCAAAGCTGTTTTTTTTCTAAAGTCAGGAGTACATTAAAAGGATTACCATGTAGATTTGATTTTTAGATAACACTAAAATGGATCCCAAATGGACTTCAGCAAAGGGATGCTATCTCCTTAATGGAAAGTGCATGGCCCGAGGCTCAGCTCCTAGAGCCAGGCAGGGGGGAGGGAGGGAAGAGGTGTCTGCAGGGCTGACTGGCGGGCTGGGTGGGGGCTGGGGAGGCAGCGTGGCGAGGGCAAGCCTTGACCCTCTGGGGAACATCTCAGTCCATTTGGGGAACAGGAGACCAGAGATGTCCCCTTTAAACCTCCTTGCCTTTCCAGGAGTCTTTTCAGGTCTCTTGAACTAGCCCTGTGAGAAAGCAAACACAGTGTGGGCGCTCGGTAAAGAAGGAAGGGGTGAGTCAGACTTCTCCCAGGACCTCAGCCTTTCTAGGCACAGAAAGCCCAAGGTCCCCATATGCTCCGGGAGCTCCTTAGCCAGGCTGGCCCTGGAGGTCTGTGCCTTGGTGGACATCAGAAGCCTTGTGGCTTCTTAAGAGTTCTCCAGGGCCCAGGAAGCAGAGTTCCCAGGCCTTGGGGAGCCCCGCTGTAGGCTAGAGCCAGCCCAGGCACAGGCAGGGCGCAGGGGACCTGGGCTGGCTTGTGGCTTCGCTCCTCGCGGCCTCCTTGGGTCCTGTCGGTTCCAGACCCTGCCAGCTAGTGCTGCAGATCGCAGCTCTGTGGGCTCTGCGGCTGTGGTGCTGGGGCCTCAGCTCCGAAGGCCAGCCTGTCCAGGAGCCATGCCAGACCTCTCTTGGGGAGGGGGGCTCGGGCTGCTGCCAGTCCAGGTACGCAAGGGGAAAACCAGCCTTGGTGGGCTATCCTAGAGGCCGGGCCTGAGATTTTCCAAGTTGGTGCGTGTGTACCTATAGCTGTGCCGGCTGGGTGTTCCCTCCATGGGACCCAGGGGCAGTCGTCCCACCCTGGGACCCACAGACCTCCTCACATCCAGCTCTCCGGACCCCTCCCCCATTTGCCCACACGCTGCAGGCCTGGCCTCGGAAGGAACTCTTCAGAGCCCCCTTAGCTCGCAGGGCTGCCCGCTCCCCAGCTGGCTCCCACGGCCTCCTCAGAGCTCTGTGACCAGACTGGACCCTGCCAGAGGAGACACAGGCAGGCCCGAGGACATAGCCCTCCTCACTCTCTCAGACCAATTAACCTTTAGAGCTGCATTAAGGAAATTAGGCAGCAAGTGTCCCAGCTAACAGGCCCTGCGGGGACTGGAGGGAGGAGGAAGGAGAGAGTCCACTGCCAGCCAGTGCGGCCTCCCCTCTGCTGTCACCTGTCCTGCTGCTCCTGGGCCCTAGAAGGCCCACTCCCCAAGAGAGGTCTGAAGAGGCAGCAAGGCCCAGGGGTGGGGAGGACCGCCGGAGCCAGCTGGGTGATGAGTGGCTTACACTAGACCTTGCCTTCAGACCTTCTGTGCCTCAGTTTCCCCACCATTCCTTGAGCATTTGCCCGGAAGAGCTCAGAGGGCCCTTCTGGCCTGACATCTGTGGATTCTAAGGCTGAGGCCCCTTGGAGGCTGATTCTCTTCTGAAGTCTGAGGAAGGGTCAGACACCAGGAAGAGGGAAGGGGAAGGAAGCTGCTCAAACTCTGGGCTGAGGGCAGTGGGCGGAGGAAGGGATAGGAGGGAGACCAGGGAGTGGGAACCGAACCCAGAGCCCTAGAGAGTGCTGGGGTCCCTTGGAGAGGATGGGGCCAGGAGGAGAGCAGACTTCACAGGCTTGGTGGGGAGCCAGGGAGGCAGGAAAGGGTGGGCTCTTCCCTCCAGAGGGGACTCCTCCGTGCTCCTGAGCCTTGGTCAGGGACGGTGCACCCCCACCCCCACCGTCTTCATGAGGGGCTCTCAGGCAGCTCTTACGGGCACCCCCCACCTGCCCCCATCCTGGGTCTGGACTCTGAGACTCCCTGCATTTCACTCCAAGCAGTCTTCACCACAATCATGCCTCAGGGCTCCGCGTTGGATGTCCTAACTCAGGATGACCTCTGTCCCCACCTCCTCCTCGACTGTTGCTCCCTGCGGTCACTCCTTGTGCCCCCAAGGCCCGGGGCTAGGAGCCTGAGCCTCTGCACACGCATACACGTGCCTGCACGCTAGGCCTGTGAGCATGGGGTGTGTGTGAGTGCACACACTTGCCTACTGGGAGCTCAGCTTCTCTTTCCAGTAAACCTCATGCTCAAATCCCTGCCCTTTGTATGTTTTCTTGTATGTTGAGACACATGCATGGGCCTGGGTGGGGGGGGAGCACCATGCCTCAGAGACTGTGTCCTGGTGGGAGGAGCAAGGATTCAGAGACTCAGAGCCTCCTCAGCCTCATCAGGCCAGGGCAGGTAGGAAGTCTGAATCCAGCTAGAAGCATTTCTGAGGAGAGCCCCTGAGGAGGCCAGGCCCCCCGCTGCCTCCTTGCACACTCCGCCAGGAGCCTCAGAGCTCCCGCTCCCCGCCGGGAGTGTCACGGAGCATCCCACTTTCTTCCAGTTCTACAGGAGTGAACCAAGAGGCTGTAGGCTGACTGAGGGTAAAAGCGTCCAAGGCACAAGTCTTGAGGTAGCCAAAAGATCTGGGAGTTGCAGTGGACCCAAGCCCACTGTGACATTCAGTTCTTAGGGCCACCGGAAGAGCCCGGCAGATGGGGGCTGCATGAGGAGAGTTTCAGGCCTCCTGGCGAGCAGACCACACAGGAGGCCATGGCCGGATGGGGGACAAACAGCTCAGGGGGGCTGGGCCTTGGGGCCACGTGTGCACTCTGCAGCCGAGCTGATGTGGGGCTCTGCAGGCTGCCTGCGGCTTCTGGAGGGAGCTCCGCAGGCGGTGGGGGGGTGGGGAGCAGCCTGTGCCGTGAGGCTCAAAGGACAGGACCCCGGGGTCGGGGTCAGGAGGGGGGCTTGCTGGGGAGCAAGCAAGGACTCTGGGAGCCCCCACCCTGGAGGGGGCAACAGGGAGAAGCAGTGGTCTCCCATTCCTCGAGGGGATGGGTCCTGAGGCCTGGAGCCACAGAGTCCCTCCCATGTCCATCTGTCTGTCGTCCATCCACAGGTGTGCCCATGCTCTCCGTCCAGCCCAAAGGCAAGCAGAAGGGCTGTGCGGGCTGCAACCGCAAGATCAAGGACCGCTACCTGCTGAAGGCACTGGACAAGTACTGGCATGAGGACTGCCTCAAGTGCGCCTGCTGTGACTGCCGCCTGGGCGAGGTGGGCTCCACCCTCTACACCAAGGCCAACCTCATTCTGTGCCGTCGCGACTACCTGAGGTGCGCCTCCCGCCGGCCCCAGCCACCTCCCACCCCCCACCCCCGGGCCGGGGTGGCTCTGCCCCCTGCCTGAGTGCTCATCCCTGACCATCCTGGCCCGGCCTTGCTCCCCCAGACGTCCACAGAGCCCCAAAGACAGAGCCACACCGTCAGCTGCTTGGCTCAGCGCCCAGCCCAGGGCCTGAGCCAGCCTTTGCGACCATGGGGCACCTGAGATAAGTTTCCCAAGGGTACCAGCCTGGCTCCGCCCTTCTTTGTCAGGTGCTTCTGACCCACCCTGTCCCTGGAATCTGGGAGGGGATACCTCAGAGGCCTTCCAGGACCAGGTGGGCAAGCTCTGATTTCCCTGGGCCCCTCTTGCCTGGTGAAGTGTCCCTGCCTCCTCTTCCCCGTGCCCACCGGGCCCTGGCATTAGACACCTGGGTGCCTGGGGCATCTGGCAGTTAGCCAGACCCTGGGAGAAGGACCACTGATGTTGGAGCTTAAAGACCTGGGTCTGAACTAGCTCTGAACCTTCTGGCTTCTGACCTTCTCCAAGCCGCAGTTTGTCCCTCCGTGAACAGTTAATTATGAAGACTAAAGCTTCCTCAGCTTGCATTCCTTAGAGCTCTAACCCACCCTCCCCCACAACCTAGATCCTATTCCTTGTCTCCCCCAATTAACCCTCCCTTAGGCCATTTATGACATCAGCAAGGCTAGAAGGAGGCCACAAAGTGGGGGCCTTGGCTGAGACCCAGCATCTACATTTGGCTGGGTGGCGGAGGCCGGGCCTTGCAAGGAAGGAAGACCCATTGCATTAATTAACAGGTCAGACAAGGGCTTCGTGGGGGCCTCCCTCTGCTCAGGTCTGGGCCGCGGTAGGGGGCAGGGTTATCAGCAAAGGCTGCCCTACTTTCGGGAAGAGCCTAGGGTTTACCTGCCTGTACCTTCTCTTTCAACTTCTGCCTTCAGCCGGAAGTTTTTAAGGTTTCACAATAATCTAGAATCTGTGACTCAGTGCTCCTCGCTGGGCTGGAGGAAAGGGCTGAAGCTAGGAGGAGGGGCTAAGGGAGAATATTTCTGGGGCCTCCTCCCTCGATGACCTGGAAGGGGCCTCCAAGTCGGAAGGTTTCGGACATCCCCTGGGGGCTGAACCTCCCAAGTTGAGGAGAGTCGGCGTACGGACCCATGGGTCCCTGGGACCTGGGCGGCAGGGGCCGCAGTGTAGGATTGGCTCGTTGGCAGAGTCTAAGCGCCCACAAGCATTCTGAGCCCTGCCACCTACTGGAGCCGAAGGTATTGTTTCTGGGCTCTGGCAGAGGCCAAGGAATGACTTTGGGGCCAGGTAGGTCAGTGGGCTGGGGCGGGGGTGGGGCTTCCTGGGACAGCTCCTCCCCAGAGAGGCTTGTCCCCAGAGAGTGCCTGCAGCCACTGGGGGCCCTGGGCTGGGGGCAGCGAGGCCCCCCTCGGCAGGCAGATGTTGTGGCCCAGTCTTTGTCTGCCTTAATCTGAGCCACCAGGCAGCTCAGGCTGATGAATAATGGAGCCAAGCTCATCTGCAGGCGCCTGAGCTTGAGCTGGACAAATCAGGGATTAGAGGGTCTCTCACCTGCTTCTCAGCCCCCTTGCCTCACTTGGGACTTGCTCAGCCGGTGTGCAGAAAAGAAGCAAAGGGGATCCTGGCTGGTGGCTCTGACCATTGGAATACCTGGCCCGAGGCGGGCCTGTGTGGGGAGAGTGTGAGCGCCCCATCCCTGGAGCTCTGCAACCAGTAGCTAGGAGGAGGGAATGCCTTCGTGAAAGAGGCCTTGGGCCAGACGACCTTGGAACTTTCTTTGGGCATCAGTCCTATTTTAGAAGCATCTTGGAGCAGGATCACCTAGTCCAGCACCCTCTTTTGAAAAAGGATACACTGAGATCCAGGAAAAGGAAAAAGGGATTTAGGCAAGTCACCCAGTGAGCTGGTTGCCAAAAAAGACCACCCCATAGAGTTGTTGTCAGGATTAAATGAGTCGATCTCAGTATAGCCCTCAGAACAGGGCCTGGCACGTGGCAAACACACTCGGTAGACGCTCACTGAGTGGTCCGGGACTGAGAGCTTACCGAAGTTTCCACAACAAGCCTGCAAAGGATGCTCTTCAGTCTCTGTTTTACAGTCAGAGGAGGTTCAGAGAGACCCAAGACCCACCTGACAGCAGGCAGACTGCCTCTGAGTTCATGCTTGTGTGACTAGTGTCCTTGCTCAGGGCCCAGCCCAGTGTTCTTCCAGTGGCCCTGAGTAGCCCGACCCCAGTGGGAGCCCGGGAGGGGGGCCTTGTCACCTCAGCCCGGGGATGGGCAGTGTCACCCAACCCCTGAGCCCCTACACTCCCCTCCGTGGATGGCTGCGCCGATTTCTCTGAAGCCCGACCTCTTACCGGAACCTGGAGGCTGCCCTCTGTGCTCCTTCTCCCTTGCCTTGGCCCACCTGCTACGCGCCCAGGAGTAGGGACCCACGGGGCCCCGGGTGAGGCCGCTCCTCTGCCCCCCTGGCCCCGGCCAGCCCCTGAGCCCTCTGCACCCTCCCCCTGGCAGGCTTTTTGGCACCACGGGCAACTGCGCTGCCTGCAGCAAACTGATCCCAGCCTTCGAGATGGTGATGCGGGCCCGGGACAACGTGTATCACCTGGACTGCTTCGCTTGCCAGCTCTGCAACCAGAGGTGAGTGTGCACCTGTAGCAGACCCCAGCTGACGCCCGCGGGGCCGGCGCGCTGTGGGCGCGTACGTGCAAACGCGCACGGGCTCGGATGTCGCGCGGTCGTGAGCTTGCAATTGCATACGTGTATTTCGTGTATGCCTGAGCCCCGTAGTTGAATGTGTGCCCTCCGGCACTGTTGTGTGCGTGTTCGGAGGGCCCAGGTCTGTGTGGGTGTGAGGGGTCACGCATGCATGCGCTCGCTGTGTATGTACATCATGTCATGCACGTGTGTGGATTTTGAAACGTGCACGTACAAGGCAGGTGTGTGTGTGCTGCGTGTGCATGACGGATGAGTACGAACACGCACACATTTAAACGTGCATGTGCCAGGGGTCTGCCGGGCCATACATATGTGCACGTATCTACATTTCAGTGAGAAGGAATTCCTGTGCCTGGAAGGGAATGCCCTTATGGGAACAGCTACTCACTCCTGTGAGTCCTGTGAAAGCCCAGCCACTTTCTGACCCCTACACCGTATCCCAGCCCCGTGGGAGGCCCCAGGGACCTAAGGGGCCAGAACCCTTCAGCCCTGTCTGGGGACCTCACACTGGAAGCCAAGCCCTTTTCCCAGGAGCCCCCATGTCAGGAAGGGGCTCCTGCAAGTGTTCCCAGAGGATGAGGTCCAGAGGGACCCGTAGGGAACACCGAGGGGGATCGCAGGGGGCTCGGACAGACCTGCTGCTAAGAGGGCTCGGTGAAGTTGCAGTGCCACCTGGTGGTTGGATTGGGATTGCTGGGACTGGGCCTATGACCCAGGGGTCTGGCTGAAGGCTTAGCCACCCTGAGGACATCTTTGGGGAAAGGGCTGAATCCTCTGATACTTTAAAAGGACTGAGGGGGGTGGGGGTGGGGGTAGCAAAGCAAGGCCTTCTCTGGGTGGGAGGGAAGACGGTAGGACAGGGTCACCTTCTGGAAGGATGCTCCAGGAAACCTACAGATTCTGTTCAAAGGAAGAGTTTCACTGAGTCATCCTCTTAAGTTGGGGAAAGAAACAGAAGGATGGAAAAATCAACCACTTTTCCCCTTCCTCCTTCCCCATTTCTACCTCTCTCCACCTGTCTCCTCTCTCGATCTTTTTCTGTTTCTTTGTCTTTCTCTCTCTTTCTCCCTCTCCGGGACTGGGGTAAGATATTCCCACACCTTCCCACCAACCCCACCCCTCCAGGGAAGACTCAACTGTGGCCCAGACTTGTCCATCTGTCTGTCCTACACCCCAGACTACAGGGCCTGGCTGAGGACTGGGCTGACCCAGGGTGATTGACCAGGTGTGCTCTGAGACCTTTGAGGGATCCCTTCTGCAAAGTTGAAGGAACAAACTCTCCAGGACCTCAGTTCTCACATGTCTACCTCCTGGGCTGGGCTGGGGCCTGTCTGGAGCCCCCACCATCCACTGGGACCCCTCCATGGCCTCTCTCTCCTGCTTGGATTTTCCAGATTTTGTGTGGGAGACAAATTCTTCCTGAAGAACAACATGATCTTGTGTCAGATGGACTATGAGGAGGGACAGCTCAATGGCACCTTTGAATCCCAGGTTCAGTAATGCCCGGCGCCTGGCCTCCAGGCCCATCTGTCCGTCTGCCTGTCTGCCCGTCTGCCCGTCTGCCCACCTGCCTGGCCGGCCAGCTACTCTCCTGCCGATTAGAACTCCTCCGTCCTCGATGGGAAGGACGGCCCTTCCTCTGCCGCCCGTCTGTGTGTGACCCCTCCTGGGGCCAGGCTGGGCCTGTACAGTCTGTCTTCTGTATATAAATGGGAACATTTATTTTATGAGAAATGTAATGCAATTTTATTACTGGCGTGGATTAAACTTATGAATGTTTCCGGGGAGGTTACTGTGCGTTGATCACCTGACTGACACAAACCTGGGGGTCCCTCTCCTCTGCTTAGGAATGGACAGGGCCCTCCGCTGGGCCCCCCAAAGCCGGGCACGGAGCAGGGCATGGGGCTCCGGTGTGTGCTGTTGATGGGCAGGGCAGGAGAGCTCCAGGTGGGCTTTAGGGGGTAGAAGCTGGAGCGAAGGGGACAAGCCCATGTACCCCACAGCCAGAGGTAGGACCGGGGGTGTCCTCCCCTCCCCTGGAAGAGCCTATGCCCTGGCCCCCAAGAAAAAGAGAGGCAAGATGAAACCCTCCTTTCCTTGGATTCCTGTGTGGCCTCCCTCCACCGAGACCACCAGCCGGAATCCCAGCCTTGACCTCCCCCCACAGTAAGACCCCGAATCCTAAGTCTTCTACCATGGGAATACCATTCTCAAACCCTTCTTCCCTTTCAGGGTGATGGACAGCCTTTGCTGTCTCCTCCCTGCAGCTTGGGCCTGCCCTGGGGCCCGCCTTTCTGCTCTTCCGGGTGAGCAAGAACAATCCTGTTGGCCTGTATTCTGCCCACGCAGGCTAGAGGCTTTCATTCATTCATTCAGCAAACCTTAATCCACTCTGTCTCAGCCCCATGCTGCAAGCACTAGCCATGCGGATGAATCATGGATCAGCACAGTCCCTGCCCTTGGGAGGAGGGAGAAAGCCGGGAAAGCAAGCGGAGCCCAGCAGTGAGGACGAACCCCACAGGGAGACCTGGGCCGGGCCACATGCCTTCCGCGGACCACGACCACTTGCGACGACAGCGGAGAGTCAGAGACAGCCCTTCCAGTGGACACACGCAGTCAGACAGATGCACGTGCTGGCAGGCAGGACACACGGACACACAAGCGGACAGGTGTGTAGGCAGAAGTAGGCGGGGACAGCCAGCCAGCCAGACACCCGGGGCAGTTTCCGTGCCCCCAGCTCGGCCGGGCTCACCCGGGGCAGCCAGAGGGCCCTCTTGCTCTCGGCCGAAGCCACAGCACCGAACACAGAGCCTGCGACCACGAAGGGACCACCAAATGTTATGATAAATAGGGACTCCTTGGATCCAAAGCCTGGATGGGGAAGGCTGTGTGGACCAGCTTCCCCCCCACCATCAGGCCACTTGCTCCTCCTCCTCCGGGAACTGTTCTCACACTGGCCTTGGCCCAGAGCCCACGGCCGATGGAGCCCACCCGCTGCTTCCAACTCTGCCTGCTCCTGGACGGGGAACCGCGCGGCACCCTGCCCCGGGCCTGCTCCTCCACTGAGAGTGACGTGGGAACATGGCCGGGCTTTTGGGGCCCTGGGACCAGGCTATGTCCCCACATGGTGATTTTGTGGCCGGTGGCCCAATCCATGGGCAGGGATCGCTAGGGCCAAGGATCTCGGCTCAAGGGTCCTCATCCGCGGGGCTTCCCCTCCTGTGAAAGATAACAGGGGCAAAGAGCCAGGCAGCCTGGCCGCAGTGTGGTTTTTGTGTGATGTGTCTGATGTGACCGTGGAACTGGGGAGCTGTCTGTGGCCGTGTGAGATGGGGACCAAATCGGAGTGCGTGCATTTGAGGGCTGGAGTCTGTCGTGAGGAATTTTCTCCCTCAGCTTGGAAAAGCGAATCATTTCCCTGAACAGTAGCAGAGCCCCCCACCCCGTGCCAGACCCTCCCCAGGCCCTCGGGCCAAGGAGGGCTGTGCCCACCCCTAGGCCCCCAACTCCTAACTTCAGAGTTTACTGCAGATGAAGTTGTAGCACAAGTTAATTACATGGTTATCGAGAGATAACGGAGCCACTCGAATGCCGTTTCTGGGCAATTACAATTGTTTCCAACAGAGTTCCCATATTGCAGCCATGAAATAACATGTCGTTTTGCAGTAATTATGTAATTAACTTGTCTCACCGCTCTAGGTTGCACAACAATTAATTCACTCACAATGAGATAGACTCCACATCAGGCAGCCGGCCTCTGGAAGCCCCCGAGAGCAGAGCTGGCCTTCTAGGAGGACCCCAGCCCCGCTCTGCCCACCGCAGACCCTGCCGGGGGGCTTCCTCAGTTCAGCATGTGGTGGAACATGCCAGATCCAGCATCAGGGCCCCGCTTACGCCTGCGTTGTGGTCCCCATCCAGGACGGGGGCTCCTCTGTTTCCCAGGGCAGCCACGAGGTGGAGATCTATACTGTGAAGTGCTGTGCTTACGAGAGCTGGGGTCAGCATGCTGGACGTCCCAAGGTGCTGAGTGGGAGACCCTTCAGTGGCCCACAGCTGCCCCCAAGAAGAGGCCACATGGGCCTTGCGGACATGCGGCTGGTGTGGAGCCAAAGGGAGGGCAGGGGGAGCAGAGAGGAGGCCAGGCCCTTCCTGCAGCAGGCAGCGGGGCCCGGCTGCTGCGGCTACTTGGGGTCAGCGATTATGCAACTGGGGAGGGCCCCAGGGGCTCCCAAGAAGAGCCTGACCCCCATCCCCAGCCACAGTGGCATAGGGGAAACTTGGTTAAGTGCAGGGCGTGAATGGCCCTGACCCAGTTCTCCTTGGGGCTGCAGCCCCACAGAAGACGAGGGTAGGGGGAGACAGGACACACCAAGCATGGACAGTGGGAGGCTGCGGCAGCTCGCGCCTCAGCCCGGGCCACGTGGGGGGTGGCAGTGTGCACGGACGGGCATCATATGGTAGCCAGGCACGGTCCCCTCATCCTCCAGCCGGCCCGTGGGACCCCATCTTTCCTCCCTTCATTCCTTGGTGGCCTTTGTCAGGGACACCCTAACAAGGGGCCTGGGACCCATGGACTATGGCACCTGCTTATGCCCCACTCATTGGCCCGAAGCTGAACCACATAGTCCCGTGTTTGGAAAGAAGTTCGATTCTAATCTTGACAGTGCTGCGTGACCCATCATGAAATCTCTCTCCTCCCAGGCCTCACCCCAGAAACTGCGCCACACATCACGAGATACACAGGAGCCAAGGCAGAACCCACATGAAATTCCTGCCTAGGCAGTCTCATCTCTGCGCGGAGACCGTTGCTTTTCTCCCTTACAGCTGTCAGTGATCGTCACAGCCCGGCTATGTCTGGCACGGAGTGCTCCCCAGCACCACCCATCTAGGGACACTGCCACCAAGTGAGGGTAGATTCAGGAAAGACGCTTTGTGCTGCAACTGTGCATTACCTCTAAAACTATAACTGTCTGAAAATGAATGACTAAAGATGGGCTGCCGTGAAGACCTGTTGGTCCAGAAAAATACTTGGTCAAGCCTGGTTTAATCATGGGAAAATCATCAGATGAAACACACACACACATGCAAATACACACAGTTTAAGAGTGCTAGATAATCAGAAGCCCCTGGACAAGCCTCATCTCTGCACCTGGGGTTCGTACTGCCTTGTCTCAACAAGGGCAGGAGTCTCTTGCCTCCCAGATGTAGGGTTGAGGAATATCCCAGATCTCTCAGACTCCTAAGAGTCAAGTAGACTACCAGCCGATTGTTCTTGAGCTCCCTTCAGTTGCTGCCATATTTGTCACCCACCAATAGCCCCTCTTATCAGTTGGTCTGCCCCAACCTAGCAGCACCTCTGAGTTCCTACCTGCTCCTGCAGCCACACTGAGCTCCCCTGAGGCTCCAGTGGTCTCCCCTCTGGGCTGGGGTTGGTGCTTACGTAGGTTTCACATCACGCTTCTTTCTGTGGTTTCTCCTTTTCACTATCTGCACCTGCTTCATGGAACAGGTGACCTCCCTCGCTGGCACTTGCCTCCAGACCCTCTCCCGGGGCTCAGGGCCAGACCTAGGAAGGGGAATGCTGGTGCTGCTCAGGACATTCATCAGGGCGAGGGGCAGAGCGAAGGGAGCTTTACTATGCAACTGCTGGAGCAGGAAGAGAAATAGGCTGGGGCCAGGTTTCAGGGAGGAAGGAAATCTGCAGCTCAGAGAGAGAAATGAGCTTTTAAAGCCTGTTTCCCGTGGAGGAAAATAGAGCTGGATTTAAATATTTTGGACCCTCCCAAATGATTTTTATTCTGGGGCACCAGCCTTTCCCTTTATGAAACATGGTGAAAATCCTCTGTGCTGTGGGTTCCCCCAGATACCAATTTCTTCCTCTCTAGACGCCCCCCAGGCTGTGCACCTATGCAAGGCTTCCCGTGGGTGCTGCGTGGACCTCGGTTCTCTGAGCTTACATGCTCCCAGCCCAACACGACAGCCCAGTCTCCACAGTATCCCAGTGCACTGGGTGTTGCAGACCTTGTGGCCTTTGCAGGAAAAGCATGAGCCCCTGAGGGGCTCAGGAGCCTTTCGGCTGCTGGTGGCACTGGCTTGGGGTCTCTGCTCCTTCAGTCCCCTGCCTTCTCCGTGGGTACAACTAGATTCCAGAGAGGAACTGGTGCAGGGGCTCCTGCCTGGGGCTTGATTTATTCTCTTACCTCCTGGATCTGCTCTGTGAGCAGAGTGGGGAGCCTCCTGGGGACCTGGGGTTTCCTCCAGTTCTGACAAGTGCAGTTTTGTCTCTCAGAGTCTGAAGGTGCTGGGCGATAGAGGCAGGAACGTTCCCGGGGCACACCTCTTGTTGTAACAGGTCTGCAGGATGCCCTTGGGGAATATGGGGCTCTCCCCACAGGGGGTCTGAGGGCTCTTCAGGATGACCCAGGATCCCCTCCTCCTGCTTCCCTCCCAATCTGCCGGCACAGCTTAGGGATCAGAGATGGCACGCTTACCTGAGACAGAGGAATGGAGAGGGAGAGATGAAAGAGAGTAAAAGAGGAGGGAAGGAAGGAGGGAAAGGGGAGACAGAGAGAGAGAGACAGATGGGAAGAGATGAGATGGGCAGGAGAGCAGGGAGAGAGAATGGGCAACAGGTCTGGGAAGAAGAACTGCTGGGAGGCGTGGGGTGAGGGCAGCTGTGGTGGCAAAGGGCAGCGTGGCATGGCGTGACGTGACCAGGAGCCACATTACGTGGGTTCAGACCTGTAGCGCCTCTGTGTGGCGGCTGCCCGGCCTCCAGCAGCTCACTTCACTCCCGTCTTACAGAGGAGGGGTTTCCTCATCTTTACAAGAGGGGTATGCATAGGACCTACTCGAGACTGCCCCGAGCCGAGCTTCAGAGGAGTCCCCACGTGGGCGGCACCCGGCACAATGGAGCCGGCTGGCGGTGGGCGCCGGAGCGTGCAGCTGCTGCCGGAGCACGGGCTTGACCCAGCCAGCTCTAGGTCTGCTCCCCGGAAGGGGCACTGCACCCTGGGACTGGGGGGGAGGTCAGCCGGGCCGACCAACGGAGCAGGCTTTCCTAAATAAAGACACGCCCAGCCCCTTTCAGCTGCTCAGAAACTCAGTGAGGGAGATGAGATGATTATCCTCATCCCCATCTCATAGCTGAAGAAAC
Organism: Potos flavus; assembly: GCA_028534135.1. Classification (NCBI taxonomy): domain Eukaryota; kingdom Metazoa; phylum Chordata; class Mammalia; order Carnivora; family Procyonidae; genus Potos; species Potos flavus. The sequence goes on along the minus strand of CM052884.1, from coordinate 53,500,629 downwards.
TGAGGCTCTAAGCATCATTCTCGTAAGTAATAGAACTGGATCTGAACTCAGGCCCGGTCTGACTCCACATTGCAGTCGGGGAATTCCCGTGTGAAACAGACCCCTAGAGACCGCCCATGCATAGGAGTGGGCCTGGGAGAGCACAGGTAGATGGTACGCGTGACAAAGCCCCTAGTCGCCCCACCTTGCCCCCATTTCTCTCTATGGCTCGTCCCCCAGCCGAGAACGTGATCCTTGGGTAAGGGATGGAGAGACAAGAGAGGAAGAGTAATTGACTCGGGCCCTTCTCTCCCTCATTGCACACCCTGCCCGAGCATGTCGATGGGATGAGCGGTTCCAGATGACGTCATCGGAGCAGTGCGGCCGGAGCGGTGGTCCCACCCAGGCAGCTCGGCCAGTCCCTGGGCTGGAGTTTTATCCGTGAGGCAGGCCCCAGTGCGTCACCGTTCAGTCCGTCAGGAAGCCAGCCTGCCGCGTGGCAGCCGTGGTGGTGGGTGCTGAGGAATGGAAATCCCGATGGACGAGGCAGGCAGGGTCCTTCTCCGTGTGAGCTTTACAGTCTAGTGGGGGAGACCCACAATAAACAAAGAACTAGATCAATAACAAGCCAAAGATAGCACAGAGAGGCTTCGGAAAGAGACCTGCTTTATATAGAATGGGAAAGAATGATCTTTTCTAGCTCACCTTTAGAGTAACCATCTTCTCTAATGGGCTCACTTTAGGGAAATTGAGGCCCAGACAGGAAGTGATGGACAGGGGCACACTGAGACCAGCCTGGGGTGGGGGCTTGACCTTCTGGCCCTCAGCCTGGCCCAGAGCTGTGTCTCCTGAATCCTGAGACCTTCATTCCGCAGGGGTCCCACTTGGGCACACAGTGCGTAGAGGAGAGAGAGTGCTGCTCAGCCCTGATATCTGCTCAGTGCTCCTCTCCCTTTGTTTTCCAGGTTAACAAGAAATACTACTACTTAAAATACCAGCACATGGGGCTTGGGTTCCTGGCTGCCATCGCCAGTCTCCCTGCCCCATGATCCCACTAACTTGGGATATGTTGGCTGGGCCCATAGGTTTGGGGGATTCCAGCTTAATTATTCTGAACACTTGGAGTTACCGCCCTCCACAGAATATGCACCAAGAAAACACTTTCTCTGCAGACTCCACATGACCAGTTTTCCAGGGAAAAAGAGGATTTGCTGTAAAAGCAGGAATTGGCAATGCCCAGAGGACAATGGCAATGCCCAGGGGACAATGACCAGTCCTCCTTTCCCCTTTCTCCGGACTCACTGCCTTCAGCCTGCTGGCCTGTTCTGAGGGGAGAGGTACTCCACGCTCAGGCTCAGCCCCAGGCCTGCTACTGGGCCTTCCTGCTTCCGGGGATCCAGAGGGAAGCCAAGGCAAGTGGGTTTCTCACGGCCGTGCACCCCAGGGCTGAGGTGCGGCAGACCCTGTCTGCAGCCAACAGCACGTACCATGCATGAGGTGCCCCCCTGGAGGGAGGGTTGTTTCATTTGGCTCCCGCGATGTTTCCCGACTTTACCCTGGGCTCTCATGCAGGGCTGGGGATTTGCAGAATGTGGCTGACAGTAGAGCCCCTTGCTTCTTGGCTGGGGATACCAGGCCATCATTCACTCCTAGCCTCTCACAGTGAAGGAGTGGAGGCACTTCGCCCAAAGTAGGGTTGGACAGGCACTGGTTCCACAGGACTCAAGAAACCCTGGACCCCTTCTCTAAGTTCCCACGGGCTGCGTGCCCCTCAGCCTGGGGCCCAGCTGGCCCAGGCCTGCCCTTTACTCCCTCCCCTGCACCTGCCTACTTATTTCGGGCCTATTTGGAAGCTAATCCCTGCATTCATTATGTGACCCTTCCTCCTGTCCCTCTGCTTTCATTAGAGACAAGAGAGCTAATTACCAGCCCCTCAGAGGCCCCACCACAGGCCATTTTAGAGTTGACACAGCTCTTCAAATGATTTAAAAATCCTATTTCCCTGAAATGAAATGGGCTACTCTTCCTTCCCTATTAAAACTAATTACTATGCACTTTCCATCTGAAGAGGGACCCTGCTCCTTGTCTTCCCCAGACAGTGGCTCCTCGCAGAAGCCTTTCCAGGTTGTTGGGAAGGGAGGAGGTGGAGGCATCCGAGGCTCTTCTCCCTCCAGCCAGATGTCCCAGTGAGTTCAGGAAGGCTGCGCCTGACGGGGACTGGAAAGGACAGGCTCAGGCTGGAGAGTTGGATGGAGAGACGGTGTTAAGGAGGAGGGAGAAAAACCAGCCCTGAATGGTGACCACCAGCCCCTCTGGGGCCTCAGTGCTGCAAGAGTTCCCTGCCCAGATCTAAGACTTGAACATGTCCTGTGGGATGGGGAACCAGAGCTCTCGGGAGCTCTCCATGGTCCTGGAGGTTTTGAGCCTGAGCCCTTGGGCTCATAAGATGTACAAAGTGGAAGGGATGATGGAGAGCACCTCCAAGTATTATGACATGGGCTGCGCCTGCAACAGCAGCACAGAAGCTCATCATCTCCAAAAGCAGCTCGATTCTATAAAGAGAGGCCCCTGCTCGTGCCCCTCTGACTCCAGGAGATGATGCCAACAGTGACCTTCACTGTGACCCTTGTCTTTCCCTCTGCCCCCTGTCTGGGACCTACAAGGTGGAAAAACCAAACTTAAAAAAAAAAAAAAAAAAGACTATCTACAAAGGGGTGGTCTTAATTTTAGCATCTCTGTAAGCTTGTTTCATTTCAAGAATATAATTATATTTTGCAATTTAGCCATTATATTTATTTTAAATCACATAGGGGGATGTCCTAATATTTTTTCTTTAACTTGAGGCCTCTAACTTGAGCTCTAGACTTCATCTGGTTCTGTTCATCGGGGGCTTTGCTACATAATGTTAGAGGTCACTCATCCTCCCACATTCTGGGACCCCTTGAGTCCCCTCTCCAGGGACATGTGGCAGTGGGCTCTCACTACCTGCTGTCTTCCCACCCCCACTAGCAGTGGGTGCACACCTATGTTTAGCCCAGAGCCAGAACCTGATAAAGTGGGAATGAATATAAGGGAAAAAAGTAGCATGATCTGCCCTCTTGGGGATCCCAGGGCTCTGCAGGGCAAGTCCCAGGCCACCCTCAGGCCAAGCAGGACTCAGACTCTACCCTCTGCCACCGCCCTTGTCTCTGATGGCCCTTACCACCAACAGCACTTTGAAGCATGAGGCACCATCTTCCTCCCCCCCTCTTGCTGTGCTCTACCGGCCTGTGCACCTTGAAGCTTTGCCTTCTGATCTTTTGCAGGGAAACAGGCAAGGATAAAGACTCCATACAGAGAAAGAGGCACAGATTCCAGAGTCCCACAATAGATGTAGGTTCCAGGCTCCTAAACCCACCTGGGTAATGACCAGATCCCCATCCCACTTCTGGTTGCCTTTATTCCCTAGAAGAAGGCTCACATTTCCACCTACCCCCACTGCTCATCAGTAGACCTGTTGTGTAGCAAAATAACGCCCAAAGAGGCTTTAGAGGGAGGATATCAAGGGCTCCTTGCTCTCAGTGCACAGTCTAAATTCCTGAGCTCATAGGTCTGCACCGTCTGGGAACTTAGCCCCAACAGGGCCAATGACAACTCCCATACTAGAAAATGTTTCTGCTTATTAAATCCACATCACCTCCTTTGCTGTATTGTGTCTCGCGGCGTCCCTGGGAGCTCAAAGGTTACAGGTGAGGAAATAAAACACATCGTGATGTCGCTGGGCGGTGCAGAGGAGAGAAATGAAGTCAGCTTCTCGGCCTCTTGGAACAGGGGAGGTGCTCTGTGGTAGCTCAGGCACACCGCATCGGTATAAGCAGCGCGTGGGGAGAATGAATGGATGCGTATTATGTCATGAGAACTCTGAAGCCGGGGCAGCCCACATGGCACAAAATACATGAGAGGAAGCAGAGACTGAGTTGCTTGTTGCAGAAAGAATAGCTGGAGAGATGAGGGAGGCCTTATAGGTGCGGGGGGAGGTCTGGAATCTTGATCGGCTGGAACACAAGAGGGGACCCTGGCAGGGGAGCGGGCTCGGAGTTGAGGTGGGGGACAGGAAATGTGAAGCTGAGCAGAAGAGGTGAAGCCTTGACCGTGCGACACCCAGAGCTGTTCTGGGTTCTCGAGTAGGACGTGACACACAAGTCCTCTGTTTCCTAAGTCACAGCCACTTTCAATATGTCCTTTCCTCCAGGCACACAGGAAACCTCACTGGCCACCACTTATCAAAGCTCTACCTTGGTAAGGACAGTTCTAGCCTGCAGTGAAGGAAGAGTACCAAGAAAGAAGGCCTTTGGTGGCCCCAGGAAGCGGAATTATTTGAGCTGGGCCTCGGATTCATCTGGGTGGAGACACAGAGAAAGGACACTTCCGGCTGAGACAAAAGCAAGTGCAAAGGCCCAGGGGCGGGACAGTATTAGGGGAGCTCTGGGTGCAGTAGGTGGCCAGCTGTGCTGCTAGAAGTAGGGGAGGAGGTGACAAGCAAAGGGGTGTGGTGCATGGAGACACTGGATGGTCTTTGTCTTGGGAATTGGGCACATGATCGAGGTAGGGGTGCCCTTTTGGGGGGGAGAACTCAGAACTGATAGACCCAAAAGGTTCTGCAGATGGCAGAGTTCAGCACACAGAGTGACATTTCTCAATGCCATCTCTGCCAATAATGCCGATTATAAGCAGAGATGACCACTCTGTTGGCTAAAAATTGCACATGACATGGCCCAGAGCAGAGCCCTGTGGCCGGTCACTAGGTGTGTCCCCTCGGATTACCATTACTTAGTGCTCTTTGGGGGCGGTTCTTCAAACAGCTGAGTAGTACCATGTCTGATACAGTTTTCCATCACAGGCATGGATGAGGTTATGAAAGAATTTATCAAAAGTCTGGACACCACAAAGCATCCCTGATAGCTCTCTGGTGCCCTAAGCAGAAAAAAAGTAGGATTGGTTTCATTCATCCCTCCCTCCCACCGTCCCTCCTTACCTCCTTCTCTTCCTCCTTCCGCCCACCTTTCTATCTGTCCATTGTGTGTTGAGCGTCTAATGCAGCGTAAGGCCAGGGAGACACAAAAGAAATGAAGCAAAGTCCCTGCCCTAAAAAACCTCTCACGGAAAGGAGGAGAGTCAGGAGCCAGCCTGCGGAAAAGTCCTAAGTCAGTGTGGTCGGCGTCCTGACAGCTTCAGAAAGAACGCAGAGGTGGGGAAGTTTCTGGGGAAGGACACTTGAACATCAAACAAGGGAGAATGAGCACAGCAGACAGTGGGGAAAGACCCAGAAGCCGGAGAGGGTAGGGCTTGGGTGAACGGTGGCCCCGAGCTCCGAGCTCCGTGGGCCCACACGCAGACGCGTTGGTCCTGGAGGAGAGCGGCAGGTGCAGGCGGGGGCTCTCCCGCCGGCCTGGGGAGGTGGGCCTTTGTCCTCGAGGAACAGGAAAATGTCAGAGCTTTGTTAGGGGAACAAGGTATGATCAGATCTGCACTCTTTGAAAGATCACTCGGGGGCGAAATAAAGGGCGAATCAGAGGGAGCAGACACCCAGGGTGGGGACACCTGCCGTTTCAAGTGCCCAGGTGAGAAATGAGTTTTGCATGACTTCCTCTTCAGGAGCCCCTGCTGGGCTTTTTTTTATTTTGTTTTATTTTTGTATCCACTCAAAAACATGTACTAGAACTGTCCTGGAGATACAGAGGTGAAATGCTCCACCCTGCCGTAGCTTCCAAGGTCTGCTTTTTCCTTTTTCAGAAAACCCAGCCTCCCAGATCCCCTGCAAGGACCTCTCCCCATGATCTGCCCCTAGACCTTCTTCCAGCACAGAGGATAAAATGACCAAGGGAAAAGTTTACGCATCGGGCAAAGAATGTCTCATGAGTTGAGTTGGGCTGTGGCCACTTCCTCAGTCCCCCATTAGCAGGGAAGACATTTGGGGGTCATAGATGAATCGAGAATGGTGCCAAATGTCCCAATGACTCGGGGTGGGGCGGGGTGTATTTTCTGCGAATGAGGGGTCCTGTGAAAGCAGGGCCAGAAATGAGTCAAACACCTCCTTAGCACAATAATTCTGGGTCGTGATTATTGGAGAGAAATAAAAATCGGGGTACTGGGAGGCATATGCATTCCTCTGGTGAGAATCAGCTTGTTGCAGTGGGGAATTTCTCTTAGCTCTCTCCAGGAGGAAGCCGTGCATGTCTGGTTGAGAGATTGAACTAGAGGGAGTCAAAGCATGAACATCTTCTTCTCTCATGTAGACAAGGGAGCATCTCCCTGAGACACCCTCCGTGGTGGACATCTGGTTAAGTCCCAGCCTCAGTTCTGCAGATGATCAGTCTAAATGGAAAGGGTGTATATAATCTGCACCATTATCGGTCTAGGGTGAGTAGATATCCGAGTTGTCCCGAGCAGACTAAGGACTTATATTTATGATTGGACGAGAGGTTTTTCTTTCTTTTCATCTGTGAATAAGGAAACAGGTAGCTCTGTTTGCCACTGGAAGCATCTTATGACCACGAAGGAAACCAGGAAGGCAGAATGACACCAAAGAGACAGAATGGAGGAATGGGAACCTCCTAGGTCCTTGACAGTTTCATTACGCTGCTGGGAGTTCATACTTGGGGCTCCGCCATACTTCCGATGTCCCTTTTCTTCAAGCCCCTTTGAATCAGAACTTGCAGTAACTTTCTGTTACTTGCAGTTCAAAGCATCTTTATTAATACCCTCTCCAGAGGACTCCAAAGGTGAAGACTTGTCCCCCCTGTCCCCCCTTGGTGTGGTACAAGGAACTTTTTGGTTGCATAAAATCTCATGCCACCATCTTCCAGCTTCCCGTATTGATTTCAGGTGCTTAGTTGAACCCCTCAGTAGAAGAACTGCTTACACCCCCATCCTCTGTGTCAGACCTGGAGAAGACACTCAGAGAAGAGGCAGGACCTTCTCTTTTGTCCCCAGATGGGGCGCAGGTACTGCTTTTGGGCATCACTGCCCGGAAGGGCTTTCGGGACATGGACAGCTCCCCAGGCCTGAGGGTCCAAGGGCCAATTTCCTGATTTTCCTCTCAAGAGAGTATCATCAGACCCATGCACTTGCCTCACCCGAGGGCCAGAAAGGAGGGCCTTGAGCTGCAGGTGAAGGATGGATGTTCTCTCCATATGTCACAGTACATTCAATCCCATCGAGCCCCACGTTTCATCCCCTCCGTGACCCCGTTGCTTGAGGGGAGGAGCCACGCACAGGCAAGTAGCTCCTGGGAATCCACTGAGCCGGGTGCTGGGCTGCCGGCTGGAGCCGAGCGGAAGCCCGAGGACAGTGTCTCACGGGTCAGCTGGCAGGCAGGCAAAAGCCCGGAAGCTTCTGCTCTCATTCCCTCAGGCTGAGGAATCAGCTAGGAAGGGCTCTGGAAAGCTCTTGAAGGTAGTGTCTGCAGTGCAGCCTGCCCTAGCTCCAAGGCACGGCCTGGCTGGGACTGCGGGTCGGGGGCGGGGAGCCCTCAAAGCTGTTCCCCCTCCTCTCCCCTGCCTTGGAAACATGAAAGGGATTCTGATGCCCCATGCTGGTTGCTTTGATATCCAGCCTTACCCACTGGAAAGACCTTCCCCTGTCAGCACTCTCTGTCTCTCCCCTGTGACTCTTGCCCCATCTCCTCTTTGTCTCTCCCTCTTTCTTTTCCTACCTTACAGTCTCTGTCTCCTTTTGACTCTCTCCTTCTCTCCCACCCTCCCTCCCAGGCCCTATGTAGCTAAGATACTTTTTCTCAAGTGAAATCTAAGTCACCCTGTGTAAGACGGTTGGGATCAGTGGAGAGGCTGCCACAGGGCCTTTGCAGGCCCCAGCCTGAGGCTGCCCATCCCCCACTCTCCTTTCTTAGGATAGGAGTCTTTTGATAGTCGGATGCTCACAGGTGGTCCTGCCTAGAGGAGAAATTAAAGCCCATCTGTGTCATTTGGGAGGCTTTCCCAGGCCCCAGAGTAACCCCCAGCCCATCTGCCTAGAGTCTAAAACCATAGTTATTAGTCAAGCCATTGGGAACCCCTGTCCACTCAGTGACATCATGTGTGAGCCTCACACTTTCTCTCTGAAGGGCCCCCGTTATCAGAAGGAAGGAGCCTTGGAGGGATGTGGTCTGCCTTTTGCACAAATGGGGTTTAAGTAAGTCTCATGTTTCATCACATACCAAAGTTCACACAGGTCTTCGTGATTCTAGTTCACAATACGGCCTTTTTAAGGTATGCTTGTTATTGAAATGTAAACAAAAGTGCTCAAATTATAAATGCTTAGCCCCAGGGGTTTTCAAAAGAAGCATACCTATGTCACCAGAACCGAAAGGAAAGGAATATCTTCAGCACCCTAAGAACCCCTAGTCCCCCTTCCAGTCACTACCCCTGAAAGGTAACCTCTGTTCCGGCAGTCCGTAATACATGCTTTTCAAAATATGTTTTAAATTCCTTTCTACGTAGTGAAACTGTTGTTTGCGGGAGCCCATGCTTGTCCCGTGGCATTCACAGGCCCCAGGATCACGCTGCGCACTGCAGAGGGAGAAGCACAGAGCCTCTTTCGGCCCGGTCCTCTCAGCGACTTCAGGAAATGAGGACTAGCCTTACTATTTTTGCCGCTTGACAGCTAAGAAACTGATATTCAGAAAGATGTGATTTGCCCAAGGCCACTGAGCCTGAGTGATGAGTCGGGGATGTGAGACCCGGGCCAGCACCCTGCAGCTCCGGAGGGGGGGGCGGATTTGCTCCCTGGAGCCTGAGTCGTCCTAGCTGATGAAAGGATTCCTGTTGAGAGCTTGATAACATCATGTTAGAGATGGACGGGGGGCAGGGGGCTGGGGTTTAAGCAGGACTGACTCCCAGAAGGTGGACTTGGGAATGAGGGCAGGGTCCCAGGCAACTTGATAGAGGTGACCTTAGACCTCGAGCCAAGTGTGACCTTTGCCTCCCAGATCCATTACCAAATACTGGATGGCCCTTCCCTAGGGGCAGAAGAGAACAGGACCTGGTCCTGCCCCCATGATGTGGCTGGGTGACCTTGGCAGGTCTCCTCCCTACTCCTCTTTACAAAAGAAGAAACTGGAAGAAATTTCCCAAAAGGGCCTGATGTGGCTCGCAGTCCCCAGGGCACCCAGCGAGGGACGCTGCCAGTCCTGAGGGTCCTGCAAGCTCACATTAATAGAACAGGGTTCAAATGGCCTAGAGGGGTAGAGCCAGGGCTAAGCAGCCCCACTGACCTCCAGGCTGGAGGCCTCCAACTCGCATACCCCTAACTCCCTGAGGAAGCCTGCAGCCCAGAGAAGGGGTCCCTCAGCAGATTCTGGGGCTGTAGGAAACCTGCTTGGGGAAGATGACACCAAATTTTCTCTAAAAGTCAAATGAGAAGGTGATCCTTTTAGCTCCTTTACAAAACAGTGAGTCTGAACCTTGGTGGACAGGAGGCGTTGTGGGGAGGGCAGGGACTCCTTGCCGAGCACCTTCTTGCCGGCCGAGCTGGATTCCCCGAGGATGGTATCTCACGTGTGGAACGGGACAGACTCACTGCTCTCTCCTGGCCAGACCACCCTTGCGCTTTGGACTTCAGGAAGAGGGTTCAGGGTGGGAGAGAGAGGAAAGACCTTGTGAGACGAGGAACAGCTGCTGCCGCTGAGCTGCCTTACCCTGCGGGAGAGCAGCCTCGGGGCCGGGGTTCCCCGACTGTGGAGCAGAGAGGTCAAAAGCGAGGGCTCAGGTCTGGCCAAGTGGGCTTTCATGCCTCGTGCTGCGGCTGCCACCAGTGACCTTGCTTCGGTTGCGTCCTGTGTCCGTGCCTCAGACCCCTCCCCCCACCTCACAGGGAGAGCAGGAGCACTAACCGAGGTGATGTGTGATGGGGGCCTGGTACTGTGTGTGGCACAGAGCGGTTCAGCTACTATTAGATACTATTACGGTTATTGCTGTTATTAGCTGAGTGGCTCTTAAGGGGAGAGGGAGACTCGGGGTGGGGGGTCGGAGAGAGGAGCCCGCAGACTCTGTAATAAGGATTTGTTCGTCATGAAAGCGGCCACAGTGCCGTGAGCTTCCCGCCCCTTGAGGTGTTCAAACAGAGGCTGACTGACCCCTCACCCCAACTCTAAGGGCCACTTCCAGCTCTTAGCCAGACTTTTGGGGTCCCTTCCACTTTTGTACCTGGTGGGGATGCTCAGGACGGCCTGTCAGTCTGTCCACTGGGCTTCAATGCCAGTCCAGAGTGAAGGATACAGGCAGATGGTGTGGTCCCGGCCAGGGTCCGCAGACAAGGATGCAAGAACTCCTTCCTGATTCATCTCTCCGCTCAGAAAAGCCCTCAGAATTCCTCTTTCTGAGCACAAGCAGCAGGATAGGGACAGGGATGAGGGCAGGAAGAGGTGGCTTAATAAAAAATCCCAATAAAGCTCTGCAGCCCCTGGTGGCCAGGGGCAGGTCCTGGGCACAAGCCTTCCTTAGACCCGCCCACCCGGGGGCCCTGACTAATATTCCTGGAGCCTCCACCTGCCCCTGGCTTCATTAACGATGCTGAAGGGGCCGAGAGGTCCAAGGGGGCTCCCCAATGCTGCCTGACAATATTGCTGAGCCCCCTACACCAGCCCCACCCCTGCGCCTGTACCCCGCCCCCCCCTCCCGCTCCAGACCCTCTGCTGAGGAATGGGTTTGATTCAATCAGCCATTTGCCTGTGGGACCGTCCAGGTCAACTTATTACGGGCAGACGCCAGCTCCAGGGAGTCAGGCAGCCCCGGCGTGGAATTCGGAGCGAGGACTCATTAAAGAGCAGCTGACATGTGCAAGGCTGGGGTTCTGTGCCCCCAGAGCCCACCAGATCTGAGGTAAGCTCTAGCCAGGGAAGGCCGGGCTGGGGTAGGTAAGGGCAGAAACGGAGACACTGCCCTCCTGGTCAGAGCTGGCCTCCCTCCACGGGGAGCTCTGGGTGGGACGAGCTCAGGCCTGGTTTCCTCTGCCTACCCCCTACCAAAAGGAGTTGGGGCTGAGAAAAGCTAAGTCTGGCCAGTTTGAAGACAGCCAAAGGCCTGGCTCGGGACCGCCGGGAGTGCTAGGCTCTCGGCCGCCTGCGAAAACAAGGGAAGAGGAGTGCGGACTTTGCAGTTCGGCTTAAAAAGCAAACCTGTGAAACAGAGCCAGGCCCCCTCCCTCCCCCTCGCTCCAGCATTAGCAGGAGGGGCTGAAAACATTTGTTCGGAGAGTTGGGGGGGGGGAGGTGAAAAGCCCTAAGTGCTTCTGCTTCCTTTTTTTTGCCAAATCATGCAGAAGATGCTGGCAGCTGCAAAGATTCAATTATGCACAATGCGAAAAATCATTTACAAAAATAATGGCACTCGAAAAAAATGGCCTCTCCAGAAATGGCGTGGAACAATAAATCCGTTAATTAGCTAATTAATATTCAATTGGGGTCAGTGGGCTTAATAGAACCTTTCTTGGAGACCCAAGAAATTCTAAACTGCCGCGAGGCGCCTGCCCAGTGCCATTATCTCGGGCGAGCAGGCCCTTATCGGGCCGCCAGCTGTCCCCGAACAATGCAGGCCCTTATCAGCTGGGGCAGCAGCCGGGCCGCTCGCTCGGGCTCCCTCCACCCAGAGGAGCACGCAGCCTCTTGGTAATTGATATATGGCGCAGCTTTGTCTGAGGCTGTTTGCTCTGCTGGTATTTAAGGCAGCGCAGGCCCCCTGATTGATTGCCATTGGCCAAGTGTCTGCCGTCAATGGCAGCCTGTCAATGAGGGACCAGCCAATGACAGTGGCTCACACTCCTGATGCCCTGGCCATCTGGGCCAGGCGGGAGGCCCGACACGTGGCAACATGACCGGCTTGGGTTTGGCTTGAGTTGGGCTGCCCTCCTCAAGCGGGAACCCCAACCCTCATGGACTTGGGTGTTTGTGTGGGTGACCAGCATCCCGTTGCAGAGAGGTTGGACTGGACCCTTTGTACTCTAAATGGAGTCCGTGGTCTTGAAGCATCCATCGCCAGGGAGATAGCTAGAAACACGATTTCCCCCCCCCCTCCCCTACTGCCGCCCCGCTCCCGGATCTCCTGAATCTGACTTTCTGGGGATGGGGTCCAGGAATCTATGTCTTATCAAGCTCTTTATGTGGTCCTGATGCGTGAAGTTCAAGAAACATTTGACAAAAGCAGAGTTCCCACTCTGGCTGTGTCTTAGAATCACTGGGCTGGGGAATAATTAGCTATGCGCATTGCTGGGTCCTGCCTTAGACCGTCAGGTTTCCCTCCCCCATGGAGAGCGGGGGGGGGGGGGGGGGGGGCGCACAAGGCCACCTGGGAACACTGGGACTGGCCCGCCAAGAGGCAGTGAAAGAGGCTGCCACAGTCGTGGCCTGTTGGGGGGTCCCGTCCAGTAGGGAACAAGGCCGCAAACATCCGCCGGGTGGTCAAGCTCTGGCTCTTCAGGGTTTGGGCTCCAGAGAACCCATTTGGGACCCATTGTGTATTCAAAATGCATTTTCTACAGTGAATGATGTTCCCGTGGGAGGATGGGCCTCCAGGTATTATGAGGTCCATAGCAAAGCTGAAAGTCAGCACATGTCCTTAGCAGGGGGTGCCAGGGGCCAGGGAAGGGAAGGAAGTGGAGGAAGGGAGGAAGATCACGGAGAGGAGATTTATCTGTTCTCTTCCCAGGGCCCACACCCCAGCTTCGGGCTGTGACTGCTTCCGAGTGGGCACGGTTTCCTCGGTGTCCTGCATTCCCAGCCTGTTCTTCCTTTCTCTCGTCGCCCCACTGGCCCATCCTCTGTCACTGCACCCGCCCAGGTCACCCGTGTCAGGTAGGTCTCAGCGCTCCGTAGCTCGCCTCTTCCGCCCTTCCCCCAGCTCAGACCCACCTGTCCAGAGTCACCGGCACTCAGGGAGCAGCTGTGGCTGTCTCCGCACGTGAAAGAGCAAGCCCGGGTCACTGAGGTAGAGGGCTTTAGTCGGATGTGGCCTTGGAGGCAGCCTAGGATGACGAAGTGGGGAGGATCCTCCCCTGATTGTACCCCACCTTCTCTAGGGCGCTACGTGGGAGTTAGTCAAGCCTTGGGACCCGGGAGGCCATAGGTAGGACACCAGGCATAACCCAGCTCAGGCTTGATGCCCCTGATCCCACAAAGTCGGGGAGGAATCTGTAGATCACAGAGTTCGATGATAGGAGTTCAGGGCCGTGCTCCCCAGAGAGCCGAGGCCAGGGCAAGGAGGGTTGAACGTCGGGAGACGACAGGGCCCAGCCTGTCGCAGGGCAGAGCTGGGCTGGGTGGAGGGCAGCTCTAAGCTTAGGAAGATGGCGTCTCTGAGCAGGTGACCCAGTGGGGCCTTGGACCAGTTAGGATGAAGTGATCAGCCCCAGGGCATGAGGCCGGGACCAGATGTGATACCGAGTGAGCCAGAATGACATCTCCTGTGCCACCCTGGGGCTGTGGCCCACCGGCGGCTTCAGTGGCTGATGAGAGAGGAAGGAAAGAAGCCAAACAGGCAGCAATTTGTTCCTCTAAGCAGTTCCTTTGTTTTTCATGTGACTCCATATGCAGCAAGGGCTCAAGGTGCTGCTCCTCTGGGGTCATTCCTGTCCTGAGAAACAGGTGCCCTTAGGGCCTTGACCTCTGCGTGGGAGGATTAACAGCTGCCCCAGGCCTCTGGGGATGTCAGCTACGTGCTCTGTCTGAGTCACCATTGTTCTCAATAATCTTTTCATTGGTGCCCTCCCTGGGGCTCTTGGTGCCTCAAAAGGCTGGTGAATGACATCAAAAGCAGTCACCCATCATCCATCATTCTGCTAGGTTAAATGACTGCCATTCTGATATGTTAACAGACCCTAATGAGAAAAATAACCTTCCATTTAGTAAGCAAAACATTGACTTGAGAACCCACGGATTAGCCCAAGCCCCAATCTACCAAATTAGCAAGTAACTTCTAAAGCTTCCCAGAAGGTCAAAAACAGTGCCTTCCTTCTCGCGCCAATGTGCACACACATGACTTTTGCCCTCATAGGGCCCCTTGATCTCTCACTGAGCAAGTCTTTGGACACCTTGGATGTGGCTCATCTTGTCAGATATTGGGACTGGGGGCAGAAAAGTGGGCTAGAGTCTCGGCCCCATCCCCTCTGGGGAGTGAGCATGTGATCCCAGGTTGGGGGTTCTTCCTGCACGAGATGGTGCAAGAACAAGATATCCCCATCCTCCTCGGCCAGATTGAGTCTGTTTTGTTTATGTTTCAGGGGGCTACTGGACGCCAGTCCCCCTTTGGGAGGCTCCCACAGCCAGCTGGTGGTGCGAGACAGAGAGACAGCAGAAACAATGGAACAGAGACAGGGAGAGAGACTCAGAGACAGACTTAGCAGAGACAGAGAGACATCAAGAGTGCTGGTTGGTTTGTGTAACGGTGAAGGGGAGCTCTAGTCCTTGGTTAAATTATCGGGGACGCTCCTTTGGCTGCCATAGAGACTTCCTGTGTCTATGATGACAGATGCCAGGATGGGAGTGGCGATGGGCTGGGACCCTGGAGGTTCTCCTGATGCCAAGTCCCTATCCTGATCTTGAGTCTCTGGTTTCCCGCGAGTGCACCATGGGCTCGTTCTCGAGCAGTGGAAAAGCTGAGCTTGTTTCCAATCCCCTCTGCCCCTTCTTGAAACCCCGGACTGTAGGGAGCCTCAGCCCAGTGTCTACCCCGACTTTATAGATGAGGGAACTGGGTCTCGGGGTGCGTCCGTGTACACACTATAGCCATCGAGTCAGTGCTGGCCCGGGACTCCAGAAACAGCACTCCTCTACCCCTCTTCAGTTCTCTACCTCCTGCCCCCCCCTCACCTGTCTCCGCTGCGGGGGAGTCCAGGCCCCGCCACCCCAGGAAAGGAAGTTTCTGCTTACCTGAAAACTAGCCACAGGAGCAGGAGGCCCTGAGTGCGCCTGCGGAGTCTGGAGCTCCTTCAGCTTCACGACTAATTGCAGAGAGGCAGTGGGCGGGCTCTTGGCAAGCGATTAGCTGTCCCACTGCATGAATAATTTGCATACAAAATGCTTTATTTTGGCAATCTATTAAAGGGCCCACAGTGCTGTGGCTTATCTCAGTCTCACAGCAAGGAGAAGGCTTGGCTATCTCGTTAAGTTCTGTTGATGCATAACAATTTGAAATGGGCACAAGCTAGTATGACATTTAAAGATGCCTTCACTTAATTATATTACACAAACATGGGGTTGTTTATCCTTGGGAATAAAGTCTTTTTGAAGTCAAAGTTGGCATGTGCATAAAGGAGGGCATTTTAACTGATTTTTCAAGAGGGGGGCCTCCTCACTTCAAACTTGGGGGGTTGCATTTCCCCAGGGCCTCGTAACACAGAGGGTTCTGTGGCTGAGATGCAGACTTTGAGATTGGTTCTCTTGTTCTTCTTCTCTGGGGGTGGCCTACAGTTTGGCACTTAATACAAAATCGTGGAAAGAAAAGCTTATTAGAGCAAGGAAAAGAGACTCACTGTGTGACCTTGGGCAAGCCCCTCCCCGTCTCTGAGCCTCTGCGGCCTCACGTGCAGCAGGAGGGATGGGACTTTCCTGCTCTAAGGCAATGACTGGCGAGCCACAGTGTATTTTTGCTTTCTCTTTGCCTCTCATCTTGTTGACTCTGTAAATAAAAATACAGCCTCTTTGTGAAGAGCCCAAGGGAACTCAGGGTCCCCATCATGCTCTTTCTAAGGACTGGAAACAGGCGAGGAAAGAGAGATTGGGGGGAACTAGGAAGGGGCTCGAAGCTGCAGAGCTATGGGGATGTTTCTTGCTCTGCCAAGCCAGAAGGCTCGGGGAGACTAGGGAGCTAGCAGCCTTGCCTCACTTCCCTGAAAACTAGGAACTGGGCCCTGGTGGGAGGGAATGCAAGGAGAAGCCCTAAGGGCATTGAGAAAATCCGCAAAGCCCCAAGAAGCCTGCTTTGCCCCCAAGGTGCTCAGGGAAGAGCTTAGGGATACAGGCTAACTCTTCACCTCTGAGCATTAGTGGGGACCAGTGCAGCTGTGGGAGGCGCTCTGGACACAAGGTTAGGTGGGATGGTTTCTGGCAGGGTAGAGTCTTTGATGTATCCAGTGATGGTGCTGCCCAAGTAGGTCTTTCAAGAGAAAAAGATGCAGAGACAGGAGGGCTTGTCCAGGACCCTGCCTTCCAGGCTCTGTGTTCTTCCCAGAGTTAAGCTTTCTGGAAAACAGACTCTCATCCCGCCTTCCAGTCCCCTCTTTGCCCCCTAGAACTGAAGGCTGAATTCTCCAAAGCTCATAGACAACGTGTTCCTACTCTGCCTCTTCCTGGCACTTAAAAAAATAGATTTGTGATTAATGGGCATGTTATCTGTGATTAAGTATAGAGATAATTCCCATTCCATTATGACTTCCTGGAAACAAAACTCTTTTAAAATAATTGAGAGAGTATTAATTAGGATTAATAGTTAGTTAACCTTATATTTAACTGGTGTGTACCACTTTGAATAAAACCTAAGCAAATGCTAACTCCCAAACACAATTAGGCAACTCCTTGGCTCGTCACTATCGGCCACTGCCTGCTGTAACATGATTGTCCCCCGGCCTTGAGTAAAAGTAATCCATTGAGTATGTCAATCTTGAGTCCAAACCTTCCTGGTGGTTGCTAGAAAGAGTGTCATCTCCAAATGTTAGCACTAGACAGTCAAGGTGGGGGAACTCACTCACTGTTAGGCTTGTACCATCTGGATGATAATAAGCAAGGTTGCCACCCCTGAGGCCTTGTTCTGAACCAGGCCCTGTGCTAAGCTCTTTGTTAGGCTAAACTATACGAAATTAGTGTTTCTGTAGTTCAAAACCAGCCACTGGTGGCCACTTCAAATGACTCAACCTAATATCTCATTTAATCCTTACCATCCTCTTACCATTGTTATTACTCTTTCCATAGTACACATGAGGAAAATGAGGCACAAAGAAATTAAATAATTTACCCAAATTACAGAGCAAGTAAGTGGGGCCAGGTACCATGAGCATTGACTCCATAAGCATCTAGCCCTGACACTTTACCTCTTATCAACATGTTCCCATAAGTATTGCCCATATTTCAATCAATGGCCATGCTTAAACTGAAACTGGCACATATTATGTGCTCAGTTAATGTTTATTAAATGGACAGATGAATGAAGGATGGATTACAGGGTGTCCGAGGCCCTAGTAACAGAATGGTACACAGAAATGGGCTGGTTGGATACTACTGAGCCATTGAGCACTTGACCAAGGACCCTCCCATTCTCTTCTCCTCCTCTGCCCACCCCCCACACCAGGTTCTTTTCCAGAGTGAAATATGGGGCCAGACAGGGCTTGAAAGTTGGGGTGGGGTGGGGTTGACTCAGGAGCTACATGGCTGTCAAGGCAGAGCACTAGGACAGGGGTTCATTTGGAGAAATGGAGGAAAGAAGGTAAGCAGAACCATCATGCCATGAGCCACTGTGATTAGGCTAAGAAGCAGAGCCTCCCCGAATCTGGAATCCCTCTCCAGATGTAAAATGTCCACTAACATCAGAGAGTTCTTGTGCCATATCTATCACTTCCTGAGTACTTAGAGTCCTTTCTTCCTGAGCCCCAGGTCTAGTCTCTGGGCTTGAGTCAAATCTTGCCTCTCAGAGCCACCTAAACCTCTCTTAACATTGCCCTGTGACCGTGCCCAGGAGACAGGTTGGGCGTATGTAGTGGCCAGCCATGGAGGAAAGGAAAGGCAGGTGAGCCCCCGTACAGCAGATCCACAGGGCACCCTGCGGTCCCATGCATGATTTGAATTAATGGGTTGTGCTGTAATTTATGTATTTATCAATTTTTGGCCAAACATAACTAAGAAATTGAAAACTGTAAGATGACACATAGATGCACTATAATTATAGCTCCCCTATTGAATAGCTTCCAATAACAAAAAATAGATGTAGTTAGCATAATTGTTGCTTTCGGTTTTGCATTGAGTAGTATTTCTGAAAGTGATGGATTAATAGATGCTGATGCCGCACATTGGCCTCCCTTCAGGCAGCGGCCGCACTGCACACAGTGGTGCTTATAGAAGTCCGTGGTGACAGGAGGCACTTGCCGAAGTTGGAGATTCAGATTCCAGGCTATTTCCTCGAGGCCCAGAGGGATGGGTGGATGGGTGCAAAAGGAGAAACAGCTAATCCCTAGGGAATGGCAGATGCTGGAAAATATCACCTTCCTTGGGCCTAAAACCTCCAGATCTGGATCACTACTCAGGGTCTTCTGAAGAAAGAAATTCAGTTTCATTCAATGACTTACTTGGCATTTCCATACTGCCCTTATTGAGCCCTGGGGGATTACACAGAAGAGCCACTTTCATGTTTTGCCATCGAAGAGCTTGCATATTTTGCCTGGCTAAGACCTTATCTTGGATGCCATGCTCAATATCATGACCATCGCAGTCCTAACCCCACACACCACATTTGATGATCTGTAAGGTTCTTTCAATTCATTAGCATTTAATTTTGCAATGGCACTATAAGGGCAGAGATAATTATTCCCAGGGGAAACTGAGGCCCCAAGACTAAGTGACCTTTCCAAGCTCACTCAACAAGTCAGTGATGCTGAAGGGACCACAACATCAATGTTTAATTTTGAGCCTTTGGGAACTTGTCCCCAAAAAGCACATTACCTCCTGGGATGATGTGGTGGGGAGGAGGAGAATCCTGCTCTGCCAGGATTGATCTGGTGTGAAACAAACAGGGTAGAATTCATCTGGCCTTTGGGACCCACACAGAGAACATGAGTCTTCATGAAGACAGCGTGCAAACAGGAGGGAGGAGAGTAACAAATGGACAAATCCTCTTCCAGACATGCCTACACCTGTATGAGTGGCCCTGAGTCATTTATCATTCATTTGACAAATATTACCTGAGATCCTACCGTGTGTAAGACGCTGTCCTGCAGGATATCCTAGATGCGGAAGACATCCTATTACAGTCTCCCAACTGTCCTCTCCCTTCTCCCATCCTCAGGCTGTCCCAGAACAGGAAGGCGGAGCATTGGTACCACGGACAGCTCAGCGCCTGTAACCGTGAGAGCAATAGGCCAGGAAGGCACAAGCACCTCCTTCCTTGGGAACAGCCTCGTTTCCTGGTCTCACCCTACGCTGCCCTTACATTTAAGACAATCTAAACCTGTACCCTTTTGGTATGTGGCATCTCAAGGCCACAAATGATGATCTGGATGTTCCAAGGCTGCTCAGAGAGACCACTCACTCCACTCTTCCTTCCTCTTTCCTCTGCTTTTCCTTGTGACACCATCTCATGTGACTCTGTGCTCTTGCTTTACAATGCAAACTGTGATCCTGCCACTGTCCTTTTAGGCTTCCAGGTTGTTCTGGGTGTTTCTAGTGCATCGGCTTTGATTTTTTCCTAAAATAGGGTCTGATTTAGCTTGCCCCTGTCCTGCCTTGGATAGGAGCTCCCACATGGTACCCAGACCCCCATGTCTGCCATGTGGTTGTGTTCCCTCTAGGCTAACCCTAAACAGACAATCACGGTGGACATGTCTTCAAAGTGGCTCACTAGGAGAGGAAAGAGGAGCTGGCGTTTGAGAACCAGCTAGAGCCAATTGACAGAGGTTGTGATTTGTAATTGATAGAAAAGGGCATCAAAGGAGTTTCCCTATCAAGTTTCTTATTCCTTAGGGTTTTCTGATATGAGTGAAGTGAAGGAAGATTTGAGGACAGGGAATCAATTCTGAAATAGTTTCTGTGGAAAGCAGGAGACAGAGATACTGGGGACTGACAGAGGGAGGGATAGACAGTGCTGAGGGCTCGGCAGAAAGGAGCCCATAGTTCCAAGGGTTCTGGTCCTTGTGTTTGGGTAACTGTCTCCAGTAGCACTCAGCTCTCTGCATGCAGAGAAGATTAGGATAAGGAGTTTACTAACAAGGGCGGTGGGAAAACGGAGGTCAATGGAGTTCAGTGTGTTGACAAGACCTTGCTCTCTAGCCCAGCAAAATCCTCCACTGGGGACTCCAGAAGCCATTGCTTTCGTTCCCATACGCACACTGCCATCTGCTGGGAGGACGGAGGAGCAATCCAGAGGCTGCCTGGCATTTGAGCCCAAGCCAGAATCCCATCCCAGAAAAGCCCCTCTCTCCTGCTAGTCCCAGCCAGTCCGTCTTCAGCTTCCCTCCCTCCCTCCCTCCCTCCCTGCCTGCCTGCTTCCCCTGGCCTCCCAAGCCCTCTCTCACACCCCATCAGGGTACTGATCCCTCTCCGGCTTGGGTTCCTCTCCCCGAACTCCCCTTCCATCCGAAGCACAGGGGCATGGGCATAGAGCACAGACCCTGGGGCACATGGCCTCTCAGGCAAGACATGCCCTCTGTCCCCTCCATCATTCTGGACCAGGCCAGGCAGGAAAGAGATGGCCATGGGGCCTACCTTGTCACAGGTCAGGAGCGGAGGCTACTTGTATGTGCTGTTTGCAGTCTGCCTGAGGGTTGTCAGCCCAGAGAACTGGGCCTGTTGCAAAGCTAGCTGCACTGGGAACAGAGAATGAGAGGGCCATGGGGCCTACCTTGTCACAGGTCAGGAGCGGAGGCTACATGGATGTGCTGTTTGCAGTCTGCCTGAGGGTTGTCAGCCCAGAGAACTGGGCCTGTTGCAAAGCTAGCTGCACTGGGAACAGAGAATGGCCCTCTTATGATCCCTGAGAGCAAGACAGGGGAGTCAAAGCCACCTAGAGACCACCAGAGAGGGAAGACCCTCTGAGTCCTCCCATTGGAATCCCCATTTCATGGATGAGAAAACTGAGGCCCAGAAATAGAGTGTATCACACTGCCCCTCCTGACGAGAGGGACTCTTAAAGCATATTCCTGAAGGACTCAAAGGACATCTAGTCTAATCATCTCTCTTATAGGTGGGGGACACCAAGGCCTGGAGGGTAGCAGGAGGGAGGGATGCCGACTTGCTCCAGGCCGCCATGCTAGTTAGTATCTGCCCTGTGTTCTCTCCGTACACCAGACCGCCCCGATTTGAAGAGGTCAGCTCCTGAAGGAGGATCCACCTGAACACAGGAGGGCTATGGAGGGGGACGGCAGGGAGGCCACCCAGCCTTCTGGAAGAACACTGAGACAGCGGCCACTGGCTGCCCGGTCCTGCTGCCATGTTCCCACCTTCTCTTTAGCTGCTCAGAGCAAGGCCAAGGTAGGAGGCTTATTTATTCCTGTGCTTTTATTTATGCATCTTTTATTCGTTCACATCCTGTCAGTGTATATTGTTTACATTATAAATCATATGTATTCCCACACTCCTTCTTAAGGAAAAGGCCCAAGAATACAGATTGTTGCAAAGCTGTGAGAACTGTGGTGGGGGCGGGGGGGGGGCTGCAGCAAGCCCTCCTTATGGCAGGCTGACGGCTGAAACCGCCCGGGGCCTCCCCAGGCCCCCACTCCGTGCGGCATGGCATGCACATCTCACTCTCAGCAGCGGGAGCAGGAGGAGGAGGCAAATGAGAGACGGTGGGGGTCTAGAGGGAAACCTAAGGATAGCATTTTCCCCACACCCTTTCCTGAGCTGGCCCGGCAGGGCTGGGCCAGGGCTCCAGCTGCCTGAAGCCGTCTGAAGAGAGTAAGCCGAATCCAAGCTAGTCTGTAGGGAAAGCCTTAAGCCACCCGAGAGATGGTTGCAAAAAGTGCCAAGACCGAAAGAAGAGAAGCAGATTTGTGAAGGAGAGATGGACCCAAGAACTAGTAACTCGGGGAGGCATGGCCTTTGAGCAGAAGTGGGTCAGGAGCAAATGCAGTAGGCTCTGGAAGGGCCTTGCAGCCAATCACGGTTTGCATCTGCAGGCTGCCCCAGGTGAGTGCCAGGGCCGACTGGAGTTGGAAGAACTGGACTGAGCAGATGTGTCCTGCAGCTGCCAGACTGAGCCAATGAGCACTGGTACATAGATCTCTGTATTGTGTATCAAAACCTATGGATGTGTCTAAAGCTATACTCAGAGGAGGAGTCATAGACTCAGATGCGTTATTAGAGAAGATAAATAACCAAGAGCTAGCACAACAGGCAAACCCCAAAATTGCAGTGGCTTAACGCTGTTCATGTTCCCATGTTCATGTTCAACATTGTTCATGCTATGTGCCTGTTTCAAACAGTTACTTAAGGATGCAGGCTGATAGAGAATCTTCTGTCTTGTAGCTGGAACCCATAGTCTATAAGACTATAGTAAAATGGAAGGAGGAGGAGGGAGAAAACATACTGGCTCATAACTATTCCAATCCGGATAAGATATACACCACTTTTGCTCACAATGCATTGGCTAGAACTAGTCACATGACTGATCCCAAATTTCAAGAGACGCTGTGATATGTAGAACAGCACATATATATCCAGTGAGCACTGTCTCAGCCACACATTAAACAAGAAACAATTAAAATAAATGACTTAAGCATCCAACTCAAGAAACTAGAAAAAATAACAAAATTATCCTAAGAATAGTAGTAAGAAGAAATTAATAATAAAATAAAATTCATTCATTAAGAATAACTTATTAACTGCCCAGCTGATGAAGAGACTAAAAAAGATGAATTATTAGTTAATCAGATCAAAAAAGAAGCAAAGAAGCCCAAGTAGACAAAGTAAGGAAATAACCACAAATATGTAGAAAATTAATTGAAATTTTAAAATGTTACAACTCTATGTTAATATATTTTAGAAACTGTGTGAAATTGTTTCTAGGAAAATGATAGCACTAAAATTGGCTGATGATTATTAATAATCATGGGAGATATTGAGAAAAAATATTTTAATGATTTTCTCGTATGTATATATGCACATACACACACACAGCTTCACAAGTGAATTCATTCAAATCTCTGAGGAACAAATAATTCTGGAGTTAAACTATTCCAGTGCATTAAAAGGAAAGGAAATCTCCAAGTTATTTGTTACAGAGCTAATAAAATATTGATAGCGCAATTGGACAAGACAAAACAACTACCACAGATTAATCTCATTTTGATAACAAAACAAAAATCTTAAATAAAATATTAGCAAATAAAACTTAGCAGCGTATTTTTAGATAATACATAATTACCAAGTCAAATTCAAAGCAGACACAATTAACACTATCTACTACCTAAACTCCTAGCCAGAGGTGAAGTGGTATAGAGGCAGAGCTTAAATGGGGGGGAGGGGGGTCATGAGATCATAATGAGGAGAACCTGTGACTTTAGGATCCCTGCTGTAAGCCTTCTGGATCTCTTGAAAGCTGAAAACCTATGGAAAACAGGCACCTAGGGCAGGAGAAATAATGTTGCTGAGAGGCTGTTTGCCACGACTTGCTTGAATTGAAGCTTGTAACTGTCTCAGCTCTCCCCTCTACCCACACTATTCTTCAACAACCCACTCAAACTGTAGGATGAGATACAACCAGCTGGAAATCACACAGGACCTTAGCAAAGTGTAGGGGGTAGGGAACATAAAAAAAGAACATAAACAAAAAAGCAGATGAAGGACATACATTTCAAGAAGAACTAAGCAAAGGAAGGATTCAGACAAATAATTTTCTGTAGCCTTCATTAAATTATAGATCACATGATCTCTCTAAATAAAAGTACAGAGAAGAGACACAAAGGTGTAGAGAAGAGTTTATAGGAGAGCAAATAATAAGGGGGCAAAAGTCAAGAGAATAAATGGAAGCAAAAGAAAATAGGAGAGACAGTAAGGGAATATTATAGAGAGCAATGTCACATTAGAAGCAACAAATAACAGTGAAAATACAGCTAGAGTCACACAAGATAAAGTGGAACAAAAATAAAAATAAAAACATGTTTATGAAGAGGTTGACAGATAAGGAAGACTAAAGATGTTTCTTAAGATGAAAATGTCCCCAACAAAAATTAAAAATACCTACTTACCTATCTTTCACACATTTTTCTTTTCCCCTGCACCAGTCTATCTGTATATATACTCAAAGATTTCTGAAATAATGTTCATCAAGAGTTATAGATGGTTCTTTCCAGGTGGTAGAGTTTAGGAGTGAATATTAACTTTTTTCTTCATGTCCTATATTATGTCTTACAGTAAGCATGTGTCAGTTGCATAAAAACAAAATCATTATATTTAAAAAATTAATTCAAACAATAAAAACAACCTGCAGTTTTGAAATGTCAAGAATTAAAAGCAACCATATGCAAAAATTAACTCAAAATGGGTAATGGTCCTAAATGTAGAACTCACATAGAAGAAAAACATAGAAATTTTTCTTGACCTTGGGTTAGGCAAAGATTTCCTATATATGACACCAAAAGCACAATCCAGAAAAGAAAATATTGATAAATTGGACTTCACCAAAATTGAAACTTGTGCTCTGTAAAGGATACTGTTATAAAAGAATGAAGAGATCAGCCCCAGGTTGGGAGAAAATATTTGCAAATATTTGCACCCAGAAAATTTAAAGAACTCTCAAAATTCAACAATAAGAAAGCAACTCAATTGTTTAAATGGCAAAGGTTTGAATAGATACTTCAACAAAGAAGACACGTTAATGACAAATAAGCACATGAAAAGATGCTCAACATCACTGGTCATTAGATAAATGTAAATGAAAACCACAATATTATACTAGTATGTATAATTCAGATGACTAAAGTTAACAAACAAAAACTGACCATACCAAGTGCTAATGAGGATGGGGAGCAACTGGAACTCTCTTCCACTCCTGATAGAGATGCAAAATGGTACAGTTCTCTGAAAAACATAGTGTAGTAGTTCCTTTAAAAAGTGAAACTTGGGGCACCTGGCTGGATCAGTCAGTGGAGCATGCAACTCTTGATCTTGGGGTTGTGAGTTTGAGCCCCATTTTGGGCATAGAGTTTACTTTAAAAAATATTAAAAATATAAAAATAAATAAATACAGAGTGAAACATACATTTACCTATATCCTGTGAATCCCATCTTCTTTTTATCCTAAAGAAGTGAAAATCTATGCTCACACAAAAACCTGTGCACAAAAGTTTATAGCAATATTTTGTAATCACCAAAACCTGGAAACAAAATCCAAATGTCCTTCAATAGGTGAGTAAACTGTGCTCTATTCACACAATAGAATACCACTCAGCAATAAAAAGCAACAAACTATTAATACATGCAACCTCTTCAATGAATCTCAAATGCACTTTTATAAGTGAAAGAACCCAGTCTCAAAAGATTACATACTGTATGACTCCATTATTTTGGAAGGGGCGAAAACATAGAAGCAGAAAACAGATCTGTGGTTGCCTGGGGTGGATATAGGGGGAGGATCTGAAGACAAAGGTGCAGCACGTGGGAATTCTCTGGGATGTTGGAATTGTTCTGTATCTTGTGCGAGGTGGTGGTTAAAAGGATCTGGATATGTATAAAACTCAGGAAAAAAAGTGAATTTTACATTTGTAAATTTAAAAACTTTAAGAAGAATCCCCAGTGAACATTCCACGTTCCACATTCAAAACCTTGAGGTGTATGAACAGCCCTATCAACCTAGATGGGGGGTGAGGAGTACAGAGTAATGCTTGGATCTACTGGTCCCCAAGACTTTATGAAGACATGAGACTGGGCCCTTGTGGTGACACGAACTGATTCGTTAACATAGCTGCATCAGTTTCATAAGAAAAACAAAACAAAACAAAAAAGTAAAAGAAGACCACCCAAAGTACCACAAATACAAAATAATTACCATTTCAAAAAAAAACCAAAAAAAAACACTGAAAGCAAGGGCTATTGAGGGGCATTTCTGCTACCTATCAGTTTTGGTGCCCAGTCAATGTCTACCTTTTGTTTTGGTCACACACTATTGAGAAGATTCCGATACCTAGAAAAATGTAGTGCAAATGGCAACATATTTCGAGTTCACCTTGCAGCCTCAAGATAATCTTCAATTAACCTCAGAAGCTTGAAAGAGAACAGAAAACTGGTGTGGTTTGTTTGTTTCCAACAGAGAATCACCAAAGGTATCTGATGGCTTGCATTCCTTATTAAATAAAGCGTTACAATGGAGAACTCCAAACTTAACCATGTTTTACGGACATATTTTTAAGAAATCCAAATATATTTATAGAAATGAAAGA
Source organism: Potos flavus (assembly GCA_028534135.1). Taxonomy (NCBI): domain Eukaryota; kingdom Metazoa; phylum Chordata; class Mammalia; order Carnivora; family Procyonidae; genus Potos; species Potos flavus. The sequence goes on along the minus strand of CM052884.1, from coordinate 53,474,550 downwards.
AGAATCATTATTCCTAGGCTCTGCTTGTTAAGAAAATGAGTTAACACACACACACACACAAAAAATATATAAATAAAAATAAAAAATTAAAAAAATGAGTTAACACGACAGTACAAGTTAATGCATCAGGAGTTGTCAATATATTCAAATTTGATCTATACTTCATTTGAGTATGTGTTACTCTAATTATAGTTAAAAATATATTTGAAAAAAAAATTAAGAACAAACATTGAAGAGGGTTCTGCGGCACCTGAGTTTCTACAGAACACCATTTAAAAAGCACTCAGCGGCAGCATGATAAACACCATCTAAGCCAAACATGCGAATGTGGATGATCAATCATTTAATGGAAACCTGTTCCCACTTCATGTACCCGATTGTGGCTTTCAGCTGCTATATAATGTGCATGTAACTTATTTCCAGCCAGTTTAGGAGCTTTTTCAAAGCACATTATCTATAGACTCTACATGCTGTCGTCTTCATTCATCCATTCAAAGAATATTTATTGACACCTACCGTGTGCCAGGCGCTGTTCTAGGCACTGGGGAAGCAGAAGCAAGCAAAATGGACCAAATTCCCTGCCCTGATGCAGCTTATACTCTAGAGGGGAGAGACAGGAGAGAAACTAACGTAATAAGCTGTAGAAGGTGCTAAGTGTTGCTATAGACTGTATGTTTGTGCCCCTCTGAAATTCATATGTTGAAACCTAATCCCCAGGAATGGTATTTGGAGGTAGAGCATTTGAGAGGTGATTAAGTTGTGATGGTGATGAGCCTCATGAGTGGGATTAGCGCCTTTATGAAAGAGACCCCAGAGAGCTCCCTTGCCTCTTCCTCCATGGACACAGGAGGAAGGGGGTTATCCGCGAGCCAGGAACCAGGCTCTCACCAGACACCGAATCTGCTGGTGTCCTGCTCTCAGATCACAGCCTCCAGAACTATGAGAGCTCAAGTTCTGTTGTTGATAGGCCACCCCATCTATGGGACTTTGTTACAGCAGCCTGAACTGGCTAGGACAAGTGCCAGGGTGGGGTGGGGGGGAATAAAGTAGGGCAGGCGGATAAAGGGGTGCTTTACCTTACATCGGTTGGCCGGGGAAGGTCTCACTGAGAATGATGAGAGCTGAGCAAAGACTCGAAGGAGGTGGGGGGTTGAGCCATGCAGATGTCTGGGGCTAGAGCAGCCCAGACAGAGAGCACAAGTGCAGGGACTCAGGGTGGCGCTGCCCAGGTCTGTGTGAGTGTGAGCAAGGCCAATGCGGCTGGAAGCAGAGACATCACAGGACACGTGTTCAGAGAGGGGAGGACACTGTATTTACAGACTCTGGCTGCTTTGGGACCCTTAACCACAAAATAGTAGGATCCGATCCTTCTCTCTGCCCCTTTCCCTTCCAGGATCACTGTCTTCCACTGCATTTGGGAGAAGCAGCCTTTGTCCCAAGTGCATTCTTACCAAACATGCAGCATCCTAACTCTCTGTGTTCACCTGCTCACCCCACCCCCACCCCCAGCCCTCCAGGCACATTGTTTCTTTTACCTCAGTTGTTGGGATTAGCATTCTCTGCTGATTCAGTGCTGCTCCCTCAGCCCTTAGGAGATGAGGGAGGGTCTTAGGAGACGAGAATGTCCTCAGGTTTTAGGAGATGAGAATGCCTTCCTCAGAGCAGGGACCAATCCCCTCCCCGATTCCCGAGCACCAATGGCACAGCCTGTGGTGTGTCATAGACTTTTCTAAAGGCTTGAGGAAACCATAGGAGGAATGCAGTGCAGGAGGAAAGCCTGGATATCACCTTCCCGAAACTGTAGCCCACCAAGCACCTCTCGTCACAGGGAGCTCTTTCTGGCTGACTCTCCAAGAGACCTTCTCCTCCACAAACCACAGCGCTTCAAACCCTGATGTCTCTTCCCTCTTCCCTCATCCCTCGCTTTCAGATTCCTGTCTCTGAGACTCCAGGAGAAGTCCTAAATGTTACAACATAACAGCCTCTCCTTGAAGGATCACGTCACTTTAATTTATTCTGAAGAGCCCCTTGTCCTCATTGTCTTAACCCCAACTCGGTCCAGATGACCCTCTGGGCCTTGCCTAGCCGAGCCAGAAGATTTCCAGAAGCATTTTCCCTGTGCCAAGGTAAGTCTTCCACCAGTCCCTAGAAGAGAGAAACATCTGCCTGGCAACTTTTCTAAAAATGGCAACATTTTACTTCTGTGGCGCTTGATACAATTAAAAACAATTATGGGTTATAGAAAACACAGAGCAGGAGCCACCTTACTAAAATGTTTTAATTTCTCTTAAAACCAGAAGGAAGAATGAATTTTTAGGTAGAAAATTGTCTTGATATATAATAGTAACATATTTGTCTTTATACCAATGTAGTCATGAAATATAATTTTAAATATGTGTTACGGAGGAGGGGACCCATCAGGGCCAAAGCAGCAGGAGCCCATGACAGTCCTAAAGTGACCTTGCAGGCAGTGAGAGCCTGCCATGACTTGAAACTGACAGGGGCATTCATGCTCAGCAGTTTGTCTATGCCACTCAGCTCAGTAACAAAATTATAGCAAAATGAACGTGACCCTTCGGCAAAATAGAATATTTATTTCAAGTTATGAAAAAAGACAAAAGGGAGGAAATTAGGTAGAATTAGACGACTTCTTTTGTGACTTTTTTTTAAAGATTTTATTTATTTATTTGAGAGTGAGGGGCAGAGATAGAGAGTGCACACGTGTGCGTGCGTGCGCATGAGTGGGGGAGGGGCAGAGGAAGAAGGAGACTCCCTGCTGAGCATGGAGTCTGATTCAGGGCTCCATCGCAGGACCCTGGGGTCATGACCTGACCCGAAGGCAGACACTTAACCGACTGAGCCACCCAGGCGCCCCTTGTGACTCTTTTCTAGGCTCTAGGTCCTTGATCCACATTCCTTTCTAGAAGCAGCTCAGACATTGGATAATTACGATATGCACTTAATAATAACAGTAGTAATGATGGTAGTAACACTGAATCTGAGGCAAGCTCTATTCCAAATGCTTTGCATGCAAACTCACTTATTCTTTGAGAAAGTCATGATACTTTCAGTTGCAAGAAATAGAAATCCAACTCGAGGCAGCTCTTTCTGCCCATGGGTCCTGTCCCCATGCTTTAATAAAATTCCCTTTAAAAAAAGAAAGAAAGAAAGAAAAGAAATCCAACTCCAGCAAGCAAGCTTAATACAAATGAAAAAAATGGAGAAATATATTGACTCATATGGCTGCGGAGGGTTCAGAGAACCCACAGAATCAAAAGAGGAGCAGGAAGGAGCAAGGAGAGTTTTGGGGGTGGAGCCTAGATTGCCCTCATCCACCTCATTTCTGCTTCCCTCCCTCATCGTCTGAGAGTTGCTCTAGGGCTGATAGCTCTCCAGCAGGCCTAGCTTGCTCCCCAGGTTAGAGACCAGGCAGGACCCCAACTCATATATAAGAACTATCTGTAGGTGACCTTAAGGGTGAGCCAACGGGATCTGAGTGGTATGCCTAGAGCATTCACTACAACACCTTACCACACCATGGCCCCCCAAACAGGGGAACTGCTTCTCCTCCAGCTCCAGCAAGCCCTGCGAGGGACCTTGATCTAGCAGGCCAAGGTCAAGTTCCCATCGTGGACCAATCACAGGTCTAGGGGAACTGAAGGCTGCTCCCTAGGGAGGGGGGAAGCTTCATCTATTGGAATAGAAAAGGTTCCACTAGTCCTTTCCTCCACTCTCTTCAGTAACTTAACCCCATATTCATTATATAAGTGCTGAGTCCTAAGGCAAAGACTGGCTTGGCTTTGCCCAGCAACCAGGGCACTGACAGGCACAAAACTGCCTGGTTCTCCAGTTTTCACCAACTTGATCCCCCTGCAGGAAGAAAACAGTCGTTATCAAAAAGGCAATTGTCATTCTCCCTCTTTAGAAAAATTCCCATTAAAGATAAAGCAAATTTTAATTAGATTAAGTATCCAATTACTGTAATTACATTTTTTAAAAATTCACATCATGAAGATGACCCTTTTTGAAAGGGTTACAGGAATAATTAGTGTATTCATATTAACCAAAATGTATTGGATAATATTTATACCCAGAAGACAAAGTACATTACACACATTTCACCTTTGGGGAAAGCTTGCAAATGTTTTGGCAGTGGCATGAATATTTATAGGCCACAGTGTGCTTTAGCAAGATTATGTGAGGAAGCATTTAAATGCTCACCAATTTTTACCCAGGGGCAAAGTATACAAAAAATGTAGCGCAGAGATTATGGATATGCAAAGTGTGACTTAGGCAGGGAATTTCTATCAGTTTGCTTAATTAATTGGAGCCAAAGACTATTTCTTCTCATTCGAGGCAGAAAGATCCAAGGTATCCAACTGTGACTTCTCTCTGCTCGGCATCCACTGGGGGTAGGGGCCAGCGAGAGATGTGCTAGGAGAGTGGTAAGGACACTCTTACCCCGACCCCACACCACCTGGAAACCTGGGTCCCCATGCTCCCAGCCTCTGCCCACCCAGTCCCAGTTGAGGAAAGCTTTAGGGTGAGGAATAGGGCCTTATCGAGGCTTCCTCCCAATAGGTTTGCCCCTGAAACCGTTTCCCCTTTTCTGATTCTCATTTTCTTCCTTTTACCTGCTTTGAGCTGTAGCTATGGCTGCTGTTTTGTTGCACACCCAATTGCCTTCTGAGCTCCATCACATTTGCTAGCTCAGGGAGGGAGGCAGCACAAAATCCATTTCACAGGTGACAAAACCGAGGCTCCAGCCCTTGAAGCAACTCCCAGAGCCATGCCAGAGAGCCGACCTCTGGAGGGATCTCTGCTGCCACTGCCCCCAGGCCTGCGTGATCTCAGTTCTGCCTCTCAGGAAGCTGCTGGGGCCGCCACCAACTGTGGGCACATCCCACCTCTGCTGCCACCTAGGACCATCAAAAACGGCAGCCCAGCCATTGCTGTTTTCTCTCATAGGTAATGTCCAAACGGAGGTCAGGCATGGGTAGGTCTGGCTGGGGAAGCAGTTCCAGACCTGCACCTAGTGGAAAGGGGAAGGAGAGTTATCTCTTAGTCAGGAGAGATCAGACTTTTGTTCTGTTAGGACTTCAACTGATTGGGTGAGGCCCACCCACATTATCGCAGGCAATCAGCTTTACTCAAATTCCACAGATTTAAATTAATCTCATCAAAAAAAAAAGCACCCTCACAGAAAAAAAGCACCCTCATCCAGAATAATGTATGACCAAATATCTGGGCGCCTTGGCCCAGCCAATTTGACACATAAAATTAACCATCATGGTCACTAGGGGGCAAATTTGGTGGATGAGGGAGAGTGACCTATGGTGGGCAAAATCAGTGACTTTTTGAAATGAGACTCTTTGGGATGACTCTTTTTTTTTTAACCACGTCTTTTTAAATTGAAATATAAATATATTGAATATTGAAATCGACATAGAACATATTAGCTTTAAAAAAGAACATATTAGTTTCAAATGTACAACATGATTCAATATTTGCATATATTCTGAAATGCTGACCAAAATAAGTCTAACTAACATCTATCACTACACATAGTTACAGGTTTTTTTCTTATAATGCGAACTTTTAAGATCTCTCTTAGCAACTTTCAAGTATACAATACCTTAGTACTAACTAGAGTCACCATGCTGTACATAAGACATAACCCTATCCTCCTGGGGTTCCTGCCCAGGTGAAAAGACCCAACAAACCCATGATAAACAATGTCCACGCCAATTTAATAAAAGAAGAGTTAGCATGAGCTGGAGCATCCAGGAGAGCTTCGTGGAAGAGGTTCAAATTTATCTGGGCCTTCTATATTAGGCAAGGTCAACTGTGAAGGGGGCGGAGGGAAGGAAATCATTGGCAGCAGCTTCAAAAGTGACTCCAGCTGTGGGCCTTCACGAGCCGCATATCAGGGAGCCCTGCTGGTCATTAAAAGACCATAGAAATAGATTCCAAAGAGAAGGAGACAGAGGTCTTCCCCTTTCTTGGGCGTTTAAGGCTGGAAGAGTCCTTCTCTTCCAGAGAAAGGTAGGTTTTCTCTCCTGGGTCTCGTGATCCATGAGAGTTTGTTTCGGGGCTGAAGTCGGATGTCAAGATAAGTGGAATAAAGGTAAATCAGGAATGTGGGAAGGCAACTAGCATAGGGATAAGAACGCCAGGAACGGGGGAGAAAGTTTCTAGGGAGCAATTTACAAGTTCCACAGCAGTGGGAGGGCAGGCAAGAGGGAAAAAGGTTTGTTCGAGTATAGAACGATACAAAATACAATGAGATTAAGCACGTAATGATTAGCGCAGGCGTTTATTCAGAGTTTTGTATTATCATCAATGCATTTCTGTATGTAAAGGACTTAGAAGCTACAATCACTCTCAAAACCAGCAAACACAAAAACCACGTCTCCTTACAAGAGTGTGTCTTCTGGCTGCCCATTACACGTTCTGTTTCTGTCACCTTCTAACTTCCCAGTAACTCCTTATTCGAGATTTTAACACTTGGATCACTGTCTTCTTTTCCACCCCATTTCTGTCCTCACATTTGCGAACTTTATCATAATGGTGTAATCTAGGTTTCCTACTGTGGCCTCTCATCACTCTACATGAGCACTCTTGCTGATGTTATCTTCTCCTAGATTTCACTTACTATTGAAAGGCCAATTGCTTCCATATTTGTTTCTAGCCAAACATCTCTTGTGAGTTTCAGACCCATATATCAAACTGGACAGCAGTACCTGGATATTTCATGGAACTCAAATTCAGCTAGCCAAAATCTGAACTCCTTATTTCACAAACCTGATTCTTCTGTTCTCAAAATGCTGTTATATGGAATCAGTGCCTATCTAGTCACCCAAGCTAGAATTTTTGGGGTGGGTCATCACTGTTTTCTCTGCACCTCTTGGAAGCCATATCCCATTAAGGTACCAACTCCATAGGTTGCACCTGTTGTCCATGAGTACAGAGCTTCCCTGGTTCCAGAAAGTAAAACTGTTGGTTAAGTCCTGGAGTAAGCATGCCTGGGTTCGAATAATAGCTTTCAGTTGGTACTGTGTAATTGTTGGGGAGTTACATAAACTTTCTGTTTCTCGTTTTTTTCCTCTGTGAAATGGGTATATTATATTGCTTACTTCATAACATTGTTAGAATCAATTGTTATGTAAAATACCAGAAATACAGTACGTACTCAATAAGTTTTAGTGATGATGATATCAACAGTGATGATGCCTGAACAAAGCTGGTAGGGGTAACCACTCAGCTGCAATAATTGAGGAACAAGATTTGGAGGATCTCACCTGCTTCTTAACCAGACTTTCAACCAATCCTTTATTCAGCCCCAAGCCACACCTCTACCTTTAAAGGAACTCAGTGCCTCCAAATCTGAAGACCTCCTAGGTTCTGACCAGCAAATTAGTTTGCCTTCTAGGAGCTTTCCCTCAGTAGGTACTTCAGTTTTTATGTTCAACATCTGCACTATCCAATATGTTAGCCAGTAGTCATGTGGCTATTAAGCTATTGAAATGTGACTCACGACTGCTATACATGTTGAAAGAATATTTTGGGTATATTGGGTTAAATAAAATGTATTAAATTTCACCCATTTGCTTTTTTATTTTTTTTATTTTTTAAAAAATTTTTATTTATTTATTTGACAGAGAGAGACACACACAGTGAGAGAGGGAACATAAGCAGGGGGATTGGGAGAGGGAGAAGGAGCCAGCTTCCCATCAAGCAGTGAGCCCAATGCGGGTCTTGATCCCAGAACCCTGGGATCATGACCTCAGCAGAAGGCAGACGCTTAACGACTGAGCCACCCAGGTGCCTGCCCCCCCCCCACCCCGTTCGCTTTTTTAATGTGGCTGCTAAAAATTTTTAAATTACATATGTGACTGTCATTGCATTTCTATTGGATAATGTCGCATCTTACAAAATGTTGACTTTTTTTTTGCCTGTTGTATTTTCACGCATTCTCCTTATTCTTGTAGTGGATGCACTTTATCTCTTTATTTTCATTTTTGTGAGGTGTCTGGAAGAGGAAAGATAAATGGGTGTGTTCCATCTGCCATGTTGAACTGGAAGTTTCATCCAGGCTTCTCACAATCTTGCTCTTGCTTATATTTGTAGTCTTATCACTTTATATCCTGTCACCAGCCCTATGGCCCAGTCAAAATGAATCACTAGTAATCTTTGGAAGGCACACAGGCTTTCAAGCCTTTTGCTTTCTTTGTATCCTTTGTCTGAATACTCTAACTCCTACCACCTATCTGGTGACTTATTCTTCAAAAACTCAAATTTCACCTACTTTCAGGAGCTTTTCTTGACCCCTCGTTCCAGTCGAGCGGACTGTTCCGGAGTCCAGAATATTTCCTGCATTTTCTTGTTTAGATACCTATCTGCCCCATAAGGAAACCCATCTTCATCAGACCCTATAGTGCCATTTCCGGATTTGATACATTGTAGGAACTAAATGTTTATTATTTAATGTTTATAAAACAAATGAATAAAGACATGAAGGAAGGACTGTGGGAATACAGAGGACGGAGAGGGCTGGCTAGAGAAGTCTCACGAGGGTAGTATTTTTCAGTTGGTCAGAGAAGTTTCTCACCCGTGGAGATGGCCTTGGGAATTTTTCAGGCAGAGGGAACAGGACAAGCGAAGCTTCCCTGAAAGCGAGGAATATGCTGGGGAAAGAGCAAATGAGGTAGCTTGGATGCAGCACTGTTCAGACCAGATCATTCAGGGCCTTGGGGTCCCAGAAAGAAATTTGAGGGCTGTGCTGAGGATCAGGAGGTGTTTGTGAAAGGTGTTACACTGTGGAGACAGATCAGTAGACATGCGCTTTAGCATTTTCCCGTTTGGCGGCAGACGGAGGCTGGCTGCCAGCGGAGGGAGCTGCTCGCGGTAAGGGGCTCGCCCGCGTGGTCGAGGCGGGCGGCGAACAGGGCGGCCAGCGGGATGCGGAGAAGGAAGGGCACGACCGCCAACCTTCCCGGCCGGGGAGAACGCACCGCGGGACGCGGAGAGGGAGGGGTTTCCAGCTGGCCCAGACCCGAGGGCGCGGGTGCGAGTACGCAGACGGAGACCGCCGTGCGGGAGCCTCGCGCACTTGACCCTCGTGCGTCGCCGTCCGCGCAGCCCGCGGTTCGGTCGGAGGAGGCCGCCGGCGCTGCGGTTCCGGTTCCGGTTCCGCCTGGCGTCTGCACCTGTGGCGAGGGCGGCAGCCATGGCGTACTCCACGGTGCAGAGGGTGGCCCTGGCCTCGGGGCTCGTCCTGGCCGTGTCGCTGCTGCTGCCCAAGGCCTTCCTGTCCCGCGGAAAGCGGCAGGAGCCGCCGCCGGTGCCTGAAGGTAAGCGGAGGCTAGCTCCCTCTCAGCGTACGGAGAACGCTGCTCCAGGGAGGGGTGACTCGAGGTCTCCTCCGAACCGGCTAGAGAGGGCGGACCGGGCGGCGTTTGGGAGGTGCCAAGTCCCCGTGGTCCCCTTAGTGTCAGCGGACAGCGGCGGACTCCATCGGGAGCCGGGTCCTTTCTGACCTTCTGCAGTAGGAAGGGCTGGGGATGCAGGCGTGGGTGCCTGAGCACTTTCCAGGTGGCCTCTCACTCACCCATTGTTCGCAGTCCTTCCCCTCACTGGCTTCACTCAGCTGTTCCATCTGTCCAGGTGCTTTGAGTCCAGAGGGCTCCCGCTTGGACTCCTGTCTCTGGGATTCCCATGTGCTTTGTGTTGTGCTTTTGTATGAAGTAAATTCAATTGACATTACTATTGTTAATATGAAGTCATTGTGTACTTCCAGCACCTCACTTCAGGTTGTCTTTGTGCCTTTTTAAATACAACTTGAAGATTTAAATTCAAACTTCAGTTACTGAGACGAAAGAATTCCTACATTCCCCTCAAGTGTTTGCTATCCTTTGTTATGGGTATGGTGTATGCGGTGTTTACAAATCCACCCTGTTGGTTGCATTCTGGGGCTTTTACATAGCAAGTGTAAAGGGATGGATGTCCAGGCTGAGAGAAGGAACTAGAACAATTCTCTGTAGCCCCTGAAGTTCTACTAGTAACTTTCTCCTGTAAATTATCTCTGTAATATCCGTGAGAATGGTTTTAGTCTCCAAACACTTCCACTAATGTTCAGCCTCTTGATGATTGGACAGCTCCTTTTGAACTGAAATCCACTTCCTGTAGTTTTATGCACACTGACTACCATTCCACTCTTTGTACATCATAGATAGAAATACTGCAGATGCAAAGCACTACGCTCTAGGGGTGGAGGACAGATTGAATCGAGAATTCTCTTGATAGAATGTGCTTGATAAACTTTATGCTTGTAAAACTATTTACCTGGAAGAGACTTCTAAAAAATCGTTTGGTTTTTTTTTTCTTTCTGCCTTATTACGAAATCCCAAAGGTTTTACTAATTTTGTCTGATACTGCCTTGTCTGCCTTGAAGATTAATTCATGATGATCTTGAGCAATAAAGATTTTTCTAAAACAGTATTTTACTGACTTGAATTCCATTATGCTGAATTATGTTGAATAAGTTCGGTTGAATGTGAGTGGGAGATACTCTTCTGAATGTTGTACAGAGATTAAATGTGGCTCTTTCCCTTGAGAACTCAAGAGCTGATATTCGATGTTCTCATCTTAGAATCTTTGCACTTTCTGTTCTCCTTATTCCTGGAGTGTTCTTCCCTCTCATTACTCAAGTTTCTGCTCAAATGTAACCTTCTAAGAGACTTTCCTTACCAACCCTAACTAAGATAACTCCACCCCCATCCTTCCTCATTCCTTCATGTTGTTCTATTTTCCTCCTTGAAGGATTATTATATGAAGTGTTCTTATTTACTCTTTTTCTGTGTCTACCTGCAAGAATACAAGTTTCATAAGGGCAGGGGCTTGGTTTCGTTTACCACTATTTCTTTAGCACCTGCCTAAAATGGCAGTTGATAAATATTTTTAAGTGAATAATTCAAGTTTATGAAGCTACTAATATTTTGAATTCTTTTCACATTAGTTACCAAAGGAATACAATCTAGGGAAGAACTTCTGAATGATACATTTCAGTAACTAAAATTTTGCTAAATAAACTCTCTGCCCTTGGATGGATCTAGAGGGTATCAAGCTGAGTGAAATAAGTCAGAAAAAGACAAATACTATGTGATTTCACTTATATGTGGAATCTAAAAAATAAATGAACAAACAAAACCAGAAATAGACCCATAAATATAGAGAACCGATGGGTGCCAAATGGGAAGAGTAGTGGGGGAATGGACAAAATGGGTGAAGAGGAGTGGGAGATGCAGGCTTCCAGTTATGATATGAGTAAGTCATGGGGATGAAAGTACAGCATAGGGAGTATAGTCAGTGGTGTTGTCATAGTATTGTATCCTAAAAGATGGTAGCTGTACTTGTGATGAGAGTAATAATGTACAGAGCTATAGGACTATGTCGTATGTTTGAAACTAAGTTGTATGTCAACTATACTTCAATAAAAAATAAATTACTTAAAATCCCTGTGCCAGTGTGCTGACATTTTAACAGCAGTGATTCCTAACCATTTTGGGTTTATATATCCCTTTGAGAATCTGATGAAAATTACGGAGTTCCTCCCTAAAAAAATTCACATACTACTTACACATACATTCAGAATATGAGCATCAATTCTGAGAATTCACAGAACCCTTGTTTTAGAGAAAGAGACAACCCCGGTTATTTGAAAATTCTTGGAGTCTGTCATTGTAACTTTTCCACCCATTGGAGTATGTAAAACAAGTACAGTCCCTTTTCCACATGACAGCCCTTAAGACGGTCTTTTTTTTTCTTAATTTTTTGGCATCACACGTTTTATTTATATGTTTTTATTAACATATAATGTATTATTTGCCCCAGGGGTACATGTCTGTGAATCATCAGGCTTACACATTTCACAGCACTTACCATAGCACATACCCTCCCCAATAT
>CM052884.1:53444054-53462486 GCA_028534135.1 Potos flavus | reverse complement strand
CCCCCACGACCCTGTGCCCTGCCTCTCAAATTCTTCATACCAGGGAGATCATATGATAATTGTCTTTCTCTGATTGACTTACTTCGCTTAGCATAATACCCTCTAGTTCCATCCACGACGTTGCAAATGGCAAGATTTCGTTTCTCTTGATGGCTGCATCGTATTCCATTGTGTATATACACCACATCTTCTTTATCCATTCATCCGTTGATGGACATCTAGGTTCTTTCCATAGTTTGGCTATTGTGGACATTGCTCCTATAAACTTTCGAGTGCACGTGCCCTTTGGATCACTACATTTGTATCTTTAGGGTAAATACCCAGTAATGCAATTGCTGGGTCACAGGGTACCTCTATTTTCAACTTTTTGAGGAACCTCCATACTGTTTTCCAGAGTGGCTGCACCAGCTCGCATTCCCACCAACAGTGTAGGAGGGTTCCCATTTCTCCACATCCTTGCCAAAATCTGTCATTTCCTGACTTGTTAATTTTAGCCCTTCTGACTGGTGTGAGGTGGTATCTCACTATGGTTTTGATTTATATTTCTCTGATGCTGAGTGATGTGGAGCACATTTTCATGTCTGTTGGCCATTTGGATGTCCTCTTTGCAGAAATGTCTGTTCATAAGACAGTCTTTCAGTAAATACTTATGTATTCTTTCACACAGTGTAAACACAGTATACAGATAACCATGGATTCTAAGAAAAAGCCAAATCTCTGCTTGACGATCACAGTTTAGTAGAGGAAAAAAGACAAAAAATAAGTGCATAAGTGTCAGTTGCATGTACTCAAAGTCCTTGCAGGGAACAGTGGGGACTCATGGTTAGAATGGTCAGTTTTATTGGGGGGCAAGAAAGGTGTCCTAGAGCAGGAGAGTCTTTTTTTTTTTTTCCTTGACTGCTTTCTGGAGATATAATTCATATACAGTTCACCCATTTAAAGTGTACAGTTCAGTGGGGTTTATTATATTCAGTGTTGTGCAACCATCACCACAATCAGTGTTTGAACATTTTCTACCCCACCCCCCTCTAAAATCTCCACATTCTTTAACCATCGCCCTCCAACACACCCCACACCCCACACTTTTAGCCCTAGGTAACTACTAATCTACTTTCTATCAGTATAAATTTTCCTGTTCTGGAAATTTCATATAAATGGAATTCTACAATATGTGATCTTTTGTGACTAGCTGCTTTTGCTCAACATGTTTTTGAGGTTCATACATGTTGTAGCATGTATAAATACTTCATTATTCTTTTAAAATTTATTTTAGAGAGAGTGAGGGGGAGGAGCAGAGGGAGGAGGAGAGCGAAACCCAAGCAGACTTCACACTGCGGGCGGAGCCAGACACGGGGCCTTGATCTCACAATCTAAGCCGAGGCCAAGAGTTGGATACCTAACCAACTGTGCCGGCTAGGCATCCCAGTACTTCCTTACTTTTTAATGGTTGAATAATATTCCATTGTGTGGCTATACCACATTTTATTTATCCATTCATCTGCCGATGGACATTTGGGTTGTTTATATTTTTTATTAAAAATAATGCTGCTATTAACATTTGAATACAAACTTAGGTAGACATGTTTTCATTTTTCTTGGGAATATACATTTGGGAAATATGAGCATTTTAGTGTGGCTGGAATAAAGAGTGAAATTTCTGGGTCATATGATTACTCCATTTTAATCTTTTGAGGAACTGCTAGAGTGTTTGCCAAAGCGGCTGCACCATTTAACATTTCTATCAGCAATGGAGAAGTATTCTAGTTTCTCCACATCTTGCCAACACTTATTGTCTGCCTTTTTGATCACAGGCTTTCTAGTGGGTGTGAAGTGATATCTCATTGTGGTTTTATTTGCATTTTCCTGATGACTCTTGACATTGAGCATCTTTTTGTGTGTATATTGGCTATTTGTATATCATCTTTGGAGAAATGTCTTATTCAGATCTTGTGCCCATTTTTAAATTGGGTTACTTTTTATTATTGAGTTTTAAGAGTTTTTTATATAAAAATGTATTAGCAGGTATATAATTTACAAATATTTGCTCCCATTCAGTGGGTCGTTTTTGCTTTCTTGCTGGTGTCCTTTTAAAAAGAAAAGTTTTTCATTTTGATGAGAGATGAGACCAGAGATGTCGGCAGGGACCAAACTGTAAGGACTTTTTTTTGTCATACTTAAGGAGTTTGGATTTTATTTCAAAGGTGGAAGAGGCCATTTTAATTTTGTAAGTAGAAGAGAAACGTCCAGTCTGGTTTTAGAAAGGACATCCTGGCAGCGCTCTAGGAGCTGCATTGTGAGGATTTCTTTAAGGAGAAGATAGTTGCAGTGCTCCACCTAAGACCGTGTGCGTATCATTAAGCCAGTGCCGTTGAGCTCATCAGTTAGGATCCTCATGACAAATGACAGAAAAATCAACTTTTATTGTCTTAAAACATAAAGGGGATTTATTTCTTGTATAAATGAAAAGCCTGTGTGTTAGAACTGGCCTTTAGTGTTGTTTGATCCAGAGATTTACAATCTCATCAAGACTCCAGCTCTAAAAGACAATTATCATATGATCTCTCTGATATGAAGAATTCTAGAGGCAGGGTGGGGGGTTGTGGGGGGTGGGAGAGGGAAATGAAACAAGATGGGATCAGGAAGGAGACAAACCATAAGAGACTCCTAAACTCACGAAACAAACTGAGGGTGACTGGGGGGTAGGGGCGGGTAGGGATAGGGTGGCTGGGTTATGGACATTGGGGAGGGTATGTGCTATGGTAAGTGCTGTGAAATGTGTAAGCCTGAGGATTCACAGACATGTACCCTGGGGCAAATAATACATTATGTGTTAATTAAAAAAAAAAAAAAAAAAGACTCCAGCTCTAATTTTCTGTGTGCATTTCACTTCCAAGTTCCTTTTCAAGTTGGCTCTGTCCTCTGCTCTCTCAGGATAGCAGCAGTGGTTGCAACGGCACCGGACATCACCTCTCACATTCTATTGTCCAGAGAAGGAGCATGTCTTTTCTTTTAAACTCTTCCTTCGCTCCCACTTCACTCTTAACCTAAGTAGTTTTTGCTAACCTATCCATGCATTTTAGTGACTTAAATTAAGTTACTTTCAGTGCTTTGGGTAGAAAGAATATGCTGATCAACTACTGATTAACCACTCTGAAGTTCAGAGAGATTCCCAAAGGGATATCAGGGTATTGGGGGAAGGAAGAAGTAGAGCAGGGGAGGCTGTCACCATTGGATAAGAGGGAGGAGAACAATTTTAAGAGCTTTTTTATTTTTATTTTTTATATCTCTCTGGTTTTTATTCTTATGTTTTATGATTTAAAATTTATTTAATGTCAGAAATTTCAGTTTCTTTTAAGAGCCATTTTTAAAGATTTATTTGGGGGAGAGTGCCTGTGCCTGTGTGCGCATGAGTCGGGGGGAGGGGCAAGGAGAGAGAGACAATCTCAAGCAGACTCCATGCTTAAGTGCAGGGCCTGACTTGGGGTTCGATCTCACTTCTCTGAGATCATGATCTGAGCCAAAATCAAGAATGGGACGTTTAACTGACTGAGCCACCCAGGTACCCCTTAAGAGCCATTTTTAAGTAGAATTGGAAGGTGAGAGGGAGGGAGGCATCTTGGATTAGTCTCAGGTTATTGGCTTAGGTGACTAGACAGATGGTGATGCCCTTCCCCAAAATAGGAATGGAAGAAAATAGATTAAAGGGAAAGATGGTGAATTCAGGCATTTGAAGACTAGCATCATGTCCCCTTCTTCAGTCTTTTTTCTATGTTGACATGTGTAGAAGTTTGCTCATTCCTCATAGGATATTGTTGCAAGTATCTCAACACAGCCCTCTAGAAGGCGAATAATAGCAAGTGGAAGCCTATTAGCTTATGGAAGAGCAAACCTGTTGCCTTTCCCCCCTCCCCTTTTAAAAACTCCGTACTTCTTGTAATGCAGCTTGAGGATTGCTTTAGATTTTTGGCATTTTACTTGCTGACCTTGTGGTATATTAGAATCTTAAGCTGCTTTTTTTTTTTCTTTTTAATTGCTGCTCATCTAGGTTTTGTCCATTTTGTGCTGTTCAACATTTGTTTTGGAACATAGGCGGGATTCGTAGTCAGCCTCTATTTCTGCACTTGGTCTCTTTGTCACAGTTGCAGACACACCAGAACGCAGGGGTTTCTCCTTTTGTGGCCAGTGAAAAGGCTTGGCTTGCTGGAACTGCAGGGGCACCAGTGTGTAGGGTTAGCTTTCACTCTCCCCAGCACAGGATTCACTGTGGAGTGGTGCTGGTCCTTGCTGGGGTTGTTTGCCGGGTATGGTGGGGCTGGAGCCGCTCTGGAGAGATGCCTGCCAGGGCTGTGCAGGGGAAGGTGGGGCTGCACACGTGGTGCTAGCAGAGTGCGTGGAGAGTGTTCGCGCTGGTTTTTGCAAGTATCTGGCTATTTAGGCTTGGGGAGGGGAAGAGAAATGGCACCTACAAGCACTTTTGTTGAAGTCTCCTGAAGATACCTGCGCCTCCAGCACATTTTCTGAGTAGTAAATACATCTCCTTCACTTATACCTCAGGCACTTTTCAAACTGTTGTTTCTGTGCTGTGTTTAAAGTCAAGTTATTTATTATGCTTTAGGGCAAGGACTCAGTTTCCTATCTCCCTTTGGTTTCTATGTAGGTAAGCCAGTTAAATTTTTTTTTAAAGACAGTTAATTTTTAAAGTACCCAGAGTTAAACCCCACTGATTTTAAAAGCTAAGTTAAGCTCCACTGACTTTTTTTTTTAATTTAAGATTTTATTTATTTATTTGACAGAGAGATCACAAGTAGGCAGAGAGGCAGGCAGAGAGAGGGGGAAGCAGGCTCCCTGCTGAGCGGAGAGCCCGATGTGGGGCTCGACCCAGGACCCTGAGATCATGACCTGAGCCGAAGGCAGAGGCTTTAACCCACTGAGCCACCCAGGCGCCCTCCTTTTTTTTTTTTTTTAAAGCCAAATGTTGATGGGGACTCATCTTCCCAGTGTGGGTCTCCAAAGCCTAGGGTGGGGTCTGATCCTCTAACTTCTCCATGCTTTCCATTTGTGGTTAGTCTTACCTGGGTTTGTTTCCCGATCTCAACTCTGCTCCTCTGCCCTTTTTGATGTGGCCTTTGTCCTCGATTCCCCCTAGGATTAAATGTGGAAGCACTATTCTGCCAGTCTTTGGGTCGTTTTCAGAGTTAGTCGCACAGATAAGAGCTGTTATCTCCGTGTGTGTCCATGGGATCAGTTCAGGATCCTCCTACTCTGCCATCTTCCTCACAATCTCCTAAAGAATCCTTTTTAGATTCTAGTCCAAGAGCTACACAGTGTGTTTACTTCTCTGTAGGAGAAAAGTCCACCATCCACCTTTTGCAAACTGGAACAGAAGTCACCCACTCCATTCTTTAAAATTTTCTCTTTCTATCAACATAATTTCTTAAAAATTTCTTTTAGTTTAATGACCTTTCTTGGAGGTTTTCTAGTCTTGGTAGAAATTACTTGGTGGATGGACTTCTCCTCCTCACCCATCTTGGACTTTATTTTTGTCTTTAGGATTGCTGATTCTCTTTCATTTAATCCAAAATTTATTCCCTTTGATAGAGAATATGGAAGCAAAATAGAAATTCGGAAGTGCTGCTTCCTCAGCATTACGTTTTATCAGGTAAATTGCCTTTTTTGCTCTAAAAATATCCCTTTTGCTTTAGCTAGCCTTTTTGTAAATTTAATTTATTTATTATTTTAGATTTTTTTAAAAGATTTTATTTATTTGACAGAGAGAGAGATCACAAGTAGGCAGAGAGGCAGTCAGAGAGAGAGGAGGAAGCAGGGTCCCTGCTCAGCAGGAAGCCTGATCCGGCGCTCCATCCCAGGATCCCGAGATCATGACCTGAGCTGAAGGCAGAGGCTTTAACCCACTGAGCCACCCAGGCGCCCCTAAATCTTAATTTATTTTGGACCTTGGCCTCATGTGGTTCTTCCAAGTCTTGTTACTCATTCACTTACGTGTCTTTGTTCATCTTTTCTCTGTTCTTTTAGAAGAACTACCTATACATCTGCTTTTTCCCCCTCTGCGTTTCTTACCTGCTTGACAATTTTTGAAATGCCCAAGCAGCAATGCATTTTAAGAGCTTTCTTCTTAGGGTCTCATGCCATGGGGTTTCAGAACTTAATTCTGCCTTCCTAATGCCATACAACCCCTACTTTGTTGCCACAAATACTGAATTGGCATGGTCCCGTTCTCCTACAGTTCTCTTTTCATTTCACCGACCAATTTCTTCTTTGGCCAAAGTAGCAGTTCCCCTCCTCTCACCTTCTGTACCTGTGTAACATGAAAACATCAGCCTGTGAGGTCAGGAACTTGTCAGTGGTTCCCACGTTAGCATACTGAGACTTTGGACCGGTGCCAGAGTAGTTGAAGCCCTCCAAGGTGACCACATGCTGCTGCTTTGCTCAGGTCGGCTTCAGGAGCGCCCTGCTCACTACCTCCATAGCTGATCCTGGTGTACTCCCACGATAGTGTCCGACCTGGCATGTCTCCTCCTGATCCTGCCTGCCCATGTTTTCCAGTGAGTGACTCGCTTTGAGTATTATAAATAGCGTTCCTTACCAGTACCTCCCCAATAGCTCTGTTTCTCTGAAATAGCTCAGGCTCTTAAGTCACCATGTTTTCCTCAGGTGAGTTCTGCCCGCTGAGTATTGAACTAAGATGTGGAAATATACATGCATGTATGGATAGCTATGTGTCCATATATGTATATATACATGCATATATAGTACGTATACATATATAATTCTTTGTTAAATTAACTCTTTGTTTTGGTATATATGTGCTTGAGGACGAATGCGTTATTTTGGTCCCTTACCTTTTCTGTTTTCCTAATGAAACCTCAAGTATCTGCTCTGAAAGAGTGTCAGAGAAGGGAGGAGACAATTTGAGAGCCTGTGAATACATGTAAATTGGGCACTTTTTCAAGTTCAGAAACTTCTAGGGGAGTGAGTGTGGAGCAGAGTGGTGGGTGTGGAGCACCTTTACCAGGCACCCTGACTGCCATTTTCTATTCTTGAAACTAAAAACCACTCAGGATAATGAAGTAAAAAATTATGCTGGGTCTTGAGATTCCAGTAAAGGCCAGCAGGCCCAGTATAAGTCATCAAGATCAATTCAGCAAGTGTACAGCATGCAAGACCCAGAGCATACCCCACAGGGGACCCAAGTGCAGAGAAAACACTAGACGTTTTTTCAAGAAGTTCTAGTTTGTCCTTCAGCCACAGAGCACAAGGAATGCCTGTAGTTAAAGAAGTTGGATTTATTACTTGTAGCAAGGGAGAATGCATGCCATGGGGAAGCACGTGACATCACAGTAAGAGTGTTGGAAAAGCTTTATTATAGGATGTGGACACGTGTTCAGTGATTTTGAAGAAGGTTTAAGGATGTGGGGCTTTGCTCTGAATTGGATGCCGTCAGGAAGTGAGGCAAATTCTGTGGCTGGGTATCTTAATAGAGTTTATCTAAAGGGAGAACAGAATAGAGAAAGGCTGAAGCTGTAATTCGTGAAGAACTCTCAGTCATTCATTATCTGGGAATGGGGGCTATTTGATATTTTTTAGCTCGGGCAGTATTCATGTTTTGTCTCTGTTCAGGCAGATTATGGAGTGGTCTTATTCTTTTGTCTTGATCTATGGTGGTCACAGAACGACTTTGTTTAATGTTGATGTTCTAAAATTGCTGACATTTAAGAGGAGAACACCAAGACCTAACTGAGTGCCAAGCCGGCTCATACCAACACCAAGGCCTAGCTGATACTAGCAGGCCAGCTCCAGCTTCTGGATGTCAGACGCATCTTTTCTGGTGGTCTGATAGGATTTATAGGTTTTAGTCAGCACTGAATAAAATTGGGTGGAAATAGTACTTAGTGGAAGATTTTATTTCTGTTTCTCAGTCCATTCAAGTAGATTCTGTAAGGCATATAAATGTAACTTTTGAATAAGGCCAGTTGTGATAAGTGCAATTAAAGAGGTTCAAGCAGTATGTTCTAAGTGCATGGGAGTGACATGAGAAAAAGCGTTGGGGGTGTGGGCAGTATTTGGCCTGGGCCCTGAGGATAAGCTGGATTTAGAGGTGTGGAGTTGGAGAGAAAAGCACAACCACTAGAGTCAGCAAAAAGCAAAGGCTTAGAGGTAAGAAATGACAAGGCAGGCTCAAAGCGTGGCAAGAAGTCTAGTTAGGCTGAATCAGGAGTATGTAATGGGAAAGAAATATGAAGAGGTACTTTTGGACCAGATTATAGAATTTAGTTTTGAGAAATTTAGTTTGTAGGGAAGGCAAAACCAGAATTTGTTAAATACCCACTGTGCATACAGGGTGCATTGTGTATGATATACAATCTGTAATCCTTTTTGTAAAGATTTTATTTACTTGACAGAGAAAGAGAGAGAGGGAGGGAGTGCACACATGCAAACACAAGCAGGCAGAGAGGCAGGCAGAGGGAGAGGGAGAAGCAGGCTCCCTGCTGAGCAGAGACTCTGACGTGCTGCTCGACCCCAGGACCCTGGGATCAGGACCTGAGCCAAAGGCAGACATTTAACCAACTGAGCCACCCAGGGGCCCCTAGTCTGTAATCCTTCTAACAACCTTGAATAATCCTTGTAACAACCCCAGTTATATCCATTTTACAGATGATGCAGATGAGCTCTAGAAAGGCTCATGTAGGGGCGTCTGGGTGGATCAGTCCATTAAGTATCTGCCTTCAGCTCGAATCACGATCCCAGGGTCCTGGGATAGTGCCTGCATTGGGCTCCCTGCTCAGGGGAGAGTCTGCTTCTTCCTCTGCCCCTCCCCCTGCTCATGCTCCCTCCCCTTCTCTCTCAAATAAATAAAATCTTAAAAAAAAAAAAAGGTTCATTTAACTACCACTTAAATAGTTGGAGGCCCAACCAGTATCTTAACTAATAACTCTGGGAAGATAGTACTGATTTTACTCACTTTGCTGCCTCCTGTGTAACACAGTCTCTTGTCCTCAGTGGGAACCATTGGAAGCTTTTGATCGGAGAAATGGCAAGACCCATTAAAATGATGCTTTAGGAAGGTGACTCCTAAGAAAATAGTAATAATTAATAATTAATGCATAAGGTATATGGACTAAGCCCTGTGCTAAGCAACGTAGACACACAAGTATCTCTTAACAGTATGTAGCTTGATTTGGGAGTAGGGAAATTGGTAAAAGATGAAGAAAAGATCTGGTTAAACTAGCAGAAAATATACAAAGCCGTAGTGGGCAGAGCACAGCTTGAGGTAGGAGGGGAATGTAACAAGATGAGGGGCCCCTGGAGGAGACTGATGAGGAACAGTCAGCTGTGGTCCCAGGCTCCACTTTAAGTAATGCCGAATTAAATTTGGTCTCTAGAATTTCCTCAGTATTTAGGGAGAAGCTTACATATCTTAAGGAATTGGCACATAAGGATCTTTCTTAAACTGCAGTAATCAAATATAAACACATCCCGTTCTTTATTGATTTATTTGTCTTAAGAATGAAATGTTGCAGATGGTTTAATGCTGCTTTCCGAAAGCTCTTTTAACAGTGCTAGAATTTTGGGGCGTGTGGGTGGCTCAGTGGGTTAGGGTCTCTGCCTTCGGCTCAGGTCATGATCTCAGGGTCCTGGGATCGAGCCCCACATCGGGCTCTCTGCTCGGCGGGAAGCCTGCTTCCCCCTCTCTCTCTGCTTGCCTCTCTGCCTACTTGTAATCTCTCTCTGTCAAATAAATAAACAAAATCTTTAAAAAAAACAAAACAAAAAAGTGCTAGAACTTTGTTCTTAGCAATAAGGATGGTTGTTAACAAGGGAAAGTAGAGCTTCGCTCTTTAAAATCCATAAGTTTGTAGTCAAGCTTAAATGATATGCTAAGTGAAATTTTAATAATTAAATCTAAATATGGGGAAAGCTTTCAATAAACAATTAGGATTTAGTCAAGTCCCATTTTAGAGAATACTTAAGTGCATATACAGATAGTGAACACAGCTGTTTTCTATTTTGAAAAGTGCAATTTTAATGTTCTAATATCTTTTAATCTGATCTTTTGAGCTGGATTTTCTTTTTAATTTTTATGTGTTTGAGAGAAAGAGGGTGGGGTAAGGTGGGGGAGGAGCAGAGGGAGAGGGAGAAGCAGGCTCACTGCTGAGCAGGGAGCCTGACATGGGGCTTGATCCCAGGACTCCAGGATCATGACCTGAGCCGAATGCAGACGCTTAACTGACTGAGCCACCCAGGCGTCCCTCTTGAGCTGTTTTTTTAAACAATTTTTTTTTAAAAACCACAAATCCTCTTTGTAATGTAGCTATAAAGTAAAACATTTATAATAGTGAAAAATAGAAAATAACTTAAATATTCATCAGCTTGGGAGGAGGTGAATAAATTGTGATAATGGACATACTAAGAGATGCTATATGGCAGTTTGAGTGAATGAACTGTAGCTACATACATCAAATCAACATGCTGCATTTTTGGGCCACAGTATTAATCCCCATCCAGAAAAAGGACAGAAAAGGAAGTTGCAGAAGAATGAGTATAGTATGATATATAATATAAAGGTCTTTTTTTTTAATTGTGGTATGTAAAATATACATAACATAAATTTATAATTTTAACCATTAGGTATATAGTTCAGTGGCATTAAGTATGTTCATATTGCTATACGACTGTCACTACTGGCCATTCGTAATATAAAGTTTTAAAACTCAAGACAGTTTGTAGTTTGTGAATACATACTTAACATAGTAAAGTAGAAAGCCCACGTTCTGAGAGTACACAAGTCTTCCAGTTACATCTATGTGGTAGGCAGGTGTACAAGTGCTCATCCATTATCATTTATACTTTTTGTACACTTGGAGTATTTCACTTGAGATGTCTAGTTAAAAATTTATTTTTTTAAAAAATTATTTCTAAATGTTTTATAGCCATTGATTTTCTAAACCTCCTGGGTTCAGTTCTAAGAAATGTGGTACCAAGATCCAAGAGGTGAAATTGTTCCCTGTTGAGGACAGTTAACTTTATAGAAAAAAAAAAAAATCTCTTCCAAATTGAGCATTCTGACCCTAGCCTACCATCTTGAGAATTTCCTTGGTCACAGGTGGCAGAGGTTATAGGTCTTAAGCCTAAAGGTCTGAGAGAATGACTCAATTAAAAAAACCAACCAACCAAACAAACAAACAAAAAAAAACACCACACAAAACCACAGTAGGAGAGCAGATTTTGGAAGGTGAAATGAGTTTAATTTTTAGGTTCGACAGATAGTCCAACAAAAGGACGTATATACTAACAGAATTTAGAGATAAGAGACAGGAGCTTGAGGGGAAAAGATCAGAGCTAGAGCTATATGTTTGGGAATTTAAAATGGATCCATGAGAATGAACAAATTTGTCAAAGGAAAAAGATAAAGAAAAAACATGTCAAGACAAAGATCTCAGGGAGAGGACTGAAGAAGAACCTGTGCATGAGACTGAGAAAGAATAGGTTGAAAGACCAGTCAGTTGGAAAAGAAGAGCCCAGGAGTGTGGTGTGCCATCGAGATTAAGGCAGGAAAGTTTGACAAGGATTTATTCAGATTAATCCCATTTTTATTGAATGAGTGATATGTGATAATCACTTTCTTGTGTTGCAGTTGTCTTAAGAGTGAGACCTGAGGAGAAAAGCTATTGGATCTGATGGTTAAGGCACAGTTGCCTTGTTGCTGGAACTATATTGCTCATCTGTAAACCCTTTAATTTAAAGATAGGGCCTCCGTTTTATCATTTTTTAAAAAGATTTGTTTATTTTAGGGAGGGGGTAGAGAGCACACCCATGACCAGGAGGGGCAGAGGGAGAAGAAAAGAGAATCTCAAGCAGACTCTGAGCTGAGCACAGAGCAGGATGTGGGCGGGGCTTGATCCCATGACCCTGAGATCATGACTGAGCCAAAACCAAGAGTGGGACCCTTAAATGACTGCACCACCCAGGCGCCCCTGTTTTATTTATCATTTTAATTTCTGTGACTGGCACACTAAGTGTTCAGTAGTAAATTATGTGAAATATTATACCAAATACAAAATGCTGAGATTTCTCCTATGATATAAAACCTATTTTTTACCACCTAGCCTATCTGTTGCATGGCTCTCCAATTCCTTCTCTAACCTTTGAAAATAGTATTCTTCCACTTTTCAGCTCCTCTTTGATTCCAGTCTACAAGCTCTTTATTAGTCATTTCCCTACTTCTTGCTGTATCACATTCAGTGTTGCTGTTGGAAACTCTACATTTTATTTCCTTTCTTCTTCCCGTTACTCAATCATTAACTCAATATAAAGAAAACTATTCTAACAGAGCTGTTCAGAGGTGGAATGAGCTTCCTGGGGGCACTACTGAATTTCCTGTTTGATGGTATTCAACAAAGTCAGGACCTCCACTTACGGAAGGTGAGGGTATTGAACTCAGGTGGTTAGACTAGATGATTTTTTTTTTAAATTTTGAGATATAATCACATACCAGGCAATTTATCTATTTAAGGCATACAGTCAATGGTTTTTAATATAATCAGAGTTCTGCAGCTATTGCCACAATCAATTTTAGAACATTTTTATCACCCCCCTACATACAAAGAACTCCATACCCATTAGCAGTCACTTTCCTTCTCCCCTCCCCCCCCCCCTCCCGCCCCCTTAGCCCTAAACAGCCACTTTCTGTCTCCATAGATTTGCCTGTTCTGGACATCTGATATTCATGGAATCATGTAATATATGGTCTTGCATGACTTGCTCTTTCTTTCTTTCTTTCTTTTTCTTTCTTTCTCTTTCTTTCTTTTTCTTTCCTCCTTTCTTTCCTTCCTTTTCTTTCTCTTTCTTTCTTTCTTTCTACTTGGCATATCGTTTGCAAAGTTCATCCATATTGTAGCATTTATAGTACTTCATTCTATTTATGGCCAAGTAATATTCCATTGCATGGGTATACCACATTGGACTTACCCATTTATTGTCAGTTGATGGACTTTTTGGTAAGTATGAATAATGCTGCTATGAACATTTTTGTACAAGTTTTTGTGTGAGCATATTCTTCTTGGAAATATACCTAAGAGTAGAATTGTTGGGTCATATGGAAACTTTGTTTACCTTCTTGAAGAACTGCCAAGCTGTTTTTCAAAGTGACTACACTATTGTACATTCCCACCAGCAGAGTATGAGAGTTCGGTTTTTCTCCACATCCTTGCCAATAATTTATTATCTTTTTTTTATTGCATACCCACGGTGTATCTCATTGTGGGTTTAATTTGCATTTCTTTGATGGCTAGTGGTGTTGTATATCTTTTCATGTGCTTATTGGCCATTCATATATCTTCTTTGGAGAAATGTCTGTTAAGAGCCTTCGATCTTTTTTAGTTGGGTTATTTCTCTTTTTATTGCGTGGTAGGAATTCTTTATATATTCGGATACTAGAACCTTACCAGATCTATGATTTACGAATATTTGCTCCCATACAGTGTGTTGTCTTAACTTTCCTGATGGTATCCTTTGCAGCACAAAGGTTTTAAAATTTGAAGTCCACTTTACCAATTTTTTCTTTGTGATTTTTGGTGGCCTATTTAAAACCATTGCCTAATCCATGGTCGTGAAGATTTGTGTCTGTTTTCTTTTAAGAGTTGTAAAATTTTCTTACACTTAGGTCTTTAATCAATTTTGAGTTAATTTTTAAAAATAATGTGGGTTCAACTTCATTTTTTTTCAGTTGGCTATCTAGTCTCCATACTATTTGTTGAAAGACTGGATGATTTTTTTTAAGCCTCCTTCTGACTCTGAAGATTTTTGATGCCTTGTAGTATGTTGGTTTCTGTTATTGTCTAAATAGGTGGATAGTAAAGATTTCATAGGATAACCATCCTTTTCTCAAGAATACATTGTGTCTAAAAACAGGGATTGTCATTAGTCTTTTATCAGTTTTTTCAAAACTTCTCATTTGCTTTCAATTCTGTCCTTCTTTGATGATGATGATGATTAGGATTCTGGTTTGCTTCTGGTCTTCTTTGACAGCTCCGTTTTCTTTTCCTCTTTCTGCACATAAGTGTACCTATCCCACCAACACTTTTAATATGGGAATAGTTCACTCACTTTATTTTTTTTTTCCACTCACTTTATTTTTTAATTAACCTTTTCATTAGGTAGCTTAGAGTTTCTCCTCAAGCCTAACTATAGTCTAATAAAAAGTTCTTCTGAATGTGCCACCAGCACTTGGAACTTAGCATGTGAAAAATATGTGCTCAGTCTTCCCCTTGTCATAAGCCCACCCAGTTTTTTCATTATCATTATCTTTTTTCATTATCTATTTTTCATTATCATTATCTTCTCTTAGTATATTAAATTCCTAACCTTGGGAGTTTTCTGACCTTCTCCCTCATTAGCTCTATATTCTGTTCAATATTAAAGCTGCTGATCATTCCATGCTCAGAGCCCTTGGATCTCTTGCTTCCTCTTTATAGCTATAGCCAGCACCTCAGGCCCTTAACATCTTAGAGCTTAATTACTGCCGCCTTGTTGCTTTCTCAAACCCCTTTCTCTGTGGATTAGGCCCTGTACTCAAATGCTAGGTTTAATCCCTTTCAGGTACCCTTCTCATTAAGTCATTTCTCTGATCTTAGACCCTAGTATCAAATTTATCCACCACAAGTTAGCATTTAAACCCTCCACCTCCACTTCCCTCTCCTTATCTCTTGTTATTTCCCCAAATGGAACCAAACTAGTTTGGTAGTTAGCCTTCTTTATTCTTTGTTCTTATTTCTTTGTTCTCATCTCTTTCTTATTGCAGAGTTCTTCTTTCCTCCTGGCATGCTTTTGCTTCTTTATTCTGTGTCTCATTCCCTTCAGCTACTGATCCCGTTTGACTCCTCTTTCTTTTTTTCTCTTTGCATTCTTTGAATGCTTAGACATTTGGTTTACCTAGTAATAAGTTCCATGATACCCTGGCCTTTTTTGTTCCTGTTTGCTTTGAATATACTATTTTTTAAAAGCATGGTTCAATGTGGGAAATATTTTTTTAGGAATATATTTTTTTAAAGATTTTATTTGACAGAGAGAGAATCACAAGTAGGCAGAGAGGCAGGCAGAAAGACAGGGGGAAGCAGGCTCCCCACTGAACAGAGAGCCCGATGCGGGGCTCGATCCCAGGACCCTGAGATTATGATCCGAGCCAAAGGCAGAGGCTTAACCCACTGAGCCACCGAGGCACCCCTCAGTGTGGAAACTATTGTTTCTATTTTATTTATGGCTCGCTCCAACCTATAGCATAGAGTCCTGAACATAATAGCTGTCCTGTAAATCTTCCTGGCTGACAATCTATAAAAGTTTTGGGGAGAGATGTATAGTGTTTAGCATTGTCATCATTTTTTAATTTTAGAAATGCAAAAGAATACTCTGTCTTGTTTCTCAAATTCCTCCTATCAGTGAGATCATATGATAATTGTCTTTCTCTGATTGACTTATTTTGCTTAACATAATACCCTCTAGTTCCATCCACGTTGTTGCAAATGGCAAGGTTTTGGGGTTTTGATGGCTGCATAGTATTCCATTGTATATATACCACATCTTCTATATCCATTCATCTGTCGATGGACATCTAGGCTCTTTCCATAGTTTGGCTGTTGTGGACATTGCTGCTATAAACATTGGGGTGCACATGCCCTTTCAGATCACTACATTTGTATCGTTGGGATAAATACCCAGTGGTGCAATTGCTGGGTCGTAGGGTAGCTCTATTTTCAACTTTTTGAAGTACCTCCATACTGTTTTCCAGAGTGGCTGCACCAGCTTGCATTCCCACCAACAGTGTAGGAGCGTTCCCCTTTCTCCGCATCCTTACCAACACCTGTCATTTTCTGACTTGTTAATTTTAGCCATTCTGACTGGTGTGAGGTGGTATCTCACTGTGGTTTTGATTTGTATTTCCCTGATGTCGAGTGATGTTGAGCACTTTTTCATGTGTCTTTTGGCCATTTAGATGTCTTCTTTACAGAAATGTCTGTTCATGTGTTTTGCCCATTCTTGATTGGGTTATTTGTTCTTTGGGTGTTGAGTTTGATTAAGTTCTTTATAGTTTTTGGATACTAGCCCTTTATCTGATATGTCACTTGCAAATAT
This sequence comes from Potos flavus, assembly GCA_028534135.1. Taxonomy (NCBI): domain Eukaryota; kingdom Metazoa; phylum Chordata; class Mammalia; order Carnivora; family Procyonidae; genus Potos; species Potos flavus. The sequence continues at coordinate 53,446,340 of CM052884.1, read as the reverse complement.
CTTCTCCCATTCTGTCAGTTGCATTTTGGTTTTGTTGACTATTTCCTTTGCTGTGCAAAAGCTTTTGATCTTGATGAAGTCCTAATAGTTCATTTTTGCCCTTGCTTCCCTTGCCTTTGGCGATGTGTCTAAGAAGAAGTTGCTGTAGCTGAGATCGAAGAGGTTGCTGCCTGTGTTCTCGTCAGGAACTTTGATGGATTCCTGTCTCACACTGAGGTCTCTCATCCATTTTGAGTCTATTTTTGTGTGTGGTGAAAGGAAATGATCCAGTTTCATTCTTCTGTATGTGGCTGTCCAGTTTCCCCAACACCATTTGTTGAAGAGACTGTCTTTTTTCCGTTGGACATTCTTTCCTACTTTGTCGAAGATTAGTTGACCATAGAGTTGAGGGTCCATTTCTGGGCTCTCTATTCTGTTCCATTGATCTGTGTGTCTATTTTTGTGCCAATACCATACTGTCTTGATGATTACAGCTTTGTAATAGAGTTTGAAGTCTGGAATTGTGATGCTGCCGGCTTTGGTTTTATTTTTCAACATTCCTCTGGCTATTTGGGGTCTTTCTGGTTCCATATAAATTTTCAGGTTATTTGTCCCGTTTCTTTGAAAAAAGTTGATGGTATTTTGATAGGGATTGCATTAAATATGTCAACTGCTCTAGGTAGCATAAACATTTTCACAATATTTGTTCTTCCAGTCCATGAACATGGAACATTGTTCCATTTCTTTTTGTCTTCCTCAGTTTCTTTCATGAGTACTTTATAGTTTTCCGAGTACAGATTCTTTGCCTCTTTGGTTAGGTTTATTCCTAAGTATCTTATGGTTTTGGGTGTAATTGTAAGTGGGATGGACTCCTCAATTTCTCTTCCTTCTGTCTTGCTGTTGGTGTATAGAAATGCAACTGACTTCTGTGCATTGATTTTATATCCTGACACTTTACTGAATTCCTGTATGAGTTCTAGCAGTTTTGGAGTGGAGTCTTTTGGGTTTTCCACGTAAAGTATCATATCATCTGCAAAGAGTGAGAGTTTGACTTCTTTGCTGATTTAGATGCCTCTTATTTCTTTTTGTTGTCTGATTGCTGAGGCTAGGACTTCTAGTACTATGTTGAATAGCAATGGTGGTAGTGGACAGCCCTGCCATGTTCCTGACTTTAGGGGAAAAGCTCTCGGTTTTTCCCCATTGAGCCATTAAGAATGATATTTGCCATGGATTTTTGATAGATGGCTTTTATGATATTGAGGTATGTACCCTCTATCCCTACACTGTGAAGAATTTTGATCAAGAAAGGATGCTGTACTTTGTCAAATGCTTTTTCTGCATCTATTGAGAGTATCATATGGATCTTTTTCTTTTATTAATGTATTGTATCACATTGATTGATTAGCGGATGTTGAACCAAACTTGCAGCTCAGGAATAAATCCCACTTGGTCGTGGTGAATAATCCTTTTAATGTACTGTTGGATCCTATCAGCTAGTATTTTGGTGAGAATTTTTGCATCCATGTTTATCAGGGATATTGGTCTGTAATTCTCCTTTTTGATGGGGTCTTGGTCTGGTTTTGGGATCAAGGTGATGCTGGTCTCATAAAATGAGTTTGGAAGTTTTCTTTCCATTTCTATTTTTTTTGGAACAGTTTCAGGAGAATAGGTATTAATTCTTCTTTAAATGTTTAGTAGAATTCCCCTGGGAAGCCGTCTGGCCCAGGGCTCTTGTTTGTTGGGAGATTTTTGATAACTGCTTCAATCTCCTTACTGGTTATGGGTGTGTTCAGGTTTTCTATTTCTTCCTGGTACAGTTTTGGTAGTTTATATGTCTCTAGGAATGCATCCATTTCTTCCAGACTATTAAATTTGCTGGTGTATAGTTGCTCATAATATGTTCCTTATAATTGTATTTCTTTGGTGTTGGTTGTGATCTCTCTTTCATTCATGGTTTTATTAATTTGGGTCCTTTCTCTTTTCTTTTTGATAAGTCTGGCTAGGGGTTTCTCAATCTTATCAATTTTTACAAAGAACCAGCTCCCTAGTTTCATTGATCTGTTCTACTGTTCTTTTGGTTTCTCTTTCATTGATTTCTGCTCTGATCTTTATTATTTCTCTTCTCCTGCGGGTTTTAGGCTTTAATTTGCTGTTCTGTTCTTTCTCTAGCTCCTTTAGATGTAGGGTTAGGTTGTGTGTTTGAGACCTTTCTTGTTTCTTGAGAGAGGCTTTTATTGCTATATAATTTCCTCTCGGGACCGCCTTTGCTGCATCCCAAAGATTTTGAACTGTTGTGTTTCCATTTTC
>CM052884.1:53404884-53443554 GCA_028534135.1 Potos flavus | reverse complement strand
TAAAATAGATTTCTTTATATTAGTTTTGTATCCTGCAGCTTTACTGAATTCATTTATTAGGTGTAATAGTTTTTTGGTAGAGTCTGTAGGGTTTTCCATCTATAGTATCATGTCATCTGCAAATAGGGACAGTTTTACTTGTTCCTTACCAGTCTGGATGCCTTTTATTTATTTTTTGTCTGATTGCTGAGACTAGGACTTCCAGTAATATGTTGAATAAAGGGGCAAGAGTGACCATTCTTGTCTTATTCCTGTTCTTAGAGGAAAAGCTTCCAGTATGATGTTTGCTGTGGGTTCATCATATAGCCTTTATTATATTGAGGTATGTTCCCTCTAAGCTCACTGTTGAGACTTTATCATGAATAGATGTTGAATTTTGTCAAATGTTTTTTCTGCATCTATTGAGATGATCAGATGAATTTTATTCTTTGTTAATGTCATTTATCATGTTTTTGTGGATATCGAGCCATCCTTGCATCCTGGAATAAATCCCTCTTAATCGTAGTGAATGATCCTTTTAGCATATGGTTGGATTCGATTTGTTAATATTTTGTTGAGGATTTTTGCATCTTTGATATTGCCCTGAGGTCTTTATTTTTGATGTAAGTCAGGACTGTCTCATGTGGTAGCTCATGTAGTTTTCTTTTCTCTAATTTTGCTTCTCTTCAATTCACTCTCTCTTCCAAACAAATGGATTGGTTTTTTTGTTCGTTTGTTTTAATCCTTTAACAGGTCCCTGTTGCTCTTGGTAAAGAATAGAATCTTTAACTTGGCTTACATGGTCTTGGGTGACATGGCCCTACATGGCCATATTGCCCTACATGGCCCTATACCCACAGCCCTTTGTTGCTTTATCTTTCTCTGTCACTCTATCTGTGCTCCAGCCACACTGACTACTTGCTTTTCCTCTAAAATACTCATCTTCTTTTGCTTCCAGGACTTTGCAGATACTTTTTTCCTTTATTGACTGTCTCCCTGACTCCCATCCCGTATGCCCTTATTTTAACTCTTTCTTACAGGCCTCAACTTACACATTTTCTCCTAGCATCCTATCCTGAACCTCAGACTCAGCTAGGTGTTACTCTGATGTGCTCCCATGCCACCTAGGCTGACTGAATATCGCAAGCATCCTCTTATTTTCTGATCTTCTGTTAACTTTTCTATGCTCCCTAACACCCTGTAATCTTCTTGAAGATAGGAAATTTTCATTGTTCAAACTTGTATTTCTGGTGCTGGTGCACTGACAATGTCAGTATATGTTGAAAGAATGAATGAGGTAAATCTGAAGAAAATACTTCAAATAAAGCAGGCTGTTACAGCAATAATATCTTCTCTGGCACCTAGTTTAATTTGCGCTTTGCAGCCCCGTGTGGTTGTCAATGGCAGGTATTATTTTCTCTGTAAGGAACTGTATCTCAGAGCAAGTGTACTCTAGGGATGGCGTTAGTCTTCTGTGGTCACCGTAACAAATGATCACAAACATAATGCCTTAAAACAACACCATTATCATCTCAGAGATCTGTTAGATGTCCTACACTGGGCTAAAATCAAGGTGGCAGGACTACATTTCCTTCTGGAGGCTCCAGGGGAAAATCCATTTCTTTGCCTTTTTCAGGTTTTAGAAGCTACCCACATTCCTTGGCTCAGTGGACCCTTTCCTCCATCTTCAAGGCCTGCAGCAGTGGGTTGCAACCTTCTTACATCTATTACTCTGACCTTTTCTACCTCTGTCTTCCATCTTTAAGGACCTTTACAATTACACGCGCCCTCACAGATAATCCAGGATAAGGTCTATTTTAGAGCCAGCTGATCTGCAACCTTAAATCTATCTACAGCTGTAAGTCCTCTTATATATAAAGTAACATCATTATAGGTTCCAAGGATTAGGATGTGGACTTTCTTGGGGAGTAGGGAAGGGAACATGATTCTGTCTACCACAGAAGCTCTGGGGAAAAGGAGGAATTTGAATAAGCCTTGCAGGATGAAGTGATCTCCTCAGGCAAAGTTTGGGGTGGGGGGACATTTCAGAGGGAGAGGGTAGTAGTAGCACAAAGAGCAAACAAGGTGAGAAGTCAAGATATGTTTTTGGAACAGTATGCAGTCCTGAGTAACTGGAGTAGAGCATATCAGGGCTGGAGTAAATGGGTAGGAGGTAAGCAAGGAGAGAAAAAGCTAGAAAAGTAAACTGGGCCCAGACTGGAAGGCCCTGGATGGTAGGCTGAGAAGTTTGAAATTCATTGTCTTTATAGTGGGATGCCTATAAAGGCTTTTGAGGAGGAATGTCATGATCTGCTATACTTCAGAAAAGTAACTCTTGTGCTCGCTTCGGCAGCACATATACTGAAAAAAGAAAAGTAACTCTTCTAGTGATCAGTAGAGCATCTACATGGCAGAAGGTACGGAAAAAGCTCCAGCAAATCAAGGGGACTTGACCGAAGAGAGAAAAAAAAAATCGCAGACTGTTGGGCTCCTGGGTAGCTCAGTCAGTTAGGCATTCGCCTTTGGCTCAGGTCATGATTCCAGTTTCCTCGGATTGAGTCCTGGCTCCCTGCTTAACGGGAAGTCTGCTTCTCCCTCTCCCTCTGCCCTTTTCGCCCGCTCCTGCGCTCTCTCTTGCTCGCTCACTCACTCTCAAATAAATAAAATCTTTAAAAAAAAATTCAGGCTGGGGGCACCTGGCTGGCTCAGCCAGAAGAACATGTAACTCTTGATCTTGGGGTTTTGAGTTTGAGACCATGTCAGGTGTAGAGATTACTTAGATAAATGAATAAATAAAAAGTTTTTAAAAAATCACAGGCTATTTTCAGGAATCCTTGGTAGCAAACAGCCAACTCTGGGTAGCAAAAATTTGGAGAAGGTGACAGAATTTATTGGAAAAGTATGGGGTAGCTCACAGTATCAAAGGAATAGCCGAAGATCCAGGTTTCAGAAAGAGGGGGAACCAAAGCAGCTCTGGGAAGTTAGAGGACAGAAGCAAATGGACAGGTTCTTCACGGACTGCCGTCAGAATGAATTAACATGAAAAGTTTTCAGATCTGGCTTCATTGCATTTAACACCAGTTTTAGGAGAGAGTACAATTGGTGCAACTTGGGTCTTGTGTGTATCACTGAATCAGTCACTGCAGCCAATGGATTGAGTGTGACGATTGGCTGTGGGCCACGTGGCCACCCTTGAAGGAGAGGTAAGGGAATGGATAGCTTCACTCTAACCTTTGCACTATGAGCAAAAGAGGGGTTGGTTCCCCAAAAGGAAAACTAGGTAATAGCAATGAAAGAGAAGAAAGATATAAAGATGAGTTGGAGATTTGTGGTCCAATGATCAGGAAGATGATGATATCAACCAAGATAAAAACACAGAAGAGGAGAAAGAAGACAGGGCTTTGGTATAGGGATCATGAGTTCAGCTTTGAATATGGTTGAGGTGCTATCAGAACATCTATGTATGTTATACAACAACAATAGGAAGTTTGGGTATTGAGGTCAGGACCAAGGACACAAGTTTGGAAGTCATTTGGCTGGAGGTAAGTAAGGGCCATGGGGAAAGATGAGATCAAATTCCTGAGGTGCATCATACTGTGTGGCAGTAGCTTGCAGTCTTTTGCTGGTCTGAATTCTTTTCTAATCATGAATGGTGTTGTAAGAAACTGTTTCATTCTCTGCTTTACTTTTGGATTCAGAACTTGATGATTCCTCTAGGTTTATAATATTCAAAGTCTGATCAAGTATATTCCAACTTGACCTATTTTTCTAGCATCTTGAAATCTGCCATACCCAACCTCTCCAAACCTGCTGCTCATGCAGCTGTTCCTCATCCTGGGCCAACTAGGCCCTGGTTTTGAAGAGTGAATTTAATGTTAACTTCATTAATAGCAAGGCCTCTAAGTGGAAAGGCCTAGATCACAGGAATTTTGACACTGGTTTTCATGTGATAAGTCAGGATTGGAGGTAGAGTGTGAGTATCATCTATGTAGAGGCAGTGGTTTAATTTGTGATACTGGGTCTGCTTCCTGAGGACATGACTGTAAGAATGCACAAGTGAGACCCCAAGGATTGAGCCTTCAGGAAATCCATGTGTTTAGGAGGCGAATGGGGGTAAGTGAGCCAGGATCAGAGATCCAAGGAATGGTTAAAGTGGGAGGAATACAGAGGTCTCAGTAGCCAACGGAAGATAACGTTTCAAGGAGAGGATGGCCCACAGCACAGAGAAGTCAAGAAGAATGAAATGTAAAAAAAGATTCTTGGACTTGAGAGTAAAGTGTTATCGATGATTTTCACAAGTTTTGGTATAATGATGGAGTAGAAGCCAGATTTCAGGGAGGTGGGAGAAAACAGATGGTAAGGAAATGGGGACCAATTCAACTGACACATACTTATTGAGTGCTTGCATTGTTCATGGCACAGTGCCTATACTGTCCTGAACTTACCAGTGCCCTCCAGGACTATCAGACCAAACTGAGACAATGAGGAATCTATGAAAACGTTCATTATATAAATGCAGAAGCTGTAAGGCAGACCATGATTAATTGCCTAGTGCATGATATGGACAATAGGAATATGCTTGTTCAGAGGTAAAAGAGGATGCTTTTATTTAAAATTTTCTGAGAAAGCTTCACTTGCCTGTTACTGCTTCTCCCAGCCAAGCTGTCCCTTTTAACATTTGGAGTTCTGGTTTTCCATGAGTTAGGAAACAGAGTCAAGACTGTTTCAGTAAAAATCAAAACACAGTGAGTACAGTCCGGAGAAGTAACACACATCCCAAGGGCCAGAACTCTGTGATAAGCACATAGGCTCTTTTTTTTTTTTCCTTCCAATTTTTTATTTAAATTCCAGTTAGTTAATATACAGTGTAATATTAGTTTCAGGTGTAGGATTTGGTGATCTATCACTTACATACAACACCTAGTGCTCATCACAAGTGCCCTCCTTAATCCCCCTCGCCCATTTAACCCATCCCCCTACTCATCTCCCCTCCAGTAACCTTCAGTTTGTTCTCCATAGTTAAGAGTCTGTTTCTTGGTTTGCCTCTTTTCCCTCCTATGTTCATCTGTCTTATTTCTTAAATTCCACATTTGTGTGAAATCATATGGTACTTGTCTTTCTCTGACTTATTTCATTTAGCATAGTACTCTCTAGCTCCATCCATGTCATTATAAAAGGCAAGATTTCATTCTTTTTATGGCCAAGTAATATTCCACTGTATATGTATAGCACATCTTCTTTATCAATTCGTCAGTCAGTGGACATTGGACTCTTGCCATAGTTCGGCTATTGTTGATGACGCTGCCATAAACATCGGGATGCATGTACCCCCTCGAATCAGTATTTTTGTATCCTTTGGGTAAATACCCAGTAGTGCAATTGCTGGATCATAGGGTAGCTCTATTTTTAACTTTTTGAGGAACCTCCATACTGTTTGTTGGAGTGGCTGCACCAATTTGCATTCCCACCGCAGTGTAAGAGGGTTCCCCTTTTTCTACATCCTCGCGAGCACCTGTTTCTTGTGTTCTCGATTTTAGCTATTCTGACAGGTGTGAGATGCTATCTCATTGTGGGTTTGATTTGTATTTTTTGGTAATGAGTGACGTTGGAGCATTTTTTCATGTGCCTATTGGTCATCTGTATATCGTCTTGGAGAAAATGTCTATGCATGTCTTTTGTCCATTTTTTGACTAGGTTATTTGTTTTTTGGGTGTTAAGTTTTATAGGTTCTTTCTGTATTTTGGATTCTAACAAATAGGCTCTTTTAGCTGAGTCAGAAGCTCCCCACAAAGTGGGTTGTTGTAATAGTAAGAATTAGGAGTTCTATAGAGCAGATGAGCGGTTGCGCCAAGTCAGGACTCCTGTATGGATAGAAGAAGAGAGCTGTAAGAGGCCTACTACAGGTAAGATTGTAGCAGAATGTGGGACAGACAGGCGCAACTTCAAGGCTTTGAGGCCCTTTAGTGTGAAAGAAATGGAGCTCATGGTGCTTCTGTTTTCTTCCCACTGAGATCTGTGGAAATGTTGCACCTTCATTTTCCTCACTTACCATCCTAACACTGGAGGGAGGAACACTTTTTTCCCGGTAGTCATTAAGGCTAAAGTTTGTTAGGCTAAGCATAAAGAGGAACACAGACTGGAGACTGACTGATTAGGAAAAATTGATGGCACCTCTATGAGGCTAGTATTAAAGGTCATTTTTCCTTCATGAATTTACATTGCTTTGGCATGATTTGTATTTTTAAGAGGAGAATAAGTAGTCTCTGTTAAATCCTGCCACTAGATAAAACTGGTCCCAAACCAGTTCTCAGCCTTTTGAGTAGGACTTTGTCTGCCTAGGAGTGTGACGCAGAGCTTCCATCTCAAAGAAAATCGTCTTACCATTAATCTTGAGCCTCATTTTTGTACACATTTGCCCAGAGTTATTCAGCTAAATTGGGACTCAAACCCAGGTTTTCTAACTGGATCTTGAGCATAGTGCTTTAAGAATTGCATAGAATGTCAGGAGACTTTAGTTGTAGTTCAAGTGCTGACATGAACTAGCAATAGGAGTAAGTGTAGAATTTCACCTCTGTAGGCCTCAGTTTCTTTGGTCTAGATGACTGATTTGTCAGAATGATCAGCTCTGAAATTTACGGGTTTATCTTTATTTCTGCACAAGTAGATGCACCTAGTGATTCCGGGGTTGGTCTAGGTATTTTTTCCTAGTCGAGTCTAATGACTCAGTGCATTTTCTTTTGATGACCTTGCTTCATAAAAAAGTGGCTTATAGTAAATAGGTAATAAGAGTAACAGTGAAATTTCTTGGAGATTAGAGAATCAGGGCAGTGAGGTATACTGAAAGAACACAGAACTGAAAGCTGAAACATCTGGGTCTGGTCCCAGTATTGACCTTAATTCATTGTGGGACCTTGGACAATCACTTAATCTTTTCTGGGCCTTAGTTTCCTCATTTATAAAATCAGAACATTGAACTAACATACCTAGTTTTCAGCTCTGCATTTCCAGGACCAATTTCTAGAATACTTACCTGCTGCTGTTGGACATCCTATTCTAGGATCTAGAAAGATCATAGTGATGTCTATGTTCATTGCCCAGGAGTTCATTTACCATTAAATGGCTGAGTTATCTGATATCTCTAAGCAGAGCACAGACTGTGACTTCTGACCAAGAAAAACGGTTGCTGCATCAGCTCCGAGAAATCACCAGGGTCATAAAAGAAGGAAAATTCACTGACAGACCCACTCCAGAGAAAGAAGCTGAGGAGGCCCCTTACATGGAGGACTGGGAAGGTAAATTGTGTCTTGTCATTTCTTGGTTAGCTGTCGGCCCAGAAAAGAGATCTTAAAAAATGTTTTTAATATAATGTATATATAATAAAATTCACCAGTTTTAAGTGTCTGGTTGGGTAAGTTTTGACAAATGTGTAGAGTGGTATAATTATGCCACAATCATGATCTGGGACGTTTCCATCCTCTCAGAAAGTTCCCTTCCCCTTTGGAGGGAATCCCTTCAACTGCCCTAGCAACAATGTAACCACTTTCTGTCCCTATAGTTCTACCATAAATGGGTCATATTGCACATGCTCTTTTGTTTCTGGTTTCTTTAATTTAGCATAACGCTTTTGAGAGCATGCATTGAATGTATCAGTATTTTTTTTTAAGTGCTTAGTAGTATTCTGTTACATGGACATACTGTTTTTCTGTTCGCTAGTTTAAGAACATTTGGGTTGTCTCCAGCTTTTATTATGAATCAAGCTGCTATGAACTTGTGCATACACATCTTTGTTTGAACATACATTTTTATTTCTTTTGGGATATCCTAGGAACGAGATTTATTTCTGGGCTTTTATGTTAACTGTATGTTCAACATTTTTAGAAACTGTCAACCTGTTTTCCAAAGTGGCTTTGCCATTTTGCCTTCTGCCACCAATGTGAGTGTTAGAGTTACTCCACATCCTTGGTAACACTTGGTATTGTCAGTCTTTTTACTTTTAGCCATTCTAGCGAGTATATAGTGGTATTGCAATTGTGACTTTAATTTGCATTTTCCCAGTGACTAATAATGACGAACATTTTTTAATGTATTCATTTGCCATCTGTGTGTCTTTAGTAAAGTGTTCACATTGTTTGCCAGTTTTTTAATTGGGTTGATTTGTTTTTATTGATTTTTACAAGAGTTCTTTATATATTCTGGATATAAGTTTATTATCGGTTATGTATTTTACAAATATTTTCTCCTAAACTGTGGCTTCCTCTTTTATTTTCTTAGTGGCATCATTCAAAGAGCAGAATTTTTATTTTAATGAAATTAAGTTTATCATTTTTTTATGATCTTTACCTAACTCAAGGTTTGCCTAACTTCTATGTTTTCTTTTTCTAGAAGTGTTACAGTTTTAGCTTACACTTAGGCCTAGGAGCCATTTCGAGCTAGTTTTTATAAATGGTGTGAGGTATTAGGACTGAGGTTAGTTTTTTTCCATATTGATATCCAATTATTCCTACTTATTTTGGAACATTTAATTACTTTGGCATGTTGGTTGAAAATCAGTTGACCATGTATGGGTGGGTCTATTCTAGATTCTCTCTTTTTAAAAAAATTTTTATTCAAGTATAATTAACAGTGTTATTAGTTTCAGATGATCAGTATAATGATTCAGCAATTCTATACATTACTCAGTGTTCATCATGATAAGTGATGACTCTTAATTCCCTTCACCTATTTCATCTATCCCCCACCCACCTTTCTGGCAACCATCAATTTGTTCTCTATATTTAAGAGTCTAGTTTTTTGGTTTCTCTTTTTTTTTAAGTTTATTATGTATTTGAGAGAGAGAGAATGAGAGAGGATGAGCAGGGGAGAGGGAGACGCAGAGTCCCTGTTGATCAGGGAGCCTGATGCAGGGCTTGATCCCAGGACCCCAAGATCATGACCTGAGCCAAAGGCAGACGTTTAACCGGCTGAGCTACCCAGGTACTCCTGTTTCTTTTTTTCTTTATTTGTTTTGTTTCTTAAATTTCACATAGGAGTGAAATCATGTTTATACTTAAAACAATATCACAGTGTCTTTATTACTGTGTCTGTATATTAAGTCTTGAAATCAGGTAGTGCAAATTCAACTTGGTTTTTTTTCCCTTTTATTTCAAAATTATTTTGGTGATTCTAGGCCCTTCATATTTTCACATAAATGTAGAATCAGTATGTCAGTTTATATGAAAAAGCCCAGTGGGATTCTGATTGGCATCATATTGAACCTTTAGATCAATTTGTAAGAATTAACATTATAGCAATATTGAATCTTCCAGTACATAAACATTTTACATCTCACCATTTATTTAGATCTTCAATTTTTCAGCAGAGTTTATAGTTTTCAACGTATAGATCTTATACGTGCTTTATAAACTTATGCTTAAGTAGTTCATATTTTTGAAGATAACGTATTTATTTTAAAATTTCTAATTGCTTGTTACTATATAGAAATACAATTTATTTTTGTATTCTGACCTTGTTTCCTGTTACCTTTCTAAACACACTTAGTTCTAGTAGCTTTTTTTTAATTTGGATCTCTTAGGATTAAATTTCATAGAATTTTCTACATAGAGAATCAAATTGTGAATAGACAGTTTTACTTCTAACTTTCTATATGTCTTTTATTTTTCTTGCCTTATTGCACTCGTCAGAAACTGTAGCACAGTACTGAATGTGGTGAGGACAAACATTCTTGCTTTCCTGATACTAGGGGGAAGCACTCACACGTTCTCTATTAGTGTGATGTGAGCTGTTGGCTTTTCATGGATGCTCCTTTTCAGGTTGAGGAAGCTTCCTTCTAGTGTTACTTTGCTGAGAGTTTTTAATCACAAATGGATATTTAATTTTGGGGAATGCCTTTTGTTAACTGAGATCATATTTTTCTCTTTTCATCTATTAATCCAGTGAATTACATTGATTTTTTTTTTAATGTTTAAACAAATTTACATTCCTGGGATAAACTCTACTTTGTTATGCTGTTCTATATGGCTAGGTTCAATTTGCTAAGGACTTTTTATATTTGTGTTTGTAAGGGATATTGGTTTGTGCTTTTGCTTTCGTGTCATCTTTTTGGTTTTGATTGCATGGTGATGCATTGTAATGTGTTCCTTATATTTTCTGGAAGAGTTTGTATAGAATTGCTATTTCCTTTCTTAAATATGGAATTTTCCAGTGATACCATCAGGGCCTAGAGTTTTCTTATTGGTAAGACTTACATAACTACGAATTGAATTTCTTTAACAGATAGAGTGCTATTCAGATTATTTCTTCTTGAATGAGCTTTTATAGCTTCTTTCAAGGAATTTATTTCATCTAAATGGTCAAATGTATTATTAGTATAAAGTTGTTTATATTCATTTAATGTATGTAACGTGTAGGGACGTTCTCTGTTCTGTTCCTGATACTGGTAATTTGTTCTTTCTTTAAATTTTGTCCTGATCAGACTGGCCAGAGGTTTATATCTTTTCAAAGAACTGTACTTCGGTTTCGGTTTCCTATTTCCTTGATTTCTGTTCTTTACTGTTTTCTTCCTTCTGCTTACTTTTGGTTTAATTTGCAGTTTCTTCTTCTAGTTTCTAAAGGTGGCAGCCTCGATCCTTGATTGATTCCCCCCCCCCCAACCACTTTGGCCATTATTTTATTAATCTCTCTTTCTCTGTCTTCCTCCTCACCATTTCTGATCCTCCAGTTGCACATTTGTTTAGACCTTTGAAATTGCCCTATAGGTCGTGTATAGTCTGTTCTTTAATTCATGCCATGCTTAATTTTGGATAATTCTTCTTGATGAGCCTTTTAAGTTTGTTAATCTTTTCTTTAGTAGTATATGATCTGCTCTTAGTCTCATTTAATGTATTTTTAATTCAGATATTGTATTGTCATTTCTAGACATTCTATTTGGGTCTTTCTTACGTCTTTCATTTCTTGAATATTTCATTTCTCATATAGTCTCAAACCTTCTTTAAAATATGAGGCATATTTGTAATAGCTTCTTTAACAATCTTAGCTGCTGATCTTATCATCTGGGTCTATTTCTAGTGATTAATTTTTCTCCTTGCTGTGGGCCCTAATTTCACACTCTTTTTGCAATGCCTAGTAAATTTTGACTGGATGATGGATATTGCAAATTTTACATTATTGGATTCTGGATTTTGTTTTAGTACTTTAAACAGTTGTTGGACGATGACTTTTTTTTTTTTTTTTTTAAGATTTTATTTATTTATTTGACATAGAGAGACCACAAGTAGGCAGAAAGCCCGATGCGGGGCTCGATCCCAGGACCCCCAGATCATGACCTGAGCCGAAGGCAGAGGCTTTAACCCACTGAGCCACCCAGGCGCCCCTGTTGGACTTCTTCTTAACCCACAGCTAAGTTACTGAAATCAGCTGGATTCCTTTAAGGCTTGTTTTTAAGGTTTGTGAGAATGGGTCCAGAGCAGCCTTTACTCTGGCTAATTTAGCCCCACTAGTAAGGCAGTATCCTTCTTAGGATTCTGTCTGATGCTCTACAATGTTTTTCTACTGTGGCTAGTAGGAACATGAACTATTGCTAGCTTTGTATGAATGCCAAGAATTTTTAGGCCTAATGCTTTCAGTAGTTCTTCCCCTGGCCTTGGGTAGTTCTTTCACATATATGCGCAGAGCAGAAATCAGCTAAAAACATGAAGAGTTCTCTCTGAAGATTACAATCACAATGAAATAACCACTACACATCTGTCAGAATGGCTAAAATAAAAACCAGTAACAACACCAAATGCTGGCAAGGATATGGAGAAACTAGATCCACTCATACATTGCTGGTGGGGATGTACACTTACTCTGCAAAACATTTTGGCAGTTACATAAACCTTCAACTACTATACAACCTGGCAGTTGCACTCCTGGGCATGTATCCCAGAATTTAAGACTTAAATTCACATAAAAGTTATATATGAATATTTATGGCAGCTTTATTTGTAGTCACCCCAAACTGCAAACAACCCAGACATCCTTCAACAGGTGAATGGTTACAAACTGTGGTACACTGATACTTTGGTGTACTACTCAGCAATGAAAAGAAATTTATATGTGCAACAACCTGGATGAATTTCCAGATAATTACACTGAGTGAAAAAGTCTAATTCCAAAAGGTTCCATATTGTGCAATTATATAACATTCTTGAAATGGCAAAATTATAGAAATAGAGAACAGACTGGTAGTTGCCAGAAGTTAAGGAGGAAATAGGGGCAGGAGGTAATAGGTGTGGCAATAAAAGGGCATAAGGGACCCTTGTGGTGATAGAAGTGTTCTGTATATTGACTCTATCACTAATAATATCCTGGTTGTGTACTATTGTATAGCTTAGCAAGATACTACCATTGGGAGAAACTGGGTAAAGGGTACATGGGATTTCTATATAAATTTTTTTAAAACTACATGTGAATCTGCAATTAAATTTTTTTGAAAGCAATGAAAAAAATTGTAAGGGAGAGGATAATGTAGCCTGAATATATGAAACCTTTACTTTCTGTAGATTAGAGAATACCACACAATTTAAAGCCAGTACTAAACTAGAAAAAGAATTTGTGACAAATGATTGAAAAGATGTTGATACCCTTAATATATAAAGCATTCTATAACTTATAAAACACTGATATCCTCCTGTGTAAGCAGTACACAAAAGAAAAAACGCACCTTGCTACAAAATATTAAAAAGTAAAAAAAAAAAAAAAAATTAAAAAGTATTTCAGTCTCTCTAGTAATCAAATAAATGAAAATTGGAATTCATTTTCTCCTCTAAATTGCAAATCTTTTTATATAACCTTGTTGCCAAATAAGGTAAAAATCTTTATCATGTTTATTTTCTGTCTTCTTAGGTGGTATTGAAAGTATATAGAATTTTAGCTCCAAATGATACTAACTTTCAAATATATTAGCCTATTTTAAATATTTCAACAATTTCTAACATTAAAATTCTAACCATTAAATGGCATTAAGTTTCTAACCACATTATTTCTATTTCTAACCACATTATCAAAATAAGTTTACATCGATAATTCTTATTGATTCATTGTTTACCACTTTCTCATGCACAATATTTTTAATTTTTTAAAAAATTTAAAAATTTTTAATTTTTTTTTTGCATTTCTCAGAATTCTTAAGTACCTTCACCTCCTACCCTCTCACCCCCTTATAGATTGGTGTACTTTCTGAGTACTTGGATATCTACACATACCATTTTTCACCTTTATACAAATAATTATTTGATCATACCATTTTTCTTTGTAAGTCTGAAAACATTGCTGTATTATCTTTCTTTGATGTTGAAAATGAGAAATCATATCACAGTCTGATTCTTTTTCTCAATAGGCAATCTGTTTTAAGTTAGTTTTCTGGCTGGAAACATATAATCTTTTAATACTTAAACATTTGCATTTGGGCAGATTCTTTGGCATATATCTGAATGTGTGTATGTGGATTTTTCATAGTATTTTTGCCTAGCATTTAGTGACTTTTCCATCTGAAGACTTAAGTATTTCTTCAGCTAAATGATATTTTCTTTTTTAACTTTTTTTTAGTATTGCTTCCATTTAACCTACTCTGCCCTCATTCTGGAATTCAGTAATCTGGAGATTGGATGTCCTGGATCAGTTTTCAATGTAGTCTGTGTTTTTTTTTCCTCACAGTTTCCATTTCTTTGTCATTTTTATCTTTGAGAAGAATTTCTATACTTCTAATATACTAATTTGGCTTTTAGCCCTGTCCATTTTAGTTTATTTTCTCCCTTTCTCAAGTTTTTTGTTGTTGTTGGTTTTTTTTTTTTTTCTATTTCTAACAGCTCTTGCTTCCTGTTTGCTTCCCTTTTTATATTGAAGTCTGGCTGGGTTTTATCAGTGCAGTAGTATTTTGAATATTACTGGGAGTCTCAGTTACAGATAGGAGTTAGAGTAGGAGTTACAGATAACTCCGGTTTCCAACATTGATTGTTGTTTTTTTTTTTAGGGGCTGTTTACACAGTTTGCTTAGTTTGGTTCCCCTGCTGACTTCCTCATAGGATCAGTGAGTTTTCTAGCTTGCTCATATTTTTAATGAAGTTCTTGAATAACCAGTGATGTTGGCTGATAATGGGCAACCTCAGCAGCCCATTTGTGAGTCACTAATTTGTTTTCCTTAGCAGGCCTTCCCCTATTAAACCAAAGCAGATAGCCATGGAACTCCAAAGATAAGCTTTGTCCTTGGTGTGGAGAAGAAAATGGACTTCTCTTAAGTATTCAGTGGCTGGGAGCTACTAGCAAGTAAGGGTCTCCAGCCCTTTCCCTTGACCAAGTAGGCTGTGAGGGCCTTGGGTAGTTAAGCCCTGTTTTACCTAGCATTCCATCCACAGTGAGTTAAGCCAGCAGACAGACACTGCCTCGGCAAGATTCTTCACATGCCACTGGCAGTGATGATGAGGATGTGACCAGATGGACAATTTTTTATGTCACTAGTAGGACGGAAAATATACATTCTTCTGGAAAGCAGTTTGGTGGAGTGTAAAAACAAGCTTTGAAAATGTCTGATCCCTTTAGTTCTCTCATTTCTAGTGGTCTATCTTAAAGAAATAGGGAAGTGGACATAGATTTATATTCAGAGATCTTAACTGCCGTGTTACTTATTATAAGGGGAAATTGGAAAGGGAGAAATGAAGTGGGGGGAATTGGAGTGGGAGACAGACCATGAGAGACTATGGGCTCTGGGAAACAAACAGAGGGTTTGGGTGGGGGGGCGGTGATGGGTGAGCCCAGTGATGGGTATGAAGGAGGGCACGGATTGCATGGAGCACTGGGTGTTATATGCAAACAATGAATCATGGAACACTGCATCAAAAACTAATGATGTACTATATGGTGACTAACATAACATCATAAAAAAGGAAATTGGAAAGAATCTACATGTCTTACAGAAGAGTCGACCAGTCATGTCAGTTATGTAGCTGTATAATGGGATATTTTGCAGCTCATGATAGAATGTTGAATGAAAAAAATCAGAGTATAACATTTTATACATGGTATGTTTATATATGATAAAAAGGCAAGAAGTAACACAACAAATTATTATCAGTGGTGAGATTCTGGGTGACTTGTGTTTTCTTTTTAAAATTTGTGTTTTTAAAAATTTTCTGTAGTGAGTTTGTATGACTTTTATAATCAGAAAAAAAAAACAAACAGTAAATGTTGTTAAAATATGTCTCTCCACACTCTACACTGCATCAAAAAAGCTGCTTTTCAGACTTTGCAGGCAAAAAGTGGTTGGCATTCAGGTTGAACCTGCCAATTATCATAGCGTGCAAATGATTGTGCATTCTCCGGCTTCCCGCATTGTGCACGGCACCTGGCTGCTGGGCCAGGGCTGGCTTGTAAGCCCCAGCGAGGCCCGTCTGCTGCTTTCCTCGCAGCTTGGCTGACACAGATTTATTTCATTTCATTCTTTAATTTGGCAATTTCTCGTCTTTTCTCATTATCCTGGCTGGGATTCAGTACCAGTATTACTCATTTTGTTTATCGGTTTGTTGTCTTCTTTTGTTCCATTTTGTGGGGATGAAGAAGCCAACAGTGGGAATTGTGCCTTGTGAAAACGCAGTGCTTGTCTTTTGGGATCTTGGGCACGTCTTGCTGAAGTGTGCTCTCTCTTTCTGACACTTGCAAACCATTTCAGTTGTTTCCATTAGTTGGAGCCTTCGTGGTAATTTTTTTTTTTTTCCCAAAGGCTTAGTCTTCCTTTTCTCCGCTCACTAACCCCCCTGCCCCACACCGGCCCCAGGAAGATTTAGAAATGGATCCAAAAAGAAATTATAAACATTAGCCTTGAGCTAAGCTCTCTGCATCTGGTGTTTGGTACTTTTTTTTTTTTTTAACTGAAGGCTCATGTTGTTTAATCTCCATCACTACTGCAGAAGCCAGAAGGGGAAGACTTCTACTCTGCCCTAACCACCCTGGACTTGAGAAAGGATTTTCTTCTAAGTGGGTTTGTATTTCAAAAAAGACTGGGATAGTCCGCCAGATTGCTAAGAATTTACTCAAGTAAAACTTTAGAACTGTTAGAGTCATCTTAGAGATTTCTTGAATGGATTTGTTGGGCTAGGATGGCTGCTGCTTGAGAAGACTCTTTGAGCCTGATACTTTCTTTTGAAGAGACATTCTTTGTAAGACTTTGTGCTACTTTTTTCTCTAGGTTACCCTGAAGAGACTTATCCAATTTATGACCTTTCAGATTGCATCAAGCATAGGCAAGAAACAATCCTGGTGGATTACCCTGACCCCAAGGAGCCCTCTGCTGAAGAGCTAGCTGAAAGAATCAGAGTGCTAGAAGGTGAAGAATCAGACCATTTGGGTTGGGAGATGCCTACTGACCCCAGAGCCCAGGAAGAGAATTCTGTTACCTCATGTGACCCAAAGCCACAAACCTGTTCCTGCTGCCTCCTTGAAGAAGAGGATCCTGCAGTCTTGGCTGAGAATGCTGGATTCAGTGCAGACACTTATGCTGAGCAAGAGGAAACCCCCAAAGAAGTATGGCCTCAAGACTTCAGAGATGAAGGCCTGGGCATCAGCCCTGATAAAGTACATACAGGTGGCACGTTGAGGAAGCAGAACCCCCAGGGTTTTGAGTTGAAAACAGCTGGTTTGAAGTATCCATTACTCTAGTAGTCCCAAGGTGACCTTTCTCTCCTGTCTCAGATTTCATCCTTGGCCCTGTGCCCTGAACTTCATTCTGTATTTAAATATCCTAGCTAATCAGGCCACTACCATGGATATCATGTATCCTTCCTGGAGCTCACACACCTGTCACCTTGTAAAACACCACAGCAATTAGTAGGAACACAGTACGGCTTCACTCTTTCTCTCCATGCCTTCCCTCCACCAGAGAGTTGATCCACTGAGTAATTGTGTTTGGTCTGTTGTGCACTCAGGGGCAGAGGTCTGACTCTTCGTGCTCGGAGTAGCAGAGGTTTACCTGTGAACAAACAGCAGTTTACACATGATGAGGACTTAAGGCTGCAGAAGTGAAGATTAGAGAGTCCAGGAGGCCTTACTCTGTGGGCCTTGAGCAGGTTAGTGGTCCCCTGGGTTCAAGACGAGAACATTTTGTTAGTGGGTATGATGGGGCCAGATCAGGGTAAGACTCTGCTGTGTGAACTGGAGCCCCTTCCTCCCAGTGAGGGCCTTTTCAGGAGCACTGTTGCTGCCTCAGATACCCGCTTTTCTCCAGAGTAGCAGAAGGCTCCCGGCGAGCTGTGAATGAGCGCAAGGATCGGTTGAGGGACTGCTACTCTGGTATTGCTGGGTCTCTAGCTTCCTTTATCCCTGTTCTGTTGCACAGAACTGCCAGCCCAGAAGCATCTTTGTACCTCTGGCCTTCAGTGGCCAGAGGAAGCTTTAATAGAGACTTTAATCCCTGTCCTGCAGAGCCACGGCTGGAGGCTGGTGAGGCTACACGAAAACCTGTGTACGGGTGGTGGTCCTCTACAGGACACTCAGGCCGGAGAGCCAGGGCTAGGGAGAGATGCATGTACTTAAGGACACTCCTTGTCTAGAAGCTATTTCTAAATTGTGCCCTCTGGGAAATTTGTTCTTACTGAGGAGGACTGAGCATATAGACAAAGTGCCAGCCTGAAAGGAAGGTTGCAGCGTGTGTCTGTTGCAGAGAACCTATAGCAGTGCCCAGGGGAAGAGACTATTCTATATTCAGGTGTCTGGGTCTTTTGAGAAAGCTGGGAAAAGGAGGAGGTAGGTCAAGACTGGGAGGATTTTGACGAAACTAAAGGCCTAATCTCTAAGGTGCACCTGTCAGGTGTCTTAAGATGGCAGCCATGTATCCTGTCTAGTAAGGATGAGTGAATTCAGTTTACATGTAAGACCTGAGAGTTTAAAGAGGACACATTCCCGAGAACATTCCTCGGCATGGAATGTGGAAGACTTGAAAACTAAGAAATGATATAAAGGTTGAAAGGGCTTTTGGAGTTCCATTGTTCCTGGTCGACTAAAATGCTAGAAAAATAGTTGAAATCAAACATATAAGCATACAGACTGCTGTCAGGTTCTGGGATCATATTTAGATAATATGTCAGCTACTACTAGGCATTTCTTATTAATGAAATCAACATTTCTTGTTACAGAGAAGTCATTGAAGATTGAGTTTGTAGGAAGGTATATTGCATCGTGTGTGGAACCTTTGATTCATTTTAAAGAGTATAGTTTAAAATGTGCTGGAAGTGATCTAGATGTAATGTAATGCTCAAGGTAAAAAAAAAAAAAGAACGTCCGTGTTCTTTACTGTTTCGATAAATCATTTTCCCTGTTATTTTTCCCTTTTTCACTGTGAGGGGTTGATTTATAAAGAGTCCTGGGTCCCTGGTTCCTTCTTTTCTGCCTTAGTATATATGGTTCCCTTATTAGAGATGTGTATTTCTTTCTGGCTTATTCATTCATTTATTCATTTAGCAGACATTGCCCAGAGCTGGGCAGTAGGGATAGAGTCTCAATTCCTACGTTTTAAGAAACAAAGTTTAGTATGGGAACCTTGTCCAATTTTTTTAAATGCATGATTAACTGTAAAAGGGCTCAAGATTGTGAATTCTGCAGGCAGAGAAATATTGGTCATGATTCCATCCCTGCCTGTTCTGTCATCTGTAGACTCTTATTGCCTCCTTACCCCTGCTGAGCCTTGGCCTTCTCCTGTCTGACACAGGGGAATTGAAGTCCAGCTCTCCCAGGGTGGGTAGGAGGATTAAATGTGAATCATCAGTGCATGTAAACAGCACTGGCCCTCCCATTTTCTCCATGCTAACCACTCACTAGGTGGTAGCTAATTTACTTTTATTGTACAAGGTTTTATGCTGTAATTGAGGCATGGACCGAAATCTACAGGAACACAGAGATCGTTTTTGCCAAAGTACTTCCATGAAGCTTTACCGCAGAGTTGGATCTTCAAGCATGCTAAGACTTCTCCAGGTGGCCAACGAAGAGAACAGTCGTTCTTGGCAGAAAGAGTGGTGTTGGACAAAACAGTGACGAGTGCGGAAGTATGTGGATGTTCAGGTATTTTTATGAGGCTGGTATGTAAGGTGTTGTGTAACCAACTCTGTATTTTCAATGTTAATCTTTGGGGGAAATTGGCTCATGGAACCATCTCCTGCCAGAAGTACTGAGAGCTCGTGGTTCCTGCTGCCCTTGCTCTTGGTTGGCTTATAGAGCTGGGATATAGTAACATTTATCTTTCAGAAATTTTGCTGTATTTGGTCATTCACATTAGTACTTTTTGGATTTTCTAGAATTATTTTATCCTTCAGGGATGACAATTATGTGTATATACAACCCAGGATGACCAAAATCATAGGACTGGTTTTTGTCATCATATGTGTGCTTTCCTTATGGTCTTTACTTCTTAGAACTGGTCTGGGCTGTGAACTTGATCAGCCCTGAGGTACTAGGTCCTCAGTGCCCTTTGAGCACTGTAGCACAGAGCATGAAGTCCTAGCTCTGGGCATGGATAAATGACCTAGGAAACAAGGGCATCACCTGGGACCATGCTTGGCTAAGTCAGGTGGGCAAGCCAGTCAGGAGAGCCTCTTTCCTGGTCCTAAGAGGAGCACGAGGAAAGTGCCTTGTGAGCTCCAGGACTAGTGGTGCACGTGCTTTAGGCCCAGGAAGGAAAGCATGTTGAAGAATGGAGGCATGCTTGACCTTTAGAAGAGATGGCCTATGAGAACCACTCTCTCTGTACCTTCAGTGGCTTGGGTGATCAGATAACTCATGGTCTGAACTAAGACACCTTGAGAAAAGGGAGCTTTAATTACAATGATGCCAAGACAAAAGGTATAAACCGGGACTGGCCTGGACCTATGGTCACCTTGACTGTGGCTATTTAAAAAAGATTTGTCTTTCATCTGACCGCTAACCAACAAAACCTCTGGTCAGAACCTGCATCTGCTGTTTCCCACAGCCAAAGAGCTGGGCCGTGGTTTTGGCAGGATCTTGGCCACATAAAAACTCCAAATCTAGGGTAAAAAAATAAACCAGCTCTACTTACTTTTGTCCTAAGAACCAGGCCCGTAGGGGCATGTGGAGGAACTAAACTGCCCCTGCGTGCAGAGAACTACTCTAACCGAAGTCTCTTCTATCCAGCCCTTCCCAGCCTTAAATTTGATGAGCTTGGCCAGAGGGAGGACAGCGGTAGTATTGCCAAACAAGCTGTGAGCCCTTCCTACCCACCCCCCATCCCCAGGCTCTCAGGACAGATGGAACAAATGGTATAGGAAAACCATTGTAGGTAAGAAATGCTTTTTTTTTCCCCCTTTTATAGGAAAAAAAGTGCACAGTAGTGTTGAAACAGTTCAAGTTTAATTTGTTGCTATATGGTCTGTACTTAGACAAACACTAAGTTCTACAACATATATAATGTCAACATGGGAAAATACCAACTTTGTCATTGCACATACCAGTAAATAAATACATTTGCTCAAGAATACCAAAGAGTTTATTCAAAAAGTCACTTAATAAAAGCACAGTTTTGCAAGTTTGTCTAAAACTCCAGATAATTTGGAACGAAAATAAAAATGACCACTCCAGATTAGGAAAAGACAATCTTGTGCAAATGGACATACACATTCTAGGCGTTAGGAAAACTGGCTAAATGGATGCTCCCAGCAAGAGAATTGCCCCCCCATCCTGACCAAGTCCCCTTTGAAACTCTGCAGGATTAAAGAGGCCAGAGTCAGGCTTCCCTCTCTAAGCCACTCGAAATTACACTCTAGGAAACTCTGGATCTTGGCCTAAGGTACAGCTCCACCTGGACCCTGAGGGGGGAAGGGAGAGGGGCAGTTGAACAGAAGAGAGGAATGGGTGTGACAGGTTTCTGAGGAAAGAAAAAAGGCACAGTGATGAGCCAGGAAAGGTATTGATGAAAGCAAGGTTCACTTTTCATTCGCCGTGATTCTTCCTGAAAGCTTTGACAGCCCAACCTCCTCAGGGTGTAGACAAGAAAACAACTTAGCTAAGTGATTCTGAGCAAACCACATGATTTTCCTAAGTGTAATAGTGCTCTCTATAAGACCAGAGACCAACTTGCCTCTCAACTTGGTCAGAAGATTAAACTAAATCTAGATCCACGCTTCTGCTATGCCTCTGCCCCCTATATCCTGAGATGACAAGATTGCAAACTGGAGGTACAGAAAGGGAACCAGTACAAACAAGAGCCCTCCCCTTGGGGCCACTAGCATTCAGTGCTGGGCCCCACAACACAGCAGACTCCTTCAGCTCTCTGGAAAAGTGTGCTCTGAGGGCCACCTGGTATCCTGAGGTCATAGGTAGAGCTCAGCTGGGGCCAAGAATTCTAGAGAGGGGAAGGCCAGTGTTACCACAGTGAGGGAACACCAGGGACTCCAGCTAGAAGAGAGAATTTGTGCTTGCGTAACAGCCACGGCCAGCATCTCCCCTCACTGCAGACCCCCCTGTGAGGAAAGCATGTCCTTTTTAGGTTTGAGATCACCACCAGTGCTTCTTAAATTTAGAACTTCCTCTAACTGTAAACTAACTTAGAGGTAAATGCTCTTTCCAGACCAAAGACAATTTTGTTGCCCTTTTTGTCACTGAAGGACACAGACTCCAAATTTTCACACTTGCTGGCTTCTAACACCGGTCTTCAGCATGTGTCTGGACCTTACCTGCTCCTTCTGAACTAGTGTCGTGATTTTTAAGGCACATTCACTAGATTATGATGTTCAAATTCATCCAAAAGCATGCATGTAACATATCAATTTCTTCAGGTACTGCAAAATGGAACTGAAAACTAAAATTTCTTGGACAGTATCCTCCTACTTTTTCTCCCAAGAGCTGGTACTTTCCCAGGTTTACTTTCTGCCCAAAGAGCGTGAAATGAACAAAATCCACAGGTGATCAAATATCCTTGTTCCTTTCCCACTCATCCTTAGAAATATGATCGTAGTAAGAAACCTTAGTTGGTGATTTGCAGATTGCCCTTTTCCCCAAATACATACAGACACACAGACACACACAGACACACACAGAGCACCTTGGAGCCAGAAGGAAAGCAAAGCTAGAATTAGAGAAGAGTAGGGAGTGAACACCACAGCTCTACTGAAGAGCTGTTTGGGGGAAGAGGGTGTGGCCCCAGGAGCAGTGACAGAGGGGCTGTCTGAGGTCCCAGCTGCCCCCCACCCTTAGGGCTTGCTTGTTCCATCATCCAGTCCCCGGCCCACTCAGGGGTACCGTCTGGGTAGAGGGTATGAAGGACAAGAGCTCTTACCCTGGGAGATGCTGAGCCCAGGTGGTCTCCAGGGGCCCTGGCAGCTTTTTGAGTCTTTGGGCCCATGGCTAGGAGGCCAGTAGTCAGGGAAAACCAGCATCACCAGGAATGGGGTCTTAAGAACAGACCTTGTGAAGCTGGGTCTTGAGCAGGTGACTCAACTGCTCTTGTCATTCAGTGCCCAGCAGAGTTGTGCTGCTGCACTACCTTCCCCAAGTCCGGGCAGGGAAGCTCAAGCCAGGTTCCTGACACAGTGCACGCACTCCCCCCACCACCCCCCCGCGTATTTGCTGGAACGCAGGGTATGAGAGTTTGCCCTTGTCTGCCTCTTCCAGTCGGCCGCCAGGCTTCCTTCCCTTTCTCTAGGCTCTGAAATCAGCCTGTTCTACTTTAAAATCCGACACCCAGAGATCCAGCTTCCAGCATCCCAAATGTCAGCAGCTCTCTTCCCAGTTAGGAGAGTAAGAGCCCAACTAGGACTGTGCAAAAGTGGACCAGCCTCCGTATAAAAAAGTCTAGTGCCCTCAGAATGACCCCAAGAGTGGTCCAGAAACTAGCCCCATAGAGGGGCCTCACGCAGATCCCCGCTAGAACAGTTGCACCGTGCTTTGAGCGCTCCACATAGGAAATCTTCACTTCTAAGGAAATGAGAACACACTACTACTTCCACTTAGGACAAAACAACTCCCCCTCATTCAATCCAATGTTTCAAGTAGGACTTACAACAAAAATTTCTATGCAGCCTTTCCAAGCACATCTACTCCTGCTTGCTTCCCACTGGTTTCTGACTTCCGTCTGGACAAGCAGCCTCTGCCAGGGTCAGTGACAAGCAAGGGCTTAGTGTTCCCAAGCGCTCAGCGTAGAGGGTGCCATCCAAGGAGGAGGATGGAGGAGGCGATCAAGCCCAGCGCAGGAACATTCACGCCTCCCCCATCACACCCAGAAAGAGAAAGGCACGATGGCCTTGGTAAGGCCTGCCCTCGGGGAGAAGCCAGACACGGGGCAGTCCTGATCACACTGATATTCAAAAGGCCAGCTTGCAGCAGGGAACTGCCTACTTTCCCACTGAAACGGTTTCAGTTTCAACATCAACTCCAATATTTCTCAGTCTCTGTAATCAGGCAGAAGGGTGAGGGCATGAAGACCAGGGTCCCAGGAAGGCCAGAGAACCAGAGAGAGCAGTTTCTCAGGGGATGGTAGGAACAAAGAAATCAAAGGAGCGGAAGTTCTGAACTCTGCCACTCACCAGCTAGGTGACCCGGTGCAGGTCCATCTTCTAAATGTGATTCGCCTAAAGTGACACGTTGTACTAGTTCATCTCTAAGGATCTTGCCACCTCTTCTCTTCTGTGGTTCTAATGTACTCCCTGTGTTTCTTCCGTGTCTCATTCCCACCCCAGAAGAACCACACACACGAGTCCTCAGCAGCCGCGACCTAGGCTGAGCACAGGGGGTGCGAGGCACAGGGCAGAGCACCTGGAGCTAGACTTTCTTTCTAGAAGATGCCATGGCGTAGGACTGGTGCTCTGCCAGCCATAGGCCCAGGCACACCTACCTGGCTGCGCTCTGAGGCTGGGGCCCGGGGCAGGAGCCACTCCGCAGAAAGCTCCTCCGGCTGCTGCCAGGACTCCCAACATAGCCCCGGTCTGGGGGCCTGTGCCATGTACCTCCCGCCTGCTGCGCCTGTGTCCTGCAGGCCCCGGCCGCTAAGACATCGGGCCTCCTGCTGCCTCTGTGCACACAGAGAAAACCTAGAGAAATCAAACGAGCAGGAACCCCAGGCCACCAGCCAGTTCCCACAGCCAAAGCCAGGCCCCCTCAGTCCTGACAAGGTCTTACCACTCACCTTCCCCAAATCCCTGTCAGTCACTTCTCCTAGCCTGGCTGAGGCCTTCCGAAGGCAGAGGACTTTCTGGAGTTAGCCAGGGGCCTGGAAGCTGATCTCAGCCCTACTATGTTAAATTGGTGTACCCAACACACACGTACACACCCACACTATGCCCTTCACCGTGGGGGACCCGTGGTCACCTGACTCCCAGACTGAGTGGATGGCTGGGCCACAGCAGCCCTGCATTGTGCTTCCTCTCCCTCTGTTTCTTCCCATCTTCCCAGCTGAAGAGGCCGCCCAGCTTGGCAAACACGCCTACAGCAGGATACGAACTCAAGAGCGGGAATGTGGGTCTGGACCTTGGGTCCCTGCACGCACACACCTCCCCCGCCCAGTCCTCTGTCTCGGCAGTGGAGGCAGAGCAGCCAGGTGCGAGCCGGCTGGGCCAGGGAGCCACTGAGAGCAGAAGGTTCATCTGGCAGCAGGCCTATGTACAGAGAGAGGGGAGGCAGGGCCGTCTCCGCAGGCAGGCGGCTCCACTCCGGGCTGGGCAACCCCAAAGGGCACAAGGAGGCCCTCTACTCGCAGGCCAGCTTGCTGTCGAAGCTGGACAGGGCGATGGCAAAGGCCTGCAGTGCGCACAGTGGGTAGTTGTAATCCATGGTGAACACATCCTCTGCCACACGGCCAAACTGCATCACGATGTAGTCCGCTGCAGCCAGGTGCGGGACAGAGTAAGGGTGGGGCACGGGGGACGGACAGACACATCACAGCGGCCGGAGAGGCCCAGAGGAGGTACAACAATTGGGAGAGGTGGTGGGAAAGAGGGAGTAGATGACAGAGGAGGAGGAGAGGCACACAAATACCAGGAGACAGAGAAGAGGAGAAAAAGTCCATTCAGATGGCATTCCCACACCTGAGACTCTGCTGCGTGCACAGAATCTGGGGTTAGGGCTCCAAAGGATGTTCTTTTAAGGGCCTCCCAGTCACAGGGTCAGAGAATTTCTGACCTCTGATCGCAGCCACATAACCCACATCCTTGAGCTTTGGCCTATGAAGGCGGGGCTGGGCGAGCTGAACCCTGAGCCAAAGGTCCTGGGTGTCATGGGGACAGTCCTGAGGAAGGGTGGAAACACTCACGGTCATTGCCATGGATGATCTGGAAGTTCTTCACGGAGGCCTGTGTGACGCGCCCATGGAAGTTGAGGACGTAGGACTGCGTATCATCGTTCCAGACAGGGGTCTTGTTTTGAAGCTCGATGATACTCTCTGTGTTCTTGTTCTGCCAGCGTGCGAGCAGCGTCTCATGCTCCTGGGAAGGCAGCCTCACCGGATCAGGCCCAGCCCCATGCCTTGGCCACACCCCCCCCAAAAAGGACTCTGCCCTGGGGGCGGAGTCCTTAGATCTCCCTGGACCTCCACCTAAAGCCCCGGGGCTTCGCACACCGCACCTCCTACACACACACACACACACACACACACCCCGCAGCTGCAGTTCCGCTCCCAGAAGGGCACACACGCCGGGGTGACGGGGTAGAGAGACACTCACGTTTCGCGGCCGGATGGAGACTCTCTCGTGAACCATGTTCATGCCCGGGACAATCACACTCATCTTCCGTGGCCCCTTGAAACCTAAGACGTTTGTCTCCTGGGAAATAGAGAGGGAGGACTCAACACTGGCCATCTGAGGACTCTACTTACCTAATGCAGAGACTGGGAGGAAGAGACTAAAGCTCACAAGCTAGTTTTCACCATCTCCACCTGAATGTCTAACAGGCATCTCTACACTTACCCCATCCACAACTGAGCTCCCGAATCTCCACTCTGCCCAAACCACCTCCTCCCTATCTTCCTCCTCACTTCAGTTAACAACTCAGTTCTTCCATTTGCTCGGGCAACCTACTTTGAGTCATTCTTGACTGCGCTCTTTTGGTCATAACCCACTTCTAATCCATCAGCAGATGATGTCACCTCTACCTTCAAATTCCATCTGGAACTCAACCACTTTTTTACCAGCACCGTCTCTCCCCGAGGTCACGATACTAGCTTTTATCTGGATTCCTGGTTTCTGACCTTGCCCTGCCCCCCGTCTGCTCACACAGCAGCTGAGTTGTCCTGTTAAGTCACATCCTTTGCCTCCACCGTTCATGCGGATTAAAAGCTGAAGGTCTTACCTTGACTGCGAGGCCTCACGTGGTATGGCCTCTCCCGCCCACCTACTCGCCTCTGCACTGGCTCTGTCCCCCCTTGCCATTCCCCACACATGCCAGTCACTCAGGATGTTAGCACTGGCTGTGAGTTCCACTACACCCATGTGGCCGGCTCTCCTTCCCTTCTGGGCTTTACCCGAGTGCTACCTCAGGGAGGCCCTCCCTGCCATCCTTACTAAAAGCTTACACACCTGAACGTTTCATTTCCCTGCTTTATTGTTTGCTCTTCACATTTGTTTTGCCTATAAATCTGTTTTATAGCTTGTCTCCCCACTAGGGGTTTAAGTCCCATAAGGGTATAAATTTATGTCTCTTGTTCACTACTGTATCCTCAGTGCCTCAAACGGTATTAGCTGGGGCTCAATAAGCATTTGGAGAGATCTGGGCTGCGTTCCCAAAGGTGACCAGCAGGTGGCATCATAGGCTCATACAGAACAGCTATGGCTTTCCCAATTGGCCTCCAAGTACCCGGGCCCAGATTAATGGGGGTACCAATCCCTCACTTTAAAATAACGTGGAGAAATTCCCTGTTTTTACATTCCAGTTTGGTCGCTTACGTGCTGTATGACATTGGCAAGTGACCCAGCCTCTGAGCTTCAGTTTCCTCATCTACACAGTAAAAGGAAATAGAGGACTGGGCTCTTAGGTCATGCATTCCATGAGATGACTAGGCAAAGGGCCTTATAGTCTACGCAGAGCCCAGGTACTGGAGGGAGGGGTGGAGGGATGCACCGACAAGAACTCAGGCCTCCAGCCGCCTCCTTTCCGGGAGATTCCCAGGCCGGGCTGCATAGAGCTCAGCCCGGTGGCTATCTGTGGTCTGAGCTCTGAGGACAGACAGGGGCCACTCTATCAGAGGGCAGCCCAACTCTGTACAATCTTGTCTACTCACAAAGACAGATGGGACAGCCCACAGACTGGGCAGCAAGTCCTCAGTGTCCTGTCTAACCTGGGGATCAGCGACCCAGGAAGACTACATGCACGACTCACGTAGCACACAGCTGCTAACTCCTGACGCAAGGCTCCGCTTTCCAAAGTAGAGGATGATGCCTTCTGAGGGTTGACTCCGTTGTCATAAACAGTGAACTTAGTGCCCATGAGGTTGGACCTGAAGAACAGGCAATCAGTAGAGGGTCATGCACCCTCCGCCTGAGGAGGGAACAGCTCAGTCTGTCTGGTGAGGAGCCTGCAGGGCATTCTGGGTTGGGCCAGGAGCAGACCTGGGAGCACACTGCACACTGAATCCCCAGCTCTGACGGGCCTTCATGGGGTAGAAGGCCTGGACTTGCTCTGAATAGAATCAAAGGGCATCTTAGTCAGTGAGGGAAATTCTAGGAGTTAAGTCTGGGTTCCACAGTTTCCCTGGAGGAACAGGAGTGTTCCCCCTCATGGGAGGGCAGCAAGATGGCATCTGGCAAGACTGCAAAAGGTGCTCCACATCCCACGGAGAGGGGATGAGACGACCTCCTCTCCTGTGCAGCCTGTGTCAGTCTAGCCCCGTCCCCAGCATTAGCTCCTTACCTCTAAGCTTGACTCATGCCCCCTAAATCTGGCACTCTGTTCCTCGGCAAACACTCCCCGAGGCCTAGCTCAGAGGCTTCCCCCGATCCCCAGGTTGTGCTCTCTTCCCTCCAGGCCTCACTCACAGCCCTGCCCTCTGGCACCGACCATGGGGCCAAGGCAGTCCTTCCACGGCCTACGTCTTCAGTGACTTCCTGAGGTTGATCTGTCCCTCCTGGTGAGCCTACGCCCCCCACCTACCCGGGAGCAGCTCAGGGTAGGGCATGTGAGCTCCATCTCCAGGTGTGGCTCTAGGCTGACACAGACCCGGGCCTACGGTCGGAGCTCACGGACAAAGAGGATTCTACGAGAGGATCTGACCCCTGAGCTCAATCTCCCTCAGGGACAAGACCTGCCCTCTCCAGAGTCTGGCCCTGCCCCTCCCACCCGGCCACCCCCACCCACTTCCTAGGGGAGTGCTAGTACCGCAGTTTCCCGACGTAGCTGTCCCCTCCTCGAGACAAGTCTGTTGGGTCCACAGAGATGAGGTAATTGGAAGTTTTACTCTTCTTTCTCTTCCTTCCCGCCAAGAGGAATACCTTGGGGAATGGAACAAGGTCATGTTCCAGGCCCAGCCTCTGGTCACACACAACCAGGGGTGCCACTCACACACACGACTCTCTCTGGCTTCAGCTCCTGAACATACGTATGTGCACGCGCACACACACACAGACACGTCAGCAAACACAAAGATATGCACTGACCAGGCACAGAGGCTTCTGTCCCTTTGGGGAACTGAAAGGTCAGTGTTGGACCCGAGGCTTCCAGTCACATTCCAGCCCACAGGACCTCAAGCCTGCGTCAGTGAAACTGCAGGTTCAGGCCAACCTCACCTTCTTCCCATCCTCGCGGTCCAGGTGCAAGAAGTAGGTGGGGTACATGCCCCGGTCCATCCCCTTCTTGTCCCGCGTGATGCGGCACTTGATGGTGATACCCTGGGGGGCTGGCCTCAGTGCAAACTCCTCAAGATCCTGGACCTCGACGTCCGCCGAGGGTTCTGGGGCTGTCGGGCTGGGGGCTGAGGCGGCCTCCTGCAGGGGAGAGAGCAGGAGCCCGAGCCCCAGAGACCCTGAGCAGCTACAACTGGTGGTCTGGGACCCAAAGCTGCCCCCTGATGTAGTGGTGGTGGTGGTAGTGGTGGTGGTGGTGGGAGCTGGGACAGGGTCCTTGGGATGTGGACCCGGCCAGCCTGGTCCCAGGGTCAGCAACTAGCTCCTCGGCCCTTCCCCCACCTCCGCTGTCCCTGGGGGTGGAAACGGAGGATGTGGGTAGGTTCTCGGGACCATCCTGTCCAACTCGAGCCCCCCACTCCTGGCCTGGCTGAAGAGGAGGCAGGAGAGGAGGACTCAAGCCCCAGCCAGAAAAGCTCCTGATCAGTTTCGAGGCCCAGTCCCAAGAGAGGCAACTCTCCGTTTCTTCGCGCCCGTTCCCCCTCCAACCTGGACGCTCACACCTGATGATGGCTGTCCACCCTCCCGCCGGGCAGCAAGGCGCCTCACCCTGACGGACTTCCGGCTGGTAGCGGAGCTGGGGCGGGTGTTGCTGTTTAGCTGGGAGGAGCTGGAGCTATTTCCATCCTCATCCTCCTCTTCCTCTTCAAAGCTCATGCTGCTGGAGACACCTGGGTGGGGCAGAGGGATGGGAAGGGACGAGTGGTCACATATACACGCCTGGACCCTCGCTTGGAAGCACCGAGTCACCCATACACACACGGAGCCATATGTACACACATGCGTACACACACACGTCCAAGTACACACAAGGACACATGCTTTCCAGTGCACGCATGAGCTGGGGCTGGTCACCATCCTCAGGGTGCAAACCCCCCCCTCCCTTTCAGCTCAGTCCTCCCATGAGACCCTCCCCTGCCTCCAGCAGTCAGTGCCCAGTCTCCTGGGTAGCAAGGCCTGAGTGGAGCTGACCCTGTGCTGGGGGCCCTCATGTCTACTCGGGGCCTCAGCCGTCACAGGCCGTGGAATCTGCCTGGGAGAGGCCCCGCTCCCTCCTCCCCCAGCCTGATGCGCATGGTCCACTGCCTCCTCTCCCAGCCTGCCTGTGGCCTTCTGTCTGCACATTTCTCCCCACCTGGAATGCTGTCCCCAGCCTCCCGCTGCCTTGACGGTCCTTTCTCCAGGAAGCCAGTCCTGATTTCATTTCCCGGAACATGTGGCCCTTTCAGGCTCCCCTCTGCCACCCTGTGCCAGGGACTCCCTGGGGCGGGGCTCCTGGTGGGGAAACACTCTGGGCAGCAGGTTTCCTGGGAGGATCTGCCCTGCCTCCTGGCATTCTGGTCCTGCTCCCTGAGCTCAGGAGATGTAGGGGAAACACTTTCAAAAGGACCTTTTTCAAAGGAACCAAAGGGAAGGGAAATCTGTCTCCAAACCTGGGCCTCCCTGGGGACAGGAGGTGGGGGTGGGGAGAGGGGGCTGGGCTGTGGACTGGTCGCTTTCCCTAGCTGACACTGACTTCCCTGAATTTGGCCTTATCAGGGGCCCCTACACCCAAGTTTCTCATTGGTCTCGCACTGTGCCCTCTACCAGGGCCATGTTCCCCAAGAAAGGTGCATCTGAGAACCTGGGACTGAGCTTTGGGGGTGTCACTGAACCCCCACAGGGCTCACCCTTCCTCTGCATCGTGGCACGGAGGTCCTGCCCGCTGGGCTGTGTGCCCCCGCCAGCTGCCGTCTCCCCCGCGTCCTGAGCGTGGTCTGACTGGCCCACAGTCAGGATCTGCACCGGGTCTTGGGCCTCAGACTTGTCTTCTGCCAGTGCTGCTGGCCCGCTGGTGCCTGCAGGCCACGGACACTCCTGAGTCCCATGGGGAGTTCGGGGGGGAGAGCCTGGATTCTCAGACATCCTTGAAGTGGGTGAGGGATGAGTGGGGGGGAACCCTCTGCAAAACTGATTTTTGAAAATACTAATGACTGTCAGCCTCTTAATGATCAACGAGCTACAAAGGGACATGGGCTTCATTCTTCTGCTGTTCCCCCAAAATAGTTGCTGAGGGTTGGTTTGAAATGCCTCATATCCCTAGGCAGAAGACATCCATCTACAAAACCAACTACACAGTGAAAGAGACAAAATGGAGAGCAAGGATCGATCATGACCATGGCCAAGGCGACCACTTGTTCACAGACATGGCCAACTCCCAGTTATCAGTGATCTTCTCTCTCACACACACAAATACACACAGAACTCACAGACGTCACTCGAAACACATGGGGCCCCCTGAAAAAGATGGAGGTCGGCATACACTCCCCTTCCCACATGGAAGATCTCCCATTCCACGTCACCCTGCCCAAGGTGCCCAAGTAACAGAAGGCCTGGCCCACACAGGTGGCAGTCGCCCTCCCTGGCTGGGCTATGCCCCCCAGCGCTGCAGTCAGCTCCCGGAGCCTATGAACCCTGACACGCCACTGTCCAACCACGTCCCGGGAATCCCTGCCCATGCACACAGGTTGGGCACACAGAGTGTCTAGCCAGCAGAGACAGGACTCGTGGCAGGAGCCACCATAATGCTCCTTGATCTCTGGAGATCTTTTCTGGAGAGAGAGGAACGGAGAGAACAGACTGGTCTGTGGGCCCAGAGGGTGGAGTGAGGACTAGAGCAGAGTCAGTTGAGAAAGCCCACATGACAATTGTGAGTACCGCACAAGGACGGGGCAGACTGCCGGGGGCAGGACAGCGATGGAGGGGGCTCGAGCCAGGTGGGGGAGGGACACAGGCGAGGTGCACTTCACTTCCTGGCAGTGTGGGGAGCCTGCCCACGCCCACAGGCCAGCCCAGGAACCCCATGAGCTAGAGGAAGCCCTGAGCCAGCTGGGCGGGGGCCTGAGTGCCCTTCTGTGCCCACATGGAGGCCTCCCACCCTGTCCCTTACCTCCCAAGTCTGGAGGAGAAGCCTCCCCCCAACCCTCCAGTGGGAGCCAGGCCTCCTGAGGAGGGCTGTCGTGGAAGAAAGCCAACCTTTGTGCTTCCCCTTCTTCTCCTTCCTAGAGGCCCCGCCCTGGCCCCCCGCTGCAGCGGCTGCCTTCGTTCTCTTGGCTGAGGCTGGTGCTGTTGGGCGGGCAGCTTCCAGCTGCACACTGGTGAGTGAGTCGGCCTCCTGAACTGCTCAAGAGAGAGTCCGAGAGAGAGAAAGAGAGAGAGAGAGAGAGAGAAACATGGGCCCTAGGTGGGACCAGAGCTCCAAGTGGAACTCACTTCTCAGCACATTTCCCAGGGCCCCACCACCACCCAAGCCCGACCAGGGCCTCTGCAGCACCCGCCTCTACAAGACAAAGGGGCCGGGGCAGGCCGAGCCGGAACCAGGTGGCCCCCCAGACCAGTGCGATAAAGTCAAAGGGCTAGCCCACAGCATGACCAACCAAGAAGCACTACAGTCAAAGCTCCGGGCCAGCAAACTGTGTGAGGCTGGGCGGGGGACGGAGAGCACCTGGGAGAATGTGGGTCACTCTAGGTGCCGAAGACAGAAAAGGCTGCATCTCCTAGAAGAGCCCGGAACTCGCAGGAGAAGCACTCCAGGGAGCCTGCACCAGCCCGCGTGGGACGAGCCCGTGGGAGCCCGGCACGCCAGAGTGCCCCGAGCAGGAGAACGGTCCTGGGCTACAAGGAGCCGCACGCACCAACAGAGAGATCTCACGAGGGTCACAGCGGGTGGCCTCCATAGTCTCCACACATCAGAACCCCAACCTGCTCAAAGTCTTTGAATGATTTCTCATTGCTCAGAAGATGAAGACCAACATTCTCCTGCAAGTCTGGCCCCTCCGGCTCCCTTCCACTTGGCCTTGGCCTTCCCGGCACACCCTTCATCTCCTGGGCACCCCACGTCCCAGCCCCACCAGGCCCTTTCAGGGCCTGTGCGCAGCATCCTCCCTCTTGCCACAGGAGCTTGGCGCTATTGTGTCACTGTCTGCACTGTCCTCACTGTGGATGTCGGCCCCCTGACCCCAACTCAACTCCCATTCAACCTGCAGTTTCCAGCTGGGGTGTCCCCTCCTCGGGGAGGCCTTCCCTGGCCCTCGTCTGGGAGCAGTCTCTCTGCCGTTCACTCACAGAGCTGGTTTCCCTCAGCCAAGCACACCCGACTCCCTGTTGAACTCTCTCCCGCTTCCTGGACCTCCGGGTCCACGAACGACCAGAGAGCACACCTGTTCTGTGCTTCCCCAGGGCCTTCAGCCACTAACCCAGAGCCTGACACACAGTAAACCCTCGACAAATATTTAGGAAATGAATACAGAACATGAACGAGCATGGTCAGTGAAAAACTTTGCTAGGAGAAACCGGTCTCACTGACCTCAGTCTCCCCTATCAGCCTTTGGAAACGATGCCTTGTATTTAACACCGAGAGCCAGCAGAGGGCAGAGCAGGAGGCAGCTGAAGCGGCAGGCGGGGGCGGGAGGTGCCCTTGGAACCCCCATCCCAGCTCAGCCAGCCCCTGGAGCAGCAGCCCCCTCAGGGCCCGGAGCTGGGCGAAGACGCCCCCCATCCCCGCCCCCCACCCCCAAGCATCAGCGCGCACCCAACCTGGTCTGCGGCCTCGGCAGGAGAAGCATTTGGCTGACAGGACCCTGCAACACACCACAGCCACTGCAGTTTTCAAAGCCCCCAAACACAGAACGTTCCTCAACTTTACAAGGGGAGAAGATAGGCCCAGAGAGGGTATGTGGCTTGCTCAGAATCACAAATGAGCAGAAACTGTCTTCTGCCGGGGGTGGGACCCACTCTGTCCGGAGGGGCTGCAGCCTTTCTGCAGGCCTGGCCCTGCCCCGGGGTGCACAGTCGGGGCTCAAGGAACACCCGCCAAGCCTACCCAAGCCTCAGGATGCCAGAGCTCATGTGGGGGCCCCGGGCTCCAGGTCCCAGCCTCCCTCTGCCTGGGCTGGGAGTCGTCTGGCTTGTGGGGGGGCCCCCTGAAGCAGTGCCGGGGGATGGGGGGTGAGGCCACAGCACGGGGAACTCCCCAGGCCGACCCCAGGGCAGGCTCTACCTTGGTAGCTGGTGCTGCCGCTGCTGCTGAGGTAGGACTCCACCAGGGGCGCCTGCTCCTCCGACTGCCGGGCCCGCCGGCTCCGGGGCCGCCCGTCCGCGTTGGCCTGCACCATCAGGGGCTCCTGACGCTTCTTCTTCTGCTTCTGCTCCAGCAGGGCCCGCTGCGGAGGCACCGGACAGGCCCACAAGTTGGTGGGCCCTGAGAGCGCGGCCCGTCCCTCCCACCTGGACAGGCAGGCTCCCAAGGACCAGAAAGAAGGCCTCGATTGCTCAGCTCGGTTCTCGGGGGGGGCCAGGGGTCCACAGCCCACTTTGGGCCAAGGCTCTGTGCCCTTGGCACCTTGAGGCTCAGGGTCCAGGAAAAGGAAGCACGAGTCAGCCGAGGTAGGCACCCTGGCAGGACCACGGCACAATGTCCAGTGCTCCGACTGCAGGCACCAGCTGCCTGCCCGGAAAAGCCCTGGGCTCTGGGGCCATGCTGATGCTGAGCCGGTCCAGAGAGCACTTGCCTCTCTTCTGTGAGGGCGTCCTCCCGGCCAGCCAGGGTCACCCCGGGAAGGGAGACAATGCTCCCCCCCCCACCCAGGACGGTAAGTGCCGGCTGCCCGGCTGTCCGGCCCCGGCCGTACTCACCTGCCGGTCCAGCTTCTGCTGCCTCAGGTTGCTGCCCTCATCATCTAAGACACTGCAGAGGGAGACAGGGGCACTCAGGGCCTGCCCGCCTGCGGCCAGGAGGGAGCCCAGAGCCCGCCCCCCACACATCGGGGTTCTTTAAACCCCTCCCATCACGACTCCTGGGGACATGGGAGAGGGAGGAAGGGTGGAGCTACTACCTGGAAACTGGCTCCAGGTGGAAAGGTGGGAGCCATATTTTTGCTACTGTAGGAGCTTTCTCCTGCTGGGGTCCCTGCTGACCCAAGGAATTCCTGGTCAGCCTGGCCCCAGTCAGTACAGGAGAAGACTCTCCCTTTGGGCCCATGAGTAAGGACATGCCTGAGATGCAGGGGAACCTGCCCAGAGGCGTCAGGTGCAAGCCAGGCCCAAGTCTCTAGCTTCAGACCCAGGCCCTGTCCGCTCCAAGTCCCTCTCGGATCTCACCAGCTCCTCCCCGGTCCCCCCGTCCTTCCTAGAGGAGACTGGATCCTTTGAGACAGACTCTTTCCCCTCTAGTCAAACTCCTGGCTCTCCAGGTGGCAGAATGGAGGTGCCAACACTGTCCACCCACTTCGCCTCTTAGAGAAGGCTGAGGGTCCCCTCATCTGGGAGAGTGAAACAAGAAGACCAACCAGTCCCCGAGGGCAGGGCCAGGGCTGGCTGGGGATACGTGCAGGCAGACACAGCCCATCCGTGCACAGCCCAGCGACCAGCCAACGAGGGGCACCAGGGCATCAAATCCTTGAGTCCCCAGGGTGTTAGAACAGGGAATGTCCTCTCACACAGACCGGACCTGCCTCCCAGGAAGACAAGCGAAATTAGGGAGCTCCAACCATTTAGCATTCCTTCTACGCCAAGATACATCCATGAACCATAGCCCCAAATTCTATAAAAGCCAAGGCTGGGGGCAGGGCTGGATCCTGAGGATCTGAGCCCTGGGAACCCCCGGACTACCCTGGCCCAGTGATGCTGGAGCCTGCCCCTGAACCAGACCGTGAGCGGGAGCCTGCACAGGCACGCCTGAGGGCATCAGGTTTGCATGTGAAGCTCTCCGTGTGTGTCACACGTGTGCACGTGCCGAGAGGTGCCCAAACGTGAGCACATCTACACGTGTGAACACACACCTGCGTATTTATGCAGGTGAACGCGTGTGTCAGAGGCAGGTGTGCTTGTGTGCGGGTGAGGATAGTGCGCATGAGAGGACAGACGAGGGCGAGTCACCCCGCAGACAAGCTCAGCCGCCGCCACCCCCATGACAGGAGCTCTTTCTAGCCGGAACAAGCACTGACCTCCGTGTCCCCTCGGCTCAGCCAGACGCCCCGTGTGTCTGTGTGCTGGGGGAGCCAGCCAAGGGCGCAGGATGTGCACGCAGTCCACAGCCCGCCACCCACCTCCCTGGCCACAACCTAAGACGACTGCCTGTTTCAACGGGCAGCTGTCCTCCTTACTTGAAGGCCTTGCCCGACACCCCCGGGCTGCTCCGCACTCGAGAGGAGCCCCAACCGCGAGTCAAGCCGGTTTGCAGCCTTACTCTCCGAAGTCTTGGCGGCCAGAACACAAGCGAAGACACTACTAAACAGACACGCTTCTGAGTCAAGGCCTCAGTCCACCTAACATCGCCCACGGCTGCATGGGGGACTCTGTGAGGGCGCTGCCAGGACCAGACGACAGGGACCCAGCTCCTAAAACTTCCAGATGGCCGGGACGGGGAGTGCCCCATCAGAGAAAGCAGGCACGCCAGGCCGGAGGGGGGCAGCCAGAGTTCTGAAGGCGGGATGAGTTTATTAGGGAGAGCACGACGCCCGGGGGCCCCGCCAGGGCTGAGGCTATAAGCCTGCCACTGGTGTCTGCACCCTAAGTCAGGGGCCTGACTGAACAGTGTCGAGGCCGAGCATCCGCTCCCACAGACTTCCAGGGCTTGTTCCACAAACACCACCGTCCACCGGGGTCAGAGGCATGAGCAACATGGATTCCTTCAAAACGCGCCGAATCTGGACAGAAACGGCACTCTGGACTCCACGTGGCCCCGGCGGCCGGCAGCAATGGGGCCTGAAACCCAGCTGTGCTCTGCCTGCCCAGCTCTGTGCCTGGGTCCACACGGGGCAGCCGTCAGCGCAGTCATCCACTAGTGGCCCGGCCACAGCAGCCCAAGTGGCCTCCGCGAGACTGCCGGCTCGGCTTCCTGCAGGCGGGGGCAGCTTCGTGGCTCCCTGGCATGACGCCAGTTCCCTGAGCTTTCCTAGAGGGCAGGGCCAGGGCAGCCAGGTCATCCTGGGATGGAGCCTGGTGAGCAGGGCAGAGACGACGCCCTCTGTGGTGCTGACGCAAACATCTCAGGTCATTCAGAAAAGGGGACATCCGCCTGCGAGCTAAGCTGACATGAGCAAAGCCACCTCCAGAACCGCCGGGTCACCGTGGCAGCTCAATGGACAAAGGCGGCTCCGGCCATGGTGGCCTCACCGCCCAGTGCCTCTAGTGTCCCCATCCGTGCGGGGGCGGGGGGGGCGCCCAGGCTACTAGCCTGGCTACTAGGCTACTAGCCCAGGCTACTGTCCCACTGCCGTGGACTCTCCACATGTCACGCGCGGGCAAGGAGGCTGCTTTCCTCTTCCGCCGGCCCTACCTCCATTCCGTGGGGCAGAAAGAGCAGGAGCCGCTGGCGTTAGTACCACGGCTCACCTGGAAGGGTCATAGGTGGAATGGTCTTGACCCCTGGGCCTCACAGAAAGATGGATGAACAAGGAGTAAGCTTCTGAAGAGATTCCAGAAACTCGGATAGCCTGCAAGTGTCTGGGGAGCCAGCCCCCAGCTCCCTGGCCGCCAGGCACACCGCAGCAGCGGGGGGCGGGGGGCGTGGCAGGGAGAAGCATGGAGCCCCCGTGAGGAAGAACGTGCCTGGCCGCGCAGGAACCCCCAGGAGGGCCAGCAGTCCATGCACCTCCGAGCAGTGGCTCCAAGGGTGGGCTACGGCGCATCCACAAAAGCAGCTTCGTGCTGCAGCTGTTTCTAGGAAAACCTCAGAGGTCCGAGGCCGACCACGGTCCCCAGCGGGGACAGGCCCGGACTGCCCGACAGCACTGTGTCTGAGGCACACATCTGTCCCTGATGGAGAACAAATCCCCGCAAGTCCCAGAGGCTGAAGAGAACCACAGCGACAAGGGTGGCTATCTCCAGGCAGTCAAGGAAAGCCCTCTCCCCTCCCGGGCAGGCCCTGGCCCCGCCCCTGCAGGCGGCCCTGCCCCTCAGCTCCCACCAGGGCACCTTCCTTCCCTTCTTGCCAACACCGCCCAGCCTGCCTGCACCCGATGGGCCCTGTTCTCGGCAGCACTAAATGATAACCACGGAGGAGACAGTAATGGCTTTTTAACAACTCGGGCTCCAATTATGGAATCACTGCCAGGCCCAGGCTGCCAGCTGCGGCCCCGCCAGGAGACTCGGACAGGAGACAGGGCACTGATGGATGGGTCCTCCAGCTGACCCTGGCGGCTCCTTCACCACGGTCACCTCCTGCTGGGGACCAGACTGGGAGATCCAGGAACACACCAGCCACGGGCTCCTGAGGGTCGGAGAAACGCGATCTGCAGTGTCCATCAATCCCCCCACTCTGCCCAGGGCCAACGAGGGGGCCCTTCGCCTCCCAGGGAGACAGCCCCTCCACAGCCTCCTACTTCTCACAAGCTGCCCAACAGATGTCTGGAGAGAAAACCATGCTTGACAATAAGTGAGAGCAGGGGCACTTCTCCCATGGGTTGGAAAAGCCAGCCGTGGACAACACATTTAGGAAGCCAGGTCCCTGCCTCTCTTTAGACTCCACTGTGCATGCTCGGCTAACCCACCAGAGCCGACCAGAGGCCTGGGGGCCAGGCTACCTAGGGACAGGCCCGTATTCCAAGCCCAATTCACCCTCCGCTTTTGTGCCCTCATTCCTTCCACTCAGTCACAAAGGAAGTTGCCCCCCCTGGACCCAGGGAGTCAGAGGAGGAAAGGCCACCCACGGGGCCAGGCTGCAAGCCCTGTACCTATGCCAGACCCCCCCCACCCCCACCCCAGCATGCCCAGATCTGCCCCTAGTGGCTGCCTGGAAACCAGGGAAACACAGTACGGCTAGGAACAGGGGCAGCCCCAGAAGGGAGAAGCCCACAGG
>CM052884.1:53343751-53404384 GCA_028534135.1 Potos flavus | reverse complement strand
ACACTGGGGAGCTAGCAGAGTCTAACCGATGCCTAACAGGAGAAGGTCACGTCTCACATGTGGGTCCCCAAACCCAGGTCTGCCCCACACAGGCAGAATGGGGGACACAGGGCTTGACATCAGCCTGATGAGACTTTGGGGTTCTATTGACAGAGGCCTCAAGGTGACAAGTTGGTGAGCCACAGCTGTCCCCCACAGCAGGGAGGACCAAGGTCAACAACAGGAGCAAGGCCCCCCGCAAGGAAGTAACAGCCTCCCTCTGCTGGGCGCAGGACAGGCCACATCTAGGAAGCTGCAGCGGGCTCCAGGCCCGGGCTGGAGGGCAGAGACCAACCTCACGGGAGCCCCACGTTCCCTGCTCCCTGAGTCCTCTCTGTCACCCCTGTGTTCCTGCCCCTTCCACCCGGAGCAGCAGCAGGAACACTTCCCCAGGGCGCTGGGGCTCCCCCTCCCTGCTGCCAGAGCCCCCAGGGCGCCCCGAGGCTTCCCGCCCAGGCAGAGCCGACAGAACCAGGCCTCGCTTGCTCAGCAGTCCTTGCATCCCTAGAAAGTGGGGAAGGAGGACCCTCACAAGAGCCAAGAGGAGGGAAAACCCAGAGGCACGCTGAGGCTCACCCCAAGGAAGAGCTTTCTAGCGGTCACAGCCACGTGAGGGAAGGGAGCGCTCACACAGAGGACCAGACAGCCCGTGTGGGCCCTTCCAGCGGCGATGCTCATTCTCTGACCCAGGGCCACGCTTCCCCAGCACTAGTCCCTTTCCCGAGGGGAGACACAGCACTACCTTGGCTGTGCTGAGAAGCCGGGTGTGCAGCCTGGAAAGCCAGAAAGTCCGCGAAGCTGCCTGTGGATGCCTCTTTGACTCAAGGTAGGGCACGCCTTGTCTATACTGGGCCGCGCCGGACACACAGCCCAGGACCAGATGGGGTCCCTGCTCTCCAGGAGTTCGTGGCCGGGTTGGGGGATGGGGGGGGGGACACAGTGCAGAGAGAGCACTGAGGACAAGGCCCTCATCACTCCCTTGCTCTTAATGCTCCACCTGCAACTCATAAAGGGTTGTGGCGCTGGGAAGGAGGGGCATTTAATACTCAAGAAGAACACAGATGAAGAGAAAATGGTAGAAGTGAAAATTATTAGTACTACTAATAGACAAACATCAAAACGCAAAACATTATTCCAATTGTTCAACTTTATAAACTAAATGGCCCTCTTCTGAGTCAGGATGTGAGATTACTCCATGATCATCATAAACTGAGCCAGAATTACCCTTAAGAAGATTATCGCCAACTGGCAGTTGCTTCAAAGAAAATGAGCCAGGCCTAGGGAACGCAGGTGCAGCCGTCACAGAGGGAGGAAAACCCCACCAGGAGAGCTAACAAGAAATCGACCGACCTCTCTCTCCCGAACCAAAGCACGCGTTCCAGTTCTGACATGCTGTGACACTGGGGAAACCTCATACCGGAGCACGTGCACACGTGCCCATCCCCCTCATCTGCAAGTAAATGGCCTCGCCTGTCTTCTGCCCCAGTTTTCTGTGGCTTTAACTGCAATCAGCAGCCCAGTTAATGCGAGAGGCAATCTGCATCTCCTCTTCTCTGCCCAGGTCTCCCCGTTCTGGAAGTCTACACCCGAAGGCCGGTTCTTTCCCAGGCTCAGGGCACGCTCAGAAAGACCCCAACGAGGCAGGAGAGATTCTGGCAACTTCGGACTATAGTGGGCCCCCAGCTCGAGACCCACCCTCCCTGCCACACAGCAAGGCAGGGGTGACAGGGCCACGGGACCGCAAGCTGGCAGGGCCACAGGGTGCCAAGCTGCCCTTCAGGGATAGGATTCTGTGCTCCAGGTGGCGTGTGCGGGCCCAAGAAATGAATGGGGGAATAAGGTGGTTGGGCCTAGGCTGGCGCAAGCGCCAAATCACCCCTTGAAGGACGCCAGTGCCCTGGGCACCACTGGAGAACAAAGCCATTTCCCAGAGACAAGCCCACCTCCCGAGGGACCCCTTTCCTAGAGGCAGGCTTTCTCTGAGACTTGTGCACTTACTCTACACACTGTTCCAGTCTTTGGCTCCTGGGAGAGGCTCCCTTGAACCATGATCTGGCCTGGCCCCTGGTCCACCAGATCCTAAGCACACCATCTTATCTACAGCCACAAGCGCTGTCCCTTCCCGCCCTTAGCCTGCAGCCACCGCCTGCCATGCCACGTGCTTCCCTCCCCCACCCCGGACTCGTACTTCCATAGCATTAGAGGCGGGGCCATTCGGCCTGCAGGTGCTACCCAGGCACCTCTGCTGGGTGGCTAGAAACGGATGACGGTACTCAGTGGCGCTGCACGGTCTTCCAGAAGGTCCTTGGCACAGATGTGTCAAGCCACGGTATTCCAGAAACTCCCTATGCCCCTAGCCTGGACGCCCAGTGGAGGGTAGCGGCTCTCGAGTCAGCAAAGCCCCGGTCTCCCGATGGGGGCATCTCCCGGATCTACGGGAGACTCTGAGGTGCGACTGCGTTATGTCTGCAGGAAACCCTATGGGTGACTCGTGTGTGTGTGCACGTTGTGTATGCTGCTGGGAGGGGCACCCACAAATTCTCACTTGGGGAGTTCTAAAGCCCCCAAAAGAGCTTAGAGACAACAGTCCTTAAGGAGAAAGCCTGAATCCCCAGGTCAGTGATAGGTGTGTGTTTGCAGAAGGATCTGCTTTTAACAAGCCTCAGGCGGTTTCTGCTGGATTCCATTCTGGATGCTGTCTGGACAGACTCCTAGAAGAGCTCTGTCAGAAGTATTTTCTATGGGTGACTGGAATCAGGGCCCTTCCCAAGAGCTGGCTGTGCTACAAAGCTGGTCCTGGGGGTCTGCTCCTCCTACCCGCAGGCACGGGCACCTAGGCAGGCAATAACGGTGGCCCTTGGCAGTCCAGCACCCATCTTACACACATGCCTCTCAGGGAGGCCCAGAGACAGCCCCGTAGCCCATGGCAACCAGGAGCCAATAGGTGGCCAAGAATCTGGCGCTGCCATGACGATGAGCTCTATTCCAGGGGTAATGGAGAGAATGAAGAGTGGATGGCAGAAAGGCCTGCACCTGGGTGAGAACCCCCCAACACCCCTCCCCGACCACCACGCAACAGGCAAAGCCCTTCCATCCAGGGGACAGCCCACAGAGTCTGGGAACACAGGGTAGGTAGCCATGCTTTCGTGAGTGCTCTTATGCATGTAAAGGCAGTCTACGTATTGTGAGTTGGTGTGTGTCCAGGTATAGACCTGTTTCAAGTGGATTTCCGAGTCCCCGATAGATAGGAGTAGTACCTGTGAGTGGGTAGCGGGTGTGAGGTGCTGTCCAAATACAGGATGTGTATGGGCGCAGGGAGTAGGAGTACACCTGCGTGAGACCAAGAATCAGCGTGTGTGGAGACGTACGGGGTGCATGTGTCTATGAGCGGCCTGTGCTCTTGGTTCAGAATAACTGCCTCCAGGAATTCATGCTCTGCGTGTGTGAATAGACCGGCAGGAGCGCCTCTGGCCCGATGCACCCACGGGGGGAGGGGGGTGCATGCCTGCAGCTGTACGGGTGTCTGCGCACAGCTATACCGGCGTGTGACCCCGTGTGCGGGGCCTAGAAGGGGGCTCTGAGCAGTGCGCTCCCTCCCCGCGCGACCGCATGGCGCTTGCCGACCCAACACGGCCCACACAGACCCAGAGCACTGGCCCCTTCCAGCAACCCCGCCGGGCGAGAGATGGGGCAGGGCAGGCCAGTTCAGTCCGCCTGGGGCCCAAAGTTGGGGTAGGAAAGCCCCGAGCCTCCAGCCCGCGCCCGCAGGATGGAATGGGTACTGGGGCCCTGCGCCCCGGGTCGGGGTGGGGGGCGCCGCTCGCCCCGAGCGCTGGAGGGGAGTGGGCCGAGCCCGCGCCCCCGAGCTGAAGGGGAGGTGGGACAGGCGCCCGCGTACCTGTAGGGAATCCAGTCGGAATGCGGCTTGGAAGTCATGTCTCCCG
Organism: Potos flavus; assembly: GCA_028534135.1. Taxonomy (NCBI): domain Eukaryota; kingdom Metazoa; phylum Chordata; class Mammalia; order Carnivora; family Procyonidae; genus Potos; species Potos flavus. The sequence continues at coordinate 53,400,401 of CM052884.1, read as the reverse complement.
GGGGCGGGGCGGCGGCTGCGGCTCTGGAAGCTCGGGCCCGCGGGGGACGGCGCGGGGGCCCTGCTCAGCTCCCGGGCCGCCCCGGGCCGCATCCTCCCGGGCCGGGGCGCCGGGCCCCGCCGAGGCCCGCGCTGCACGCCAGGGCCCCGGCCGCCGGCTCGGCGAGCGGCTGTCTGCGCGGCGCGATGGGCAAAGCGGCGGAGTGCGCGGGGCGGCGGCGGGCGTGCGCGCGCGTGGAGGCAAGAGAGGCCGGCCCGCGCCGCCCGGCGCCACTGGAGGGGCTCGGTGCCCGCCGAGGGGCCGGAGCGCTGCGTGGCAGTGGCGGCGGCGGCGGCGACCCGCCCCCGCCCCTCGCCCCGCCCCTGGCGGAGACCCCACCTCCGGCCGGCGCCGGCGTTCCGAACGCCCCCGCCCCCGCTCCTTCCCCAAAGCCCGGGGGCTCCCGCGCCGCACACGTGACCACGCCCGCGCCCACCCTAGGCTAAGGCCGCTGCCGCGGGGCGGATCCCCAGACTTCTGAGCCTCAGTTTCTTCCTCTGTGAAGCGGGGATATTTCCAACTCCTATCTGCCTGCCTGGCTTACCTATCTCCACTAAGGGATCTAACCGCCGCTTAGATGAGGGGTTGGGAGGAGCAGTGGGAGCTAGGATCCTTCGGGGCGGGAAGGGGCTGAGGCCAGAAAAGAGGTCTGGGGAACCTGCAGGTGCGAAGCCTGGAGGCTGGCCTTCCCCTCTCTGCCCCTTCCACTCCCCCACCCCCGTCCTTACAGACCCCAGGTAAATCTTTGTTTTTTTAGTAAGGGAGCTGCTTTCTCAAAGCCGTTGGTCTTTCTGCTCTAAGCCCTAGCAGTCAAGAGAAGAACAACGTATGCTGTCTATTGCATTCCCAGCCCTTATAAATTAATATTTAAGCTCTGCAACAGCCTTGAGAGGCAAGTATTTTATTCCTATTTCCAGAGAATAAAGCGTCAGTAATGCTAAGATGCCCAAGGACATAAAGCTACACAAAGAGAGGGAGCTGAAATGGAACCAGGGTTTCCTTCCTTTCTGCCCTGGAGTCAGCAGCGCAGTGACCCTGCAACCATGCGGGTCCATGTGGGGATCCTCTGGCACGCAACTGGCCATCAGGACAGCATGACTGGGTGGGAGAGAGTGTGAGAAGAACCGGCTGGGCTGAGAGAGGGCCCCATCCTGCTGCCCTAGGTCCACAGCCAGGACTCCCCACGCCAGGACTCTCCCAGCCTTTCTGCCTGGCCTGGCCTTCCCCATTAAGTATAAAAACAATAACCAAAATGTCCTGAGCCTTTGTGGGGCTCCAGGTGCTCTACATTGTAACTCATTCCATCCTCACAACTACCCGAGGAGGTGGAGGCTCTCATCAGACCCATTTCACAGCAGAAACTGGGACACAGAGAAGGCAAAGATCTTGCCCGAAGTCATAGAGCCATTCAGTAGTGAAGCTAAGATTCACACACAGCAATCTGGGCCCACGGCCCTTGCGCTTAGCCTCCTTCCTGCCTAGCACGGTTCATGCAGTGCACATGCCACACACCCGGTCTCTTTCTTCAGGTTGCTGGAGTGCAGGACAGGACAACTCCCTGTCTGGCACAGCATCGACACTCTTTGAAGGCTGTGACCTCTGATTATTTACCAGCCTCCAAGAGCTATCACTGTCCCAGCGGACAGAGAGCAGACAAAAAAAAAAAAAAATCACTCCAGAGTGGGGTGCAGGGGGCCAAAAGCAGGGCTGTTTCCTTGCCTGCTGGGACACTTGGCATGGGCCTCGGTTCCACCAGTAGGGTTCCCAGGAAGGTTAGCAGAAAGGGACTGGCCCCTGGCTTGGAGGCCAAAGCACTACCCTGAGGGCCTCTGGCCTTTAGGACCGGAGGACAGAGCCCTGCCTAGCAACACGAGGCTGGTCTCACCCTCCAGGCCATCCTTCCCCAAACTGGAATCAGCGGCTACCACTTCAGTGAGGACTAGAGCCTGGAAGACTTCCCCTTCAAGAATGTGAATGCTTTCCCCATTTATTCCCAAATCATCTGAGACCTTAAAGCAATCAGAATCAAGTTGGAAGGTCTCAGGAGCCTAAAGTAATTGAATCTATTAAATAGATACTTTAGATTCTGTCCTAAGAGAGCAAAATCTGGAGGCAGAGTGAGGTGTGGAAATAAGACAGCTCCCCATGTCTCTTCCGGCAGAGGCTGTGCTCGTGCCCATGGGATGTGTGGGAGCCAGTGGGACTGTGTGCCATGTACCCATGAGTGTGCATGAGTGTGTGTGTGTGTGTGTGTGTGTGGTGTCCCTGTCACTGAATGGGTCTGCACGAGAACATTTGTTGGATGGTGTGTTGGTATGCATGGGGAGGTTCTCGGTATGTACGTCTGAGTTCTAAGGGGGGTGTAAGTATTCGCACTCAACTCAGACCTGGCAATGGGTTTTCGGGCTCAGAGAGCTTCCCTGGTTGACATTTTAAGGGTATGCCCTTGGCTTTTATCAGAAAGCCACTCCAGAAAGCCACATGAGGTAGACTGCCCTGGACCATGGTTAGAATACAACTGTGCTATAGGGTGACCCTTGAGAAAGGCCTAAGCTTTTTAAATTCAGCCTGCGGAACCAGGCAATCTCCAGCAAAATGCCACCACATAGCAAACCCAACGCCTGCCTCGCCACCTGCCCAAATCCTGCAAAGGTGGACTCAAATTCTCCTTGTTGCCTTTTAGGTATTTTCTTTTTCTTTCTTTCTTTTTTTTTTTTTTTTTTAAGATTTTAGGGGTGCTGGGTGGCTCAGTCATTAAGCATCTGCCTTTGGCTCAGTTCATGATCCCGGGGTCCTGGGATCGAGTCCAGCATTGGGCTCCCTGCTCAGCGGGGAGCCTACTTCTCCCTCTCCCAACCCTCCTGCTTGTGTTCCCTCTCTCGCTGTGTCTGTCAAATAAATAAATAAAATCTTTTAAAAAAAAATTTACTTATTTGTCAGAGAGAGACTGCAAGTGCACAGGAAGAAGCAGGCTTCCCGCTGAGCAAGGAGCCCGATGCAGGGACTTGATCCCAGGATCCTGGGATCATGACCTGAGCTGAAGGCAGACGCTTAACCGACTGAGCCACCCAGGTGTTCCACCTTTTAGACATTTTCAAACATGGCCACGGTTTGTGAGGGGAGTGCAAGAGTTTAGGCCGAAGGAGACCCTCCCATGTGCCACCCCAGCTGGAAGACCCCAGTGCAAGCTCCTCTCGGCAAGACTAGTTCACCCAACGAAGAAGGTTCGCACCTTCTTTCGGCACCTTGCCATTCCATGTGCAGTTTTAAATTTTCTGTTTCTAATTTAACAGTTGTATGGAGTGTGGCCCACCTCTAATCAATTTTGGAAGCAACAGGATAGGAACAATAAGTGAATATCTATCCAGATGGGGCACCCAGTCCCACGGTGCCCACCTCAGAGCTCAGTGTTGCATCCCTGCGGGCTGAGGAAGGCGATGGACTCGACCCGCCTGGGCTCACAGGTCTGTGCAGGGCTCTGGCCAGCGTCAGGCCCAGTTCTGCTCTCAGGGAGCTTTCTGTCTGTCAAGAGAGACGCCGAGCACCCAGGTGCCCGGGTTACAACACACATGTACAAAGTGCTGGGGGCACAGAGGAGGGGCGGCCAGTGGGAGCAGGGGGAGGGAGTCAGGGCAGGACCAAACCGCCCTGAGAGTGAAAAAGATGACATTTGAATTGGTGCTTGAAGGATGAGTAGGATTCTGATAGACTGATAAGAAAGGAAAGGGGATGCTTACCAGTTACTGAGATTCTACAACTGGCTGAGTGCCGAGCTGGGATCTCTTACCAAAGGGCATTCTAGACACAGAAGATGAGGTGAGCAAAGCCACGGGCATATGAGAACATGTGACTAGTGCAGCTGATAACCAAAATGCAACCCCACGTGGTAGCACGGAGGTGAGTGGTTCCATGTGGCAGCAGAAGGGCCGAGAAAGTTAAGGTAGGGCCAGATCACATGGCACCCTGAACACCAGGCTGAAGAGTTTGAACTTTATCCTATATCCTTTGGTCCTTTATCCTATAGCCAACAGGGAGCCACTAAAGGGTTTTAAGCCAAGAGTGACCTGCCCAGATGTACTTTTAGAAAGATATCACTGGGAGTGAAACAGAAGACGGAGGGAGACAAGACCAGACGTATTGACAACCGCTAGCTGGGTAACGGGAAAGGCCAGGACAGAGATGAGCAGGCCCCAAGCCAGAGCTCCGTGCCTTTCCAAAGCTGTGGAGCTGACATGATGGCAAATGGTCGCCTAAGTGTGGCGGCCGGATAGCGCCCTCCAAAAGCCCCATTTAAATAACTGTGGACTATACGAAGACCACTGCCCATTTCTACCTGGCCCAAGGGAGATAAACAGGCTTCCTGATGTATTTGAGAAGATGTAAGGTGAGCACTTGCAATAACTACAGGAGAGAATAGCAAATTAAAATCTCCGCCTCCACCACCATCATCACCACCGCAAGCAGAGTCTAAAGAAAACAAAAAACTGGGATAGAGCCAAATGTAATAGTGGTGGAGTGAGTGTAAGCAGGGGGCCTGTGGGTAGGGTCACACACGATCACCACTGGTCGAGTGCACACTCTGGGCCAGGCACCCCTCCCCGGGTTTCACAGGAAGCAAATATGGGCAAGAGGATGATGAAATGCAACTCTCCGGTCGAGGCGCCGAGGGAAAAGATACTGCATTGCCAAGTGCGGTGGGACAACCCCAACCAAACAGAACTTGCAAGCGAGGCGGTGGAAACCCGGGTCTGTACCATTAGCCGACGCCTACCTCTAAATTGTTAGAGGGCTTAAGGGGAATTTTAGAGAGAGCCTCAGGATCCAGTGGACCCTCCGTGGAAGCGGGGAAGGCTACATGGCCTTTGCCTCAAATCCAGAAAGGGGGGCTTGGAGACACCCCTAGGATGGTCCTGAGTTCCGGGGGCTCAGGCAGCGGATCCAGGCCTGCAAACCCGAAGAGCAGGCGGGGGTGGCTGCCTGAGGCCTGAGAGGGCGCTGCTGCTTCAAGGTCGGGTTTGTGGGCTCAAGAAACGTGAGCTTTTCTTGTGGACCAGTGTGGGTCCCAGCATGAGGGCCAGATGTGGTTATCTTAGATCTCAGCCCAGAGGGCGCTGTTGTGGAAGGAGGTGACAGTGGGGAGAGGGGATGAGCCCAGGCTTCCCAGGGCCTGAGAAAGGAACCACAGTGTCCTGTGGAGCTATGGGGAGCGAGGGTCACCTCCATCAAGGGAGCTGAGCTTATGGGGACACCCAAGCGATGGAGTGGTGTCCAAAGCACCCAGATGGGGGAGGGTTTGCTCCTCACTTCTCTTCTTCCCCTCCCTCCCTTCACATTGGACCCTGGAAAGGGTCAGAACGGCAAGCTAGACCCGCTCCCACAGGCAGCTGGCTTGCGGCACACAGTCACGGGCAAGAAGAGTTAGTGTAAATCTGAAACTTAAAGATTTTTTTTTTTATTACAATAGATAGGACATAGTAATTACTGACAGGACAACCTTTGGTTACCTGGAAATGACCAGATAAGTCATGGGACTTAGCCTCAATTTCATCTAGGTTTGGGGGTGAGGGGAAAGCAGCCCCAGGCAATAAAACTAAAGAGACCGCGGGAGGCAAAAATAAAGTTTGCTTTATGATTACATCTCATGAGTCATGCCTATTCAACCTAACTGATACACATGGCTCGGCTCACTGAATCCTCACAACACCGTTATGGGGTAGGTACTATTATTATCCCCATTTCACAGGTGAACAAATGGGAGGTTACATAACCCACTCGAAGTCACACAGATAATAAGTGGGAGAGTTCTAGAGCCACAGGCTTAACCGCAGTCCTCTAGAGAAAACCAGAGGATGAGAGCCTCAGCCGTTTGACTCATTCATTCCCATTCTAGAAGCCTGACCCGGGGAGACCTGCAACGGAGTCCAAAGTTTACAAACAGAGATAGTCAGCCCCGATTTATTTCTAACGGAGAAATCGGCAGGAGTAGGGGGTACGAAACATCTATTGGTCCGGACTCGGTTTTAAGTAAAGCATTCTGTGTTCACAGGACAGGATCAGGGGGCGTTAACGACAGGGGAGCAGGCTTAGGAGATGGGGTCCGATACTGCCGGAAGTAACGCGCTCCAAGAAGCCCCGTGTGCCGGCACGTGCGTGCGTGGGCTCATGAAAAGCTGCCTGGGGGAAGGGAGACACAGTCGAGTGCCATGAGCTAGGCCCCCCGAGGACCCCATCCTCTCTGCAGCGGACCCCTCTTCCAGGTGATGGCTTCCTCTCATCTCTGGTTTTCGGCTCCTGTGAGGGAACCCCAAGAGCCCAGACACCCCTGGCCCTCGGTGGGGGAGTGGTGGAGAGGGACAGTAAATACCGCCCGTGCACAGTGGATTTTGTAAGTAAGTAAATAAATAAATATTTTGAAAGCTGTGCAGTTGACATCTCCTTAGTCACCTAGTAGAGCGCAATCTGTCACCAGGACAACCCCCCAGGGGGCCGCACGGTGATGTGTGCCGGCACTGCAAATGCCCGCAATTTGGGGTCAGGTTATTCATCTTGGAGGGGCACAGGGGATGTGGGGGAAGGATGTTGAATCTTAATAGCTGCCCCGTGCCCCCCTCGCCGGCTCCACTGAGAATCTGCTGAGTTTCATGCTCCGAGGGCCCAGGCTGGGGATGGGGAGGCCGGGCACTCAGCGGCCCAGTCCCAGACAGGCTGTCCCTCCCAGACAAGTCCCCCCCCAGCCCCCACTTCCTGACAGGGCTTCTAGGCCCTGCTCTCCAGGGAGCAGGAGCCGAGGTTATAAACACAAAAAGGCTTCTGAGAAGCAGCAGCCAGGCCCCTGTGCTCAGCCTGCGGGAGGGGTCTGTTTTCCCAGCATTATTGGATTTGCAGATAAGCAACAAGGAATTAAGCTGATCAGGAAGAGAGGGACAGAGCTCTCATTTGTTCATAATGCAGGATTTATCTAGCAGAGCCCTCTCCTTTGTCAAACAGAGAGCCAGTGCCTTCATATCCTCCAGCAAAGAACATTTTATTTTGTAACCTTTCAGAAAAGCCTCTGAGTGTGCGTTTTTGACCAGTTATTCTTCTTCACCTAAAAAGACCTTGGTTATTTAAAATGTGAAATGCATTTTAAACAATCCTATTCTGAATTCATAACCCAATCTCTCTAGCAAGAGGAATCAGACCCTGAAATGCAATTTGAACTATTCGCCAAGTTTATTACTCCCGATATACCAATATTTCGCTCCACGGCCTTCCCTCTTGCTGAGGATGGTTCATAAATACCAGACTAGCCCCGCCAGGTTACTGAGGACGCAGCATCCTAAAAGGCAGTGCCATGGGACTGGAGTCAATACTTTTGCGTCTCTGGCTCAATTTTCCTATCTCTGAAATGGGGATAAAAGTTCCAACACCTCTAACAGTAGTGAGTATAGAGGAAAGAACACCAGACCCAGGTTCCAGCGCTGGCCCTGTCACTAATGTGCTGTGTGACCCTGAGTGAGTATGTAGCCTCTCTGTGCCTCATGAAAATCAGGGGGTGGAACCATTTTGAAGGCTACCTCCCCATGCTAAATTTCTCTGATATTTTGACTTTATAGCAGGGCTGTTAGGAGACAAAAGATGGTTATGTTTGGGGGCACCTGGGTGGCTCAGTGGGTTCAAGCCTCTGCCTTCAGCTCAGGTCATGATCTCAGGGTCCTGGGATTGAGCCCCGCATCGGGCTCTCTGCTCAGCAGCGAGCCTGCTTCCCCCTCTCTCTCTGCCTGCCTTTCTGCCTGCTTGTGATCTCCCTCCTGTCTGTCAAATAAATAAATAAAATCTTAAAAAAAACAAAAAACATGGTTATGTTTGCTCAACTCTGAAATAAGGATAAAAGTCTTGTATTTTATAGAAGAAATGCACAAGAGTGAAAACATGCTAGATATAGGAGAGGAACTCTTGTCCTCCCTGTGCTGCCAACTCACTGGGTGGCCGGGGACCACCAGCCCACACTTGCCTCAGTCTCCTCCTCTGTGAAGAGGGGACAACGCACATCTTGCCTACCACACAGGGTGTGAGCGGCAGAACTGAGAGAAGGAGTGTGACTGCTGTGTGGGGAGTCGGAAGCGCGGTGGAGAGGTGACAAGGATTCACAGTGAGAGCTCCCCCCTAGCGAGCCTGCACCCAGGCCGGCGCTGTGCTAAGGGTGCTGCATCATCTCGCTGACGGCTCAGGGCACCCTGAGCAGCCAGCATGCGGAGGGAGGCAGATGCTCTCTGGCTCTCACAGTCCCCGCCTTGGCTGAGGATGAGGACAGAAGTCCCAGGGGCGGCTGCCCTGCCTGGGCTCTAGGAGGGGAGAGGGCCGTCTAGCCCTTGGTGTTGTCGCCCAGCTCTGGTACAGGGAGGAGGCCCTGGGACCCCCCTTCCAGGCTTCCCTGGATGAGGGAGGGGCCACACGGCTGGTGGGCCTGGGCAGGGCAGCAAACACTTCTGCCTTTTTCCAATTCCAGGCTGCTTCGGACCTGTCTGCCTCTCTCCCCGATTCCCGGTCCCCCTCACAGCCCACCTTCCTGCGCATCTCCTCTGCGGGTGCACCCTCCCCACGGCCACAGAGCCTGTGCCTTCCTGACCCTGCCGCCTTGAGGCTGGCCGGGAGGGGCGCCTTGGGACCAGGGGTTCCGCTCGGCAGGACAAGGCCCTGGTCATCAGGACTTCTGGGGTCTCCCTGGAGATGGGCGAGCTGGGCCTGCCCTTCCAAAGGACTTCAGAGGTCTCCATTCTGCAGCATTCGGGACCCTGGGAGGGGCTAGTCACTCACCCACTCTGCCCCAGCCTCCTGACCACCTGCTCCCAAATCCCCCAGGTCTCTGCACTGTGTCCCAGCCCCCCATTCTCACACCGCAGCCCATCTGGTTTTCCGGAGCTATCCCTACCCATTCCCCTGGCTCCACCAACTTGTTCTCAGCGTTGCCCTACCCCACCTCTCGGCTGGGACACACTGCAGGACCCTCCCCCCCTCCCACCAGGACAGGTGACCAGACACTTGCAGACGTGGCTGGACGTACCCTCCCTTGCACAGAAGATGCCGCTAATGTCTGGATGTTGGGAAACCTGAGATCCAGGTGTCAGTCCCTGGCCTCCCATGTGACAGCAGACGAGTCCCATCCCAGTTTTCTTGGCCTCGATGTATTGATTTATAAGATGAGGGGTGGATTGATGTCTAGGGACCCCAAGAATGCTAGAGTTCCATTATCTAGAGCCCCATCAGACAATTTACAGGAAAAGGACACATGTTTCTCACCTCCTATCCCAACTGCCCTTGGAGAGCAGAGTAGAGCACACTCAGATCAGGCTCACCTTGCTCTCATAGCCCCAAAGCAAATGATACCATGAGAAGAGACGGGGTAAGATCCCTTACCCAGTCACACACTCGGAAGACAGACAGAAGGGGCAGAATGCACCCCAGCAAGGGAGTCTGAATTCCCTCCCTCCCTCCCCACGAAAAAGGGTAGACGTGATGCGCACATACGAACAATCCAACGGAAAGGTGAACAGACAAGTCCCAGAGAAACTCCAAACGGCCACAGATACGTGGGAAAACGGGTACCTTGATATCTCCCCCCCATCCTGGTATCCAATCCCTTGCCAAGTCCTATTGATACCAAACACTAGGTTTCTCTTTAATTGCTCCCCTTCTCCCCACCTCCAAGGCCACCACCAACTGCTCCACCTGTGGCACCAGACAGCCTGTGGTGCTTCAGAGCAGACTCGAGCCACAGCTGCCGGTTCCAGACCAGGCTCTGCCACGAACCACCTGTGCGCCCGGACACTTGAGAGTTACTATACACGAGCCACCGCAAGCAGCACCTGGGACACAGGGAGATGTGTGACTTAGCTGTTACATAACGGCGCGCACCCCCTTTCCCTCTGGCCGCCCTGCAGTCTCTTCTCACGTGGCAGCAAGAATGATCTTTTCACCGTGCAAATCTGTCATTGCACCTGCTGCTTCCAGTCCTTCCCCGACTTGCCTTGCTCACGGACCAAACATTTTAAGGCGTCTACGAAGCCGATCACGTTGCTGTTCTCCATACCGGTCTGCTTGCAGACAAGCCCTGCTCACGCCCTCTCCGGCTCTGCGGGAGCCATCCCCTTGGTCTGGAATCTACCAGTCCCAGTCCCAAGCCCTGTTGCCCAGCCCCAGGCTGCAGTTCTGAGGGGACAGAATGGGCCCCACTACCTGTATTTTTAAAAAGTTCCTGAGGGCAACACTGATGAATAGTCATTAGTCTCCTCTATTAGAAGGGAGTCATAATTTATATTATTGTGAGTGATACACTGTACGAGGGATCCTGAGAAGAAATATGGGAACAACGAGAAAACCTCTGGAATCAGAAATTTCAATAAAGTTCCCAGATAGAAAGATAAAAAGAAAATAGCCAATAACATTTCTGTTATTATTACAAAATAATAATGTTTTACAGAATGATAATGAAGCTATTTCATTTACAATGACAACACTATGCGTGAAGTATTTTAAAATAATATTAATGAGACATATTTGGGATTCATACGAAGGAAATGAAAAATACTTGAGATTTAGAAAAAAAACTTGAAGAAGTGAAGACTCCTAGTATATTCACATAGGAATGTGATAAGAAGACTATTTTAAAGACGGTAATTCTTCTGAAATTAGATTTCATTTAGTTCAAAGCAAAATACCATGGGATTCTGAAGCTTGATAAAGTGCAGGGATTTCACAAGTTTCCCTCAGATGATGATCTAGAGAAAGGGGGCGAGCAAGCCGATTGTGAACAAGGACTCCGTGAGAAGAAAGCTGAAGGGACTACCCTGACTTGCTCACGTCAATCACCGGTGTTCCTGAATTTTGTCTCACAGAGCAGTTGGGTTAGTGATATAATTAGGTGTCTACTCTGTACCTCAAATGAGCATTTTTAAGGAGTAAATAGGCTAAGAAGAGGTAAGGTTTTTTATTTTTTATTTTTGAAGATTTTATTTATTTATTAGAGAGAGAGCACGTGCACAAGCAGGGGGAGCAGCAGGCAGAGGGAGAGGGAGAAGCAGGCTCCCCGCTGAGCAGAGTCCAATGTGGGGCTCAATCCCAGGACCCCGAGATCATGACCTGAGCCGAAGGCAGACGCTTAACCGACTGAGCCACCCAGGTGCCCCGAGGTAAGGTATTTTTGAGGTAACAGCCCTCTGGGAGAGTGGGCAGTGAGGGGCAGACTCTTGCACCAAAGCAAAAAGATCTAGGGGTGAAGACGTATTCCTCAGGAATCCTGGGTCCTTGCCGGCTGGGGGGAATGCAGCAGGGCACAGCCGTGCCCATTCAGAGCACATGTAAGCAGGGCCTGCTCCCCGGACTGCCCCCCACCACCCAAAGGTCCTACTCTCAGGGAAAGCCATAGTCCCAGAACAGCAGACCTGGGGACAGCGGTGAGGGAGTGGGGAGTCAGGGAGTTGGTAACACTACTTCCTTATTTGCCTCTTCCCACCCCCCATCAACAGGCCTCTTCCGTTTTTGGAGGCCGGAGTTAAGTGTGCTCAATTCCATTGATTCACTGCCTTTAATTCCTCTACATAACCCAGGGAAAAATATTCTGGAAGCCAAAAACAAAAGCAGGTAAGAAAACAAATTTCTGAGAACGATGGTTAATGAGAGGAGGACCAGTCCCACCAGAGAGTAAACTATATTATAAAGCTACCACAACTAAAACTGTGTGGTGATGGACGGGAATCACACAGGAAACATCAAGGGAAGAACATAAGCAACCCAGAAATCCACCCTATTCTCCACAAGAACCGATTTAAATGTCAATTACCAAAAAAGAACATGAAACAAGAAAACAAGAATGCGAAATTGTGATCACAAAGGTGTAGTGGGCGCACGCAGTGAACCGGAGAGGAGGAGGAGGCCCGGCAGAGCTAGGAGCCCGCGGGCAGACACGCATTAACTGTTGTTACCCCAGCAGGCAGCTCACAGAGACAAAGAGCAAAGAAGAGAGAGCCTTTTAGCCACGGCAAGGACTCTGGGCACAAGGCTGGGGGCTGAATTTGAGTCGCAGCCTCCTCCCTGCCCCCCCCCAGCCTGGGTGGCTTCCCCCTCCCCACCCCCCATCAGGGCCTCTGGCCAACATTACAAATAGAAAGGATTGATGCAGATGACCTCTACTGGCCCTTCCGGCTCAGCCATTCTGGGATCTGACCATGTGGGAATCATCCCCGCATTTCTGGCTTCTGCAGCAGGATGAGATGGGAGAACAAAGACCTTTGGCCCTTCCCTGCCCCAAATCAGCAGGTGGCACCTCAGGCCCGCTCTGATCATGTCAGCGCTGAGGCTCGCTCTGTACTCAGCCTGGCAGTCACTGGGGCCCAGAGATGAGTAAGGCGAGGCGCCAGCCCATGGAGACCGCAGAGCCGTGGACGTGGTGTGGGCGGCCGCAGAGGCAACAGAGGGAAATCCCAGGTGGAGGGAAGTCGAGGGTCTAGAAGGTCCAGAGCCTTGTGGGCGCGGGGGAGAGGGCGGTGGAGTCTGGCTGGGGTGCAGGGCTGGGGGGGGGGGATGCACAGGGGTCAGGCAGGGCTCTGCAGCAGAGGTGGCCTTTGAGGCCGGACTGAAGGTGATAAAGGTGGCGGGGGAGACACAGGAGGCAGGAGCGTGTTGGGGCAGGTGGTGTGACGGGGATCCGTGAGCAGGAATTGAGTGGGGGGAAGAAGGGGAGGTTATTTGGTGCCCAGTTGAGTGTTTGGCCTTGACTCTCTTAGCAACGGGAAGTCCCGGGGGTTGCTGGCATTGGGGACAGGACATGACGAGGTCCCGCCCCGTGAAGGAGAAGCTCACAGGCAGCCCTTGGAGCAGGGATGTGTTGTGCGGGCTCTTCAGTAGCCCAGGCCAGAGTGGCCCGGCCAGTGGCAGAGAAGATGGGGGGAGGGGTCCAGGTGAGCCCACAGGACCCGAGGCGCGCCGGGGTAGGAAAAGCCCGCCAGCCTTTGGAGACAGCTTCTGAGGCCAAGCTGCCTGGGCTTCTCAGCCTGGCTCGGCCCTTCACCAGCGGCAGGGCCTCGGGCTATGTACGTATTTAACCAGCCTGGCCTCGGTTTTCTCCTCTGCAAATAATGGGAACTCTTCCTTAGGCATGTCAAGAGAGGAAATGACTTAATACCCAAAAGGCCTCCGAACTGTGCCTGACGGGGCCAGAGCTCAGTCGGCGGTGACGGGTGAGGTGGGGCTGCGGGGCACGGGGACCTCCTCCGGGGAAGCAGGGGGGAGCAGCTTTGAGTCTGGGGCTCAGAGGTGTGCTAGGTTCCAGCACCTGGAGGACACGGCACTCCAGGCGGGCATAACAGGCCCACGGAGCTCAGTGAGAGGAGGGGTCCGGAGACAGAAATTGGGGGGTCCTGCAGGGAAGAGGCAGACTGGGAGGAGGACAGGGCTCACGGCAGAGGCTCCAGTTTGTAGCTGTGGAAACAAGAAGAATCTGAATCTCCCTGACGGCAGGCATTTCCCTGTTTTGCTCCCTGCTGTGTCCCCGGGACCTGGGAGAGTGCCTAGAACAAGGCAGAAGACTGATACAAATTTGCTGAGTGAACAAATGAGCAAAATTCTTTAAGCCATCTACTCTGAATGTGAGGCACAAAGTAATACCAGAAGCTAGCAGGTATTAAACACCTACTGTGTGCTAAAAGCTGCACAAGTGAGGTCTCATTTAATCTTTCGGGCAGCCCTACAGAGAAGGTTCCTATTTTACAGATCAGGAAACAGGTTCTAAAAGGTGATGCAACTCTCCCAAGTTCTGGCACAGCTAGTAAGGAGCAGAGCCGGGGGCCAAGCCCAGGGCTGTGTGACCCCTGGAGGTGCTCTCCAGGCTGAGCAGGAAGGAAAAGGGTGGGGGGGAACCAGCTCACCGACAATCCCACTGTGCTAGCTCCCCAGTGCTCACTAAAAGGTGAGTGTTACTAATCTTGTTGGTGGAAGAAGGAGCCAGAAGGAAGAGCCAGAGAAGCAGGACCTAGTCAGGGTCGGACTCAGTGGGGTCGTTGACAGACCAGTGGCTTGTGAGGCCAGCTGCTGAAAGAAGGGGGAGCAGAGGAGAAAGCAGGAGAAAAAACTATAGGGGCTCAAGGTTCAGAAGGGACATCAGCAACAGAGAGCAAGGAGGCCCACCCTCACGCCATGATGGCAGAGTGTGGGTGTGTGTGGGTGTGTACGGGTGTGCGCACGCTGGGGAGAGGAAGGGGGCTGCTCAGGGGATCCAGGCAGTGCGGACAGATCGGGGGGTCATCCCCGGCCATTGGCAGGTGCAGGACCATATGGCCCACAGGGGCCCAGCTTGTGCAGGCCACTTTACGGCCCCTCAGAGTGCTTCTGGAACCTGGCCCAAGTCCCCCAGTACTGCCAGCATTACTGATGTAACAAGTAGTTTAGTCCTAGGCCACAAGCGCCAGGGCACCTGGTCCAACTCTGCCCCCTGCTGCATGCCTAGCACAAGCGCCGTGCCTGACACCTGAGGGCCTTTTCCAGAAAGGGCCTCAATCAGACAGGCTGGATTGTGCCAGGTCTCCAGCTTGCAGGGGACAGAATGGGACTCAGAACCCGAGAATCCTCTTGCCCTCAGCTACGGTGCCCAGAGCAGGTGGCTCCAGGGGAAGGCTGGAGCAGCCACGGCCCGACTCTGCCCCAGTGTCTGCACCCTTTGCATGGCCCTCTGGCCCCCAGAGAGGAGTAAGGTCCAACCCCTGTGCACAGTGAGGGACCAGGCCGGGGATCAGGATCAGGGCACAGGCAGCTGACCGGTCCAGGAACCGAACCCAGGGCCAGCTCCCCCGGGACCGCAGGGAGTTGCCTATTCCCCCCGATCCTCACCCACTCCTGCCCCGGACTCGGTGCCCCGCCCCCCCCAGACCTCTCATCTCTGTGCTGTCTGCCTCCAGTAACGGCTCCTGCAAGGACAAGGCTGTCCTGCCGGGTGCCAGATGAGACCTGGGCCCGGAGCCTGAGCACGCTGGCTGCCGCTTGCCCCTGTCAGAACCCCTGTGCGAGAGAGGAGAACTGCTGAGCATCCCCGGCACTCCCACAGGGCCCCGGGACCTCAGGGCAGCTTCCCGCTGGGCCCTCCCTCCTCAGCCAACGCCAGGACGACACGATCAGTCAGGCACAGACAGAACCAGCCAGAGCACTAACCACAGCGTACACCCTGGTCCGTGTCTCTCGAACCCCAAGCTGGATTCTGGGGTCCCAGAGAGAAACTCCCCACGTCAGCACGATTCTGAGGTCAACAGAGGTGTCAGCAGCCACAGAAACCACTCGAGTCGACTCCAGGCACTTGCGGAGGCAGAAGGAAGGACACTGGCGTTTATCTGTGCTGAGCACTTTCACGCATTCTTTCCAGCCACACTATACTGAGTATCTCCATCTTCTAGAACAGGAGACTGAGGCTCAGCGATGTTAAACTGAGGTCACAGGGTAGCACCGGCGTCTGACCCGGTTGTGCGAATGTCAAGTCCATACTCCTGCTGCACCCAACCGTGTCTCAACTCTGTCTGGTCGCCGTTTGGGGGTCCTGGGGCATCGACCATGCCTCCTCTGTCCATGGCCACCTGCCCCAGCCCCAGCCAAGCTGGCCCCATGAGCAGCAGGCTGGGATGAGAGGGAAAGGGGATCTTCTGCCTGCCCCAAGCCTGGAGGACCTCAGTGGGCCCAGGAGAGCTCCCTGCTACCCCACAGCAGGCATGCTTCACCTTCAACCTGATGCCCTCCATCTGGGCTTGCCCTCTGCACACAGGAGCCCGGGGCCAATGCAGCCGTTGGGCTGGAATGTGGATCCCCTGCCCAGCTTCTGCCAATTCCCCTCCAAGAGGTTGGGCCCCCCATCTACACCATATACTAAGCCTGTGTCCTACTCTCCCCCAGCATCCTGCTTCTGCATGGAGAGGCTCCTGGTACAGAAACTCTAAGATCCCCTTGGTTTTACACACTGCCCCTCCCGTTCCATCCTGCCCAGAATACCCTCGAAGGTCCAAATCTGTCTCTTTGTTCTCAAGTTTTCGGAGTCCTTTGCCACTGTGATGTCAGCCTGCTCTGCAAGTTTCCGCTGCCCACCAGCCACGTCTGCTGGGACTCTCTGTTCTCACCTGGCCCGTCTGTCCTGAGATCAGAGGGTGCCCTGTGGTCCTGACTGCAGCCACCGTGGCATCCAGATTTCAGCCCTGGGCATCGTGCCTCCGAACTTCACTACCTCTGTCTTGAGCCCCGGATTGCACTGATCCCCCTTCTCTGCATTATCTGCAGGTCACATTCTCAGACCCTGACTCGAGGCAACGTTCCCTAAGGCCCTTCTTGTTCCAAACTCCCCATGCTTGGACTCAGCCAAGACACAAGGGCCCAGACCTCAATAAACACTCCTGGTCTTGCCCAGCTGGCCATTGGTCGAACCCTGGTGGGAGAGTGAAGCTCCCCTAAGGATCTTCAGGATCCAGACAACAGCTAAGCGTACGACAAAGCCTCAAATCTGGTTTCTCCCCATGTCCACAGGCACATCACAGCATGGTAATCCATGCACCCGGAAGGCCACAGCTGAGGTGGCTGGGTCGCCTCCAGCAGAGCGTGGCGGGCCGGGGACGAGCACGGGGCCAACGGGGTTCCCTCGCCCCTTCATTTCAGCCTTCTCCCCAGGTCAAGTGCTTCTCTTGCAAAGCACACTCAGGATCAGAACATTTGGGATTGTGGCCCGGGGATGCATGCTGGCCGACTGCTGGGGGCTGGGGACTGAGTAAGCCTAAAGAACCACAACTCTCTGTTTCTTGGCCCTGGTCCATGCTTTGACTCAGAGCTGGCCCCCATAATCCCTGCAGGGCCAGTGATGCCCATCGGGGCCTCGGGGTCCTGCACACCATGCCCGGCGTCACCAGTCATTACAGTCCTACACGCTGAAAACAACCGGACCGTGCCACTCTGGACCAGTACGGCAATGGGAAAGATCCAAACCCAGCACTGCAGCTCCCGATAAAGACAAACAATGAACCTCAGTATTGGAGGGCTGGAGGGACAGCCATACATAATTGGTGTCATGGTAAACAGGTTCAAGATTTCTGAAGAACTCTCCAGTAATATGTGACAAGAGCTACAAAATTGCTCATGCCCTTTGACTTTGTAATTCCACTTGGGGGAATGCTTCCCAGCCAAATACTAAGAAAGTAATTTGTACAGAGATATTCATAGCAGTGATATTTATAATAGCAAGGAATTGGAAAGAGCCCAAAGGTTCAGCACTTGGGGACTGATGCAGCGAACTGGGTCGAGCGAGCACCTCAGCCACTCGGCAGCCGGGAGGCGGGGAGGCACGCCCCGCAGGACGGGACAGGAACGGGCTCGGCCCAACTCAGACGCCAGCAAAGGTCCGGGCGGTCACTTCCTGCTGATTCGGTGCTCGGGAGCCTTTGTGTTAATGATGAGGGCTTTCAGGGTCATTTTAAATTAAGTGAATTAAAAAAATATATATATTAAAAATGTTAAAAAGCAACTCCATCAACAAAACTCCACGACTCTCCTTGGCACGCCTGCCTTCCAAGCAGTCTGCTCTCTGACCCCTATTCTCCTTCCCCACGATGTCTGTCCAGCCCGAGCCAGCCTCCCCGGTGGGGCTGGATGGGGCAGTTCAGGGGGCGGGGTGGCCACGAGTGCCTCGCACGCTGAGCCCCAGACACTGGGATGCAAGGACCCTTCCTCCTGAGGCTCCTGGGCTTGCATCCCTCTCCTTCCTAAGTCTTTCTCCCACGTGGGCCCACCCGGTTCACCATTTTTTCTCCTCTTGTGCCCCAGGAAGAGGTTACTGAACAGCGCGTTGGGTCTGCCCCTTGTGTGAGATTCTGGGCGGTCAGAACATCTGTGGGGGGCAAAGCAGGCGGGCCTAATGGCGGCACTGCAGGCAGAGGCCTGGCCTTCCACATGCCTACGATAAGACTGGCCCGGGGTAGGCGCCCCCCTATGGCAATGGTTTCCTCACCCAGCTACGGCTGTCTATCAAAACCACCAGGAGGCTTTAAAAATAGAAATTCCTGGGCCCCAACCCAGACTCTTTGGTGCGAGGACCTGGGAATGTGTATTTTTTAAACCGTCCCAGAGGTTCATATGAGGCAAATCACTTTTCTAGAGACTTTGATGCCTGAGAAAGGAGACATGTGCCTGCATTCCTGGATTCCTGAGTTCAGAGGGTTCTTAATTTGAGCCAATGAAGTCAGTAGTCATGGCAGAGACCATATAGCTCCTCATTGTGCAAACACACACACCCACACACAGACAATGCTCAAGGGAAGACCCCAGCCCGGTGGCCTAGAACACTGGGGAGGGTCTGCCACAGGTCCCTAAGTCCCCAGTCCCCTGAAGCCCAGAGCCAGCCTCTGCCTCGGCCCAAGCACTTGTGTTTCCCTGACACCAGTCACCTCCCAGCTCTCTGGGGTCCCCCACTGCCTGCTGCAGGGTCGCCTGCAGCAGGCACTCGTGGTCTGTGCCCGTGTCCCGGGGTGGGGGGCAGTGGGGGCCTGCGGCCCTGCCTGCCTGGGGCCATACTTACGGAGTCATTTTATAAAGCTGCGTCCTCCTCTCAAACAGCGACCCTCCCCAGGCCCAGGGCCACACCCCAGCCACGGGCATGGCCTGGGCAGACTCCGTCTCACCGCCCCCTGTCTCCACGACACTCTTCAGCTTCACATTGGTGCTTGAGTCCCCCAGCCTGTTGTCAGGAAACACCGAGAGTCGTCACCCCTTCCCCCACGCAACCACCCTGCCGAGTGAGAGCTGGTCTGAGGGGCCTCTGCGGTCCTCGGGAACCCAGAGAACATGGGGAGGAACACGGAGGGACTCTAGGGAGGGGCTGGAGGGGGCTCCTCTCAGGGCCTTGGAGAAACCTTCTGAGCGCATCTGGGATATTGAGAGGACAGCGAGGAGGCCACTTCTGCTGAGATCTTCCTCCAAACTACTCCTAAGGGAGCAAGAGACTCCATGTGCCCTTTATCCCTTAGAGGTAGGGTCAGGGGCCGAACAACCTTCCCAGCGGTGGGACGGTCTATGTGCTGGGACGCAAGCTTGGGCTGAAGGCACGTGGGGACCTGGGACCCCCCTGAGTTCACCGCAGAGCACCAGAGCCACTGCCCCTCCCCTGCTTGGAGGCCCTGCCCTGACGGAGAGGAGCCAGGCATGGGCTTCCCTGGTTTCCCTCCCTCTGCTCCTACTCTGGGGCCTCCCCTCTGGGGGCCCTCCCACATCCGGTTGGGACCCAGCCTTGCTTCCGGTTTGCTGACAGTGCCTGGCTGTCAGGGACATCCAGGGGGATCTGGGGGGGGGGGGTTGGCGCGGAGGGCGGCCAGGGCCCTACCCTGCTGAGGGTAGTACACAGTGGGCGCCATCATGGAGGTCAAGCTTGGGGAAGAACCCAAGTGTTTCGTGTCCTGGTCTGAGAACCTGCGCTCTCTGGAGAGGCCACGGACAGAGAAGCACGAGGGACAAGGGGACGGACTTGCTGCTCACAGCCAGCCTCACACTGCATTTGGCCTGGGAGAAGCAGAGAAGGGCCCGCCTCACATGGACCCCACCGGTGACACGCTGATGGTGGAGGCTGGTGACCCGCCAGCCAGGAGCAGGAAGCAAACTGAGCTGCACCCATGACTGCCGTCACCTATGAGCAGGCAGAGCTGGGGCCTGTGACTTTGGGCATGACTGTGACTCTGCTACATGGGCAATGGGCACCGCGGCCCGTACAGTGTCCGTGAGAGGATACTTGAGTTCTCACTGTGTTTTATTACTCTTCCGTCCCCATCAGTGTCTATGTTGACAAGGCTTCCCAGACTCGGGATCCTCTGACCCAGTGGTTTTCAGCCAGAAGCCAACATAGAAAACAAAAAAGCAAGCAGCTCTGGATGAAGCTGGGGGGCAGCGGAGGGGGGGCGGTTAGAGTACCAAGCTCTCAGTTGCTCCCCTTCCCCCCAGCGCTGCCTTAGGGAAGCTTCTGGGTGACCCTGGGGCTCCAAATGTCATTTGAAAGTCCCTGGTCTGGTCCAAGCTTCTCTTTTGCAGATGAAGAAGCTGGGGCCCAGGGTGAGCAGTGATTTGCCAAAGGTCACACAGCAAGTTGGTAGCAGAGCCAGGACTGGAGCTGGAAACGGGGCCCATGACTCCTAACCCTTGTGGCTTCCAGCTCTTCACTGAAGGCAGCCAACTGCCCACCCATGGTTCTGGACTCGTCTAACCCTCTCCAGCCGACTCTCTGGCTCTCCTGTGTGGAGGGACCTGGCAATTGGGCCACCCTTTCCAGAAATGAGACCAAGACAGACACCTGAATTCCTGACCCTCTGGGACCAATCTGGACAGCTGTTTGAGACTCTCACTCTGAGTTCTCCCGGGTGACCTATCCACTCCCATAGCTGCCCCATCTATCTGCTAGGGCTCCCAGATCTACTTCCTGGGGGCTCCTCCTGAGTTCCCAATGCCTCTGGGCTCGTCCAGAACCGCCCCCAAGACTCTAGGTCCAAACCTGAATCTCTCTCCCTCCAGATCTGCTCTTCTTCCTGCTTCTGGCAACATTACAGGCCCTGCCATGCACTCCATCACCAGCCCAGGAGCCCAGACCCACTCTATCCCCTTCCTTCTAGCCTGGTTTACGCACCTGCGGGCTCCTCTGTGGCCCCTCCCCCTGTCCCCACCTCTGTCTGGGTTTAGCCCCCTCCCCCAGTGTCTCCAGCCTCTTCCAGGCTCCCTACGTGCAGTTCTGCCCCCTCCAAGAGCACACACCTTCCAAAGTCAATCTGAGCCTATCACCTGCCTGCTGACAAGGATCCTTCGACGGCCCCTCATTCCATAGGATAGAATCCGACCCCCTCGGAGGCTGTGTGAGCTGCTCCCGCACCCGCCCCCCGCCCCAAGGCTGGCCCGACTCTGCTTTGCTCCAGCCGTCCTGACCTCCCAATGCACCTTCATCTTTCTTGTCTGGCTGGAACAATGTTTCTCCAAGTGTGGCCTGAGGGCCACCTGCTTCCCCATCCCCCAGCATGTTGCAGACTCCTGGGCAACCGCCCTACCCAGATCTGCCAAGAGAGAGTCTCTGTATTTTTAACAGAGATGCCATGGGGCCTGTGCACTCAATGCCGAGGACCACTGCTCCAGGCAGAACACCCCCGTTCTCCCTGCCCCAGGCCCCCGCCTTCTCCAGCTCGGCAAGGCATCGCCTGCCTGCCCCCCACTCTCCAGGCAGAAACCCGCTGTGACTGGGTGTCTCCTCCTCTGGGCCATGAGCTCCTTGTGGTCAGTGAGCCCGTCTTCTCCTACGTGGATGCCCAGCGCCGGGCAGAGAGAAGGGGCTTAGGTAGCGAGAACAGAATGAACGCCTGCCCGGCGAGCTCTGACCACCTGGCCCAGGACCAGGAGGGAGTCAGCGCTGGGCTGGGGACAAGCCACAGCTCTTCTGGAAACCCGAGAAGCTGCTCCCCCGCCCCTGCAAGTTGCACGTGCCCTCCTTCCCTTCACCTCCTGTAGGAGAGAGGAGGCCTGTTGGGGCCTGGGGTACCTAGGGCCTCGTGAGAGCTTGGAGCAGTGATGTTTAACACCCAGCTCTCCAAAAAATGTTTGCAGGCAGACCTACGTAAGTTTATTATAAGTTTTACTGACCTGAAGGATGCGTGGCACACAATTTACAAATACAAATTCCATATAGCCAGTCGATCATCCCAGAAATCAATATGTTCATTGATTTTTTGCCTCACTGTTTATCTGGAGCCCACCTACGGCTGCAACGACAAATGAGCGTCGTTCCAACTTGAATGTTTGTTGGTATTTTCGTTTAACAAATAAGGTGAAAGCGAAACAAGGAAAATATGGCAGAACTTCACTCACTCATCAGGGACCTGAGTGACTTCTTTGCTGACTTGGGTAATCATTTTTGAATACTGGGAGAATATTTCCTCAATATTCTGTGCTAGATAGCCACCTTGAATCCAAGTGAATGCCACGCAGCAGGCACAGAGAGGACAAGCTTTGAAGTTTATCTGCAGGACTCTTGCCTAAGCAATCAACAAAATAAATCATTAGCATTTCCTGACTAGGGCAGAATAAACACACCATCTCCAGCCAGTTTTGTAACACGATGTGGACGGAGCTGGGAAGAGTATTTCTACTACACAGATACGACAGATATGAATTACCTCAAGGGCACAGGCATAGTCAAACGTAGTTTAAAAAAAAAAGTGGTGAGTTTTGCGTATTTATCACCTTTGTTTTAAATTTAATTTATTTAAGTTTATAGAGTCCAATTCTTAAGAGCAGCCATGTTTAACAACTGACTTAGAACAACTTTCCTTTCCTGCCCCTGAGGCCGTGCGGACCAGCTCCCTTCTCGTCACCCGGGAGAACTGAATGTGACCTGTCATAACCCACCAGGCCACCGGACGGGCCAGTCCTGGCCCCTGCCCTCTAGTCTAGGCTGCGGGCTGCCAGAGGTGGGATCCTCTGTGAGCCTCAGGTTCTTCATCTGTCGGGGGAAAATCATGGCCGCCATCTCTCAAGGTGTAGGGAGGATTACAGGCCCCCCGTATCCCTTCTCCAACGAGCTCCACAAACTCACGTGCTAGCTCACGGGCATCACCCCCCCCAAATACACACGGCACCTCACACGTACCACACACATATTCTGAGCCCACACACTGCCCCCCCTTCCAAGCCATACCACACGCACTAACACGTTGGCCCCTCCTCCATCACGCACGGACAAGTCTGCGTGTCCACAGCCGCCTCCCATGTATTACCTCACACTCCATGTACACACCTGCGTCCAGCTGGGTCTCACACACGCACCCATTACCCACCTACCCAAACCACCGCACGATACTCACACACGCATATGGACGTGAAATCCCTTCACACACCCGCACCAAGTACCTATTGCCCCCCAACTCAATGGAATTCAAGTGGCAGCGGATACCTTCCCTCCCCACCACACGGCCCCCGTCACTCCCAACAGACCGCACACAGCTCCTGCCCTCCACAAAACACACACACACGCCACGCAGACATATGGGCCATGGCCTACCTCTGCTTCTCTTCACACTCGCGTATCACAGGCGCCCATACAGGCCACTGCATCCATGGAGCTCTCACACTCAACACGTTCCTGTGTCACCCCTATGTTCCAAGACAGAAGACCCCTCTGCCAGCCCCTAACCCACCCCTGGCTCCAGCAGCGTGAGGGGGATCCAGGCAGCAGGAGGTGGGAGAGCTGGAGTGAGCTTCCCTGGGGTGACAGCTTGCTTCCCTGGAGGTCAGGCTCTGGCCCGAGATGCAGCGGAAATAAGAGGACTGGGTGAGGGGGTGAGGAGGTGAGGGGGGCGGGGATGGGACCAGGACTGCTGGCTGAACACCCTGGTTTCCTTTAGGCCCAGCCTCAGGCACCGTGAGGGGCTCCAGCAGCCCACCTCCTTGCTGCTCTCCCCAGGATCCCCACCCCCAAACAAAGCAGCCCCAGCTGCTTCTGGAAGCTCCTCCTACACCCACAACAGCAGGCCTCTGTGGGGGTATGTGGGCCTTGTTCAGGGTGCAGCGAATGCTGAGCTCAGGCTCTTCTGGCGTCATGGAAGGGACCAGAAGGCAAGAGACACAGGATCCTGGTGGGGAGCGGCTGGTAGGATGACAAACAGGGAAGTCAGGGCTCCCAACTACAAACCCCACGGATGCTCTCAGAACTGCAGGGCATGTCCCCTTCCTGCATCTTGCCAGACCGAGGCCTGAGCAGAGGCACATCCTGTCCCTGGCTGTCCCTACTCCCAGCCCCAACTGAGGGTCAGGGCCTGTCCAGTCCCTCTGACCATCATCCTGCACTGTCCTTGCCTCCCGGCCCACCAGCAGCATAGGGGAGTCCTGGGGTGAGGGCTCTGTTCCTGCCCTCGGCACCCCAGTGTCCATGTGGCCTGGGTGGGGGCCTCCCTCCTGGACCGCCCCATCATCTGAGGAAGGAGGAGCCAGCATCCAGCCTCCAGCAGCTGCCAGCTGGGCTCCAAGGTCCACGACGGGCAGACGCCAGCCCTTCTGTCCGGCACTTCCAGCTCACTCTGAGAGCGGCCTCGGCCTGGGCCCTGAGAGACACACGAAAGCCATCACAGTGGCACACTGCCCCTTCCTACAGCACCAGCCAGCAAGGATCCTGAGTGACGGACCAGGCCTAAAAGGATGCTAGTCGGGTGGGCACCTCCCTCTTTAGAAAGTGTGTGCTTGTTCTCATTCTTGTGCATCCGCAGGCTCTCTCTCTCTCTCACACACACACACACACACACACAAAGACACAGACGCAGAC
This sequence comes from Potos flavus, assembly GCA_028534135.1. NCBI lineage: Eukaryota > Metazoa > Chordata > Mammalia > Carnivora > Procyonidae > Potos > Potos flavus. The sequence continues at coordinate 53,376,037 of CM052884.1, read as the reverse complement.
ACAGACGCATGCACACTTGGGCCCAGAGACAGGTCATCCTAGCCCGGCCCCACCCTAGCCTGTTTTCTCTGGACTCTGCATCCTGGTCCTCCTGGAAGGCATTGCTTTCAGGTCTCCATGGCAACAGCAGTTGGGTACCTGATTGATGAGTTACAAGTCCTTCCCGCTGTCTAGCCCGGGGAGTTTCCAGGGGACACAGGCTGGGCATCTAGGTCTGGGCTCCAGACTTGGCTTGGCCGTGACTCCTCTCTGGCGTGGGAGACTCCTCTCTGGCGTGGGAGACTCCTCTCTGGCGTGGGACAAGTCCCTAACCCCCTGGTGTCAGTGTCCCCAGCGCTCAAGGAGGGCAAGGCTATCCTCTGACCCTTTGAGCTCTGACACACTGACTCTAAATAATTCTCCTACATATCAGAAACATCTGGTTAAAAAGATAACATCAAGAGATCTCACTTACAAAAACAATAGAAGACATAACAGATCCTGGGAAACTTCGTAAGAAGCATCCCAGACATACACAAAAACGCACTAAAACACTAATGAAACAAACTTGAAATCTTACCTATACAAACACCAATGATAAAAAGAGATGCCCGCTCTGTTCCTATATACTCTTGTAATTTTGTCAAATCAGTTTATAGATTCGATGCCATTCTAATCACAAGTGCGGTAGGATTTGTTTTTAATGGGACAAATTTATTTCAAAATTCATCTAGAAAAATAAGTCAATTTTCCAACATAACCAAGAAAAGGTGCTAAGAGAAAAAGAATAAGGACTTGCCACACCAGCTACGAAAGTGCACCATGAATCTGAAATAAAACAGCGGCACTGGCTTGGGAATGACCAACAGACGAATGCAATGTGGAAACAGACCCACATCTGCAGAAGAAATTGGGTTATGATAAAGATGGCCTCACGAAATGCTGACGAAATGCTGCACTATTTAGTCAATGGTTTCCAGATCAACTTGCTACCCACCTGGGGGGACGACAGTTCTATCCCTCCCTCACGTCACATACAAGAACACATAACAGATGGGTTAAAGATGTATTGTAAAAAACAAAAGACGAGAAGACTACAAGTAGAAAATGTTGGAGAATATTTTTCGTGTGTAGGAGCTTTTCTAAGTATGTTCCTAAATCCATACAGATTTTATTAGGTTAAAGACAACAGTTTCGTGTACGGCAAGAGATGCTATGCAGGGAACTAAATATAAAGCCGACAAACAGCACTGAGGGAGGCAGTGTCTGGGGGAGGTGTGTCCTCATGGGTAGTCTTTCTGGAAGGAAATGCGATCCTATGAACGCACCAAAGACCTTTAATGAATATCTCTGAGGCAGTCATTCTTTTTGAGGTAGGTATTTCACTTCCCGGAAGCTATTCTAAGACCGGTATCAGGTGAGTATGGAAATTTACATACAAAGATGACCATCATGGAGGATTCTGAAATTCTTGAAATGACCCAAATAGGAAAATGGTTAAACAAATTTCAGTAAGTCCATAAAAAGAACCACGATATAGCCGTTAAAACAAAATTCATCTAATGTTTAATGATATGTAAAAACATGTTACGTGAAAAATTTAGAGAACAAAAGCTACACGATATTAAGATATGCACACACAAACATATGTAACTGCCACTTGTGAACAAACTCATACATGTTTCAGATAACACCTAAAAAGATTTTTTTTCCCAAAATAGTACCTTAAGAGAATTGAAACCCATTTTTTTTTTTTTTTTTAAGTAGGCTCCACACCCAGCATGGAGTCCAACGCGGGGCTCGAACTCATGAACTGAGATCAAGACCTGAGATGAGATGAAGAGCCGGGCGCTTAAACACCTGAACTACCCAGGAGCCCCTGAAACTCGTTTTTTTAAATGAACAATTTTCTGAAGTAAACACAACCCAAAACAACCTTACTTTTGGCATCTACTCTGCAAAGCCCACAACGCCACTCGCCCTGCCCCACTCCCTACTGTTCCCAGCACAGCACCAGGGACTAGCTCTGGGCACCAGTTACCTGAGGCTTCCTTCCTGACCCTGACTTGAAGCTTTTCCTCTGTGATAACAGCCTTTCTTTGAAGACTATTCTTGCAAAGTTCATAAAAACGCGTCCTCCCCCAAAATACCAATGCCATTGGCAGAACAAGTAAAAATTAAATGGCTGAGAAAAGCATGGGAAGAAAGAGCTAAGAGAGAGAATGGCAGCAGAGCATATATTTTCTTTAAGTCCAAGATAGGCAGAATTTACTTTTAAGATGACAGACTTCACTGAAAGGGAAAATAACGTATGACTTTAACTGGGCATTTCTGCTTTATGGTTTACCTTACTCATTTTCTTTTTTCTTTTTCTTTCTTCTTTTTTCTCCCTTAACGAACTAGGGCTTTGCAGGATGGGCACGTAAGTAAAAGATTAAAAAGAAATGCATTGGGGCACCTGCATGGCTCAGTCAGTTAAGCGCCTGCCTTTGGCTCAGGTCATGATCCCATGGTCTTGGGATCGAATCCCGCATTGGGCTCCTTGCTCAGCAAGAAATCTGCTTCTCTCTCTATCCTTTCCCCCTGCTTGTGCTCGCTCTCTCTCTGTCAAATAAATAAATAAAATCTTTAAAAAAAAATGAAGGAAAAGATGTTCAATTTTATTATTCACTGGGAGATACGATTCCAAGAGGGCACACTCACCAGAACAGCTAACATAAGACAGGAAAAACCAAAGTTTGGTGAGGATGTGGAGCAAACCAGCCTCATGCACTGCTGGTGAAAGGGTATGGGTAGAACCATTTTGGAAAACTCTGGCAGCATCTACTAAAGCTGAACGTAAAACTCAGCAATTGCACGCCTGGGTACCTGCCCCACGGAAATGCACACACGTGTGCACCCAAGGACATGGACAAGCCTGTTCCTAACAGCACTAGGTCATGACCAACAAATACTTCAAAATTCCGAAATGCCATCAACAGTAGGACGGATATATAAGTTGTGCTATAGTCGCACAATTAAATTCTATACAGTGATGATAAGTGAACTACCATGTAACTATATACGTAACACAGATGGATCTCCCAAATATCATTATGAGCAAACCAAGACACACTCAAATCGGAAATGATGAATTATTCTATTTTCATAACTTCTGAACGTGAGCAAAATTTATCGATGATGTTAGGAGCCAGGACAACTGCTTTGGGAGGAGACAATTACCAGAAGTGGCTCGAAGTGAGCTTCGAGGGTGCTGGCAACATGCCATTCCTTAGTCTGGGTTTTGTTAACATGACTATATTCAGCTGTGAAAATGCATTATAACTTGTGCACTAAAAATCTATGCTTTTTAAGAAATTTATTTTTAATTTTAAGTAAGCTCTGGGCCCAACGTGGGGCTCGAATTCATGACCCTGAGATCAAGAGTCTCATGCTCCACTGACTGAGCCAGCCAGGTGCCCCAGTTTGTGCTTTTATATATACTGTATATGCTTTGAAAAGTTAAAAGATAGAACTAAAAAGTTAACAGGAGTTATCTCTAGGTGTTGGCTTTATAGGTAATCTTATTTTTCTACCCTATATTGTTTCATGTATTCCAAATTTACTACGGTGTTATAAAAAATGTTTTAATCTTATTTTACAATATATATTCATGCCACATGATACCACCACGCTTCTAAAAAACGGTGTTGGGAAGTTGGCCTTGGCAAGAAGCTACCAATTCTCTTCCTAAGGAGTATCTACTTCCTTTCTTCTGAGCCTGGGACAGTGGTTCCCAAATCTGTCTGGACATCGGAGTCAACGGGGTAGCTAATTAAAAATTCCGATTCTGGGGCCCCGCTCCCAGAGACTGGGATTCAGTTGGTCTAGGATGGGCTCCAATAATGGCATCCCCCAAGCTCTAAAGTACTGGGACTATGCGCCAGTGTCTGAACTGTCGCAGCTTCAGCTCCCCCTGCTGGACAGGGGCTGGGAAAGCCTGACTGGGGCACCCACAGTCTCCCTTGGTTGGCCTGGGAAAGGAGAACTAGGCCCTAGGATTTGGGAGCTTCCTGGGAGAGAGACAGCTCGGAATGCCCAAGGTAGCCCTGCTTCAGCCAGATTACAGGACAGAGAACACAGCAAAGCCCTTAGGATCGCAGATAAGGAGTTAAATAGACAAGGACTCAAATCTGGCTCTGTAACAAGCTCCATGACCTTGGGCTTAACCGCTCTGAGCCTTAGCCGTCTCACAGGAATTCTAACACCTATTTCACAGAATTATGAGTACGAAAGAAGATAATGTATGTAAAACACTTAACACAAAGCCTGGCACGTAGTAAGATCACAAAGTTAATAGTAATGATACATGCTATGTGTAACGATTATGCAATACTCACTACTTATGGTATTACTACATTTGCACATTATGTTTAATATTAAATATAAGTATATAGTGTTACATATATAGTATAGAGAGATGTATTGATACTGAATACGGATAGTCCAAATTATAGAAAATCGGATGTTGTGATGATTGTTTTAGGAAATACACTTTTCGCTTATTATGGTCTCCTTTTGCAGATGCTATAAATCAAAATTCATTTATTCATTCATTCAATCAACAGAAATTAAAGGTACAATCTTCGAAAATTTGCCTCACCAGTTATATGACAAAGTGACCTTGGGCAACTTACTTGTCCACTCCATGATCTAGTTTCTGCATTTGCAAAATGAGAATGGTAATAGCATCCACTTCAGAGGGTGGTAGTTACTATCATATGAATCCGTGTAAATGGCCTAGGAGCATCTATGGTGTGTGGGAAGTCAATTTCATCTGTTATTATCCCTTCAACAGTTATGTATGAGTGCTTCCTGTGTATATGCGCTGCCGGCTGAGGACACAACGAGAAAGACAGACATGGTTCCTGCTTATAATGGAGATTATCGAATCACAGCAAAGTATATTCTTTTGTAAGTGGCTGAGCAAGTGGCACATTTCCAGCAGAGTTACACCGTGTGGCTGCACAACCCAGTCATCAAAGCCCTTCATCATACCCTATCCTAAAATCTCTTCTTGATAAGAATTTTCTGTGACACATCAGGCTTCCTGTGGCACAGTTTATGACCCTCGTGCAGGGGAAGGCTCTGCTGAGGAGCCAAAAGCCCAGCCACCCCAAGACCCTCCATGGGGCTCAGCCTGCACTGGCTGGGATGATGTTGCAAAGCTCTCTAGAGCTATTACAGACTTACTCCATGTAGGAAAGAAGGCAGAAGAAAATATGACTATAATGAGGAGAAAAATGGAAGATGTAGCTAAGACCCAAATCAAACTTCTGGAGTTGAAAAACATAATATTTTAAATAAAAAAATACACTATGTAAAGTTAGATACTGCAGAAGAAAAGATTATGAATTCAAAGACACAGCAATAGAGATATTCTAAAATGAAGTTCAGAAAAAAAGTGCTGAGAAAAGAAGTTATCAGTGAATTGTGGAACAATATCAAGTTGTCCAATACACATGTAATCGGAATTCTAGGGGGGAAAAAAGGAACTGGGTGGGGGAGGCAGAAAAACATATTTGGAGAAATAATACCCCAAAACTTTTAAAATTGGATGAAAACTGTAAACCCACAAGTCCAACAACTTCAAAAGACTTCGAACAGAAGAAATATAAAGAAAACTACCCTGAGATATCTCATGATTAAATTGTTGAAAACCAGTGATAAAGAAAAAAATCTTAAAAGCAGCCAGAAAAGGGGAAGGGAACACACAGCAAACAGGGATAAAGAAAAGAAAGGCAGCACGCACCTCATGAAACAATGCAAACCAGAAGACAGCGTGGCAACATCTTTACAGTACTGGGGGGGGGGGGGAGCCCTGTCAATTTTAATTCTATTTCTGGTCAAAGTATATTTCAAAAAGGAAAGCAAGATAAAAACTGTTTCATACAAATAAAATCTGAGAGAATGCATCACCAGCAGATCAGCACTATAAGGAATGTTAAAATAAGTCCTACAGGGAAAAGAAAAATGATACTAGAGGAAAATTTACATATACATATGAAGAACATTGGAAATGGCAAATATGTCAGTGCCCATGAAAAGTTTTACTCACTTAAAAAAACCCAAAACAAAACCCTGAATCCAGCAACATATAAAAAAGGATTATACATCTTGATCAAGTAGGACTTATTCCGGGGATGCAAAGGTGCCTTATCTAAAAATCAGTCTTAATACGATATACAGCATCAGTAGAAAAAAAGGAGAAAACCACATGATTTTCTAGTAGATGCAGAAACAGCATTTGAAAAAATTCAATACCTCTTAACGATAAAATCATTCAACAAACCAGGAATAGAAAGGGATTTCCTCAACCTGATGAGAGGCACCTATGAAAAACCAAAAATTGAAAACATACTTAATAGTGAAAGACTGAATGCTTATCTACCTACCAAACTTATCTAACCCTAAGATCAAACCAAGGATGCTCACTCTTGGTATCTGTTTGACATTGTACTGGAGGTTCCAGCTGAGATGATTAGGCAAGACAATAAAATAAAAGGTATCGGATTAAAAAGAAATAAAACTATCTGTATTCATTGATGACAAGATTTTGTATAAAGAATATCTAAGGTATCTACCAAAAAACTATTAGAACTAATAAACAAGTTCCACAAGCTTACAGGATACAGATCAGTTATATTTCTATACACCTGTAGTGAACGATCCAAAAAATGAAATTAAAAAAACAATTCAATTTGCAAGAACATCAAAAAGAATAAAATACTTGGGAATAAATTTTTAAAAAGAAACGCAAGACTCTACAATGGAAACTACAAACTTTTTTGAAAGAAAGTAAAGTAGACCCAAATAAATAAAAAGGCATCCTGTGTTTATGGATCAGAAGTTTAAATATTTTTAAGATAGTGATACTCCCCAAATTGATCTACAGATTAAACAGAATCTGTATGAGGATACCAGCTAGTTTTTCTGTCGGAAATTGACAAGCTGATCCTAAAAATCATATGGAAACTCAAGGGAGCCAGCATAGCCAAAACAATCTTTAAAAAGAACAAATTTGGAGAGCTCACACCGCCTGACTTCAAAAACTTACAACATAGCTACAATAATCAAGACTGTATGGTATTGGTATCAGGACAGACACATAAATCAAGGCAGTAAATTGAGAGTCCAGGAATAAACTCACATTTATAAATCAATTGATTTTTGGCAAGGATGCCAAGACCATATAATGGTGGAAAGAATAGTTTTTTCAGCAAATGGTGCTGGGACAAACTGAGTATCTAAAATGAGAAAGACTTGGCACCCTCTACCTCACACTCTATACAAAAATTAACTCAAAATGAATCAAAGACCTAAACATAAGCACTACAACTGTAAAACTCTTAAAAGGAAATGTAGGCAAAAATCTTTGTGACCTTGGATTAAGCAATGATTTCTTAGATATGACATCAAAAGCACAAGCAGCAGTAGAAAAAATAGATAAATTAGACTTCATCAAAATTTAAAACTTTTGTGTTGCAAAGGACACCATGGAGAAAGTGAAAAGATAAGCCACAGAATTCGATAAAGCATTTGCAAATCATTATCTGATAATGAACTTTTACCTAGAATACCTAGCAAATGGTTACAACTCAAAAAGACAACCCATTTTAAAAATGGGCAAAGGATCTGCATAGACATTTTTCCAAAGATATACAAATGGTCTGTAGGCATATCATTAGTCATTATTAGTCATCAGGGAAATATAAGTCAGAACCACAATGAGATACCACTTCACACTCACTAGGATAGCTATAATAAAAACCACAAATAAAACATTTATTGGCAAGGATGTAGAGAAATTAGAAACCTCATACATTGCTGGTAGGTATGTGAAATGGTGCAGCCACTTTGGAAAACAGTCTGGCAATTCCTCAAAAGGCTGAACGTTAGATTCCCAGAAGTTCTACTCCCAGGTAAATATCCAAGAGAAATGAAATGTGTCCACAGATTTTCACAGCAACATCATTTATAATAGCGAATCCAAATATCCATCAATTGACGAATGAATAAACAAAATGTGTGTGCCCATACAATGGAGTATTATTTAGCAACGAAAAGAATTGAACTATTGAGATGTACTACAACATAAATGAACCTTGAAAACATTCTGCTAAGGAAAGAAGCCAGTCACAAAGACCACATATTATGTGATTTCATTCATATGAAATGTCCATAATAGGCAAATCTGTAGAGAAAATAAGTTAGCAATAGCCTATGGCTGGGGGTGGGTAGAAGAAAGGGGAGTAACAGCTGATGGGCATGCAGCTTTTTTGGGGCAAGAGATAATTAAAATGTCCTAAGACTGATTGTAGTGATGGTTGCACAATCTAAAACCCATTGACCTGTGCACTCCATATGAGTGAATTGTATGCTATGTGACTTCCCTCCCAAGAAAAATGTTATTTTTTAAAGAAGAGACAATTGACGGTTTAAAGAGCAAAAAAAAAAAAAAAGGTATTGTTGGGTGTATATCATAGCTAAAAGCAAAATGCAGGACAATAGCTCAAAAGAAAGGAAGGAGGAATGAAGTGTACTGTTGTAAGGTTCTCAATGATACTCATGAATGGTATAATATTATTTTAAGGTTGAAGATGTATAATGTAAACCCTAAGCAACCACTAATAAAAACGAACAAAAAAAGAATTACGACTAATAAGCTAAGAATGGAGATAAAATAGATTCACCAACCCCCCTGTCCCCCCAATCTAAAAGAAAGCAAAAAAAGAAGACGACGGAACAAAGAACAAGTAGGACAAATAAAATACCAATGGCAAGATATCAACATTTAATGCTGTTATCAATATTGATAACAACATTAAATGTAAATGGTCTAAACACTTCAATTAAAAAATCAAACTTGTTATGTTACATGCTTTCTAAAAAAAAAAAAAAGACCTTTTAAAATGTAAAGTCAGGGAGATTAAGCATACAAGGATAGAAAAAGATATGCCATGCAAACACTAGTCGACAGAACGCCAGAGTGATTACACAGACCAACTGGAAATATTACCAGAGATGAAGAGCATTCCATATTAATGAAGGGATTAACTTCTTGAGGCGATATAACAACCTTAAATGTTTATGCACCTAAGAACAGAGCTTCAAAACACATGATGCAAAAGGTGATAGATCTAAAGAGAAAAAAATGAAACGGAGGAGAAATGTCTAGGTGGCAGCCCAGTCATCAGCTTAGAGATGGAAGTTGAAGCCGCAGCTACCAGTTAGATTAGCAGAAACAAGTGTAAGAAAGAAAAGACATCGGGACAGAATGCTGGGCCACTTCAGCACTGTCGGGGTGAACAGAAGAAGAAACTCTCAAGAAGCAAACAGAGAAATAACTATCAGAATAGGAGGTAGAAAAGGAGAGTGTGAGGTCATGGAACTCAAGGGAAGGGTGCTTCAAAAGGCAGAGTGTGCTCAGCTACATGGAATGCTGCTGAGATGAACCAGGACCTCCCAGGCTGTAGCAGGATTTTTGGAAAGGATCCCTGGGGACACGGGCATGAGAAACATGGGTGGAGAGCGGGAACAGAAGCCAGTGGATTGAGCAGGAGTTGAGGAGATGGAGATAATAAAACTAGATTTTGATTTCAACAGGCTTGACTGAGAAGAGTAGGAGACGGTTGTAAAATCAAGGTATTTTTGTTTTGTTTAAGTTACAATTAAAGGGGCCAGGAGACAAGGGGGAGACAAGGATCCAGGGGACAAGGAATGAGCAACGGAAGGGGGTTCTTGGGTGGAGGTCGAGGGGAGAGTTACCAGACCTCCAGTGGAGAGGCTAACTGGAAGAGGGACATCCATCTCTCAGTATAACGGGGCCAGAGGCATGGATGGCCATGGATGCAGGTCAGTTTGGAGCCCAGGGCAGAGGTTAAAGAAATTACCTCCTGGTAAGTTTTCTTTTCCTTGTAAAGAGAGAGTCTAGGTCAGCTGCTGGGAGTGAGTGGTGTGGGGAAGCTGTGGTGTGGAAAAGGAGAGGGGTATGTGAGAGCTCTGAAATAGCTGGGGGGGGGTGCGATTGGGGTAGATGTAGACAGTGGGACTGCTGGGGGCTCAGCTGAGGCTACGGACCACAAAGTTGGACGAGTGTCCATTCATGAAGGGATTCCCACCCCCCATCTCAGCCCTATAATAAGCCAGGACTGGAGAAGTCAGGCAGTCACCGCGTTCTAGGGGTGGGGTGGGAGGCTCCGGGCCGAGGTTGTGAATGGTGAGTAGTTCAGGTAACAGCCCATAGTGTCCAGGTTGGAGGGGAGCAAGAGCTGATTCGGGGTCAGGGGAAAAGTAAGAGGCAGGAGCCTGAAGGTTTCTGTGAACAGATATGGTGGAGGCAAGAGAGACCGAGCACATAAGAGGTACACGGAGACTAAAACTTCAGAGGGGGAATGGTGTTAAATGATGACCAGATCATGGTCATGGGTTGCTGAAACAGACATGACGGCTGGTGAGTTGAAGACAACAAGTAACGCAGAGGCCAGGGTTTGGAGGGGCTGTCCTCGCAGACATGGAAGCTACTGGTATGATGGTAGAACCTAGGACAAAAACTCTGACAAAATTCTTTGGCTGTACCTGGATCATCTAACTTTGCCCTTAATTATGACTCTTCCCAGCCTGCAGAGATATAGCCTTTTACCTCGGCCTTCATCCCTGAGGCTGCCTGGCTCCTCACCTCCCTTCTCCATCTAGTTACAGCCTCGTGTGCCCTTACGGGACTGGCCACGTGTGAAACATCATGCTCCTTAGTATCATCTTGAATTACATAGTTTTTAAGGGATACCGGCAGAGCCTTTAAACATGGAAGCGCCGGAGTGGTGTTGAGAGCCCGAGGTATGAGGCACCGATTCCCAGAAACCCAGGGTGGCCAGGAGCGCCCACCAGCGAGCCCTCAGCCGGATATACAGTCACAGTATGCTCCGAGCCTCCGTCCACAAGAAGCAAGGTCATAACCAAAAGACCACACAGTCCCAGTAAGCCCCTTGATTCCCATCCAGCGCGGCTGGCTCCCTGGCCTGCAGTGAAGAGGAGACTTGAGCAGGGGGCCTGGGTTCTAGTCCTGACTCTGCCATGAACTTGCAGTGTGACCCTGCCCTGAGGCCTCGGTTTGCCTGTTCAACAAGGGCAGTGGGATCTCAGACTCTCGCAGCCTTGATGGCCTACGGGTGGTGGGTGGAGGAAGGGGACGCTCATCAGCTCGCAGCGCTCAGAAGGCACGAGCTGCAGAAGACAAACGAGCAGAAGTCTTCAAGCTTCATGAGAGTCATACGCAGAGGCAACCCTGTGGGGTTCACTCCCTGCACCCCTCCTCCTCCTCCTGCCGGAGAGCCCCTGAAGTCAGCTCAAGCGGCACCCCCGTGCCTCCCATCTTTCTCTTCATGAGATTTTCTTGAGGCTGAAAGGTCAACCGGGTTTGAGGCTCTGTGTTGAAAAGGAGAACACAGGAGGCCCCAGCCATGCGGCCATACCAGAGACCCATGGCTCTCCACAGAGCTTCCCTTTCAGGGCGCATTCATCACAAACGCCACCAGAAGCCCAGGACCAACACCCACGAGAGTGCCAGATGCCCCCGTATTTCTCTGGCCTGGTCCCTGGAAGGCAGGCAGAGTCCTCAGGTACCAGGAACCCTCAGCACCCCATGCTGCAGCTGGTGAGGGGACCCCATCATGTCGCCTCATCTGTACCCAGGACTGAGCCCCCTCCTTCACAAAGTAGCTGTTGCTGCCTATCCTTTGGGCCAGTGATACATTCTAGGGTCCTTGACATCGGTGAAGAACAAATGAGGTCCTGTCAGGAGTCTTGGCAAAGACCCACTCTGTGCCTGTAGAAGACAGGCTCGGGTTGCCAGCCCGGTGCGGGTAGCATGAGGGGCCGGGCATGTGGACAGTGGGAAGGAACTCCCTCAGTGGTCCCGGGGCACAGCTTGAGGACACCTCCTCTCTGGGGAAGGCCTGGCCAAGAGTCCCAGGATAGGCTGGAGAGCAGAGCCCGGGACTCTGGCGACTCTGGGCAGCACAGCCTGGCTGGAGCAGGGCTGAAGGACCACAGAGGGATCTAAGAGGAACAAATCAAAGTTCTAAGAGCCATAGGGAGTACGGCCTTTGCCTGGGGCCACCCCTCCCCTGGGCCCCATTTCACACACACCCCCAGCACGTACGGGGTCCACGACCACTGAGCTGCCCATGTCCTCCCCTCCACCTCCCTGCAGTCTGTGGATGGCCCTCTCCCAGCCAGCACTCCCTCCTCCCCTGCCAGCTCACCGAGCGATCTCCCTTCCTTCCTTCCAGTACTTCCTCCTGGTTGTTCTCCTGAGGGGGAAAAGAAGGGGTGACTCCATGCCCTTGTCACCTCACTTCTTCATTCCTGCCCTGTGCCTGCCCAGACCGTGGTCACTCCAGGCCTCGCTCAGGGCCTTGGTCTTGGCCACTTCAGCTGGGAAGCCAATGGGATCAGGACGGAGGGGCTCTGGGACAGCAAGCTGGCAGCCCAGAATGAGGACAGTAATGAGCGGAGCCGGGGACGACGCGGGGGGGCCAGGCGGAGACTGGGAGGAGGAGCCCACCAGAAGAGACAGAGGGCGGGAGTGCGGAGCTGCCGAGGGCCGAGGCCTCGCTCCCGTGGTGGGGGAAACCCCTCCGATCTGGGGCAGGAGGAGGAGTAGAGCCTCCCTGCCCACCTGTCTAGAGCCTGAGGCTGTGGGAGGACTGTGGGACCCCATGTGGTGACGGGGAAGGGGTGAGGTCGATGACGGTGGGTGGGCGGGACGGACCCAAGGGTGGGATCCTCAGGCTAAAGGCAGGGGTGCCGAATGCTTACCGATCTCTTCGGTGGCCCTGTTTCAGGGGCCCGGGCTTCCTGGGTCGCGTTGAATGCTGAGATCCCATGGGCCAGGGAGTGCCTCCTGGGAATAAAACCCCTGTCTCGGCAAAAGGGTGCAAACCCAGGAAGAAACCAGAGGCTCCTGCCCTCCATGGCAGCCCAGACTGGGGGGAATCCGGAGGCCGGTGCTGCTTCAGGCTGCACACGAGGACCTGGAGCCTATTGCCATTCCTTCTACTACTCAGCTCCCCACCGAGGCTGCCACAAGCCACCTCGTGTCTCCCTCCATCACCGTGGCAACGGTCACACTAACAACCACCACCACGGATTCACGGGGACGCAGAAACCCTCTCTGCTGGTCACGGGCCCCCTCCCAAGCCCTTCAGGACCAGCCCGAGTCCCCAAGGCCTCAGTGGCCGCACCACTCAGGGACACCCAGCTGCTCGTTTCCACGGCAGCACAGAGACCCTGTATGCCTGCATCCGTGGTTACTATAGCAACGCAGGCAGAGCCAGGTGCACGGAGGACAAAGTCCCCATCTAGAGGAACCGCAGCCAGAAAACGCATTCGCTGCTGCTCTCTGTGGCCTACCCTGGGCTGGAAGCAGGCTCTGGGCTGGTGCGTCTTTGCGAGACTGATGGGGGACCTAGGATTTCCTCGTCTGTGTGCTCAGCCTCTTGTCCTCCCACTCCCCCTGAGAGGCGCCCGAGTGGTCCTTCCCCTCACAGGGCTTCACTTCCCCCTTTTTTTTTTGAGAGAGAGACAGAGAGGAGAGAGGGGGAGAGAGAGAAAGAGAGCACGTACATGGTGGGGAGAGGAAGAGGGAGAGAAAATCTGAAGCAAGCTCCACACCCAGCACAGAGCCTGACGTGGGGCTCGACCTCACACCCCTGAGATCATGATCTGAGCCCCAGTCAAGAGTCGGACGCTAACTAACTGAGCCACCCAGGTGCCTCCACCTCCCACAACCCACGAATGTCCACGCCTGCATGGTGGGCCCACTCCTCTCCTAAACTCCAGAACCCCCCATCCACCTGCTCTCTGGACACATCCCCCTGAATGTCCCACACAGCTGATCACACTGAGGTGTGCTGCTTAGGACTTCCTGTGAGTCTTTTTTTTTTTTTTTTAAAGATTTTATTTATTTATTTGACAGAGAGATCACAAGCAGGCAGAGAGGCAGGCAGACAGAGAGGAGGAAGCAGGCTCCCTGCTGAGCAGAGAGCCCGATGCGGGGCTCGATCCCAGGACCCTGAGATCAGGACCTGAGCCGAAGGCAGAGGCTTTAACCCACTGAGCCACCCAGGCGCCCCAGGACTTCCTGTGAGTCTTATCGTCTAGATACCATTGATCTTATCTATTCCGTCTCTGTGAGGGACACAGCAGGCCCCCAAGGCGCCAGCACAGCTTCCTGCTTTTTCCTTCCACCTTCCCTGCCCAGGCTCGCAATCATGAAGCCCTTTTGATGTCAGCCAGCCAGAGTCTGTCCACTCCCTTCCCTAGGTCCACATCCTCAGGAGGGCGTCCCTGTTGCCCAGATCTTGGCTTCAGGTTGGTCTGCCTCCAATTTGCTCCCCTCAAGGCCCTCCTCCACTGGCACCAGAGTAACAGTTCTAAATGCAAATTTGATCCTGTCTCCAGACCCTGTTAAACCCTTCAGAAGCTCCCACTGCCTCAGGACAGAAGCTAAGCCGATGTGCTCTGCCCAAGTCCTGAGGGCCCCTCCAGCCCCCCTTAGACCAGGCGCCCACGCTAACTTCTGTTACATCACCTCTCCTCCCTCCCCTACCTCCACCACCCCACTTCTTCCCCTTTCTTGCCCGTCCCTGGCCGTGTTCTCGCAAAAATGATACCCAGACTTTCAATGAGGTGCCTAGATCGATAATGAGGAATCTTTGGGATGTAATTTCAAATTTCTGAGGGGAAAATGATGTCTAGATGCAAACCCGGACATTGCTGACCCCACTCTGACTAGATCTGAAAACCTCGGCCCCTAGAGGTCTGCCCAGCAGACAGACAGAGACTCATGGAGACACCGTAAGTGGCCACAGAGGAGACGCAACTCTCATGGGCTCTGGAAAGCAGGAGATCCCAGACTGTCAGCTGAGAGGGCACCTCAACCCCTCCCCGTCATGTCACAGATGGAAAATCAGGCCCAGAGGGAGGACGGTCAAAGACAGGTCTCCCAACTCTCTGCCCATGGTTCTCTCCAAAGCCTGTGTGAGGAAGTGAGCACGTAGGGTTCGTGTGCAAATGTGCGGCAAGGGGCAGTTTCCAGGTAGGGGAGCATATGTGTGTGCCCGTCTGGAACTAGAGACCTCACCCCTCCATCTCTCCTAACTTCTCTTTCAGATGCCTTCTGTCCTACAGCGGGCGGGCAGAATGGAACTTTCCAGTCAGAGGGCATCTCAAACCCACGCTCAGGTCAGTACTTCCTCAAACACAAGGTCCTCCTGTTCTCCTTCCCGCTCAAGTTCTCTGGTTTCTACACTGGTCCGGACAGGAAGGCGGGGCGGGGGGGGTGGGGTGGGGGAGTGGCTTCTGGACACTCTGCTGGAAGTCACACTCGGCGTCACACCCAGAGGCAGGAAGTCCTTTGGAAGCTAAGCTGATGGACAGGTGATAATGAAACCCCTCCATGCACATTTCCAGCCTCAGTGCGCTCACTTCTTCTAGAGTGGTCCCTCCATCTCGGCCGTTGGCGATTTCTTCTTCACTTCAAGCCCAAATACACTTCCCCTTGGTTCCAGTTCTGTCCTCCAGAGCCCCACAGAGCATGACTTCTCCATTTGTCATGATGCTTTGCAGGTCAAAGCACTGTTACATAGGTTAGCTCTTACCAGTGAGCACAGCCCTCTAGGGAGGGCACGATCATCCATATTTCCCACAAGAGGAAACTGAGGCCCAGAGAGGAAGTGACTTGCCCGGGAAGTGGCAAAGCAGGCGCTGGGTGACAGACCGCCAGGCCGGGTGACAGTGTGCCAACTCTGTGGTGCTGTGGAGGCCTGGGAAGGGAGCTCGCAGGAGTGCTTCTGGCACGGTTCCTCTGAGACCCTCGGGCCTCCTCCAGGGACAGCAACTGCACACTGAGGGGCTGAACTTCCTGGCTCTGGACCTTGACATGACAATGGCCCAAGACCCAGAGAGAACTGGGCATCCTGGGCACCCCTTCCACGTCGATCTTCCTGAAATGCCTGTTTAGCCCTGAGGCAAGCTGAGCCCGGCCTGGGGTGAGGGGAAAGGGCATGGGGAGGGTGGGCAGCCTTCCGCACAGCGGGGCCTCAGCTCACAGCTTCTGCTCCGCAAAAGGAAAGCCCTTCAGGGAAGCAGATCTGACCTCTGCAGAAGGCTGGTTAGCCAGCACGCACGCTTCCTTCAGCGCTCTGCCTCCCTGCCACAGACCGTCATGGCCTTCCTTTAGCCCCATGCTGTCCTCTCCCTGGGACAGATTCCAAAAGAGGGGACCCGCTCCCTCTCCACACACATGCAGCAGTGTGTGAGCTGCCTCTGAGATTCACGCATCAGGGACTCTGTCAGGCACGTGGGCACTTACCCAGCCCTGGCTGGACGCGATCATGGGACGGGGAGACCTAGAACTCCATGTTCTGTCCGCCCATGACTGGCAGTTACTGGCAGTTACCGTGGCAACCAGCGGGTCTCCCGGAGGGGTCTAAAGGCCGAAGCAGGTTCTGAGGGATGGAGGAGAGGATGGGCGCCAGGAAGGCCAGCCCAGGGTTGGGGCCCCACTCAGAGAGAAGCTGAGCCCTGACCAGAGGTAGCAGACAAGAAGAAACGGAGTAGGGGTTAGGGCCCAACAGGAAATGAGGGGGAGCTGAACCAGGTGCCAAAAGACTCAGCCATCAACATAATATTTCAAGTCGAATTGAACGCAAAAATACCCCCCATTCACACAACAACCAAATTTTAAACAATGACAGGGTTCTATGGGGGCGGCCAGAATCACTGTGAGGCAGTGAGGCCAAATCCTGCAGTCAAGGGTTGGATCCTCTATTTACATTTTGATTTCGTTCATTACGGATGTTTTTGCATTAATTTTGATTTTTCAAAATTATTGCATTGAAATCTTAGTTATGTCAACCACTGAGCTTTTCAGTCATCCCCTAAATTCTGTATCTGAGGTAAATAAAGGCCCCATGCACCTCACGCTAGTCTCGGGCCTGAAGGGGAGGACAGAGGAGTCAGGGGCAAGAAGGCCCCTGCTGCAGGTGGAAATACATCATAGGACAAGGAGCAGGGATTCCTCTCAGTTCTGACAGAGTCGGATTCAGACTTCCCGAGACCTGGCTACACGAAGACGGCCGATGAAGAGCCCACGTGCCCAGTGTGCCCATGGGCCCCTGCATGTGGGGGTGACAGTGACTCAGAAGATGGCTCCCATCTCTTGCCCTCCCTCAGGCTGGCTGCTTAGGGGAGGGGAGAAGGAGAAAGGGGAACGGGGAACGGAGGGGGCGAGGGGGCGGGCAGGGAAGAGGCTGGCAGTTCCCTGCGACAGGGAGCAGGAGCAGCAGATTAGCTGTAATTGCCTGAAGCTGAGAGAGGCTGTTGATAAATGTTACTAATAATCAACCTTCAGATCTGACACCCGGTTCAGGCTGGGATGACTGTTTTGAATGGAAATCGAACCCAAACCAGTAATTACCCCAGTGAACGATGCCAGTCTCACGGTGGAGCCTGTTCCAGGCAGAGATATGGCACCTGTGTGTGTCAGTCCATCAGGCAGAAGAGTCTGGAAGGGCCCCCTTCCCAGGGTCACACCCAAGAGCACAAGCTGGCCTGGCCTCTGCTTACTCAGTGGGACATGGTCTCCACCCTTCTTCCTAGGAACTGCGGCGGGTGAGGGACGCTTGACAACCATCCTTAGTCTCTAGGCAGGATCCAGACCTCACACCTCGCTTGCACTGTCCATCTGCCCTGGGGCTGGGTGCAGGTCCCTTGCTGACATCATCCCTAGCGATCAGGAGCAGTTGCTTGGGGGAGGGGGTGGCTGTCCTCCCCAACACAGATGCAGCCCTCCAAACCTCCATCTGGGACACTAGGACAACCACGCAGTTGAGCGCTGTTGGACTGGGAGGTTCCTGGAATGGCCCGAGCTGGGGCCAGGTGAGAGGGGCAAGGCCACCACACCGATGCTACAGTCTGTTCCAGCCCCTAGCTCTGTTCCTGATGAGCATGCACTTGCTCCCAGTGCCAGACAATGGCAGGTATGCCTAGAAACTCTCTCCAGAAACAAGCAGCCTCCTATGGCCCTAGCCTGTGTCCCCTGGGCATCTCTTCCTCCCTAGAGCCCCCCCTAGAATGCTGGCACCAACAGAACCAGACCAGAGGGGGAAAGGCTACTCCTGTCTCTGAAGCAGCTCTCCTCCCAGATACCTGGATCCCCCAGCCCCCACCCAGCTCCCCAGCAGGATAGCCAGGACACCCGGATAGGAAAAAAGCATTCACTAGATCAACTACAGTTGAAACTGTCAGGTGGAGCGGGCTCACGGCCCCCACCGCACCTAGTCTTGCACCAGAGGAAGGGGTAGTGTTCCTGTGCTCCCCCACTTCCCAAGGCTCAGGGCAAGAAGAGGGAGGGAGAGAGCAAGCCAGTCTCCCCGCCCCTCGTCACCCCCCGAGTCCATTCTCTCCAGCACACCTGCTCCAGCGGCGTGCAGGGATGGCAACACTCTCATGTCCATCACTCCCCCCCACACCCCCTCTCTGCTGTGCCCAGCCCTGTGCTCCAGAGACTAAGACAGCCCCTGCCTTCAGGGAGCCTTGGGGAGGATGAGGATAAGACGGTAATAATCACCGGGACTACAGGTCATCCCTAATAACCCCTTCTGACTCTCAGGTAAAAATGCCCCGAAGTTCAGAGTCTGGAGGTATCAACGAGCTGCCTCAGTGGGCAGACGGAGCTGGGCAGGCCTGATGGGATTCAGAACGTGGGGGCCCACAGCCTCACAGGCTGAGGTTAGACTAAGAGTTGAGGGTCAGAAGAGGCGGAGCCATCCCCAGCAGGCGCCGGCACCTCGAGGGTGCCACCTAGTGATGGCGCAGCAGAAATGCAGCGCTGTCTCCAGGCCCTGGGCTTTCCGTGGCTCCCGTTCTTCCCCTGAACTGGGCTGTGCGGACAGGAACGAGGAACAGGGTTTAGCCTTGTTCACAAAGCCTTGAGGCTTGGAATAAAGAGGGCACAATGGGCCCTGGGGGTCTGGAAGCTCTAAGACAGCAGGCAGGGGAAGGCCCCTGGCTCCCTCCAGAGCATTCCGGTGCCCTATAACGATCTGTTCACACAGCACTGTCTCCCCACCATTCCACTGGGACCTCGGCTGTCACCTGCTCCTGGCCTGGCCCACGGGGAGAGGAGACAGGAAGCCCACACCAAGAATTGGCCTGCTCAGCCTCTCGGGTGCCAGAATTAGGTGCTCGCGGTCAGGTCACCCACCCTGCTCCTGCGGCCTAGGAAGTGGCTCACATCCAGCCTGGGGTCAGGCAGGGGCGCTGCAGGGGCTCGACCCTCAGCTCTCAGGTAACCTACTGGATCTGGGAATACTTGTGGCCCCAGCTATTTTCCTTTCTTGCCAGAGAAAGTAGTGGTGACGAGACACGAAGCGGGGGTCCCTGAAGTCTGTGTTCCCGGGTGTGGAGAGCGCTCAGCCTGGGTGAGCCAGTGGCGTGGGGCATGCGGAGGAAGGCAGGACGGAAGCCCAGGTGGAGGGTAAGAAGGAGCAAGGACTGCAGACTACGTGAGGCAGGTGGGCAAGCGTTTTCTTAGAGGGCCAGGCTGTACCTATTCCGGGCTTTCGAGCTGAGCCCTGCGGAGCTCTGAGGCTGAGGTGGGAAAGAGCCAAACAATATGTAAACGAACAGGCACGCCCATGTCCCGTTAAATTGTTTACAAAAACAGGCTGCTGATCCAATCCAACCCCACCGCCGGCCACAGCGGTTGTCCATGTTGGACCCCCCGAGGCCACAGCCCAACATGCCAACTTGTACCAGATGCTCTGTGGAGCGCCGGCCCGCTTCCCCCGCGCTGCCTCTCAGGGCAAGGCCGGGTGTGCGGTCACAAGGCGTAAGGGGCTGGAGGAGAAAAGGCCAGGTGGTGAGCAGCATGGCCAGTCGGGACCCCCAGACCCCAGTCCTGCCCTCCCCCCTCCCCAGCATGCACTCAGGGCTCCGGATACTCACCTGCAGCGGGAGGCCCGGCACAGTCGCCACTACTCCCCTTCCTTCCCCTAGGGGGTCTCTGTCCGGCTAGCTGATGCCCCTCCAGCCCCTTCCTGAGCAGGAAACCCCCAAAGTCGGGTGGGGGGATGGGACTGAACTGCCCCAAGAACACGTCGCTGGACAGATGACACCCCAGGGAGCGCGAGGTGGCCAGAGGCGGGAGGAGGTGTAACCGGGCACCGGGACTCAGGGGCCGCGGAGAGGACAGGCTGGAACCGACCGACCCCCCTGCCTAGAGAGGTCAGGCCGGCTGGCCCCCACCCGGTCCCGGGACAGTCCACCAGAGCCAGCCCGGCCTCCCCACCCTAGCTGCCGTCCCCTGTGGGTGGCACCGTGGTGAGAAGATCGCCAGTGGCAGGCTCAAGCTGAGCCCTGGGCTCTCCAGTTACACTAAAAGTGAGACCATGGAAGATGGTATCGAGGCCACGCGAAGGCAGCCCGGGCTCATCCAACATTGATGCGGCCCCAGATTGCCCCAGAGCCCCTTGTGGCAGGGGCAGGGTTCCCGCTCCCAGCTCCTTTGGGCTGGGCTAGGAGGGCGGGGCAGGGTCCTCCGCCACCCTCTCCCACTGCTCATCACCTGAGGTCACACACACGTCTATCAGCTCCCGCATCTAAGCGGCCCCTCCTGCGCCCCAGCGCCTTGCTTAGTCCCCCGGCACTTCTGCAGCCCCCCAGCCTCGCAGAAGCTGCCCAGGATCATGACCCCCACCGCACCTAGTCTTGCACAAGGGGAAGGGGGTGTACTCATCCTCCCCCCACTTCCCAAGGCGCAGGGGAAGAAGGAGGGAGAGAGCAAACCAGTCTCCCCTCCCCAGACCCCTCCCCAGTCAGTTCTCTCTGGCCCACCTGCATCCATTCATATACATGACACACACATGTCCACATCACCACTCCCGCTGGCACACAGGCAGCTCCCTGCAAAGGTGCACAAACTCATTCATGTACACTCGGTGTGCACACACACCCTGGCACAACGTGCTCATACCCCAGATACACAACTACTGGTGCACACACTCAGAAGCCTTCTCCCAGAGGGGCCCAGACCATCACTGCGTCGGCTCTGACACTGGTGATGGAGAGAAGGGAATGTCACCCAAACTGTCCCACCCGGGGCCACCCAGACTGTGGAGGGAGTGGCTGGCACCGGGACAGTGCCCTCCTGGTGCACTGCGGCATTCCAGCTTGGTGATTAGCGGGGCTGCAGGGCTGGAGAGGGCCCAGAGGTAAAGCCAGGGTGGGATTAAGTCTTTGCTGAGGAATGTGACCTTGCAAGAAGATAATACTGGGTCCCCGTTACCCTGACACAGGCCCTGCCAGATTCCAAAGGTTCTTGGATGCAGGGCCCTCGTCCCCCCCGGCCTGACTCTGTGCCGTTCATTCGGACACTAGGTTCCAGTCGGCCGGCACAGTTCTGTAGCTACATTAGATGTGCAGAAATCTGCCTCCTCTGGCTACAGCATGGGCAAGCTGTTCTCTGAGGCCCACTGACTTTCCCATAGCTTGGCCTGCCATGCACCAGCACACCCACTACACACACACACACACACACACACACACACACACACGGCTAGGGTTTTCTTTGTTACTCTTCATATTAGAGGAGACGGAGACATCTGCTCAGTTTCAGAGCAGGGCACTGATTAGGAACACACACCTGAGCCAGGAGATCTAACCGCTCCAACTTCAGGACAGCCCGCACTGTTCAGGATGGACAGAAGAGGTGTGCAGCTCTCCCAAGTTCCTGCTGGGCCAGAAGGCCCCAGACGAGAGCCAGGCTTGGCATTTATCTGTCACCAGGGCACAGGACTTTTCAGAATGAAGGAGTAGGTATCAAGGGGTTCCTGTGAGTCCCTGCTTAAAAAAAAACTGTCCTCCAGACTGTCTTTCTTTCTACCTTTGGCCACAGAATTGATGTCCCTGCCCCCAGGGTCTTTCTGCTTTTGTTTAAAGGCATCCTGTCACCCCACCTGGGAAACCATACTGCCTGATGACTTCCAACCTCAGCGTGGGCAAGAAAGCCTGGCTTCACTTCCATGACTTGCTCCTGTCTCTACTCCCCTATCACCCCAAGCCCCAATCACACCAACTGCCTGGGAGACAGACCATCTCCCCACGCCCCCCTGCACCACCACTCCCCTCTGCCCCACCCAGTGCAGTCCCTTTAGACCTATTTAGCCATAAATCCATCAAAAGAAAAGTAGCTATGTTCCGAAAGCTCTGGAACAAAGCAGGACCTCCATTCACCTGTCTCGGGGGTCCGCCCCAGCCTCCCCTGCCAGCAATCCAGAAGCTGGCACTGCCATGGTCAGGACCGCCGATCCCAGCCTGCCCTATTCTTGTCCCCCCACCTTAGCCTTGCCAACCACAGCACACACAGCAAGGCCGTGGGTCATGTGCTCACAGAACACCAGAACTCTGACCAGAACACCAGAACTCCGAGAGAGCTCAGTCAAGCAGTCCAGCCTCTTCAACCTCAGGGGACACAGGCCCAGAGAGCCAAGTGACTTGCCCAGAGCCAGAATGGGAATTAATGGAGCAGCCAGAATGAAATCCTGGATTCCAAGCTCCTTCACAGCGCTCTTTCCAACATACGTCTCTGCTTCACAAAGCCCAGGAAAAGCATCACCTCCATCTCAGAGTAAGCTGCTTGTGAACTTACCTGCCACAGTGGTCGGTCTGCTGCCCCCAGGCCTGGTCTGCCCCCCCTACTGCCCAGTGTCTCCCAGCTTCTCTGCTCGTTCTGACTCAGCAGCGGTAGGGACTAGAGTCGGCTGGCTCAGCCCTACGGCTCCCTCCGGGTCATCTCTCCACAGCTGAGCCTGAGTCCCACTCTGAAGGGAAGGGTCTGTTTCAGTGTCCTGTCAGTGCTCGTGAACTCTTCACTGGGGCTCCATGCCTGGCCCGCTGGAAGAAGCCGCACCTTGTCACCCACGCCTCAGGTCGTGGCTAAGGTCCCCAGCCCCCGAGTTCCCATCTGACCCTGGAGGTCCTGCCACAGTGCGCCTCTCGCCCAACTGGTCCCAACTGGTCCCCAGCAGGTCCTCACCAGCCACGTCACTACCTCCCTCAGTGCCTCAGCCTCCTCCCCTCCCCTGTCCACTCTCCTCACACAGCTCCACCGCGGGGCAGGGCCTGCCTGGGCCACCACACCTGTCCCTGTTCTAGGAATGACTGAACTTGCAGGTTCAGCTGGACAGAAAAGTCTGGATATTCTTAGAGGAGCCTCGCTGTGTGTCAGCTCATAATAACCACGGCCAGCCCGGAAAGAGGGCTCACCACGTGCTAGGCGCGGTCCCAGGCACTCTGTTTATTAAGCCTTACAAACACGAAGTCATTACAAATACTAAGTCACTGAGTCCTCACAATGATAGGTACGATATCCTGTAGGTACTATTACGTCCATTTTAGTGATGAGGCCACAGAGCCTCGTGGCAGTTAAACAGCTTTCCCAAGGTCACGCGTGCACTGTGCAAGTGCTTTGAATACTGCAAAGGAAGAACCTTCTGGAACTCTAGGAAGCCGAAGCCGGAGCCATTGTTCGGGGAGCATGCAGACACTGACTGGCTTCCCCTCCCACCCTACCCCCACCTCGGCCAAAAGTATGCAGCTTTGCTGACATAAAACTGGTTTAAGAACGAGGAGGAGCCTAACGTTTTTTTTCTCGGGAGAAGAGAGCCTGCATTTTGAAAACAGAGGCACACGTTGTATTAACGTCAAGTACTGTTGGATGCTCAGTACAAACGGCTCTTACAATAAGAATTTGGCTCCTTTCTCAACATGGCAGAAACCTACCTTTGCTGAGAGTATCGCCAGCACTGTGTGTCCTATGTGGGAACCAAGGAACCAAAAGAAACTTGCACCAAGATGTGTTGTAGAGACTCCTGGCCAGTGTGGTCCCTTGTCCCCAAGAAGCTCCAGGCCAACTGAATTAGGAGCTTCACTTTGCCTCACCTTAGAGTGGCTATGCATGTGGTCTAATTCACAGCCTCCCTGAGAGTGCACACAATTCAATTCTCACTGTGACCCTTCACTATAAGAAAATCATCACCTCGATTTTACGGATGGGGAAACTGAGACTAAAGGATACTAACTATCTACTTGATACACTTCTAAACTGTTTCAACTTTGTTTCTTCTATTTTTACAAGTGGCACACATGATTTTTATCATCAATGCAAACAATAAAGATTTTCCCACCTGGGTTACATTTACCCAGCTAGTAAGAGGTGGAGCTGGGATTTGAACCAGGTCTAATAACAAAGCTCAAGCTCTTTCTACTGCCCGCTGTGTGCCATCTCAGAGACCTCGTCTCTTGGGAGTCCGAGCCCTCCCTAGACATGTTTAGCATGGGTCATGTCTTGCTTCTTTGCCCTTCACTCCTATTCAAAACTTACTGTGGCGCAGCTGGTTAAGCATCCGACTCTTGGTTTCAGCTTAGGTCATGACCTCAGGATCGTGAGATTGAGCCCTGCGTCGAGCCCTGCATCAGGCTCTGCATGGAGCCTGCCTGTGATTCTCTCTCTCCCTCTCCCTTTCTTAATACAAACCCCCTCCCCTGCCATGTTCTCTCTCTCTCTCTCTCTCTCTCTCTCCCTCCCTCTCTCCCCCCCCACCCCTTTCTCTCAAAACAACTTATTACAAAGCTTCAGTAATCAAAACAGTGAGATATTGGTATAAGGATAAATATACAGACCAAATGAAAGTCCAGGAATAAATTAACGCATCTATGGCCAGCTGATTTTTGACAAGAATGCTAAGTCCATTCTACAGTGTCTTCAGAAAACAGCACCGAGACAACTGGATACTGAATTTCCACACACCAATGAATGGAGTTGGACCCACATCTCACAAAAATGAACTCAAAATAGATTAATAACCTAAATATATGCTCTAAAACCACTTAGAAGAAAACGGTAAAATCTTCGTGACTATGGATTTGGCAATGAAATTGTAAATATGACACCAAAAGCATAAACAAAGGGAAAAAAATAGATAAATTGGACTTTCTCCAAATTAGAAACTTTTGCTTCAAAGGGCATTATCAAGAAAGTGAACATTTGTTCGCTGTTGGTGGGACTGTAAATTGGTACAACCACTATGGAAAACAGTATAGGTTTCTCAAAAAATTAAAATAGAGCTAGAACTACCATATGATCTAGCAATCCTGTTTCTGCACGTATTTCAAAAGGAAATGAAATCTGTATCTCAAAGGGATATTTCCACTCCCATGCTCCCTGCAGCATTAATCACAATAGCCCAGATATGGAAACAACTGAAATGTTGTTGACAGAGGAATGGATAAAGAAAATGTGGTATATATATATATATATATACAATGAAATAGCCTGAAAAAAATAAGAAAGTTGCCATTTGGGACCACATGGATGAACCTGAAAGACATGATGCTAAGTGAAATATGTCAGACACAGAAAGACAAATACTGCATGATCTCACTTTATGTGGAATCTAAAATAGTCAAAGTCATAGACAAGAAGAGTAGAACTGGGTACCCAGGGGCTGGGTAGATGGGGAAAATGGGGAAACATTGGTCAGAGGGTTCAAAGTTTCAGTCATCCAAGAAGAATGAGTTCTAGAAATCAGATGTACAGCATGGGGACTGTCATGAATATTGTGTTGTATCCTTGAAATTTGCTATGAGGATACATCTTAAGTTTTCTCGTCATACACATACAGGAAAGAAAGGAAGGAAGGAAGGAAGGAGAGAAAGAAAAGAAAAGAAAAGAAAAGAAAAGAAAAGGAAAGGAAAGGAAAGGAAAGGAAAGGAAAGGAAAGGAAAGGAAAGGAAAGGAAAAAAGAAAGAAAGAAAGAAAGAGAAAGAAGAGAAAATGGTAAGTATGTGAGCTGATGGGTATGCTAATTAGCTTGATTGCAGTCATCATTTCACAATGTATATGTATATCAAAACATCGAGTTATACTCTTTAAATATATATAATTTCTATGTGTCAATTATACCTCAATAAAGCTGAAAAAAAATCAAACCACCAAAAAATATCAACCAAAAGACATGCATTAAAATGTCCAGTGTTAATAATAACCAAAGCTGGGAAACATCTCAAGTACCCATCACCGCGGAATGGATCAGTTACGGTGAATCCATACAGAATACTACACAGCAATGGGAGTGGGCAAAATGCAATTTCACGCAAAACCACGGATGACTCCACTGTTACTAAAGAAGGAAGACACAAAAGAGTAGCCCCGGTATTCTAAATTAAGTTAAAAATAGACAAAACTCATCTCCCCAGTTAGAAGTCAGTCTAACGGAAGTCAGGAGGGAGGGAGCCCTTGTGTTAGAGGGCAGGGCTAAGGAGGGTCCTGATCACAAGGGTGATCAGATCACTTTGTGACATTTCAGCAAATTCTGTACTTAGGACTTGTGCACCTTTTCTATATGCGGGTTATATACTTCAATAAAGAGTTCACTTAAAAACAAACGAAAGACATAGGCAAAGGACTTGAATGGACACTTCTCCAAAGAAGATCTATGAATGGCTAAGAAGCACACGAAAAGATACTCGACATCAGTCATCCGGGAAATGTCAATCCGAACCACAGTGAGAATCCATTTTGCCCATCACAGCACGGTTTAAAACCAGAAAATGACAGGTGGTGGTGAGGATGGGAAGAAATGGGAACCTCAGGCACCACTGCTGGGAAGGCGGAATGGTGCAGTTGCTGTGAAAAACAGCTGGGCAGGGCGCCTGGGGGGCTCAGTCATGATTCCAGGGTCCTGGGATTGAGTCCTGAATCAGGCTCCCTGCTCAGCAGGGGGGAGGGTGTCTGCTTCTCCCTCTACACTCCCTCCTCCTCATGCTCTCTCTCTCTCCTTCGCTCTCTTTCTCTCTCAAATAAATAAAATCTAAAACAAAATAAAACAAAAGAAACAAACAGCTGGGTGGTTCCTCCAAAAGCTAAACATGGAATTCATATATGACCCAGCAATCTCACTCCTATCATACACCCAGAAGAGTTGAAAACAGGGATTGGAACAACACACACTTGTACACCAGCGTTCGTTGCGGTATTTTCACAACAGCCAAAAGGTGAAAACAACCCAAGTGTCCATCGACAAAGTGAGGCAGAAACAAAATGTGGTACACGCACACAGAGCAATATTACTTGGTCAAGAAGGGAATGATGTATTCGTGTACACTACAACGTGGAGAGACCTTGAGGATTTCCTGTTAGGTGAGGGAGCTGGACACAAAAGAAAAAATACTGTATGATTCCACTTACATGTAGTATCTAGAATAGGCACTTCATAACGACAGAAGGGAAATTAGAGGTTACCAGGGGCTGGGGAGAGGGGCCAGTGAGGAGTCATCTCTTACTACGTACAAAGTGTTTGGAATGATGAACAAGGTTTGGAAATAGTGATGGTTACACGACACTGTGAATTTACTTGACGCCACTGAACTGCACACGGAGAAATAAGGAAATGG
The DNA here is from genome assembly GCA_028534135.1 of Potos flavus. Classification (NCBI taxonomy): domain Eukaryota; kingdom Metazoa; phylum Chordata; class Mammalia; order Carnivora; family Procyonidae; genus Potos; species Potos flavus. The sequence continues at coordinate 53,348,500 of CM052884.1, read as the reverse complement.
CCAATTTTATGTTCTATATATGACTACGGTAAAAAAAAAAACATACTGCTATACACTAACAATTAACTATTGGAAATTGAATGAAAAATATACTATTTACAATAGTAATATTGTATCGAAATATCGAAAAATTTTCAATACTTCAGGATAAATCTTATAAAAGAGGTAAAAGACATACTCTGAAAACTACAAAATATGCCTGGGAGAAATGAAAGATGATCTAAATAAACAGATAGATGTATCACATTTATAGGTGGAAAGCCCAACATTACCAAGAGTCAACTCTCCCCAAACTGATCTATAGATTCAACCCAATCCTAATTAAAATTCCAGCAGGCTTTAGTTTTGTTCTGTTTTTGCAGAACTTGAAAATCTCTGTGTGAAATTAACAAGGACCCAGAATAACCAAACAGCTTTGAAGAAGACGACCATCCTGGTTTCTCCAGGGCTTGGGTGAATGACTCTCCAAGTCATTCCTTTGATCTTGCTTTGACCCCACGCTCACCAAGCAACCTTTTGATTTTACTTGCCAAGTAGCTTGAGGATTGGGGATGGGCCCTGGGCAGGGCCATAAACACTGCAGTAACTGCAAAGATATCGTCACAACTCTAGAGTAATAAATGGGTCTTCTGATTTGGGGGAGAAGGAAGAAGAAGGGGGAGAGCGGCCGGGGGGGGGGGAAGGTGAAGGAAGAGGAGGAGGAAGAGGAAAAAGAAGAAAAAGAAGAAGAACAATAACAAAGTTGAAGGTCTGAAAATACCCGATTTCAAGACCCTTCACAAAGGTATAGTCATCCAAATAGTGTGGTATGGGCATGGAGGAAAGAAAATAGATCAATGGAACAGAATAGAGAGTAGTGAAATAAATACGATGACAACTGGTTCCTGATAAAGGTGCAAAAAAAGTAAAGTCTTTTCAACAAGTAGTGCTGGAACAATTAGATATCCTTCTTTTTTTCAATGAACCTCATTCCTTATACAAAAGCTAACTCAAAACGAAGCACAGACCTAAAATGTTAAGCCTAAAGTTAGAAAATTCCTAAGAGAAAAAACCTTTGTGGCCTTGCATTAGCCCATGATTTCTTAGATAAGACACTAAAAGCATGATCCATACCCCAAAGATACAGATGTAGTGAAAAGAAGGGGCACATGCACCCCAATGGTCATAGCAGCAATGTCCACAATAGCCAAACTGTGGAAGGAGCCAAGATGCCCTTCAACAGATGAATGGATAAAGAAGATGTGGTTCATATACACAATGGAACATTATCCAGCCATCAGAAACAATGAATATACACCATTTGCATCGACATGGATGGAACTGAAGAGGATTATGTTAAGTGAAATAAGTCAAGCAGAGAAAGACAGTTATTATATGGTTTCATTCATCTGTAGAACATAATAGCACGAGGACCATAGGGGAAGGGAGGGAAAACTGAATGGAAAGAAATCAGAGAAGGAGACGAACCATGAGAGACTCTGGGAAATAAACTGAGGGTTACAGAAGGGAGGGGGGTGGGGGGAAGGGGTAACCGGGTGATGGGTATTAAGGAGGGCACATGTGAGGAGCATTGGTGTTATACACAACTAAGGAAATCATTGAACGCTACATCAAAAGCTTATGATGTACTAAATGCTGGCTAACTCAACATAAAAAAAAAATACATTGGCAAATTGGGCTGCAGAAAGCAGACTTCTGCTCTTCAAAATATGTAAGAGACTAAAAAGAAAGCCACAGACTTGGAGAAAATATTTGCAGGTCATGTATCTGATAAAGGACATGCATCCAGAATATGCAAAGAATTCTCAAAGCTCAACAGTAAGGAAACAAATCACCCAATAAAAAATGGGGAAAAGATTTTAACACATACTTCCCCCCAAAAGAAGCATGGATGGCAAATAAGCATGGAAATTATGCTCAATATCATTACTCATTAAAGAAATGCAAATAAACTCACAATAACTCATCACCACTACATAACTATTAGATGGCCAAAATTTAGAAGACTGATCATACCAAGCTGTCCCAAGGATATAGAGGAACTGGAACTCTCATACACTGCTCAGTGTAATGTAAAATGGTACAACCACTTCGGAAAAGTTGCAGTTTTTAAAAAGTTAAATGTATACCTACCACCAACCAACCAACCAACCAACAAACCCAATGTATGCCTCCCAGGTGATCCAGCCAGCCCATTCATAGGTATTTACCAAAGAGAAATTAAAAAAACATATGTCCATACAAAGGCCTGTACATAAACAATCACTAAAGTTACATATAATTGTAATGACCAAAAAGTGGAAACCACCCAAGTGTCTACCAACAGAGGAATGGGTAAGTGAACAGGGCATCTCCACATAATGGAATACTACTCAACAAAAAGAGAAATGAACTCCCGAGTCGTGCAACATGGAAAAATATCAAAGTAACTATGGCTGCATGAAAAAAGCCAGACCAAAAAAAAAAAAGCACACACTGGATGATTGCAATTATATAAAATTCTAGAATATGCAATCAAATCAGATCAGTGGTTCCCTGAGGGGGGTAGGGGTTGGTGGAGGAGCAGGAAGGAAGTATTACAAAGGGACATGAGGACACACTGGCCTCCTTGGTGTACTGAAATACACTAAGCACACTCTTACCTTAGGACCTTTTCACTTGCTGTTCCCCTTCCATGGAACATTCTTCCATTCACTCCCTTGCTTTTTATAGATCTCTGCTTCACCTTCTCAGAAAGAGTTTCCCCAACTAGACAATATAACACAATATATTTACCCCCATCCCAGCCTCCACATAGTCATAGTCTCTCCCTTTTGCTCAGCTCTATTTTTCTTCTTTGCACTTAGCCTACCAGATAAGTCACTTAGCAATGACATATCATATGCATGTTTTTGTCCGTGTCTATCTCCCCCCATGAGACAGTAAGAGTTGTGGGACGAGGGAGTTTGTTTTGTTCACTGCTCTGTCTCCAGCACCTATAACTTTCTCTGCCATGCAGGAGGTGCTCAAAAAGATACATTTTGAATGAATGGACCACCTTCAAAGGCAGCTACTATTATTATCTTTTTGTAGGTGGAAGTTAAGTCACTTGCCGAAAGTCACAAAACCAATCCTTGAGGGAGCTGAGCTTCAATATCAGGTCACTGTGACTCCAAAATCCAAGTTGCAAGCAGTTATGTACATTGTCTCAGAGTTCAGGGGACCAGACTCAAAACAAAGAGATCACCATGAAACAACGCAGTGAGAGCCTCGGACCGTGAGATCACACGTCGGTTCGCTCCTCTAGAGGATCATCCGGCAACAATCACCTAAGTCTGACCCCAGCAACCTGTCTTCAAGGAGTTCTTGCTAATCAAATAATCCAACACGAGGGGAAAATATTACCTATATAAGGATGTTTATCATGGAATTATACGAAGAAAGAATTGGGAATGACAAAAAAAGTCCCCCAAAAGGGAGTGATGGAGGGGAAGTGGCAGTGATGTGGAGTCAGGAAGTTACAGAAGATCCAGCCCAATGTGATCAATTTTTCTCAAAGGAGCAGGAGGCACGATCATCTGTTTCGGGTTTGAGGGTGTGGAGTAGGGTCTGGTAAGAGGGGTCTTGAGTATGAGGCAGAAGAGCTGTTGTTGGGGGATGGGAGTGAAGCTAAGCAGGGAGAAGGGAAGGACTGCTGACAGCACAGCTGGAAAGGAAGCCCCTGAATGTGGGGACAGTCAGCAGGGCCCCGCAGGTGTTGCGGTAGCATTCCGATGCCACATGATGAAGGGGGTGGGGTTCTACCCTGCTCCACGCAGGGCTGGAGTTGCGGCAAGCATGTGCGAGGAGACAAAAAGTGATGGTAGTGAGTGAGTCATGATCTCCCATGTGGTCCAGGCTGGGAAAGGAAGAAGAGAGGCCAGGAAAAGGCTGGCAAGAGAAAAAGCAGACACGAAGGCACCAGATGATTCGATAATACGGTGGGAAGAATGTATGAGGGAAGCGCAGAAGGCCAGAGATTGGGATATTAGTGCGTAAGGTATCAGAAGTGAGGTAGTCTCAGGGGCCAACATCTAGGAATGTATCCTGTGAATAACCGAAGAGAAGTTTCTAGAATGGCGAAGGCCCAGAAATTGTGAGTGAAGAGTGCTAGTTGGTAATGTACATAAGCCCTGAAACCTCTGGGATCGTGACTGGAGCTTGAATGGAGGCAAGAAGGTTAACCAAGTGCCGAGAACACTGAGAACACACGGACTTGAGGGTATGTACTCCATGCCAGTCATCTTTCGTACATCGTTTCATTGTATCTTCATAACAATCAGGGATATGGATAAGAAGAGACAGATGGAACAGTTAGACTTGGAGAGTTCAAGGCCACTGTCAAAGTTTTGAGTTCATTTGGCCAGAAGGATGCCTAATAGAGAATACAGCGTTATCGGTGCAGGGTCTGGCTTTGAATATGCCGAGTTCAGGGTGTTGGCGGAATATATACCTGCTGTCCACAAGCATTTAGAGATGTGCGGTTCAGGCTCAGCAAAAAGATTGGAGTCGAAGATATGGATTTCTAGGTTAAAAGCTCTGAGGTGATAACTGCGACCAGGGTATAGCCTGAGAATAGAATAGAACAGAATAGAATAGAAGAGAGGGGACTTTTGGCATGTGCTCATGTTGGGACAGTGGAGACCAAAAGGAGTGAGCAATTAAAGAAATGTGGGCCGCATATTGGGGTAGATTGTAAAAATGGCCACAAATTCTTTACAGCTCTTCCCT
>CM052884.1:53293538-53343651 GCA_028534135.1 Potos flavus | reverse complement strand
AGTGGTTCCCCGGGTTCATAGATGTGGTAGGGGGCAGAAGCCAGAGAACAGGGTCAGAAAGTGTTAATTGTTAACAGCGGGGCGGTTTGCTTCTAGGGGGTGGGGATGGGGGCAGCAGGATCACAGAATTTCACTTTTAATACCTGGGTACTATATACATGCGTTGTTTTATAGTATTTTTTAACAGTTTATTGAGGACTGTGCAATTTTTAAATAACTCAATTCTTAAAAATTTTTAAAAACTAAGTACTAACGGAGAATGGAGGTGGGTGATATAGACCAATGCTTCCAAAGGAAAAGCCGAACCGGCCCCCGCCAAGTCGTCTGGGAAGGATTACGCAAATCCTGACTCTAGAGTTCCACGTTTGGAGATTCGGATTCAGTTAGTTTGGACACAGGCCAGGGAAGCGAGTTTCTTCCCATGGCTCCCCAGGTGTTGAGACTGTCAGGGTGAGAAGAAAAGCGTGCTGAGCACAGAACCCCAGGAAAGGTCTTGATTTAGGAGTCTAAAAAAGAGAACAAAGATTTTCAAACCAAGCCTCTATGTTCTCAGAGACATTTACAATATTTATGAATAAAACAGCAATAAAACAATTACTATGTTACCTCATCTAATCCTTCTAATCCTTCCCATTTCACAGAAAAAACTGAAGCCTAGAGAAGGAAAGTGACTTGTTCCAGATGAGTTAGGTAGAGTCAGGATTTGAGCCCAGAGGCTTCCTGTTTGTTTGTTTTTGTAGGGAAAAAGTTTATTATATAGAATTATCTCAATTTAAAATTTCCCTCCCATATATGTATTAGGCCTTTGGCATATGCTACCACTGATTTCTGCTAGAATCTAGACTGTGAGCTCGTATGGGGGAAGGAATTATGTCTTTTTTATCTCCTTATCTCCAGGGCCCCACACATAGTTTGCTGTCAATACATATTTGTTGAATAAGCGAATGGAATGTGTATGTCTTGGGATTTGAACACAAGCTTGGAGGGTTTGTTATTTTAAGTTTAATACTTGGATCATTTTAGAGTTCCTATCCATAGAAAACACTACTTTTCAAAAGGGCACCGTCACTGGAATTGGGCAGTAGGCAGCAAGCAGGTAGCTAGGATTGTGGAGTGCAGGGTTCAGGAGGAAACAGAACCAATTCAGACCACATCTCACCCCAAAGGCAGCCTCAAAAGCAAACAAAGGAGTGGGCCAGCTGCACTCGTCTTGACGAGGGAGACTGACAAGCTTGTGTAGGTTTACAGGCTGAGATGGACAGTAGAGAGAAAGAGGAAAAAGATGGGATCAATTGGGAGAGAGTTAATAGGGTCCTAAGGGGATGCAGCTGGGGCAGGAGGGACACCTGTTCCTCTGAATCTCTCGAAAGACCGGCTGTCAGATGGAGCAAGGTTTTCAGCAGAGTGAAGGGAAGGAGAGCGCCAGAAGCAGGACTTGAGGGAGGGGAGAGCAGCCCAGTTCATGAAGTTCCTCTTCCAGCTCTCAACATTTAGGGCCATGGATCAGAAATTCTAACTCCAGAGATCCTCATAGGGTTATGAACTTTGAAAACAACAACAAAAACCTATCTACTATCATCATGGCTTCATTTTAAAAAGCGAAGTGACATTTAACACACCAAAAATAGGCAGAAAGGACAAAAATCTCAGAATAAATCTCCGCTTGACGACCAACTCATCCGCCTGTCCTCATTTTTCTCATTTCACCTGGATGATTGCTCCCGGCAGGACGAGTGCGTGGGGAGCTCGGCGCCCGGCCGCCCACGCCGGCAGCCTCTCTCGGTCCCCGCGGGGCGGGCGGGGAGCCTGGCAACCCGGCGCGCGCCCCGACAGCCGGCCCCCGGCTGCCCTCCCTCTCCCCCGAGCAGGCGGCGGGCGACCCGCAGTTCCGGGAGGCGAGCGGGGGCGCTCCCCCCACCGTGGGGGTCCCTTTCTGCCCCACTGAGCGGCCGGCCCGGCAGCCCCTCCACGCTCCCTCGTGCGGTTGTGGCGCTGGGGGACCACCGCAGGGCACCGGGACTGGGATGGGGGTGGGGGGGCAGGTCGGCGGTCCCGACTTCGGATATCCGCGGCTCGCAGTTCCCACGACCCGGACGTTCGAGGGTCTGGGAGCAGCTCGGGGGTCCGCTCCCTGCCAGCGCCGCTTCTCCCGCCGGGCTGCGCGCGAGGGAGGGCGCCCACGCAGGGCCACGGGGAGGGCCGGGGAGCCCACTCTGCAGGCGGAAGCCCTACCTGTCGTAGCTCCAGCGACTGTAGGACAGGGTCCGGTGGCTGCTGACTCCCTCCATTGCCGCCTCCCAGCTCGGCTCCCGGCTCCGCGGTGGCGGCAGCGGCTGCGCTGGGCTCCGCGCTCGCTCGCCGCGGGCCGGGCAGGGGCGCGGGCGGAGGACTGTACCATTCGCCCCCCCGGGGGGGGTGCGTGACCCCCCCCGGGCTCTGCCAATGGCGAGGACGCGCGGGCTGCGGGGACCCGGGCCCGCGGGGCCCCCTCCCCCGCGCTCCGGTCCCGCGGGGGCGCGGCTGCTGCAGCGGGCAGCTTATTTATTTATTTCCGCTGTGTGCCCCGCGTCGCTATGGCAACCGCTCCATCTTCCCGGGCGTCACTAGGGCACTGCAGCTTTCAAACCTTCCCGGGACAGGGGTTCCTAAGAGGCTGTCCCTTCTGCTCGCCGTACTCGGGCCCCCTATGCAGAGACGCCTCCTCCTTCCTGGCGTGGAGTCACATCCATTCACTCCCTCCAATCTTCCGCTTTAATTACCTTCCTTCTCAGGAATGGGTAATACTCCCCGCCCCCCCCCGGAATTTTGAGGACTTCTGCCGCCACCCAGCCCCTTTTCCCCTAGCACATAAGTCTTTTATCGGAGTCTCCCTCTCCTAAAAGTGTTAAGACTCAGCCCCCTCGTTATCCAAATGAAAACTCACTTCTCCCTCCCTATTCCTCCATTCCTTTGGCCCTGCTATTTAGCATATAGTGGCCCCTTGGGTTGGGAAGACCAAGCTCTGACAACACACTCATTTCTAGGCCAGCTCTGTTTATTTTCCTTGTGCTTTCCCTTCATTACTACTAAAATTACTTCGGAAAAAATCCAGCTGTGTTGGCTCAACTAGCGGAGTGTTTTCTTCATCTATACTTGGAAGGGGATGGCCCAGGGAAGGCCCTGGGGAGAGGGGCTGGCCCTTCCTACCCCTCCCTTCCCCCACCCCGGGCTTCTGGCTGCGGGGATTTACAGGTATAATCTTCTTGCAGAGGTCGTGGAAGCCTAAGAAGGACCTTTCGGTGCAGCTGCTGTGGGGAGGCTGAGGCCAGGAGCAGGGTGGAGGGGCCAGCATTTGCTGAAGGGGGCAGAGGGTGCTGGGCAGTAGCCTTGGGGCTACACTAATCCAAGGATTAACTCGGTGAAACCATTGCTGTGAACCCTGTGGGTTACAGGCTTCCAAGTGGCAGCACACCTGTGGCATCCAGCCCACAAATGTGCTTTTGTTTTTCATTGACTAAGATGACAACACTTAACGGAGAGATTTAATAGGTTGACCTTTTTGTCCTCTCCTGAAAACCACGAAAATCTGGCAACCCTTGGACTGGCCTGCAGCATGGCAGGCATAGAGCCGAGAAGTGGCTGTTCTGCCCACGAGGAGCACGAGCTCTCCTGCGGGCCTCAGGCCCCAGCCAGCCAGCTGCTTTCACTTATAGAATCGGTCCCTGCAGCTTTGGAGTTTGCCACCCTGGTTAACAGTCATCTCTCCAACCCATGGTTTCCCGCGGCCCTCAGAGCTGGGCAAATGCATCATTAACCAGTATTTACCAAGGATCTGGTCCTCAGCAGAGTGCTGTAAATAGCAAGCGGACACTGCCCCTCCCTTGTGGGGTTTATAGGCTGACATGCATGGACTGACTCCCAAGGAGAACCCCTGTTTCGGAACCACATCTTGATGCTGACACTTGGCATATCCGTGACCTCTGGAGCGGTGGATTAGGACTCCAGAATCAACTTGTTACAAGTGTGTGAGGACTTACTTCATTGTTTGGGTAACAGAGAGTGGAGAATGCCCCTATCTGGAGAATGTGGGGTTTGTGGGAACTCCCACAGTCACTGCCGAACCAAAACCCATAGCTGCTGACTCACATATTATTAGACAAGGGTCCGAGGATGTTCTTTCTCCGAAGGACTGATGGAAGGGCAGTAGAACCTAAGAGGGAGGCACCCTCAACAAGAAAGGTCCTGCATCACCCCACTCCAAGCCATGCCAGCTCAGAGCCAGGAGCCACAGAGACCCCCTGAGGCTGACACGGGGCACTGGCAGCCTGCCTTGGTGAGGCCACAGGAGGCAGTAGGAAGAAGCACTCTACATCATCAGGGAAACAGGCAGTTGGCACAAGGCAGGACTATAGCTATAAGGGCCAACAGCAGGTGTGCCTGACTCCCAGACTCTTGCCTCCAAATCCTGACACCCCTAAATGTACAGATAAGAAGCCCAAGGTCAGGTGTCCTGAGCCAGGGCTGAGAGCTGTGGAAAAGCTACATCCCAGACATTCTGGGATGATCCCTGGAGGAGCCCTGGGCTAGGCAGATGGAAGAGCCTACCAAAGCCCCAGAGAAAGGACCCTTGACCCTATCAATGGCAGGAGCCATGTGTCAGCATTCTATGGGAGGGAGACTGGCAGATTTAAAGCACAGTCGCTGAATCTTTGACGTTCCTCTCACTGAGAAGTAAGGTCTATGATACCTCACCGTGAATCTCTATGCTATGCGATTGCCGAGGTTAAGTAATAAATGGCCTCTCAGTTTACTGGAAGGGACCCCACAGAAGAAGTCCGACTACCCTGTGGCCACTGTGCTGTGAGGAAGGCTAACCCGCAAGGAAAGGTCATATGTAGATGCTTCCGTTGACAGTCCCAGCTGAGCCCAGCCTTCACATCACCCAAGCACCACACACAGAAGAAAGAAGCCTTCGGCAGATTACAACCCCTGGCCCATCAAGCCATTTCCAGCTGCTTGAGTCTTCCCAGCGGAGGCCCCAAACATTATGGAAGAGAGACAAGTCAGCCGTGAGTACCCCGACCTGGCCCAGAAAATCTGTGAGGACACAAAAACGGTTGTTGCTTCACACTATAGATGACCAGACAGGGAGAATTCATCTCAGAGGAGCTGGTTCTTTTTCCTTGAACGCTGAATAATGGGTCTTTTGGCTGTGAGAGGAAGGGTCCCATTTAGTTTAGACAGAAGAGCTGCAACAAGGAAACTCGAATGTTCTGCAGAGTAAAGCAACAGGAAGGTAGGAGTCGTCCTCTGGTGGCTAACTGATGGCTGGAAAGAAGATGGCTGGGTAAGTGGAGAAGGCGAAATGGCAGAGGGCTAGAGTCTGAGAAGGAAAAGAGCTGGTGAGAAACTCCCAGTCAGAGCTGAGCAAGGAACCTGAGGAACAAAGGTATCTAAAATGCTATCGTAATTTGGCTCCTGCTCTCCGGTGCCGCTCTGTTAGCCCCAGACCTCCAGCAGAAGTCTGATGTGTACGGACCACCACATCTTTGGAATGACACGTGGGGAATGTGGCAGGCAGGGCACGGTCCACACATGGGACAAAGGGGAGCAGGAGGAGGACAGCAAGCCAAGTGACTGGTTGGAGATGGAGAACTAAGTTAGGAGCCAGAATGCAAAGGAGACCCGGAGAACATGCCCTTCTTGGAAATCCATGGGCATATTAGGGAGGGCCTTCTAGACTACCCCAAATGAAAGGAGATGGGCTGTAGATAGTGGTGCTGGGACTAGGGTCCTGGCTACAGCAAGGCGGGACCCCTCAGCCATGTGAGGCCATACTGCCTAGCACTTTTCTGGGAGAGCAAACAAGCAATGGAGAAACCCAAAACTGGGACTCAGGATCAAGAGTCACTATGACAAAATGAGAACAGGGCCTGGGAGTCTAGGTTCCTGGTGAATAAACCCTGAAGGAAAACTCCTCTGGTGCAACAGAGGTGGAAGGCCCTAAAGGGAAACCACTCCTCATACAACAAGTTCCGTACTCTCCAGAGTCAGACTCTGGAAAAAAACACTGCTGGCCAGAACCACATAGACACTACACTGTCCCCCCAAGGCCCACCTTTCCCCCCCCGTTTCAATTCCCATTGCTACCACCCACGTTTTGCCCTAAAAGCCCTAAAAGCCAATGCTCCCCTTCAACGCTTGGGTCCTGGTGGACACAATCCCTATGTTCTCTCAGCGTACCTAGAACAGGCTAGATCTTTAAAGACTTCATTAATTTTAGAGGGAAGACAACAGGAAAAAAACCCGAACCATCACATGAAATACACAAATGCAGGGTGCAGGACCATGCACCCTTCCCCTGGCCATTTACAGATGTCCATACTCTGATTCCGAAAGGCGGACTCTCCTCTAGGATTTCTTCCCTAGACATCCTGGCACCTGCATGCCCACCGTCAGGAGGTGAAGATACCCATTTCTGTTCTGAGAGATGGGCTTCCTCCCCAGGTAAATGGCACTTTGAATGATGTTACTGATGTGATGGGCCATCCCCACTCCCCTAGTTTCACCTCTACAGGCCCAACTGAACAACCACAATACAGTCTCATCCATTAACCTCCACCTCCCTTCTTCTCTGTCCCAGACACACAATGACAGGAGGACAAGAACACCCTCTCAGCCCTACTTTGAGTCCTCGGGGCTTTCTATATGTGAACGAAGGGGGTGGAGATAGAGATCTAAGAAGTCCACACAAATTGAGAGAGAATCTTTCTTAACATCCCCGACTCTGCTGTCTAAGGCAGTAACAGGCCTTTATTTATCCCCAGGTATGTGGTCCCACAGTTGCTAACTATGGCTCTCACTGAATTGGGAGATGCTTGCTTTGGACTATTGGGAAACCCGAGCAAGGGGCCAGGCAGGGCTGACAGCTGGTTGTAAATCAGTGTCAATGTTCAACCATTAAGCTCCAAACCAGCCAGCCAGCCAACCACCCACCCACCATCCCCATCACCACCACCAAAATGCTCTTAAAATTCATGGTAGAGATTTTAAAAGCAATTGCAGGAGTCAGACTGTATATGCAGTGAAAAGTTTGGTTAAGTATCAGGAGGTGCCAGCTGTCCTAACTCTTTTTCTACGACCTGACGGTCCTTTAGTGCCAGAGGTCCCAATTAGACAAGAACACTGTGTGGAGTCTGTGGAAAATTCCAGTAGATCTTTTAGGCTTGAGAGCTAAGCCATGCCTTCTATAGCATAGAATGACTCATACCTGAAAAAGCAGCTCATGGTGTGCTGGGCCCAAGCAGAGACGTGAATACCTGATAATGGAGTATCAAGACACTTTATGACTAGATATGCCCATTGTAATCTGGGCCACCGGTCATAAAGTGGATGATTTATGTTGACTAGTTCACCAGTCCTAAGTGGGCAGTTCATTGTATGATGACAACAGTACAGCAAGTGAGCCACATGAAAAGGTGATTTAGACGCCATGCCATGTAGCCCTGTTGCCCCCACCTGCTCCCTTAGCTCATATTCATGTTTGTGGGGGTGTTCCCTACAACCAGTCATAGGAGGAAAAAAATTTAGCCTGGAGTATGTTTGGGTTGACTTCATACAATGGTACAAAACAAAAATGGATTGTAGCCATACCACATACCCACTGAGGGCAAGTGCTAAAAGCGAGTGGTGAGGGAAATCCTCCTAGTGGGCAGTACGCTTGTCCATCAACTTTGCACGTAGGGAGGCATGGCCTGAGGCAAGAATGTACATGGACCTCTGGGCAGTGGAGAATTACTCAATTGGTTGGTCAGAGGCCTGGATGAAGCAAGACTAGAATAGCAGAGAAGGAAGCCTGGGGAAAAGGTGCATGTGTGGATGAATAGGAGGTGTGTGAGATTATGCAGACCTTTGAGTGTCATGTCAATGCTCATCGGAAAGCTTCTGCTGCAGAGGAAGCGTCGATAACCAGGTACACAGAATGACTTGTCTACTGGTTTCTGTCTCAACCAAGTGCCTGGGCCCATGAATGGAGTGGGGGTGTGGCAGAGACAGAGGCTCTGCATGGGCCCGCCAAACACAGGCTCTCCCTCACCAACGCTGACTTACCTACTGCTGCTGCTGCTGCTCAACCTGCACTCTCGGAGGCTGGACCCTCAGTATGGCGTCATTCCTTGAGCAGATGGCCCCAGAACTTGGTGGCAAGCTGATTACATCAGACTCTCCCCACCCTGCAGAGGGCAGCAGTGTGTTCTTCCTGGAACTGAAATCTTTCTGGAATATGGATTTACCTGCCATGCTTGTAGTGCTTCTCCAGGGGCTTACGGAGTATCCAATTATCACCTGGAACTGTGCGTGGTGAAGTCTCAGCTGAAAGGGTGTATTTTATGGTAAAGGATGTATGACAATGGTTTTGTAAAACAAGGAGTCTTACCATGTACTTCATTACTTGGAAACAAAGGGTAGAAGGTGGGAATGGCCTTTTAAAGGCTTAGCTAAGGAGCCAGCTTGGAGTGACATCCTGTGGAATAGGTCACTGTCCTCCAGGGTGTAGGATATGCACTAAACTATCCCGTCACATAGAGTGCTGTCCCCAATAGTTAGAATACACAGGGCCAAGTAACCAAGGGCTGAAAATAGGATTGGCTCCTTTCATCATCACTCTGGTGAGCTTACTTTGCAGAAACTGTTTCCCATTTCTGTGACTGACTGTGTTGGATTAGAGATCCTGATTCTCCAGGGGACGTCTTCTGGTTAACACAGGATTTTTCCACTTTGGGCTCCTCAAGGCAGTGGACCATCAGGTAAAAAGAGTTTTATTATACTGAAGGGAGCAATCATCCCTGACTGTCCAGAGGAGCTAAGAATGCTGCTGCATAAAGGGATCAGGGGACATTCATCTGAAACGTGTGTGCTGGAGTGTCTTGATGCTTCCAGCCCTGGGGATGATGGTAACTAGGCAATCATTGCTAACAAAGCCTGGTAATGGCAAAGCAGACAAGGGCTCAGCCCTCCAGGATCAGCAGCCCAGACCAGCTTTGATGTTGGGGTTGCGGGGGGAGGAGATGATGAATATTAATTGTGCCTCAGAAGTAGCTGTAGCAGGGGAACTAACACCCTCCTGTCCAAAGTCCTTTCTTAAAAAAAAGAGCTTGCAGCTGACCAGTTTCTTAGTCAGTGACAATGTGGAGCAGGAGGTCTTAGCAATGCAGTGTGTACCTTTGCAGACACTTTTGCTGCCCTGTGCCATAGCATGGGGCCTCCTGACTTCCACACTTGGACAGTTCCCTGCACATTGCTCTCATGTCATCTCAAGTTCTCCTAACCAGCTAAGAAAGGACAGTTAGTCCACCCGTGGATGGAGCCTACAAGTAGGAAGAAGTTAACCTCCTGAAAAATTCAACCAATGGGAGAACTGGTTAAATGTCCCAGTTTTCAAGTCTTTCAGTCAAGTCTTTCAGAATTCTGAAGGCTATTTTACATGGCTCATTAAAGGGTTCTCAGTGGAATGGAGAAAACTAGTTCAAAACCTTTGATTGTATTGGTTTCCACCCTTCCTTGTCTTCATTCACTTCTGCTTCTTGGATCATATTATGGGTTGATTGTATCCCCCCCAAAAGATATGCTGAAGTCCTAAGCCCTGGCACTTGTATGACCTTAAATGGAAATAGGGTCTCTTCAGATATAATAAAATTAAGATGAAGTCATTAGTGTGGGCCCTATCCAATATTACTGGTGTCCTTATGAGAAGGAAATGTGGACTCAGACACACAAGGGGGCCATGTGATGACAGGCTGAGACGGAAGTGCTGCAGCTATAAGCCGAGGAACATCCGGGGCTACCAGCATTTGGAAAAGGCAAGGAAGGATCCTCCTCTAGAGGCTTCAGAGGGGGCATGGCTCCACAAACACCTTGATATCAGACTTCTAGCCTCTATAAATTGTAAGAGAATAAATTTCTACTGTTCTAAGACACCAAGTTCGCGGTACTTTTTCTAATACAGATCACCTTCCACATAAACTACCTTCTTTCTCAAAATCCCTGTCACATATTCTGCTTCCAGGGGACCCAAATTAAGTATGTTCCCCCTCCAGCTGAATGTTTAGGTCTAAATTTTGGGTTTCCATCCCCGGCTAACCCTTGCCTCAATCCATCTCTTGCCCCCTCAATTGGCTAGGCAGTCTTACCTGGGACGGTTTGGAGATGATCCTGCCTTGCACCTTCTCCTTCTTCTAACCTCCAGAGTTTGGTGAGGGTCCCTCACTCACCTGCCAAAAAATCTAGTACCACGTAGAAAGGCCATATTCTTTTATAGGGGTCCTGGGACTGTACACTAGCTCCGGCACCACCCCTACCCTGGATAGAAAGTCCCAGAAATCTCATTTTGGTCTTTAGGTCCTGGGCCAGGGTTTATCCTAGGAAGTGGCAGCTCCAGGATTTTTGTATAGAAGAGCTTGTATCTTATAATCTGATCAGAAAGAGAGTGGGCCCTAGGAGTTTTACTTAAAACTGTGTTTCCAAACCATGTTTTGGAAACTAGTATGTGTTTAGAGTGATTTTGGGGTGGGGACAGAGTAAGATAAGATACTTTGGTGTCATCATTCTGGGGGTCAAAGGTGACCAAAGGTGGTTCTGGAGGTGAAGCAACTCTAGAAGCTTTGGTTGCTCATTTTGCACCAACTTACCCCCTCCAAAGCAGAAGATGCTTTTTTTGTACCAGGCCCCTGGAAAACCCAGGAACAAGGAATGTGAACTGGCAACAAGCAACCTTTAAGTGGTGCAAGGCAGCCCTCTAGTGGCCACAACTCAGAAGGCCCCAAGCATAGAGCCGCGCTCCTTATTACCACAGACAGGAGGACCAACACAGTGGGACAGGACCATTAAAAAAGTGATCACCATCAACATGGGATAGAAACATAAGCATGGGGCTGGCAACCCCAATGAGGCAGAAGATAAATCATAGATAGACAGATCATCCTAATAACAGCCTAGGTCATCACCAAATGCAATTATTTTCCCTTCTGGGAGACACACTGGGGTAGAGGAAGACAACTGGAATTTTGTTATCCCTGTAAGGACTTGCATAACCGAGCATGCATGGATTCCTAAACACTGCATTGAGAAGCAATGCCATTCCAGTGATTTGTCCCTATCTGAACATTTCTGGAAGTGCTGACCATGGCTTGTATGTGAGAGAAATGCTAATTTCTTCATCAGCTCTGCTAGAACCTAATATCATAGTAATAAGCTGTGCCAAGTAAACTTCCAGTAAGAATGGATCCCTTGATTCTTCAAGGAGGACTGAGTGAGGCTTGTTGGGGTCAGGTCTGGCTGTTAGCTATTCTGTGGGTGTTGGAGGGTGAAATGGTCTCTCCATCCAGGACGAGCAGGGCAGAACCAAGCAAGATGCCAATCCCCCAGTGAAGCCCTTGTCTCATAAACCCAGCCTCAGGGGAACACGAAGACACAAGTTTACCTGTTCAACTATTCCTGGCCAGAGCAGGAATCCAGTAAGAGCCCACACCTGCTTCCCTCAAGGGTCCACAGATCACTGGGCCATATCCTTGCTAGAGACACCTCTACACCAGCCTCCCAGGACTTCTCTGGCCCACCAGAGACAGAGCCCTAAAGCAATCCTCTCTCTCAGGACTCCAGTAGAGCCTGGAGACTTTCTTGCACTCAAGCAGTCCATAGGCTGAGGAGAGCAGATAGGTTGGGGTTGATAAGAGGGAACCACATTCAGGTTTCCACATCCCTAGAATCCCCTGCTCTCCAAAGCTACTCTGAGTTTTCACAGGGACTCTGGTTTAGGCTGATGGAGGAGAGGTTGGTGGCATTTATGGACCCACAGAGGGCGGAGGAATCATATTTTCTCTGGTCCCCTCTCAGCTTCCCACTCCCTTCCTCTACAGTAGAAAGAGAGCAAGCAGAAACTGGAGATGTATTTTCATAATGGTCTCCTTCACATGCAGAGGTTGGGTGGCTCTGTGTGGGCTTCCCAGGTGACAACGTGCCACGCAGAGTAGAGGACGAAAATTATTCTAAAGAAACAGAAACTCAAGACATTTGTGTCTGCACATAGCTGTTCACCATGGAATGATATATTCACACAAAGCTGGAAACAGCCTACATGTTCAACACTAAAAAATTGTTTAAATACATTAGAGTTTGTCTACATAATAGAAATTAATGAAACTATTCAAAATAAGATTTTTAAAGATTTACTGACATGGATAATTACTTTATGTTAAAAAATTACTTTGTAAAATCCAGTTAAAATTTCAAAACACAAAGTTGACTCCAAGTTCAGAGAACTTATAAGCTAACGCAGACGACTTTCTGGAGGATCTGTAGGCAGGTGTCCAGCCTCCCCCCCACCCCCAGAAAGTAGGAACTGGGCGACGAGATACGTCGTGTGGCTGTTATTGCCACCTTATTTTACCTCTAGGCTGTTGTATCTTGGGAAGCATAACACTCCATATATGGGCCATTGTAAAATTAAGAGTAATATTTTATCTTCATCCCTCTTCCTTCAAAGCTCTTCCTCCTCTTTTGTACCTAGGCACTTACCATGTCTTTTCCCTTCTCTGACCTCCAGGCAGATTTAAACATGTTCTGTACTGTGTCTTCCCAAGACTTGTTTTTATCTCTTTTATAACAATTATTCCATTTTGTCATGGTTGTTTATTTTTGTGCATCTCCTCTATAAGGCTGAAACCCACAGACGGCAGAGAGCAGTCTATTTACCCCTAGATCTCCAGTGACCAACCCTATGGCTGCTGCAGAGCAGGCATCATTAAATATTTGTAGAATAAATGAGTAAAACAAATAACCTAATGTCTGCTGTGCTCCTTCCCTCCAGGCCCTCTCCAAAGGATCCTGATGACTCCTGATGAATTATCATGTCCAGAGTGCCTTGTGGTAATTATCCTGCAAGCCACCTTGTATTCCTTCATTCATGTCACAGACATTTATTGAGAAGGATACCACATCTAGGTTGGCTCTAGGATCTAAGAATGTAACAATCAACACGATAGACAATCTTGACCCTTGTAGAGCCTGTGCTCCTATAGAGAGTGTTAAAAACAGAACAGGTCCAAAATAGTCACTTATGCCAAGCTCACTTAGCATGTGCTAATCACCAAACTGAGACTCCATTACAGTTTTGGCCTCTCCCAGAAACGGACTTGTAAACCAGACCAGGAATCAGCCGGTCAGCACTAGTGATGTAATCTGTCTCATAGACCCCTGCCATCCTATAAAGGAAACTGACCTTGCCACAACCAATCCATCAGTCCACTAGTATATTCCTTGTTCTCACTTCCTTCTGCCTATAGAAGTCTTTCATTTTGTACAGCTCCTCAGAGCTCCCTTCTATCAGCTAGATGGGATGCTACCTGGTTTCTGAATCACTGAATAAAGCCAATAAAATCTTTAAAATGTACTCGGTTGAATTTTTTTCCCCTCTCCCACCTCTGAATTTTTTTTGTTTTGTTTTTAAAGATTTTTCTTTATTTATTTGACAGAGAGAGACACAGCGGGAGAGGGAGAGGCAGGCTTCCCGCCAAGTAGGGAACCCGATGCAGGGCTCGATCCCAGGACCACGGGATCATGACCTAAGCTGAGGGCAGACACTTAACGACTGAGCCACCTAGGCGCCTCTGAATTTTGTTTTTTAATGAGAGTAAACAAACGAGTCCAAATGGTGAGATAAATACTAAGACAGGAGCCTGTCACGTAGTCATGGTATAGGAGCACCTTCCAAGAGGAGGCAACACCTAGACTAAAGCCTACAGGAGGAACGGCAGTAAGCCAGATAAGGGGGCATATATTCTAGGTGGAGGGCAGAGCAAGTGCAGAGGAAGCCCAGCCTGGAGGGTAAGGTATGGAGGCGGACAGTCAGGCAAGATCACGATGAGACTTACAGGCTGTGGTAAGAAATGTGGGCTTTATCCTGGGCTGTGATGAGAATGGATTCGAGAGGGTGAACAGGAAAACTTTTGCTCTCCTCTGCACTTACTATTCCCATCAAACAATTCTGTGACCAGATGTGAGGTAATTTTCCCACATCAAGCAATTCAGACACCAGCTGAGTGTCCTACAATGTAACTCAATCCTGACACTATATACCTGGAGATAGTGTGAGGTTTGAAGGTTAGGGGCTCAGTCCCAGAAGACTGCCTTCCTCTACCCCTTCGGATACCAGTCACAAGTCCAAGCTGTTCCCTGCGCTCTGACATACCAGCTATAAATTTGACCCCCCTCCTTGGGTTTGATTAATTTGCTACAGCACCTCACAGAACTCAGGAAAAGTTTACTTACCATCACTGATTTACAGTCAGGTGAAGACATCCAGAGGGTGAGGTCTGGAAGGGTCTCAAGGACAGGAGCTTCTGTTTCTGGAGTTTGGGGGTACAGTAACTTCCCCGCATGCACGTTGTTCCTAGATGCATTCTTACTCACCAACCCAGAGGCTCTCCAAACTCTGTCCTTTGGGTTCTTATGGAAGCCACCTTTCAGAGGTATGACTGATTAAATCACGAGGGTGGAAAGGGAGGGGAGAATCAAGGACTCATCCAAGGTTTCTGGTTTTGACAATAGAGTACCCGGTGTGTTATCACCTGAGAAAGGAAATTCAGGTGATGTGTGGGAGAGGAAGAGACAATCAGTTCAATACGGAGCATGCTGAATTTAAGATGCTTTTGAGACCTCCAGGTGAGGTATCTCGTGTCCATTTATCTAGTCTGCAATCAGTTCTGAATATGGGCCCGCGCTAGAGCTGAAGATTGGACATCTTTAACCAACTGGCAATAATCACAGTCAAAGGATTCTGGGAAATCTTCCCGGCACAGGGTGTGGAGTAGACAATGAAGAGGCCCAGGATGGAAGCCTGGGAGAATGAAACCTTAAGGAAGGCTCAGAGGAGGAAGTGATGTAGGAAACAAAGGCAGAAGAAAAATTATTAAATTTCTTTACCACCTACAGCCCACTGACAATCCTTGAGACAGGCAGAACTAGGAACTAGGAACTAGGAACTAGGAACTCAGCTGCCTCAATGTTAATACTTTGCTAAGGGCAAAAGGCAATTCTAGCCTGAACACTGCCTCCCTCCTCCCCCCACCCCCCCAGCATCCTGTAAGTCTACTTTAACATATTAAAAATTCCTTTATCTCTACTCCCCCTCACCCCGCCCCCACGACACATGTTAGCAATCATCCTCCAAGCATATGGCCCACTGATATACATCTGAAGGGTCTCATGACTGAGTTTTTATCGAACAGTAATAAATGACCTTTTCCTAACAACAGCTAGCCACCTCAGGATCCTGGAAATTTATTTCCAAAATACCTGCGAGGCTTACGCTCTAACCCCCTCCCAACTTAAAAGTATATAGTGGGCCACTCCTCATGACCCCAGTGCAGCTCTTTCTGCCCATGAGTCCTGTCCCCATGCTTTAATAAAATCACTTTTTTGCACCAAAGATATCTCAAGAATTCTTTCTTGGCCATCGGCTTCCAACCCTAACATCTTTCCTACATCAGAAGGACCAGGCTAAAGCATACAAAAGATTGGGTAAGGGGAATGGGAGAAAATCCGAGCACTGTAGTGTCTTAGAACTTAGACAACACATACTGTCTGTCTCACCCAGACACGTTCTGAAGTTTTTAGCATATGCAAAACCACAAAGAGAATGTGTGAACACACATTCACAGTAAAAACAAACTTGTGCACGTTAGCACAGGCTGTTGAAGAAAAAAAACACAGTACCATCCTTTTTCTGTCAACCTAGGCAGAGTGCTCTTTCCTTACGAACAGCTCCTTAGCCAAGAGTCAGCAACGACGGAGCCACATGGTTGACACTGTCTCTGAGCCTTTGCCAGCTTTCTGTGCTTAGAATGCTGTTTTCTTCTCTCTCCTTTTTCAGTCTGTTTCCTCCAGCTTAGATTTTACTTCCTAACTGGAAGCTGTCCACGACATCCAATGCGTTGTGATTCCCAATGCATTTACCTCTTTACCTGTCTGTCCCCTCCAGTAGGTTCTAAGCAGGCACCAGGACCCCTTGCTTAGCATTGTTGGCATTTGGTGAATATTACTTTACTCAAATGACTAAATTCTTCAGCCTTTCCTCAAAAGCTTTGGTGCAGCCCCACAGTTTATCAAAGACATTGCAATTACTTAGCTGCATTTAAGACTTCACCATTTGGTCTGTTAAGGAACAAGATTCAACTGAGTAAATATGAAGATCTAATTGGCTTTGTTAAGCGATTCATGAGTTGGGCAGCTTCCCATCTAGCAAAGAGAGATGCTCCCAGGAGTTGTACAAAATGGAAGGTCTTCATAGGAAAAAGGGTGGGGCAAGTTATGGGCAAAATAAAAGGATTGTTTCAGGCCGAGACATATCCTTTTGGAGGGAGGAGAAAGAAATGGCAGGGTTTTTCATCATGCAGATTGCCTCATTAGTGTTGGTCAGGAAATTTCGGATTTGACTATTAAAAGGTGACATTCCTGGGATAGGCTGAAACTAATTAAATCTTGCGGGGGGGAGGGAGGGCGCCAGGGCAAATGACTCCATTTGGGGCTTTTTTAACAGGTCCCAACCTACCTGCCTAACCTTAATTCTAGACACATCTCTGTATCTCTAAACTTCTACCACTCTAGTAGCCAGGCTTTCCATATACTACCATCCCTTCAATCATATTTATCAGAAACCAGGATCCTAAATTCCCATGTCTCATCATCCGAGTTCAACCAGTCTCTGCACAATCCTGAATCTGCCTTATAACAACCTCTTCAAGTCCTGCCACCATCCCCACTGTCACTTTCTTCTGAGCAATCACAGAGGCCCTGACTTGTCTTCCTGCCTCCTGCTTTTCTTCCTTTCTATCCTTCCTCTACACTACTGGGTGATCTTCCCGAAATCCCTAATTATCTAGAGTCTTCCCACTTCTAGAATAATATCCAATCTCCATAGTCTGAGGGCCTTTACGGTCTACTTCCTGCATTAGCCCCTTTAGGTTCTGAACAGGTTAAGCTTTTTTTTCATGTGTTTCCTCTGCCCCACTTATCCTTTCCTAATTTCCTTGTTAAAAATAACGGCCAGCTCAGGTATCATGTCCCAGGTAGAATCTTCCCAGGCTCCTTATGACAGAGCTGGTCAATCCTTGTAATACGCTCCTTTTATGTTGCATTTCCCCCTATTAATGATTTCATTGGGCCACTAAACTGTGAAGCAGAGGGCTACAGAGAAAAAAAAAAAAAAAAAAAATCCGGACCCGAATTAAAATTGTTGAATCACTTGCTGTGTTCCCTACCTTAAGTAACGTACTTAACTTCTCTGAGCCCAGCTCCCTCTGTAATATGAACTGACCGAACAAGATAGGTGCTCAGTAAGTGCTAGATCCAGCACTCATTTTCTACTGTTTTGCAACTAATTATTTACTTTTGCTTTCCCACCAAAACGTGAACTCCTTAATGCCAGTAACATGGAGTGCACATTATTCACCTAGTGCTGGCATGATATTTGATAAATACTAAAATCTTAACACTAAATGAGTAAACAGTGACTACACAGCAAATGGTGTGCTCGGGGTTCCTACCTGCTCTTAGTGTGTCAACGAGGTAGCTTCAGAGACTCATTGCCACTTGCATCAATCTGCCCATTGGGTCAAGGGGTCCAGAATCAGAGTTCCTACAGGATTAAGTCCAGAGGCTCAGTATACCAGAGGATGCACTCCTGTGGGGTCGATCTGTTCTGAGTCAATGAGTACTTCTAGGACCCAGACGTCCAAGGGCTCAGGGTACTTTAGGGTTAGGCCGTCCACTGAGAGGGATTCCCCTAATGTCAAAATGCTCATGATCTCAGGGTAAATTGGGAAGATTTACAGGGAGGTAAAAAGGAAGGTACAGGAATATGCCATCTGTGCCTATGAAGCTAAAGTTCTCTATCAGAGCAACCATCAGAATAAAGCTCATTGAGACTGGGTAAATTAGTATTGAACCACTTTGGTGGGGAAGAAGGATTCAGAAATGGGAGGGGTGGTGGGCCCATGGCTTAGTAGGGCTAGTTGGTTGGCATGGGTTGTAGGATTGAAAGAACGAATTAGTTTGGGGTGGCTAAGGTCTGTGGAATGTTTGGACATGATTTGGGGGATAAGTAAGATGGGGTAATATTTGAAGATTTCTAGTGTAGGAAATGCTTGGAACTGGCTGGGGTGGGGGGGGGGGTGGTTCTTCAGAAAGCTGTTTGAGTAGGGGAGGGAAAATTTGGCTAAGATTGTTGAAGAGCCCTGAACAGGGAACTTTATGTGGCAGGGTGGACAGGCAGGGTGGGGAGCTGGCCAGCTTTGGAACATTATCTTCATTGGTATAGGCTTGTTTCAATTTTTGCTCAGACTGTGAAGTCCCATGTTAGTCTTAACTTCCTAACTGTTCCCAATGGATTGCTGCTTCTCCCTCCAGTTACAGGACCCTTAGAACTGCTGGCAGTCACTGCTTCCACGTCCCACGGAACAGGAATGTGTGCGGCAGCCACCAGGCAGGGAAGGTGGCAAAAAACCCTGTATTGTGTGCTGAACCGAGGCATGCCAGGCTGTCGTTTCTCATGTGTTCTGCCTCATTTCCTGGGCCTCTTATGATCCTAATTCACGTTACCTGCATTTCTCACTTGGACCACTCCACCTACCTTTCAGATCACCAATGGTATCACCCTCAAAGGTACTCCTGTCCCTTTCACAAACTTTGTAGAGGTCTCCCTAAGCTGTTCTGGTGCTGGCGAGCCTGCATCAGCCAATCTCTTGCTGGCCGTCCTCTGCACCATGTCTCTTCACTGTGTCCAGACCACAGTCTATCTACCTCTGCTTCACTCAGCTTATTCTCACTCCCAGGAACACCTCCTTGCCATCTTTCAAGCTCCATTCCTGGGGTCTAGGTTTACCTCCTCAGTGAAAATCTGAGCTTCTGTAGGTTTATAATTTCAATCCCAGAAGAAATACTTTTGGCTGCCCCCGCTTAAAGACAGCACACTTCTTGAGAGAGATGGTTATTTCTTTTGTCCCCTGTTCTATGCTTCTCAGGATGGTCAAAGGTACCAGGCTCTGAGCAGCCTCTAAGGAAAGAGGAAGGGTTAGATTTTGCATTGTGACTCTGTAAGAACGCACTGTCCCCGAGACTATTTTTTTTTACTCAACATTTTAAGATGGCGTCCTGCTTACAGCTGCAGGGCAACTCTCTGTGTCCATGTTTTAGTTGTGTCTCCTGCAAACAAAGTAGGTTGGGGTTTGTTTTGCTTTAAAATTCAATTTTTTTTCCTCATTACTTTAATCCTTTTTACATTTATTGTGGTTACTGTATCTCGGCTTATTTTTGCCATCTTTATTAATTTACTTTACCCACTTTTTTCATACTTTCTCATTTCTCAACTTTAAAAAATTTCTTTCCTTTTTCTTATTCCATTATTTCCTAGCACTTTCATTTGGAGGTTATAGATGTTTTCAGTGATCAACCTTGGCATTTTAGTACGCATATTTAAAAAAACTTAAGTTGGTATTAAACCACCCATCCAAAAAATAGAATACAAACATCTGAACTCTGATCAACCCTTTTCCTGGTGTGCAAGCTATTTTTAATCTCACAATCTGGCATAACTTTTATCATCTCATGTACTTATGTTTGCCTACATGTAAAAAAGTATCATTACTATACATATGTAACAACCCCAAGAACTAGTATGTCCTAAGGTTATGTACCAGAATCAGAATTGGGATCCAGGATGAGGTTCACAGGTTTCTTATTACTTTTGAACTGTTCTCAGCTTTACTTTAAACATAATAGATACCACTTCCCATATGCTTTGTTATCAGGCGCTATTGTCTGCACGTTAACCTGATATTCATTACTTCATCAAATTCACACAATATTCTAACGGGCTTATGACCCTCGGATTTTGTCCTTCCTAAAGTTACAGATCTCGGAACCAGAATCAGGACCAGGCCTTTTTGATACCCACTTGCCTTCACTCGCAACCAACTTCTATCCAAAGTATTCACTTCCTAGTTTCTGGGTGAGCTCTGGAACAGTTTTTTTCCCCCACCCAGCAGCAAACTCATGTAAGATGGATTCATTTACAAAAGATAAGCTACATTTATTTAGAGTCACAAGCAGTTGACTGACTCAGTGTGACTCAAACCACAAGAAAACCATTCTACTTCACTCCATTCTGAGTCCTAGGGTGGCCCAGACTGGCAGGAGTGCTGCGTGGGGCCCCATTCACAGGTTTACAAGTTTCTCATTGAGGGCAATCTGTGACTGCGTGAGATTGGCCAGGTAGGTCACCATCAGCAGGTCCTGGAAGAGGAAGAAGCCACAATGAGTGAGGGGTTGGGTGGGAAGGAAGAAGAAAGTCTGGCGTTGGCCAGCTCCATGGTGAACACTGGGTATGAGGACAGTCCTGGATAAATGACAGCTCAGGAAGAGGCTGGGCAAGAGTTGAAGGTGGAGGATAAGAAGGAAATGTTTGAGAATACTTTTTCATCTCTACTGATACACTAATAAACTTGAAGTGCTTTAGCCAAGATCCATAGGTAGAATATGGAGGGGGGAGTGTCTGTGAACTCAGACGGGGAAAATAAGAAACTGCATTTTCATTAACCTCTGGATTTAGCATTTCGTTCAATCATGAATCTAGATAACAAGTCACAGTAGTATCAGCAGTTCCTGAGATAATGGACTCAAGGAAGAGAAGGTGGGAGCATCTCCAAGCACAGGTACTATCTCTTCCTTTCTCCCAACCTGGACTGCAAGGGGCCAAAGGCAAACCCCTCCTCCTCTGCTCCCCTCCAGGTCATCTCCCCCAACTCCCTTCACATTCGTGCATGAGCTGAGGTGAGGGAAGACATAAGCTCCCAGAAGCCCAGGGACAGCACTCACATTGATGTTGCTGTTGAGCATGGTCTCAAAGTCATCAGGAACTATCTTGGGTACTTGGTTAACCAGACTCATCAAGAAGCGGCCCACGGTATTGTCAGCTGACACCTTTCCAGACTGAGCACCAAACAAAGATTCAATGAGGCACAGTTAAGTCTCACCACCGAGGACTGCCATTTGCCAGCACACCTCTCAGTGATCTCGGAGTGGAGATCTATGCCCTCCTTTCTTTCTTTCCCCCTCCTCACCAGCACATCCTCTGCATACTGCAACACTGTGCTCAGGGCATCTTGGATGCGAGCTGATGCCCCTCCTACTTGCTGCAAGTCGCTTGAGAGTCCAATCACCCGGTTGGGGCTAAAACAGGTCTTCATGATCAGGTCAACTGTGGGAGTGGGATGGGGAATAGAAGAGGCAGGAAAGAGGAAGAAATCAGGAAAGAGAGGATCTCTAACCATTCTCTTTCCCACCTCCCTCGGGACACAGCCAACTTCTCTAAACTCCCCTGCTCTGCCCTTATTCTTTTCTTCTCCGGTTAGAGCTCAGCTTCTGTATCCAGCATGGTAAGCACTGGTTTTGCTCTTACATGAATGGCCACATAGCCTCTGGTGCTGATCATTTCCCTCCTCTAATAATTCCACAAATAATTCCTGGAAGCCCATTTATAAAGGAGAATGACTGTGACTTTTAATCACAAACCTTAGATCAATGGTTCCTCTTCAACCCACCCAAAACCCTCCACTTGTTAAGAGAGCGGCAAACCCCTCCCCTGAAAAATGCCAGACTTCAAAAGAAGGTATGGGAAGGTTACTCACCTCCAATGCGTTCAGTGTCATAATATGCATATTTCACTGTCAGAGGTGTGAACATCACCCCCATGGTCCTCCCAGGGACACCCATTAAAGTGCTGGGGAGAGAGAAGTCAAGGTAAACAAATGGGACTTGGGAGAGCGCTTCCTACTCTAGGCTGGGAAAGCAGTTACATCAAGAGTACGGGTTCCCCGGTTCTGAGATAAGAAGGCTGGAACCATCTCAAGCTGAGATCTCGTGGGAACAAGCCACTTTTTTCCCTCTAGCTCATTCCATACACAAACCTTGGCCTGGGAGAGGGCACTCATTGTTCAGAACTGACCTGTCCCTTCAGAGGACTGCTTCACTCACTGTGCAACCTCAGTGATGAAACAAGAGCCTGGATTTCCCTGTGGAGCTGGCTGCCCAGATATCCACCCCACGGAAAGAAATAGGACAGGTCTCCTGTGAGACTGAGTCCTTCATCAGCACAGAAAGAAGCCAACTGACTCCAGCCCACCAAGACTAAATTGGATGCTATAAGTCATCTCACTAAAGGTAACTGCCTTTACTATGTCAACAATATTTTCAACTGGGCCATGAAGAGTCTGAAATATCTGGAAAGGCTAAGAAATCAGACAATGACTAAATCTTAGCAGTACATCAACTAGTCCGTAAGCACCTGGCATCCACAATCGTCTCACTGCATCATGGCTAACTGGTTACATCGCGATACATACACAGTATGTAGTCAAACTCAGTAAGACAGGCACTAACAAATGCCTTCACTCTAACCAGAGAAAATAATCCCTCCAACTCCTCTAGTGGCCCCTTCTTCAGCATGCCAATGGAGCCTTTCCCAACCTCCCCCATCAATGGGCATTTTAACTGCCTGCAAGCTCAGTGTGTCAAAACTATAATGTTATTGTCGTCAAAACTGTAGTCAACCCTGGGGTAATGTATACAAAAAAGGACAGTCATCCTTTAATTCGTACTACTCCAAGTCCTGTGTTCAGTTCTCAGGATAATGGCAAACTAAAGGAGGACTCAGAAAAACAGAACATGGTGAAGGATCGTGACCAAAATACCATGTGAGGATCAGCTATAGGAACCGTGAATAGTCAGTTTATAAAAAAGATGACATGAAAAACGTGACAGTTTGTGCAAATACTTAAAGGGCTATCATTTGAAATTGGTTAAGAAATTGGATACCACAACTGGTATCAGTTACTGGATATTTTAGGAACAGATTTCGTTTCAAAGTAAAGCCATTTTAATGATAACTGCTGAGAGTGAGGAATGGGCTTCCTTGGGAGGCAATGAGCTATTCACTGAAAGATTAAACCTGCTTTGGCTGGAGGTGGGTGTCATCTAGGCATGGTATGAACTAGCTAAGCCTTTTATACCCTTGTGTCCCAAAACTCTGGTCACCTGACATAGGCCTTGATGCTCATGCGGCCATTCTGGAGGCTCGTGTCCACAGTGAGATGAATGGGGTTGGGGGCTTCCCGGCTGTAGTACTCATGGATCAGCACAGAGTGCTCTGTAATGTCATGGCCTGTAGCATACCTGGAAAATGGAACACAGTGTGGATTCATGTCTACGTGTGACATTAAGACCAAACACGATGGTGACATGGCTGTCTCTAGGCACCTGACACTCCTATGGTAGTGTTACCCCCAGCGACATCCCAAATGTAAAAATAATAAATACACTGAAATCAAATCAAACGATTTCAAATCAAACGCTGACTCTCAGAGCTCTTGCAACATTATAAGTCACCAGCAAGCCAAAAATACTTGCTTAGTAAAAGCTACATTTCAAAGTAAATACTCTTGGCCTCATGAGATCAGAATGGCCAGCAAAACACTAAATTTGTAGATCCCTGAGGTAACACACTTCTAACATTCTGTCTCCAAAAGAGAGTATATAATGCCTAGTCTGGTGGCAAAGAAAACCTTGGCAATCACCGAAACTTTCCATTCCCCCCACTCCAACTTACCAGCCCAGGATGAGCTCATTTGGAGAGACTTTCTTGTGTAATTCATACATGTTCTTAGCAAATTCCATGTCAACAGCCACCTAAGAAGGCAGGCAGAAAAGGAAGCTAAGAAGCTAGAAGTTCATAGAAAAAAATGGAAGAAAAGGACGGGGTCACCCCCAGCAGACAAAAGAGGCCCAGCAAGTATGTATACATTAAAAAAAGCTCTTTGAACTGTAGGACTTCCAGTTACGAGCTCGACATATTGTGCTTAAGGAGAGCCTAGCGAACAAACAAGTATAGATCACACAATGGCAGCTCAAGCTCCCACTCACCTCATCTTCTGACTCGTTGTGGGGCACTGAAAAGCAGTTAGTCACCTCCACTGAATGCTTGTCAACGGTTCCTGTGAGAGAGAATTGTCCAAGTTTTATAACACCCTAGAGCTCTCAACAGCCTCTGACCACTTTCTAAACGTTTTCAGAGGCTTCCTCAAAGTCAATGAACAAAAAATTGAACTCATAAGCTCCAAGTTCAGCCATGTGCATCAGTGGAACCAGGATTCTCCAGAGAACTGAAGCTCTGAAGTGATCTCTTTCTTTTAACCACCAACGAATGGGTCTATTCTTCCTTCACAAGCTCTTCTGCTATCTGTTCTTTCCTGCTACCAGTCCTGTGCCAGATTTTCACTCTGTGACCATCACTTTTTGGCCACTAGACTTTCTCTTATAATTCAATCCACGAAACTACCTGGAAAATTCTGACAATGTCTACATAGGCCACCCATACAGAAGCCTAGCCTCAGAGTACAATTTTAGGGAGCTTCACCTGTACCTCCCTTCAGCCATCTAGTCACATGGTCATAACCTACACCCCATCATCATCCAGAAACCTTCTACCTATGAACCTCAAACATCGGTATCAGTCTTTTACCACAAGCTTCTATTCTAGTTCTGATACCTTTACTCCTAGCACATTTGTTTCTTGACCTAGGACTACTAATCCCTTCAGTTCTCCGTCTTTGTCTAACCTACTAGCACCACCCATACAAGGCTTCAAGCACCTCCCCCTCTGCCGCAGACCACAACGCTGCCACAGCTGTGTCTGTTTAATTCCATTTCACCATGGTCTCTGCTCCCGTAGCTGAAACTGTCTTCAAACCCAGTGGATAAATATATTTTACCTTATTTGACTTTTCATCAGCATTCAATAAACTTGACCATTTCAAACTTCTGAAGCAGTTTTAATTCTTCTATGTTCCATGCCACTATAGTACCCTTCGATTTGAGCATTTATTACATTGTATTCTAATTATTTACATATGAGTAGACTTTCGTCTTGAATTTAAGGTTAGAGTAGAAGCTGTTTTATCCAACTTTGAATTCTAAATACCTAACAGTTTTATGGTACTTAAGAGGTTCCAGTGACTTCATTTAACCAAATTAAGTATGTTTCACGAATTAATATCTGAGAAAATTTTAAGCTCCCAGTGAGCAGTCTGTTTCATTCTTAAGTAAGTACCGTCTCTATTACACCTAGCACTGGACCACGATCCCAGTCTGGAAGAAAGATCTAAAGATCTAGACTATAGTTGGTTTAACTAGGGTCACTACAGCATCTGGGGCACTTAGTGGTCTCCCCGGGTGAAGAACTGTTTCTTTAAACAGCTCCAGTGAATGTGGAACATTTGGGAGTGCAGCTAAAAGAGTAAATTAGTATTTGTCAAGTGCCAAGTTAGTGTTGCAAAAATCATTTGTAACAGAAGCTCAAAGCAGGACACAGTTACAGAATGCTATTACACTTTGGGAGGTTAAGCATGGAGGTGAGGATAGTAATATAAGACGAAAGACTGACACTTAACACTTTTCCTGGGATCCTGGAAAATGAGTGGAACTTAAATGAGGGAGAGCAGGGAAGGCACTTGGGGCAAAAAAGTACAAAGGCTTGGTTTGAGGAAAATATTGACAATGTTTGGAAGATAATGGATCAACTGAAGTTTCTGTAAAACGCTAAACCTTCACAGACAGCGGGAGAGAGTGAGTGTGTGTATGTGCGCACGTGTGCATGCTGCTGGGGTGTGTGTGTATAGCCCTGATGTGGTGGATGGCAACCAATAGCCATTTTGTACCTAATGTGTGCCAGCAGTTAGATGCTTTTTGTAATAATCTAGTTCTTGCAAAGACTAAGTCTAAGTAGCCCCTGAAAGAACTAGACTTTAGGTAATCTGTCCCAAAGCACATGGTTGATATTTGGAGAAATCTACCTACAAATCTTGTCCTCTTTGCAACACACCAATTGTCTTCTATGGTGGAAGGACAATTACATATTTAAGAATAAGAAAAATGAGGGATGAGGCTAGAGTGGATTCACAAAGGTATCTAAAATTAGTGACAGAGATGGAGTGAAAATGACTTTGATGGGATCACCAGTCCCCAGAGAAAGGGTCATGTTATCAGTAATCCTTCTTTACTGCTTCTGCTTTACAAATTAACATTTTCACGGAGACTACAGAACAGAAGACCAGGATTAAATGTGTAGGAAAGCAGAATATTATTGAAACCCTAAATGAGTTTCTGCCAAACTGGTTTACTTGTTCAAAGGGATGTCGTTTTACAGATGTCACCACTCCTTTGCCAAGTGGTTAAAAACATCTTTGTAAACACCTGGAATATAAAGACGTTTAGTCCGTAGAATTTGGTGGGGGGCGGGGGCGAGGTCACTGGGCTTAGGGAGTCAAACGTTTCTGACTTCCTAGTCAGCATCTGAACTCATTTTTGGTAGTCTGGGACTAATCACATTTGACCTGAAATAATACTGGGAAGATTAAAAAAAAAAAAATGTAAATCATTCGGCACATGGTATTTATTCAATAACTCACCACTGCTTACGTATTTTATGTCGACCAAAGTGACAGCAATCTCGCAGGAAAGTTCAAGATCCTTAAGGAGATAAATCGCGGCAGGAAGGTGGCACGGAGAAATAGGTAAGAGGTCAATGGGGATGGGACAAGAAGGAAACAAGATAAAAGGGAGCTGGGAGGTAGAAGAGAATGTCAATTCGGTCTGACCACTTACCCAGCAGGGTCCCGATAACTCGGGCAGCGCCCTCGTTGCGTCGCTCGTAGCTGTCCACGATGGAGGCCAAGATGACCGGGTGCAGCCGGACCACACGGCCGCCGGGGAAGGGGCCTGGGAGAGCAGGACCCGGCAGAGACTGCGCCGGAGTCTGCGCTGGGGCTGGCGTTGAGGCCGGGGTCTGGCCCGCAGCCGCAGTCGTGGCCGCCGCAGTCCCCGAGTCTGAGGATGAGGCTGGAGCCGGCGCTGGAGCTGGGACCGGCGCTGGGGCCGGAGCTGGAGCCGGCGCTGGCGCTGAGGCTGGGGTTGGGGCCGGCGATGGGACTGAGGCTGGGGCCGCGGCTGCGGCCGGGGCGGAGGCTGGAGCTGGAGTCGCGGCAGGAGCACCGGCCGGTGATGCCGGCGTGGCCATCTTGTCGAGCGAGAAGGAGCCAGGAGCGGAAGGGAGTGAGTTGAAGAATATTAGGAGCACGATAGGCTGAATATGCGCCACGTGAGCTAGATCTTTGCGCCTATTGGTTACAGATGATGCTTCTCATGGCGCTACAATTTCCGCTCTGAGTTTGTGCTCTTTGATTTCTGTCCGATGAGCACTCAGTGGGAATCGAGCTAAGTAGTTCCGAACAAACTTGGGACAGCGCTGACAGAAGAAGAACGTGTTCGTCTGCTCAGCTGCCGCCAGATGGACCCAGAGAGCAGAGAATGGGTCGCAATTCTGTTTTCACACTTCAAAGGGATAGGGAATGTTAAAGTGCAGCGTCATAGTCAGTGCGGTGACTTACTCATTCACTAGTTTGAATATCTGCCAGACGCTGTTTTAGGCGCTTGGAATATACATCAATGAACAAAACGAGGATCGTTGTCCTCGAAGAATTCACGATCTAGTGGAGAGAGACAAACACATCACGTAGTATGTTAGAAGGTGATGAGTGCTATGAAAAAGAAAAATTAGCGGGGAATAAGGGGGAGTCAGGAGTTAGGATAGGTTAACAATGAGAATGTGAGATTTGAGTGGATTTAAAGAGGAGAGGAAGGTGGCTATTATTGGCGGGGGGGTGGGGGGGGCGGGGGAGCCTTCAGGTAGAGGGATCAGCTAGTGCAAAGGCTTTAAGGCAGGAAAGAGCAGGCCTGGAGTTTGTGGGAGGCTATTTGGTGGCTGGAGTGTTAAGATCATGGCAGGGAAGAGCAGGAGATGGACCTTTGGATAGGGGTTGTGGAGCAGATCATTCAGGACGTCCTAAACCATGGTGAGGACTTTGACTTTTAGTCTGAGGGAGGTGGGGAGCCATTGCAGGGTTTGGAGCAGGGCAAAGTCATGATCTGAGTTTTAAAAGGATCACTCTGCTTTGAGAAGAATAGAATGGGCTGGGGTGTGGTGGTTGCTGAGGGAAGACAGGTGAGCGAGAAAGAGTAGGGAGACATGTTTGGAGATTAGCAGGTAACCAAGGGAGAGGTGATGGTGGAAGGGACCAGGCCAGTAGCAGTGGAAGTGGTGAGAAGTGGGTAGAATAGGGATACCTTTAGAGACAATAGGATTTTCTGAGAAACTGTATGTGAGGTGTGACATAGAGGAGTCAACTCCAATTTGTGTGTGTGTGTGTGTGTGCGCACGTGCTGAACTAGAATGAAGAACTTGTCATCAGTGGAGATAGTGAAAGCTACAAATGGAGCAGCTTTTTGGGAAAAGATCTTAAGTTCAATTTTGGAGATGTAACTCTTGAGATGTTTATTAGACATCCAAGCAGAATTGTAGAGTGATTAGGTGGAGATGCTAGTCTGTACTTCGGGAAAGGTTTCAATGAGCAACCCTCTGTAAAGCTCTTAGCTTGTGCTCGATATACTGCAGTAATTATTATTAAGTGGTAGATATTATCACTGCTGGGTAATGGAAGGAGCTCTGATTCTAACATACTACATAAATTTGGACAATATATAATTTTTTCTGACTCTCAGTTTCCTTCTTGGTACAGTGGGAATGACAATATCTACCTGCGAGGAAACCAATCAACTCCCTTAATTAGGTCAGGTCCTGGCATCCAATTGGCAAGGTGGGTGGGTGAGGTTGGACTTCTTAACCCCAACTCTCATGTCCAAGAGCTGCTTTCTCCTTGGAGCTACCTTCCATAATTGTAATTCACACGAACCATCTCCCCCATCAATGCTCTGGGCAAACATACGTTCTTTCTTTTAATTCCCCAAAACACGGTTGAATACCCTATCAGAGAAGAATTGAAAAGGGACTTGGATTTGGTAACCCGGATCTTTACCAACCCTAGCAGAGCAGTGTCCGTGGAACTGAGGGTGGGGTGGGCATGGAAATCCGAATTCAGGTGTGAGAATGGTCAGTTTGAACTGATGGCGGTGAGTGCTGGCTACTATTTCAAGAGAGTTGGTGGGAAGGAGAGGAGACATTTAAGGCAGTAGCAAGGGGAACAGGAGGACTGAGAAGGGGACAATTTAGGCTGGAAAAGTTTTAAGGATATTCTAAACCAAAGGAAAGGATCTAGAGGAAAGAGAAAGATTGAATATGCATGTGAGAGGGAGAACCATCTAATGAAACAAGCAGGGGGAGGAGGATCTGAATGGAGAAGGTAGATGAAGGGCATGGTCTTGCACACCATGAGGGACATGCTAGAGAGGCTGCCCCAGGCTGCGGCCTCCCTTATGGGCGCCTAGTGGGAATCTGCCTTAGCAAGGGCTGATCCCTTGAGATCATTCCGTGGGAAGAAGGCCAGAGGAGAGAATCACCTCCGATGCAGAGGTTTTGCTGCCCCAGACTGATCATGCACACCCTTGGGACCTCCTATCCACATATTTGAGTTGGGTGTGGACACTTCACCACCAAGAACTTTGCCTTTACATCAATGGCCTAAAGACCCTACTCTCTGAGAGGAAAAGAGAAAGAGGTGGATGAAGAATCAGAGACACTTTGAATTGGGGAATGAAGGGAAGTTGCAGGACCTTCTGTGAAGTGATATTTTTCTCAGAGAAGTGGAGCCAAGGGGATCTGTTAAGAATGGCGGTGCAAGGGTGGGGTCCAGCCTTTGGGTGATGGAAGAGGGACCAAGAGTGAGCCATCAAAAGCATTGGTCAATTATGGGAGGGCCCCACTGAGCCTGGAGACCTCAAGGATTGGGTCAGCTTCTGTATTTTTCTCCAGCCATATAGCTAAGAGGCAGGTAGGGAGAGATCATTGGCATGGTCTTCCTGGGAATGCTGACCAGCCAGGACAAGGAAATACATTCAGGATGCTGGCTTTTCAATCATTGACTGAGGGATCCAGGCAGGCTGAATGCTCCAAACAGACACTCTGAGGCTTAGGTTCATCAGGAAAGGGCAGAAGGCATGGGGAGAGAGAAAATGAGCTACCTCCTTGAATACGGAAAACGTCTTGTGCACATGGTATATTGGCCAGGATTCTCCAGAAGAACCATGTATATATTAAATATACATATATTTAAATAAGGGATTGGCTCATGTGATTATGGAGACTGAGAAATCCGAAGATCTTTAGTCAGCAACCTGGAGACCCAAGAGAGCCAATATGTAGTTCTAGTCCAAAAACAGGCAGACTCAAGACCCAAGAAAAGCCCACGTTTCACTTTGAGTCTGAAGGTTAGAAAAGACCAGTATCCTGCTCAAGCAGTCAGGCAGGTGAAGTTCCCTCTTACTCCAGGTGGGGACCAGCAATTTGTTCTATGTAGGCCTTCAACTGATTGGACGAGACCCACCCACATTAGGGATGGCAATCTGCTTTACTCAGTCTATCAATTTAAATGTTCAACGTAACCAAAAGCACCCTCACAGACACACCTAAAATAATGTTTGACCAAGTATCTGGAGATCCTGTGCCCTAGTCAAATTGACACATAAAATTAACCATCACGCCTGGAATCCTGGCTGTCCTCAGCAGTATGCTTGAGAGTCCTTCCTGAAAAGATGAATGTCATAGCTACAGGCTCCTGTTAAAACTGGGGACTGTAGCTTGATAAACCCTTCCCACCTCTTCAAAGACCAGCTGGAGTGAAGGGAGCTCTGACTGCAGCTCCAAGGATGGGAGGCCCACAAGGGGGAGCCCTAGGCTCTCTCAGTGCTGCAAGTGGGACTTCATGAGGCTTTCGTGGTGGGGGATCACGACGTGAGCTGAAGGCAGACGCTTAACCGACCGAGCCACCCAGGCGTCCCTCACTCATTATTTTTTAAATACCATAATGAACAGGACTCATTATCCAAACCAAGAACTAAAAAACATTTAAAAACATTCATTTTTTAACTAATGAACAGAACCTACAACCCAAACCAAGGATTAGAACATTATTAACAGTAGTATTATGAATTAATATTATATATTAGAATACAAATTTATCATAATAAAATGATATATAATAGAATTTATTATTATGAAAATTAGACTATTATAACATATTATTATTATGAGTATTAGAATATTATCACTCAGCGATAGGCTAGTAAATGTTTAACAACAAGCTCCCTGAAAAAGAAATGGCCTTAGTTTTGGCATTGGCCAATTTCTACAGTATAAATACTCCTACCATGGCTGATTTCAAGCTCCTAGCAGTTTAATAATTGGCTCTGAAAATACCTGAAAATGTAACAACTGGCATTTAGGAGTCGGTTATGAGTTGGCTTCAGCACTGTTGCTGTACACAGACCAAGTGTTTCTCCCCAATACTTCATTGCCCCCTGCCCCACCCCAAGAAATGACTACTCACCTGAAGTTTGTGTCCAACATTATTTGCTTCAAAATTATGTTTTCAGGGGCACCTGGGTGGCTCAGTGGGTTAAAGCCTCTGCCTTCAGCTCAGGTCATGATCTCGGGGTCCTGGGATCGAGCCCCGCATTGGGCTCTCTGCTCAGCGGGGAGCCTGCTCCCTCCTCTCTCTGCCTACTTGCGATCTTTGTCTGTCAAATAAATAAATAAAATCTTTAAAAAAAATTATGTTTTCAAATATATATATAGATGACTAAATAACATATTATTTAACTCTGCTAGTTTTCGAACTCTATAAATATAGCTACCAGATTTCCCTTGATATGTATGTTCTTACATATCTTTTATCCACTCTTTTCCTTTCAAGCACTCCATATCTTTATGTTTTAGGAGTATCTCTTTTAAGTAGAATATACTAAGTACTTAAAAAATCCAACCTGACCACCTCTGTCTTTGAATTCACAAGCCTAGTTTATTAACATTTTCTGTGTTGACATATTTGGATTAATTTCTAACATTTTATTTTTTGATTTTTATTTGATTGACTTCTCATATTCTCTTTTCACTTATATTTGGCCTTTTAATGGGGTTATTTGACTCATTGTATTTTCTTACTGTTTTGTTCTTCTGCTAGTTAGGAGCCACATATTCTTTTAAAAATTTTTAAAATTTAAATTCAATTTAAATATAGTTAATATATAGTGTTAATATACAGTGTATTATTAGTTTCAGGGCTAGAATTTAGTGATTCATCAGTTGCATGTAACACCCAGTGTTCATTACATCACATGCCTTCCTTAATGCCCATCACCCAGTTACCCCATCCTCCCATCCATCTCCCCGCCAGCAGCCCTCAGTTTGTTTCCTAGAGTTAAGAGTCTCATGATTTGCCTCCCTCTCTGTTTTCATCTTATTTTATTTTTCCTTCCGTTCCCTTATGATCCTCTGTTTTGTTTCTTGAATTCCACGTATGAGTGAAATCATATGGTATTTGTCTTTCTCTGATTGACTTATTTCACTTAGCATAATATCCTCTAGTTCCAACCACATCATTGTAAATGGCAAGATTTCATTCTTTTTGATGGCTGAGGAATATTCCATTGAATATATATACCACATCTTCTTTATCCATTCATCTGTCGATGGACATCTGGGTTCTTTCCATAGTTTGGCTGTTGTGGACATTGCTGCCAGAAATGACATATTCTAATTTCAGGATTTTAATCATTACTTTTGTTGTTGCCACGCATTTTTTCTTATTTGTTAACTATTTATCAAAGAAGTGATTACTTAGTACACAATATTCATGTTTCATAGTTCAGGAATACAGGTCAGTGACAAAGTTCCACACAACCCAATTCATACAGATTTCTTTTCTTGGCTCAGCCACAGCCAGCCTAAGAGAGAGTGGAACCCCACAGGGATATAGTGAATGCTCCAACAGTATGAAATTGCGGAGGCTTGGCGTCTGCAAAAACCATTCATCTGAAGCTTTGTCAAAGCACTGGAGGCCACACTAGTTATTGTCCTCAACATCAATTCCCTTCCTGACTGATGGAAGGCTGGTGCTCCAGCGGCACACAAGTGCAGAAGTTACCATGCATTTTAGCTCGTTTGTTCTGAGTTTAAACAGCTCCACCAATGATACAAGAACTTTGAAATGCTCTAGCTCTGATAGTTCTCATTCTGATTTGTGCATGTGCTTTGCCCGCCTGCCTGTTTTGCTGACCCCCATCTTACCAGCAGTTGCCAAGCCACTGGGGAGGATGTAGGTCTCCTTCTCCTCCAAGGCCATGTGGGAGTGCTCTTGAGAAAAGACAGCCTCTCACAGCAGAGATGGCTACTTCCAAATGGCCATGAGGGTCCTCAGGAGGACCTTTATAAACTTACCACCCCCACATGCTAACTTCATCAGAACTGACCAAGCTGTAAAGCGGAATGTGGTGACCATTGTGGGGGCCAGAAGGCGCCCCTTCAAAGAGCCCCTTGCATGGAAGGGATGGCCTGGGGTTGGGGTCCCTGCCTGTTTTAAGCACAAAGAGGCCTGGAAGCAGGAGGGTAAAAATGTGGATTCAACTTTGCCTTGGCCTCTGTCTCCACGGGTGAGGAGAGATTACGAGGCAGGCAGGGGACTCTGGTGGCTTGGCTCTGAGACTCCAATTCCTCCACACATAATTCTAGTTTTTCTTGATTCTTGAGAGTTTGCTGTTAAGAAAGACCCTCTTTGTAGAATGAGTGTGTAACTGTGTGTGCGTGTGTGTGTGTGTGAGAGAGAGAGAGAGAGACCCATACCCATATGCTAGCTTCATCTCTCTGTCTCTCTCTCAGACTTTCTGTTTTGTCTGCTTATTCCTCTCTTCTGTCTTTCGGTGTCTCCTTTCTGACTGTTTCCACCCTTGAGCTCTGTCTCTTTTGCCTCTACCCCTTCCCTTCTGGGACTCAGTTGCTCCAGTTGTCAGCTCTGCCCACAGCCAAGCCCGGGTGAACAGGGAGGGAGGCCTCTTTTCATGTCCTGCCTCCACCCTTCAATTAAAATCAGTGTTTTGTTTTTTTTTTTTTAACATATTGTTTCTGTCCCTTCAGGTGTGACTCTCCATCCCTGACCCATCATTTCCAGATCTAGAACCTTCTAGGGGAGGCCCATCTGAGAGACTTCTCAGCTAGCGGACTCTGTTCTCTGCGTCACATGATCTGTGTGGCTGTGTCTCACTCCATTTTCCCATTTTGTCTCTTGGGCTTGGTTCTTTGCTGTCTTGCTCCTGTCTCTAGCCTCAGCTTGGTTAAGGCTCTGGGAGAAACCAACTTCCTTTCCTGCTTGTTCTCCTGCACTCTGGCAGAACTCATTGAGCACTAGGCATGGGAAGCGTTGGAGGGGGAGGAAAAGGTGCACAGGAGAGGCTCCAAGCTTCTCCCTCATGGCTTCTTCCCTCTTCTCCAGCCATCTCATCCTTAGGAGATGCTCTTACTCATCCTTCATAGAGAATACAGGGACCACCAGCCATGAGTACCCTCATAGGACCACAAAACCCATAGACCTGCCTTGCTCTGCCAAACACCCTGTTGCTTTCCTCAGGCATGGATGGAGGATGTTCCCTCTATCCTCCTGTCAGAGGCCAATCTTTTGCCCTTGCTTTGGGTCCTACCTCAACTCACAGCCGAATTCTTTCCCCTTGTACTTCTCTCTCGTCTGCGTTTCTAACCCGATCCCACTGTTGGATGATTTTTGTCAGCATTCAAATCCTTCCCACCCTCTCCCATGTTAAAACAAACAAGACCTTCTCTTGGCCCCACATTTCCCCCACATCTTCTCAGGACCTCTCAACTCCTTTTGTTGCCAAGCTTCCTGAAAGATATGTCTATATGCATTATTTTCTTCCTTCCTTCTTTTCTCCCTCCCTCCCTTCTTCCTTCCTTCCTTTCCTTCTCTCTCTCTTCCTTCCTTTCCTTTCCTCCCTCCTTCTTCCCTCTCTCCCTTCCTTTCTCTTTCTTTCCCCCTTCTTCCCTTCCTCTCCTTCCTTCCTTCTTCTCCTTCCTTTTTTCTTTTCTTTTTTCTCTTTTCTTTCTTCTTTCTTTCCTTTCTTTTCTTTCTTTCTCTTTCTTTCTTTCTTTCTTCTTTCTTTCTTCTTTCTTTCTTCTTTCTTTCTTTCTTTCTTTCTTTCTTTCTTTCTTTCTTCTTTCTCTTTCTTTCTCTCTCTCTCATATTAAAGTTTAGTTGATGTACAACATTGTACTGATTTCAGGTGTACATTATGATTCAACATGTTTATATTGTGAAATGATCACCACAATAAATCTAGTTAACATCCATTATCATACATAGTTCCAGAAACTTTTTTTGTGATGAGAACTTTCAAGATTTACTCTTAGGAACTTTCAAATATGCAATACAGTATTACTATCTCCACTTCTTTATCCCCTATTCTTACTTTGCTATTTTTTATTTTTTTGAAGTAATATATGCTCAATAGTTTAAAAGGTCAATTAACATTAAAAAGCTTATACTCAAAATCCAGTACTGTCCTGGTCCACCTCCCCAACCCTGCACAGTACTACCTCTGGTCTCTCTTCTCTGAAGCAGCTGCTCATATATGTAAACTGTTCCTTCCCACATCTTTGCATTTCTAAATAATACATGTCTACTGCTGCCTTTTGACTCATCAATTTTATGCATTATCTGTTGGCTTCCTATGCTAGAACACTCCAGAACATTCCACTATTGTCCTTTCAACATGGTTATATTATACATTTTAGTTAGATCAATATTCAGTGGTTCTGTTACTATTTCTATGCGAACATTATTCACACCTGTTGTAGTTTACTCTTACGTAAACTTTTGTCTTTCTTGGTTTTTGTTTTTCCTAAGTGATTTCTTTCTTTTATCCATCTGTCTAGTCTTCTTGGTACTCAGTGTCAGTTTCTCCATACCTTCTAGTAGCCTCTCGGTAGGGTCTTGGTAGGCCTGGCAGCACCAGTTAACCTGTCGGTTCTCTTCTTCCCTTGGAGATGGTCTGAGCGCCCCGTTCTCCTCACTGAGGCCTTCTGTCCTGTCGCAGCGCTCTAGGCCTTCGACCTTGAGGGACTTTGTCTTCCTCCTTGTTTGGATTCCTGTTTCATGGAGCTCCTGTCCTTCTCCCTTTTCACTTTGGTTGAGCACATCCTCCAGTGGTTTCAACAACTTAAAGAAACGGTCTTAAACAACTTAAAGAAATCCGGCCAACGACGTGATGGTGACAGCACCTCAGTCCCTCTGCCTCTCAAGTCCAACTGCTCCAGCCCGGCCCCGCTTGAGTGGTAGAGAGTGCCGGGGGTTCAGAGAGGAGAGGAAGGGGCTGCTGGGCTCTTTCTTGTCCTTTGGCCCCTCCTCTGTTTCTTAGCGTATATGTGGAGAAATGAGGTCAAGTTCTCCTTTGGTGAGCAATACTCATCCACTGACGGTCAGATGGAGTGTGTGGGTGTCTGTGCTGCTCCGAGGAGGTCCAGGCGCGCTTCGTCTGTTCCAGCCCCACGTGTACCAGGGGCTGGGAGGTAGCAAAGGGGAGGTGTCAGGGTTGTCCCACCTATCTTTTTATTTTTATTTTTATTTTTATTTTTAAGAGGGAGAGGTATGGGGGGAGGGGCAGAAGGAGAGGAGAGAGAATCTCAAGCAGACTCCACGCCCAATGCGGAGACCAACACAGCACTCAATCTCACCACCCTGAGAGCACTTGAGCCGAAATCAAGAGTCAGACACTTAACTGACTGAGCTACCCAGGAGTCCCCACCCATCCTCTTAATACCGGCACCACGAAGCAGAAGTGAATTAGTGGGTTTGGGCAAAGTGGATCCAGGCTTGGCTTGGGGTCTGTCTGAGCTAGGAAAAAAAATCTGTTTTCATGCAGTCGCCAGAACCTGGCTTGTTGGGCTCTTGCACCAGGGAGGGGAGTCACTCTGGCCTCACCTCCAGCTCTTTGAGTCCAAATGGCCCGAAGCCTAAACCCCACATCTCCTTGGCAGCCTCTGATGCCATCTTTTCTTGCTTTCTCCTGAATTAGCTCCACCAACAGCAGAGATTTTCAGGCGAGTCTGAGGCTTTATTATAAATCACTCCTATGTTAACAGGCTTGCTTTTGCAAACTACCCCATGACTTGCACCCAAAGTCCCTTGTATTCTAACACACTCCTAACTTATTTTCTGTTTTTGGTGTGTAGTTAAAATGCTGATATTTGAATCCCAGCAACTTTCCCTGTTCCCAAATACCTTTTTCTAGCTCTCAGACATTTTGCTACAGAGATGGTTTCCCCATCGACTATAGATCAGAGGGCTAATTCTGGATTCTGAAAGTTTCTGCCAAGAGTTGCTTCTCTTCTTCTGAAGACTGCCACTCCACCAATGTATTAGTTCTATATTTTAAACACAACTCAAGATCCTCCTCTCTCTTCACTGCTGCTTCATATCTACACGTCTCCAGTGTGGGATAGCAGTCTAATGACCTGCTTTCTGCGTCTGCTTTTGTCTTTTCTCCTCTTTCTCTCCCTATTTAACCAGGTCAGAGGCTGTAATTTAAATCCTGCCTCTTTGCCCACTGGTCCAGCTCTGAAAAGTTCTGGAAAACCACTCTTCTCTGTCAAATTTCTCATCTGGAGCGATCACTGAGACAGTTTCTGTGGTGATCAAA
Source organism: Potos flavus (assembly GCA_028534135.1). NCBI lineage: Eukaryota > Metazoa > Chordata > Mammalia > Carnivora > Procyonidae > Potos > Potos flavus. Next base: position 53,306,019 of record CM052884.1, on the reverse strand, counting down.
AGATAATAATCAGTGAGCCCTCAAAGCGGCTGTTTCTCTTATTATTTGAACTTGTCTCCTTATCTGAATTAGAAGACTTCCAGCTTTGAAATTCGGTGTGAAGCCAAGGGCTGATGAGTATAGAGTTTCTACCTTCTCGCCATTCCTCAGCAGTCCCAGCAAATATGCTCCAACTCTGTATAGGTTCACAAAGTCAGGGAGGGGCTCACTTGTAACACTTGAAGAAGGTATGTATTTTTAACCAAACTGCCTTATGCAGGCATTTAGGGCCTGATAAACAGTATGTGTGAGAGGGAAGAGGTGGGAGGAGAGAGATGGGGAGATAGAGAGAACCTACACACCCACATGCCTTCCTTCTTATTTGCTGGCACAGACACATGTCAGCTCACAAAGAGGCACAGCGGGGAACGGGAACGAGTAGGAAAACTCCCTGCTGTCCCACCTGCTCGCCTTTCTTGGAAGTCGGCACGCATCCCTCCCATCTCTCCTGGGCCTGCACTAAGCAGCTTGCTAAGCACCCAGAAAGCTGGGTGGCTGAGGGGCTTGCAGGCTGCTCTTCCCTCAGTGCCTGCCTCTCTTGCCCGCCCTCCTGTTTCTCCCGGTCACTGGTTTGAACTCAACCCTTCGCCCCAACACCATGGCACAGACCCAAACCCCCCAGGAGGCATTGCTCTGGGCCTTGAGAGAACTCGAGGAGAAAAGCTTCAAGCTCTTCAAGTTCCACTTATGGAACAAGAGCCTGCGTGAGGGGAAGCTGCCGCTGGCGCGCGGGGAGCTGGAGGGCCTGACCCCGGTGGACCTGGCTTCTCGGCTGATTTCCCTGTATGGAGCATGGGACGCCGTGAAGGTGGTGCTCGGCGTCCTGAGGGTCATGAACCTGTTGGAACTCGTGGACTGGCTGAGCCACATTTGTCTGAACGGTGAGTGTAGCGGGAGATAAGGGGAGCTCAGGGTGTCCCCAGGACTCCCCCACCCCCATGACATTTCCAGAGACTCCCACAGCCGGTAGTGGATGCTGTCTCTCACTCTTGCCCTCTGCCTGTGCCAAGGAGTGCCAGTGCCCAGGGTCCTGGTGGTCTCCAGCTGAAGGCTCTGACAGTCGCTGGGGGAGGGCCTGAGTCGAGAGTGGGGTCTTATAGAAAGACTACAGTTATCTTGTGGCCATAATGTCCCACTTCCTACCTCCGGTTGTAGTACCACAGAGAGGAGGGTAGAGGAGAGGGGCTTAGAGACTGAGGTGGTGGTGTTGGTGAAGGGGTTTCCACTAACGCAGAAATGGCATCGGGGTGGGGTGTCAGAACTTTGCTCAGCTGCTTCTCACAGAGGACGGCCTGCTCCGGCGTCCTGCTCTCTCAAGGATCTGGTGGATCGATGTTGCCCTAGAGAACAGGGTGGGCATGGAACCCAGAAGGTTTCCTATCCATTTTGTGGGGTGCCAGGAGAGCCTGTGCTCCCCCCATAGGCCCCTGTCACACCTGAGAGCTCTGCTGACATAGAGTCCCGGCTTTTGACTGGGAGCTGGTTTATCTCAAGCGCCTGGCTTGATCATTGCCAAGAACAGGCTCCTATTACTTCCTTCACCATCCTCCAGCTTCCCTTTCCTTTCACCACTCTGTCCTCACCATTTCAAATGGGGATGTTTCAAAGGAACACCCAGACATTCACACACACCAAGACTTTCGCACACATACATATTCTTATACCCACTTGCTGATGCTCACCGACACACCTTCCTCACACAAAAATGCACATGCTTGCATAAGCGTACTCCCATGAGCCTGTGTGGATACAAGCACTCACTCATATCCCACCAATATGCGCACACACGAAACACACACTTGCACACTCATATGGATGTGCACGCACACACACCATGCACGTGTCTGCATGCAGGTACACACACACACCCAGGGGTTCCTCCCCTTGAAGCGCGAAGTATAAACTTAAGGAAGATACAAGTTAGAGAGCACACGAGATGAAACTAGAGCTCAGAGTCCAGAGTTTGAAGGGCCCCCTTTGTCTCTATTCCCGTGAGACCGGCTAACCCCCCACTTGTCTGGCTCAGATTACAGGGAAATGTACCGAGAGCACATGCGCTGCCTAGAGGAGAGGGAAGACGGAGGAATCTGTGGCAGCTACAATCAGCTGCTCCTGGTGGCCAAGTCTAACCCAGAGAGCGCAGATGCGTCCGCCTGCCCCCTCCCGGAGCAGGAGTTGGACTCTGTCTCGGTGGAGACTCTGTTTGGTCCAGGAGAAAAGTCCTACCAAGCGCCGCCCACAGTGGTGCTACAGGGGTCCGCGGGCACTGGAAAGACAACGCTGGCCAGAAAAATGGTGCTGGACTGGGCCGCGGGCACCCTGTACCCAGGCCAGTTTGATTATGTCTTTTATGTCAGCTGCAGAGAAGTGGTCCTGTTGCCGGAGGGCAGACCGGACCAGCTCCTCTTCTGGTGTTGCGGGGACAACCAGGCGCCCGTCGAAGAGATGCTGAGGGAGGAGGAGCGGCTGCTGTTCATCCTGGACGGCTTTGACGAACTGCAGAGGCCCTTTGCAAAGGGCTTGAAGAGGCTGAGTCCGAACCCCATGGAGAACGTGCTGCACCGTCTAATCAGGAGAGAGCTGTTTCCCAGGTGTTCCCTCCTTATCACCACCCGGCCCGTGGCTTTGCGGAATCTGAAGCCTTTGCTGAAGCAATCGTACCATATTCACATCCTAGGCTTCTCTGAGGATGAGAGGAGGAGGTATTTCAGCTCTTATTTCACCGACGAGGAGCAAGCCAGAAACGCCTTTGACATTGTGCAAGGAAATGATGTTCTCTACAAGTCATGTCAAGTTCCAGGCCTTTGCTGGGTGATCTGCTCCTGGCTCAAGGAGCAGATGGAGAGGGGCAGAGAGATCTCAGAGACTCCCAGTAATGGCACGGACATCTTCGTGGCCTATGTCTCCACCTTCCTGCCACCCAGTGACAATGAAGGCTGCACCAAGCTTACCGGCCACAGGGTCCTGAGTGGTCTGTGCTCCTTAGCAGCTGAGGGGATCCAGCACCAGAGGTTCATGTTTGAAGAAGCTGACCTCAGGAAGCACAATTTAGATGGGGCCAGCCTTGACGCTTTCCTGAGCAGCACGCGTTACCAAGAGGGAGACGATACGAAGACATTCTATACATTCCGCCACATTAGCTTCCAAGAGTTTTTTCATGCCATGTCCTACCTGGTCAAAGAGGATCAGAGTCAGCTGGGGAAAGAGTCCCGCAGAGAAATGAATAGGCTTCTGGATGAAGAAAGGCAGTCAGAGAATGAGGAGATGACCCTCAGTATGCAGTTTTTATTGGACATATTGAAAAAAGAGACCTCCTCCAACTTCGAGCTAAAGTTCTTCCTCAAAGTTTCTCCGTTGGTAAAGCAGGAGTTGATGTATTTTAAGGAACAGATGAAATCTATAAAGCATAAAGGGGCCTGGGATTTGGAATTCTCCCTAAATCCGTCTAAAATAAGGAATCTGGTAAAGAGCGTTCAGATAAGTGATGTATCGGTAAAGATGGGACAGTCAAATAAAAAGAAATCCCACGACGGGAACTCATTTTCTGTCAAAACCAGCTTGAAAGATGGATGGAAAGAGAAGCAGAAATGTCCTGTTGTGGGCAAAGATAATAGAGCAAAGACACAAAAGGAGGCTTCCAATGGAAAAGGCAGAGAGACGGAGAAATGAGAGATGCGGAGGGTAGGAGCAGTAGGATGGGAAGCAGATAAATGGGACAGTAGAGCTGAAGGGTCAGTAGGGTGGTGGGGGAGGGATGAGGGAAGGGGGAAGACAGTGTAAAAAGGAATGGAGAGATGAGAGATTGAATTAATAGGTACTGGAAAGAGTGGAAGGGCAGGGGAGAAAATAGAAAAGAAAATTAGATAATATGGGATCAGAAAACTTGGAACATAGGATATGGGACAAGGCCATGTGGACTGAGTCCCTAGGAACAACCACATTCACCATCAATGGCTCAAATTCAGTTATTTAGCATCCCCTTCTCCTAGAGAAGCTGTTTATAACCTCCTCTACTGTGGAATTTAATGTTAATGTTAATGTCAGTGACCAAACAGGTGATTGGGCTCTTTTTTATAAATAAACTTTTAAATATAACAAACTATGGATTGTGCTCATTCTGTAAGATTGGGTAATGTGAAGCATATCAATATCAACATTTAAAGGAAAGATTGTACTGTGTCTTAATGGAATATCCTTTTGACTCTGTATTTGTGATAAATTGCTGCTTAAGTAAATAGTAGCTTTGCATCTTCCTAGAAACTTCTAGAATTTCTGTGTTGGAAATGAACCATATCTTGTCACAGACCTCTTGTCGTAGAAGCACTACTGTGACTTGACCTAGCTCTGTACTAATACCATGTCACTTGTTGGCCCTAGTGATGCCGTTACCTCCCTTTCCTTTTTAGAAAGACCAGTTAGCTCCCAGAGATAACTCATAATCTTTTTCTGCTCCAGCTCCCTCTGTATGGAAAACAAGAAGGATTCAAAGGAATTCTAGATGTAGGTGGGGTCAATTCCTGATTCTCTTTTCACAGATGAGGAAATTGAGGTTCAATTAGGAGCCCCATCAATTTCCGGGGTTCCTCAGAGAGATCTCTTAGTTCCTGCCCCTCAGCCAACAAGGTAGAGGCCCTTGAGGACCTGGTGGTACTGAAAGCCTACCCCCGCCCTAGCTGTTGCTGCTGGTGTCAGCACAGCCAAGAATGCCAGTGCTGCCTTGGACCCTCAGTGCCCCATAGAAAGGTTATAGACACTCCTCATTTTGCTTTTCATACATTTTTATTCCTGTCATGACTCCTCACAAGTCAAGTCCACATGTTCCAATTCCAGCAATCTGCTGGACATGGCCAGATGTCTGAATCCAAGGGAACTTAGCTTTGGGTAGTCAATTTGGGATATCATGATACAATTATTAACTCTTTTTCACAAAGGAAGTTTGGTGGCTCCACATTTGATAATTATGTGCATAGCATATTGAACACATAGATGGTGTCCGTATCCAGAATATGTGTAACAAACAGTATGCATGTGTATGTACTTATTTGAAGAGCAATTTGTATTGCATTACTACAGAGGCTGACTGGTCCAGTGAGTGAGGCTGTGTTGCCACCCAAGGGCTTAGATGTTCACAGCAGACCAACTCCTGAATGTCATAGAGAATTTGAGAACAATGGAACAGGGGCCCGGCCACACTGCTGGATTTTCATGGGGCCAAGGAGGCCTGTTTAAAAAAAAAAAAACCAACATGGATCTAACATCCAATTGAGGTTTAGACATGTATTTTGTTTAGGGTTCACATTCAGTTTAAACTAGCTGAAGCAAAAATTAAATGACCCACTGTATTTTTTTTTTTTGACCCACTGTATTTTTTAAGGATAACTGATTTCTAGTTTTAGCTATATCTGGCTCTTTCTAACAATGGCATCAAGCCTTTCACTCTCTCTTCCCTCTGTTGCTCTTTTTATAGTTGTCTTTTCATTCTTATTTCAGAGAGTGACTCTTATGTGTCAGAGAAGATGGCCATAAGGGGTGTCAACTTACACCACCCTTACAGTCAACAACCCAAAAGGAACAGAATCGTCTTTATCAACAGGTCTAGCAGAGAAATTGGGAGTGGCTTCTGACCTGACCCTGGGTATGTGCCAAGTCTTAGACAACCACTGTGGTCTGGGAGATGAACTTCTCTGATTAGACAGGCCTAAGTCTGATGGCCTAGGTCATACCCCCAGCGCTGAGTAAGTAAGAATCAACACCTCTTGAAATGTATGGAATGGGAGAGTGGCTCCCCAAAGGAAAGGATCCTGAGTAGACAGAATAATATGTCACACAGACATTACACAAATACAGGTGTATCTGATGGTCTGGGGCTCCCTGAGGGGGGTGGGTAAGAGGAAGAGGCCATGAGACTCCTATGCGTAGAAGTCTGAAAGAATGGCTCCAACTGGGCTCCAGGGCTTGGTGGTTGAAGGGAGCAGTGATTCCAGGAGCAGAGAGATGCTGGGTTTACCTGGTGCCGACTTAGCCTCCCCCTGGGGAGTGGGAGGTACAAACCATGGGAAAGAGAAGGCTGTGGTCAAAGGGAAGAGCACTTTGCCCCCAGGGAACAGCTATGGGGACCCCCTCTGAAAGAGTAGGGTTTGAGAATGGCAGGTGGAGGAAGGTCGTGAGAAAAAATATAAGATGTCCAGTTACATTTGAATTTCAGATAAACTGTAACTTTTTTTTTTTTTTTTTTTTTTGCATGGGACACACACTAAAAGATCACTTGTTTATCTGAAATTCAAATGTAACTGAGCGTTCTATATTTCATTTGCTCAATCAGGCAACCCTAAGTAGAGGAGGGCGGCGGGGAAGCAAGCAGCGGCCATGAGCCACATGGAGTAACATATCAGCTGCTATAGCTCCAATTAGTCCTGATATTTTTCCTTTCTCTCCTCCCCTTCTCTGGACTCTTAAAATGAAAGAGGCCTTTTGTAGAACCCACAAACTGGTGGGGCTCCTAAGCAGGTTAAAAATGTGAGTATTCTTGGGAATATGTGGAGAATATTTGATGGAAAAAGACTGAATTTATGTTAGTAAATCTGTGACAATTTTGAGGTTGGATTGGTGTGCAAATCCATTTTCGTCATGGTTGTCACTGACTATGCTTTCTCTCAGACAAGTTAGAATTTCCTCTTCCCTTTTTGGAACATAGGCAGAAATGCAACTCCCTTCTCACGCAAACCAAACCAAACCAAACAACCAACTCCAAAAAAACCCCACAAAAAACCCCCCCACACAAAACAAAACAAAACAAAACATGCTTCTCAGGAAGATGATAATATCTGTGTTTCACAACATCCATGTTGTGTTCTTAACAATGCTCTTCACAGTCAGACTCAGCCACAGTGGTAGGCTGGTGACTCTCAAGAAGGTCTCTTCCTTAGAAGATGCGTAACTATTGACTCCTTGACTTCTTTCATAATCGTTTCCCCTTCACTCATGGGCTTGGGAACCAGATCCCAAAATGTGTAAAATCCTTGAAGTGATTCATTTACAGACTTCCCTTGACCTGTTTCTATTTATTCTGCATCCTTCCTTCACCAAGATTTGAAATCCTGTCTTCTTCACCCACTACATCCTGTCCTTCAGGACAATCAAGGTACCCTCTGCAATATTTCTTGTTTTACTCACCCATTCCATCCTATTTATACTTCTTTCCAGTCTGTCTTGCAAAAACTAAACTAAACTAAACTAATGCAATTTGTTTGGGTTTCTTTTTTTTTTTTTAAGATTTTATTGATTTATTTGACAGAGAGAGAGAGATCACAAGTAGGCAGAGAGGCAGGCAGAGAGAGAGAAGGGGAAGAAGGCTCCCCGCTGAGCAGAGAGCCCGATGCGGGGCTCGATCCCAGGACCTTGCGATCATGACCCGAGCCGAAGGCAGGGGCTTTAACCCACTGAGCCACCCAGGCGCCCCTTGTTTGGGTTTCTTTATATTCGTGCAATAATTAGAAGTAGACAATGTGCCTTTTCATATATATATATGTAAATATATATATATATATATATATATATATAGAGAGAGAGAGAGAGAGAGAGAGAGAGGCATTTGAGTGTTGACTCATCATTACTCATTAGTCTCCTTCCTTTGCCAACGATACCTTTATTTCTCTCAGGGAATTTTTTCATTAAATTTTTCAGGTACCACAGTTGGGATAGATGGTATCTTCAGTTACGGGGTAAGTACCATAAAGTACATATTTGACAGCATTTTCAGTCCTCATCAGTCACATAGTTTGGTTCATGGTTTCTCATGTAATTCTACCACAGCAAATGATTTGGGAAGGGTCCTTGAATTGTTTTTTGTGAATTAACACCTTTTCCCCACGGAATAACTGGTATGTTTCCCACTGGGCATAGATTAGAGAGGTTGTAACTCTAAGTGTTGGCAGCCTTATTGTCTCTAGGAGGGGAGAGCTTCCTGGAGAATGGAACCTACTCTACGAAAACAGAGATGAAAAATAGAGAAAGCGAACCCGGATTCTGTTCACTTTATCTTAGTTTAGGATAAAGCCAAGCTTGCAGAGTCATTAATCCCTACATTCTGCTGGGACTGAGCCAAGGGTCTCATTGATTGTTCAAGTCAGTATAAGCTAATCTATGAGTCCCTTGGTTCTTACACATACCTTGTGAGATTAGTAATCTTATTTTAGCAGAAAAGTAATAGAGCCAGAGAAGTTACATATTTGCTTAATCATAGTTAGTCCAGATGTTTTCTCTTCAAGGTAAAAAACACCAACTATAAAATCACCTAAATGACTAATGCTCTTTCACCCCCACCAAATTTTCAGTGTTCCCATATTACTACTGGAAAATATTTAAAAAATTGGTAATGACATGTAGGCTTCCCACAAAGTAACTTTAACCTGCTTGTCTTAACATGTTTCCTATCACTGTAGAAACTGTCCATCCTATGCAGTCAATCTAGATAAACCTGCCTTTGCTCATGCCCCCATCCCTTTCTCTCTTCTTACTCTGTTTACTAACATTCACTCAGCCTCTGCTTTCATTCCTTAATGGGGGGGGGGGGGTCATCATGATGGAATTGAGTCTCTTGAGTAAAGTGATATTTATCCCTACAGAAACCTGAAAGAATGTTGTTTCAAGTTAGTGCAGTTGAGTTTTCTTATGTCCATGGGGGAAAGTCTATATAATTTTGAGTGTAAGTTCTCCAGAGAAGAATTCTCCAAGGGCAAGCATTCAATGCCATGTAATGGTATAAAATCAGTGCATTAAATCACTGAGTTGTACTTATGGGAGAGTTCGTTTCTTTCTTTTTTTTTTTTTTAACAAAAGAGGTGAAAAATCTGATTAAATGGCATAAAAGTCAGAGGTAAGGAACTGAAGGTAAGGACCTAAAGATTCTGCTTATGTACCTGTTAGCAGTTTTTCCATTTTTAGCTCTTCTCACTGATAATTGAAGATGTTTATCAGTGCTCAGGTGAGAATGTCAAGTACTTTGCCTTTCATAGTCACATAAAACTTTGGGCAATAATTAGAGCTTTAAGTAGTTTGCTTGCACTAATCATCGATTCATAGAGCTTTGTAGCTGGAGTGGGAGGTGGGCAGAAATAAGGCCAGGCATGCACAAAGATGAAACCCAGAGGAAGGAGTGCTTTGTCCAAGGTCATACATAAAGTTAACATGTCATTGAATCAGTCAGGTCAGCATTAGGGTAACTCATGAGAAAGGGAAAAGATGGAGCATTCAGGTTCAGTTGTTCTTTTTTCTTTTCCTTTCCTCTCCTTTCTTTTTTTTCCTTCCCTTCCTTTCCCTTTCCTCCTTTCTTTCATCCTTTCTTTCCTTCCTTCCTTTTCTTCCTTCCTTCCTTACCTTTCTTCCTTCTTTCCTTCCCTCCCTTCCTTCCTTCCTGTCTTCCTTCCCTTGCCTTTCTTTCTTCCTTTCTTCCTTCCTTCCTTCCTCCCTCTCTCTTTCTTTCTTCTTTTGTTCATGAAGTGATTTAGATTTGTTCCAAAACTTTATCAGCTCCCTGAAGTTCATCTATTTTTAATAAGATATTCTAAATTTTCATATTTTTAAAATTTATTGGTTTTATATACTTGGAACTTAATATATATTTTTCTCTACTACAAATGGTATTTAATTTTTTTTCCAGCAGAGTCCACCTTACTAATTTTAGGAGATTTTTTTATATCTAAAATGTAATTATTAAAGTTAATACAGATATTTGATTTATCACCATGGTTAACCTCTCTAAATCAACTTGCCTTTTACTATCTGTTAATGTCTTAATAATCTGAGCTTAAGACAACAATATATATCCTCAACTTGCTTGTCCTTCTGTCTGCCCGGCTTCTTCATGTCCCACCGTTAAATTCTGCCAGTTTTCAAAGCACCCTCCAAAGGCCAGGAGGCCCCCATTCTAGTACTAAGATGTCATCAACCACCTTTGATTTGAATAAGTCAGCTTGCCTCCTTCTGCCTTCCTCCTTCAACTTCCTGGCTCTTCCACACATGACATTCTATGATTATGGTTGCTTACTTCCCCTCTCCATTCAGAAGTAATTTTTCCCTTTTAAAATTTCTAAAGAACTTGTTCCCATCTAATTTCCCTTAAATGCCAGCCTGAGAAGTGGGCATTTTATTTTACCAATAAGAGGAGACCCTGAAGGTTCTGGGAGGGAGGATGATATTATTTTGGCAGAGGTATGAGGGACAGATTAGAAGAGAAGTCACAAAACATGGAGAAGCCAGTTGGAAGACCATTAAATGATGAGGGTGGGGTGGGGAGGAAAAGGAGGAAGGAAAGAGGCCATGATTCCAGATTTTTAAAGACCTGTGGGCTTGACAGTGAATAGGTTGCTGGGGCGAGAGAAGACTTTGTCTGGGTGACTGGGGAGTAGGAGGGGGAGAAGTGAGGTGCTCTGCCCAGAGAGGGGTGCAGAAGAGCAGCTAGATGGGGAGGAAGATGGTCGGCTGTGCTTGGGACTGGTAGGCCCAAAGGACTCAGACAGCATGTGTGCCTCCTATGTGCCCACCCACCACTTTTCTACCTTCTCTTCAGCCTCACCCTCATCTGAATGGAGGGGAAGCCTGTAGTTTTCTATGAACTAATCAGAGAAACAGCCATATCAGGTCCAGAAAGGATGCCGTGCTCCCAACCACACAGGGGAACTTGAGTAAAGGAAGAGTCAGAGACTCATCCTGGCAGTAGTAACAGAGTCAGGATTGTGGCCCAACTATCTAATCCAGTGGTATTTCCAATCCTATAGGGGCTGCAAACATCTACAAAAGCCATGGATTAATTCGGGGGCTCTCTATTCCCTTGATTTATTTTTCCTTCAGACACCAGATTCCTTAAGGGCAGAGTCCAGACTTCCAAATTTTAATGTCCATTCTTCCATATATTCAACAAATATTGGTTTAGCATCTGTTACATCAGTTATTATCTGTTTCAGGCACCACGAACACGGCAAAGAACAGAACAAAGTTCTTGTCCTCCTGGAGCTTACATTCCAGAAGGGGGAGTTAGATAAGCATAAAACCCAAATACATATGTGTGATTTCAGTTGGTGACAAGTGTTATAACAAAATATAAACGAAGGAGATGGGAGTCACAGGGTGCTGGAGTAGGGGGTAAGGGCTGATACTTTATGCTGTGCTGTCAAGGAAAACCTGTTAAACTTATATCACAAATGTATCTTTGAGGGCACACAGGCTCCACCTGGTAGGTGCACAATCAATGTTTACTGAATTGTTACTGGTTAAATGAATTTGCTAATAATATGTGTGTGCTGGGTAGTGGGGGGAGAGATAGAGAGCCAGAGAGCCAGAGAGAGTTTAAATCACAGAATCAGAATATCCATAAATGGAATTTTGTATAGCCTAAAATCCATTTATGGTCACAAGGATGGGTGATGAAGAACTGACCTCTAAAGTTTTTTATTCAGGCAAATTTCAGTATAATTAGTCAGATCCATTCTAACCAAAAGTTGATATACTCGAAAAAAATTACATCTGAGATAAGTGCATCTAAAATTCAACCCCTTTTGAGTGTTTCTCTATTGGTTTGGGTATATTAATCATGTATCTCAATTTCAACAAGGCAACATAAATGTATTTTGAACTTTGGCTTTGTAATAAATATTCATCAAAATTTGTTTTAATTTTGAGTTAATAGTTATAAATTTTGTCTTTTGTTGTTTATTTCAAAATCTATTGGAAAAATCACATGTGAAATATAATTAAAAAGAACAGGGATGCATACATCATTGTGATGGACAATGGATTCTATGTTTTAAGACTAGGATTTATTTTCAACCTAGCAAAAAAGTTGCCAGAGAACACCTGCTCTTTCAAACTTTGAAAGCAAGATTTCTGAGCCAATATTCTTCATTTCATTTGTATTTGAAAGATTCACTCTTCCAATATATTGGCTATTCTCAAAATTTGCCAACTTGAAGACCTGTCGAAATGAACTCATTATTATATCTTCTGCCAAGAATTCCCAACTTGAACTCTCAGCTATTGGACTGTGACTTCATAATTTGTATACAATGTCCATAAAAACAAAATACTCTCCACCACTGACATGAAAAGGCACAATCAAAGCTCTGTGGCTGAATTCATCCTCCTGGGCTTTTCTAACTTTCCAGAACTCCAAGAGCAGCTCTTTGGGGTTTTCTTGGTTGTCTACCTGGTGACTCTTTTGGGAAATGCCGTCATTATAGTCATCATCTCCTTGGAACAGAGCCTCCACGTTCCCATGTACCTGTTCCTCCAGAACTTGTCTGTGGTGGACGCGAGTTTCAGTGCAGTCATTATGCCTGAAATGCTGGTGGTCCTCTCCACTGAGAAAGCGTCCATTTCATTTATAAGCTGTTTTGCACAGATGTATTTCATCCTTTTTTTTGGTGGCACTGAGTGTTTTCTCCTGGGG
>CM052884.1:53230322-53293038 GCA_028534135.1 Potos flavus | reverse complement strand
TTATGCCTGAAATGCTGGTGGTCCTCTCCACTGAGAAAGCGTCCATTTCATTTATAAGCTGTTTTGCACAGATGTATTTCATCCTTTTTTTTGGTGGCACTGAGTGTTTTCTCCTGGGGTCGATGGCTTATGACCGATTTGCTGCAATCTGTCATCCTCTGAGCTACCCAATGATTATGAACAAAAGGGTTTTCATGAAATTACTTATAATGTCATGGGCCTTAGGTTTCATGTTAGGTACTGTGCAAACATCATGGGTTTTCAGTTTTCCCTTCTGTGGCCCCAATGAAATCAATCATATCTCTTGTGAAACCCCAGCAGTGCTAGAACTTGCATGTGCAGATACTTTTCTGTTTGAAATCTACGCTGTCACTGGCACCGTTTTGATTATCATTGTTCCTTTTGTGTTGATTCTCTTGTCTTACATTCGGATTCTCTTTGCCATCCTGAAGATGCCATCAGCCACTGGGAGGCAAAAAGCCTTTTCCACCTGTGCCTCCCATCTCACGTCTGTGACCCTCTTCTATGGCACGGCCAGTATGACTTATTTACAACCCAAATCTGGCTACTCCCCAGAAACCAAGAAGCTGATGTCATTGTCTTACTCACTTCTTACACCTCTGCTGAATCCACTGATCTACAGCTTGAGAAACAGTGAGATGAAAAAAGCTTTGATGAAATTGTGGCGAAGAAAAGTGGATTCACACTCATTCTGATTGTGCTGAGAAGCCATGTGATATTTGATCACTGTTTGACTGAACTCTACTTAATAAATGGTGGCAACCATTTGCATTTCTTGGTATGTGATGCTTAACCTCTTGATGTCTACATATTTGTTAATATATTGGAGGTATTTTCATATCATAATGACTTATTCATTTTTCATAAATGTATAGTGTTCATTAATATTGGATGTAAAAGAGTCTTTAAAATTCATTTATTGGTGGCCATACAGGTGTTTACGTTAGGTTTTGCCCCTTGCAGTATACTAAATAAACTAGTTTTATATACATAAATAATGGGGCTTTAATTTTTGCAGAGTAGGTTTTACAACATGGGTTTAATGGGTCAAAGCAACTGTGAGTTTGCAAACTTTTATAAATATTACCAAATTATTTTTTTTTAAAGATTTTATTTACTTATTTGTCAGAGAGAGAGCACAAGCAGGGAGAGAGGCAGGCAGAGGCAGAGGGAGAAGCAGGCTCCCTGCCAAGCAAGGAGCTCGATGCGGGACTCGATCCCAGGACGCCGGGATCATGACCTGAGCCGAAGGCAGTCGCCTAACCAACTGAGCCACCCAGGCGTCCCTTACCAAATCACTTTTTAAAAAAGATTTATTTATTTTAGAGACAGAGAGCGCGGGGCGGGGACAGAAACCATTCTGAAGCAGGCTACCCGCTGAGTGCGGAGGCCAGTGCAGGGCTCCATCCCAGGATCCTGAGATCATGGCCTGAGTTGAAATCAAGGGTTGGCTGCTTAACTGACTGAGCCTCCTGGGGGCCGCCCAAATTACTTTTTTAAAATGTAATTCAGATTGGCTTTGAAGACTCACTCTGCTCCAATGACTAGATTGAGCTCTAACAAAACAATAAATAAAGAGATGGGCCTTTTTTTTTTTTTTTTTTTTGAGTGAAAATCTGTTCCATGTATGAGTTGAAAAGAGCAGTTCTTTACCGAAAGGATCATATGGCTCTATTCTGGGACCTACAGAATTTATAGACCACATCCGGCTTTCATCAGGTTATCTTAGAGTATATCCACCTAGGGTGCCTGGGTGGCTCAGTTGGTTAAGCATCTACCTTCGGTTCAGGTCATGATCTCAGGGTCCTGGGAATGGGCCCTGCGTCGGGCTCCCTGTTCAGCGAGGAGTCTGCTTCTCCCTCTCCCTCTGCCTGCTGCTCCCCTTGCTTGTGCTCTCTATCTCTCTCTGTCGAATACATAAATAAAATAAATATTTTTTTTAAAAAAAGAATATATTCACCTAGCGTGTCACTAGAAAGCAGCATGGGATTGTTTTTGAAGATCATTTATTTATTTAACAATATTTCTTGAATGACTTCTATATATCAGAAACTGTACTAGGTCCTGAGAGCACAAAGTTTAGCAAGATAGTCTAATGAGAGAGATAACTATTAAACAAATAACCACACACTAAAAACACGATTACAGTGGTGATAACTGTTAAACAGGAAAAGCATGAGATACCCTGGGATCATCACAGGAAGACTTTATCTGATCTGGAGGGGCTGTGGGGGAGAACAGTGGCATTGGGAATGACTTTCTCAGGAACCTCCCTGAGAAAGTGACATTGAACCTGAGCCTCAAAGACAAGTAGGAGTTATCCTGGCTCAACTCCAGCATGAGGGGGTAGAGTCATCCATGTGGAAAGAAGGATGTGTGTGATGGTCTGGATGGGAAGGAACTTAATATTATTCCAATAAAGGGAGGAGACTGTACAGCGAGGGAGGAATGAGACGATGAGATGAAGAGGGAGGCAGAAACCAGACCAAGCAGAATCTTGTCGGTACAAGAACTCTGAACCCACCTGCCAATGACAGGTGGCCAGTGAGTTAAGCAAAGCAGTAATATGGACATGTCTGTAGTTTTAAAATGGCTTTCTGGCTTATTCTTGACGGAAGAGGTTCAAGAGTGGAAATAGGCAGGAGAAGACAATGGCTACAGCCCAAGTGAGAGTGACGTGCATGGACTGAGGTGGTAGCAGTGAAGGTGAGCGGTGTGGATGATTCTTCCCATACTTAAGAAATCAAATTGACAGGACTTCATAATGGATTGTATGGGGGAGAGGGTAGGAGAGAGGAGTGAAACATGAACCCAGATTGCTGGTTGGAGCAGAAAGTGGATGGGGTTTCCATTTGTTGAGAGGGGGAACACTGGAAAGGAAGAATTTGGGGGGAGAAATCCAATTTTGAATGAGTAGAGTTTGGGATGTCTGCGTGAAATCAAAATCAAGTAGACTGCTGGGATGCACAGGTCAGGCTCGGAACAGAGGCTCTGAATCAGGGGAATAGGGCTCCAGGGCAGCACAGAGAGAGGGATGCATGATCCAGGGAAGGTCTTAAGATGGAGAGACTCCAGAATGTCTGAAGTTACATGGAAAGAATCCACAAGAGAAGGAGAGGTGCTGAATCAGTGTCTCAGGCCTGGTGCTGAGATGCTTTTACCTGAGGAAGAGAGAGATACAAATGGACAAAGTGTTGCATGGATCCCAGAGGGAGGAAGACAGAGCTGAGAAGTTGTAGGGATTCCAGGGACAAAAGAACTGATATTAGGAGGCTGGGGGAAGGGTATCAGAAATAAAGGACGTGGATCTGGAAAGAAGCTTCAGGATGGTGCCTCTAAACCCTAAATGAATCAAAGTTCCAGGAGGGATTTAGTGAACTCCACCCAAAGATGGACTAAATCCTCACCGCCATCTAGTGGCTCAAGCATATAATTGCTTTAATCTCACTGCCGAAAGCCCAGGGAGCTAAACTTGTTCATGGTTCGCCAATATCAGCTCTGGTGAACTCACAGAAAGTAAGAGAAGCAATCACACCAGCCCTGGGATCAAAGAATGTGGGCAAATGACAAATGCAGTGGCGAGTTTTATGTCCTTAATAGGCGTAGATGTGCCTTTTGTGTTAGGCTTAGGAGCAGAAAGGCTGAGGGACATCTTCATTCTTCCCCTTTTCCCATCTCCCTTCTTTCGGCCCCCCCCCACCTTGACCATCACTGTCCCCTTCACCACCACCATCACACCATCACTACCAGCACACCATCACATCACCATAATCATTATCTCACATCCCACACATTATATATTCACAATAGTGGGTTATGTCTGCGATCTCATTTGATTATCCACTCATAAATTCAGAACCATTTATTGGGTACCTAACATGTGCCAGTTGCTGTGTGGGATGTTAGGCAAAACTTCTAGGAGATTACTTGGAGTGATGGAAGCAAATAAATGAACTTTTTTTTTTTTTTTTAAATAAATGAACTCTTAACAACATTGTGTGGTGAGTGTTGGAACTGTGGTTAACACTTGTGCCGTGAGACTTCACTGGATAAGACTCTCAAGACTAGGAGTCCAGGAAGGCTTCCCAGAGGAGATGATTGTGGTTATAGCTTGTAAAGACTGACAAGAGTTAGTTATATGGCTAAAACAAGAAAGAAGTCTCTACATCTAGAGAAAAGCTGGTCTGAAAAGCATGATGGATTTTAAGATCTCGAGTGGAATTGCATGACAGCTGCATAGAATACTTGAAGAATGACAGAAAATAAATTCAGACTGTGGATGGCTTTATGAGCTAAACAAAGGAGTTTGAACTCTGTTGAAAGGTATGGGAGAGTCACTGAAGGATGCTCCATAGGGGAAAAAAAATCATACTTGCATTTTAAAAACAGCTAGTATTTATTGGACATTTACCACATATCTGGCTAAGCCCCTTACATGGTTGAGCTCATTTTATTCTTCACAACAATACCATTTAACAGAGGAGCTGAGAAGACTAAATAATTTGTCTAAGAATTCAAGATTATTTTGTGGCTGTGTGGGATAAGAACACATGTTTCTTGGATATCAGAGTTCATGCTTTTGGCCCATCAGCTGCTTTACTGCATCTTACATGATGGAAACAAAGGAACCGAAAACACTAAGTTGGGCCTACGTGCCCCAAGCATTTCTCCTGTGGCCGTGCCCTGACCTGCTGTCCCAGTGTACCTCCCCGGCTGGAGCCCCCTCCTGGAGCTGGCCACACTGGCTAGCCCTGCAGTCCCAGAGCAGGTCATCAGCAGAGATTGTGGGCAGAATTGTTCAGATCAAATATTGACTGTTCTTGCAGAGAGACAAGACCTGAGATCATCACGTGGTCCTTGTGCAACTCTCTTGACACCCCCTGTGAGCAATTTGGGCACAAGAATAGTTGCTTTGGGGATCTAGACAAAGGCAATTCTTTTTAGAAAGTTCACATCTCCTCTAATTTTCGACTTTTCCACCAGGCCTTAAGAGGGGAAAGCAGGCATTCATTGCACATGACAATTCTTCCAATCTCTGTTGTTACTGTTTCCAAGTATGACCTCTTTTTTTCGCTAACATTTTAGCCTTTGCTAATAAACACTGTAGACTTGTGATATTTGGCAATTTACAGACTATCAAGTCAATGTTTCAAAATAAAAATATACCAAACTTGGTTTCTGTCTTAGGGCTTCTAGATGGGCCATTTCGCTGTTTTTCTGATTATCATCCAGAAACAGGAGCTGACCATCCCTGGTGCCATAATGACAACATCCCAGCAGCAGGCCACAACTCCTTACAGGCTGTGATGGTAAAAAACGGTGGAAATATCAAGAGTAGGGCATAGATACTTCCATCTTAGTAACTGCATCCTTTTTTTCTTGGTCTATTTCTTTGTTTCATTTAGAAACAAAGCTATTCGGTGACCAATTATTGCAGTTTTGCTTAGAGCAGTTGTTCTCAAACTTGGTTTGGGGACCCCTGACAGACACTGAGACCTTTTTAGGAATTCTGTGAGGTCAAAGTTACTCTTAAGATATTATTTACCTTTTATCGCTCATTCTCTCAGAAATGTACAATGGAGTTTGCCAGAAGCTACGTGATACACTGTATCACAACAGATTGCACGCAGAATGAATGAGAATTCAGCTATGTCCTATGAAGCCAGACATCAAAGAGATTTGCAAAATTGCAAAACAATGTCCCTCTTCTAAATTGTGTGTTTTGAAAATATCATTATTTTCCATCAAAATATGTTATTTCTGTTCACGTGGAATGGGTCACTATTGTTACTTTTAAAGGAGTTAATAAGTAAATATTTTTTAAAAGTCTTTGTTTTAATTTCTAATATAGTAAATATCAGTTACTATAATCTGTATAAATAAAAGCTCTTTGAGGTTCTCCATAAATTGTCAGAGGATGAAGAAGTCCTGAGACTACAAAGTTTGAGAATGGTGGGCCAGAGGATTCGCTGTAGACAATTTGTCAATGATTTCAGAGGAGGATGTATGCCCTGATTTACTTGGCATCCTCCTTATGCTAAAGGAAAACAAGAGGCAGCAGAAATACACATGCTTACAACTCCCTAGTCTCCCGGTGTCCATCGTGGCTCTCTGTACAGCTGATCTGTTTCCTTGGTAACTAAACTGTAGCTGCCATGTGTGCTCTACTAACAACCTCCCTTGGCTGGCTGGATTCCTCAGGGTGATGGCTGTTTGGGAATAATTAAGGAACTTGGTAAGGAAGTTTCCTCAAGCAGGAAATTGGTTCCTGTGGAACTCGTTAAACATGAACTCTACAGTGAAATCATGAAAACATTTACTGAAATTAGTAATAGCGTTCAGGTCCTCTGGGAACACTTACCAAGGGCGAACAGTGTCAGGAACCAGGGACTATGAGTTTATTCCTAAAGGTTTAGGTGTCAGTTTTAAGCTGTGATGAGGGAGCAATTAGGTTAAAATGACTCCTGCATTTCTAATGAAGCCACGCTTTGAAGTCTCTTCCCAGAGTTAAAACACTGGTCTAGAGTAGTGTTGTGCAATGTAATTAAAGTCTACTTAAATCCAGATGTTCCCCTTCACTGAGCCCCTTCTGCCACCGCTGACAAGTCAGAGTCACAGACACTTGTTGATCATGGAGAAGTTGGCCAAACTTCAGACAGCCTCAGTCAATCATGAATTTCCGACACCTTGGCCAATCTCAACTCCGAGCAGAAAGCAACAGAGTTTTCCCTAGCTAACTCTTCCCGGCTTTCAGACTTGTCTAACACAAGCACATGAATTTAAGGTAAAAACAAAACAAATCTATGAGCAAAACATAGCTCTATATTACCTAAAAAAAAAAAACAAAAAAACAAAAAAACAAAAAACACCGAGAATACAACACAAGTAAAAAAAAAAAAAGACGAAGAGCAGAGCATAGAGGCCCCCGCCTCAGGGGCACATCCTGTGAGACCCCGAAGGAGTCCATGAGGGGGGGGCTGCAGCCTAAGGACCCCCGCTCTGCACCCCAGCCATGGTAGTGCTGCCATCTCCCGTCATGGTGTCATTCAAATGCTTTATAGATGGTCCGAAATGGGAGTTTCAGGAGCACTTGAAAGATCAGCAAATCACATTGAAAAGCATCTGAGCAGACAGGGAGAACATTTCGACATGAAGATTTTGCAACCATAGAAGAAGAAAAATAAAGAAGGATGAAAATATAATAAATTACACTTTGGAGTGCCTGCCAGGAGCTGGGCCCATGCGGAGTGATTTTGAGCCCTCTTGGTTAATGCTTTTAACAATCCTGTGGCTTGGGCCCTACTGTGACCCTCCTCTTAACATAGGAGGACACCTAGCTGTGGACGGCTTACATACATTATCCAAGGCTAAGCAGCAAAAGTGGAAATAAAGATCTTTCCCTCTAATTCCAAATTCTGAGTTTTTGACCACCGCCTGTGCTCATCAGGTCCCACTGACTTCTTCATTCAACTACTATGTACTCAGGCATCCCTGTGTGCCAGACTCTAAAATATGGAGCCAAGGTACAGTGTTCCTGCCCACGTGGAGCTCGTGGGAAATCACAAAAGACGTAAATCAAATAATCACACAAATTATTTTATCGTGACAAGTCAAGATGTGCTTGAAGGAATATATAATACAAACCAATGACCATATACACACACACATGCACGCACGTGCACGCACACATGCACTCATGCACACACATGCGTGCGCACACACACACACACTTCTTGTCTGAAGATGTCAAGAAAGACATCTAAGAAAGTGATATGTGCATTAATATCTGAAATTTAAGTAGGAAATCACAAGAAAATCTGTGGAGGGCAGGAGGTAGGAAGAGTATTATGAGCAGAAACAACAAAAGCTCTGCAGCAAGAAGCCAATCCCAGGAAAAGAACCCAAAGAAGTCGAGTATGCGATTCATGACCGAAGAGGAAGCGGGAGCTAGGCATGTACGACCCTACTGGTGGGTTAAAGAAGCTACTGAAAAAGTTCTGTTGCTTTGCTTTGCTTTTGAGTTTGGTTTGATTTGAGATTCCTTTGGCTGTTTTTCTTCTGTGAGAAATAGTCCATGTATGGAGCACAGGGAAGAATGTAAAGGCTATTCCTGGAACCACTCCCAAATTAAGTGAAGCATATCATTAGAGGCTGCTTTGGATAATATGACCTCGGCTCTAATTGAAGTGTCTTGTATACCCCAATAACACTGAAAAATTTTAAGCCAAGGGCACGCATGAACAGATCGCGTTTTGAAAATGTCGTTGGGTAGTTGTGGAGTAGAAAGTGAATGAAAAGGGAACCAGCGTGGACGCAGATTCCCGTCAGCTGACTAATGAGGCTGTCCCGGTGAGTGGGGTGCTGGCGGAAGGGACAGGGACGACAGACTGGGGAGGGATTAGGATAATACCGGCTTGACTGTAACTGATGGACTGGTGACGAGGAGTAAGGGGCTGGGATGAAGCTGAGGAGAACTTCTGAAATGCTCTCTCATGAAATAAAGTGATATTTCTAGGAGGAAAAGTATCTGTTCTTAATGATGATCTCCAGAATTAAGAAAAAAAGTACGACTGAATTAAAATAGACACAGAACAAATAAGGTGATTGTCGAAAGCATAGAGTATGCATATTTTCAACTTTTCTAGATAATGGTAAACTGTATTCCAAAGTGGTTGTACTAATTTGCATCCCAATGTAAACTGGTGAGTTAAGTTTTTGAATGAGTTAAATTCTTAAAATTTTCAACTTGTGTTTTAGATTGACACATCGTTCACCAACATCTCTATCTACCATATCCTTCTCCTTCAAGAAGATTAAAACCTTAGTATGCTCTTATCTCCTTCCTCCCCAAACCCACTCCCTCATCCTGTATTATTATCTGTCGTGTTGAGATTGTTTGCAGCGCTGATTACTTGGGTTGAGTTATATGGTCTCTTGTTTCTTGTTATCACTCTGGTGTGTGTGTGAGAGAGGTGGGGGAGGGCGGGAAGGTCAGAGAGATCTTCCTTTAGCCAGGTATACCTGGATTATATCTTTGAATAGTCCTTTCATGGAGATTCTGAGAACAATAAACTTTCTGAGTTCTTCTATGTTTGAAAATGCTCTATTATGTATCTCCACTATGTGCTATTTGGATGTAGAATTTTAGGTTCAAAATCAGCTTTCCTCAGATTTTTGAGCATCTTACTCCACTGCGTTCTTGAAACAAATGTGTTGCTGAAGAGCAATGTGAATTTTTTTTTTTTTTTTTAGTTCTTCAGTGTAAAATTATATTTTCTCTCAAGAAAAATTTGTAGCATTCCCCTTTATTCTTGGTACTCTGGACTTTTCATGAGATCTGCATTTTGAACCCCCATCCATCAAGCTTACTATTCAGTGAGACTTTGTGACCTAAAGACTCAGTGTTTCTTCAGCTGTATGGGATTTTCTTAAAGTTTGACTGTTTCACCTCCTCCATTGTCTTTATTTGCTTTTTCTTGGAACTCCTCTCAAAGAGGCCTTGGATTTCTGGATATATCTTTCCTATATCGGCTTTTCTCACATGTTTTCCAAATCTTTTTTTTTTTTTTTTTTTTTTTAATATTCAAGTAATCTCTGACATGAAGTGGGGCTCGAACTCACAATCCCAAGATCAAGAACTGCAACTCTGCTGACAGAACCAGACAGGCAATGCCCTAAATCTTGTCTCTCTGTGTTGCTTTTTGAGGGAGAATAACTTGACTTACTTTTCTAGCCCACGTATCCCTTCCTCGACATTACTCACTTCCATAGTCAGCCCATTCTCTTTCTTATCTGATAACTTTTCTAATATTTTTTCAATGGTCATAATTTAAAGTATTTCTCATTTAGTGGAAACATTATTTTGTAAAACATGAATGATTATATTAATTGAAATAATTTTCCACATCTTTTTGTTTTATGATGTTATTAGGTATTATCTCTTCTGTTTTTAAAATTGGGTTCTTCTTTTTCAAGGCAAAGGCTTTCCTCCAGTGCTTGGTGTTTCTTGATTTTCATCTCACCTTGGGATTGAAAATCCCAGTTTATTTATCTAAGGACATGGTTTCTGATGAACTTCCCTTCATTTGTTTGGAGGAATAGAACATGCTACTGTGTGGAGTTGTGTCAATGGTTTTAAAATTTGTTTTGATTGCTAGTGCATCCATCCATCCATCATGGTTTTCCCATCCTACCTGGAAAACTATCCTGAGTCTGTTTTCCCACTACCCACACTCACTGCTTTTGTTTCGCAGAAAATGAGATTTTGACCTATTGCTCAGCATAAGCAGAGGAAAAGGGATTGACCAACCATTGGTAATTCCTCATTAACCATTCTGATAATTAGCTCTAATATCTCCTCCTCCTGCTTGTATGTATTGATTCTGAGTTTAGAATTCCCGTGAATAAACCCTGACCCTTCTGCTTCTGGTTCTTTCTTGGGGTGTTCCCCATACTTTCCTCTGCCAACTTTGATAATAATATCTAAAAAACATGATAACTTTGGTCACTTTGTTTCTTTCTTTCAGCATTTTCTTCCTTATTGTCTCCCCTTACCCTCACCTTGGCATGCTGCATTGTCCAGGACTTCTAGAAAAGAGCTTCCAACCAGCTGACCAGAAATCCAGAGGTTCTGGGATGGCCAGAGTCGTAATGCCTGTTGTGTCCAGGCACAAATAAAATCTTTTTTTTTTTTTTTTAACAGCATGATGGCCTTAATGTTATCATTTCCAAATAGACTATGATGTGATAAAGATTGGAAACTATTGCTCTAGAACGGTGTGGACAATAACCCCCTTCATTTATATTTTTTAAATTATATGTTACAAAATGGTACATAGCATCATATCGAACCTAGCAAATTATTTTTACCTGTGGTGATATATTTTTCCTCATTCAGATTTTGCATTTTCTTCTCTCTTTTCCTACATCCCCTTCTTTCCTTTTCTTTTTTTTTAAACTTCAGACAGACTTGCCTAGGAGGTGCCAATTATTGGTCATTTCAAAGAAGTATTTTTTTCCCCTTTAAATCAAGTACACTAATTTTCTATAGTTTATCTAATTTGTACCTTTATATATATCAGTTTCTTTTTATTATATCAGCAGTAATATTTTTCTAGCACTTTGAGTAAATGTTTCATTTTATAAATCACACTCATTTTTAGATAGTGTTAAGGCTAAAAATTATCTTCAGTTTAGGCTTCGGCAGACCCCCTTGGCACTGCTTCCGCCATTGGCCTTTGCCTAAGGTGCATGCCCCATTTGAATGCTTGCCTTCCAAGGTCTGACTCAAAACTGTTCATTGGGCCCTCTGCAAAGCTCCAAGACCAACCACCAAGATGCTCGGTGAACAGTGATCCCCTTCTCTCCCTCCTCTCCAAGAAGCCTCTTTCAATAAACCTCACCCCATCCCCCCAAAAAGATAGAGGTGCCTGGACTTTGGACAAATAGTGATACACATTGCTTTCTTCTGAGGATAATGACTCATTTTTAATTATGCCATAAAATGGAAACTATTTTTTAAAACTCAAGTCATTTTAAGAGGGGTATTTATTTCCAAGGGCTTAGAAACTTTTTTTTTTCTATTTTCTATTATCAATTTTCAGCTTTAATTTATTTTGGTGAAACACAGTTCCCTCTACGATTTCTATCTTTTGAAATTTATTGAGATCATCTTTGTAGCCTCATATTTGATCAATTTATGTAAGCATGTCATTGGCATTTGAAAAGCATATGTGTTCCTAAAAAAAAAAAGAAAAGAAAAGCATATGTGTTCCTATTGGAATTTCACGTTAAACACACACATTCATACAGATGCATTCGTCTGTACATCTCGTTTTCTGCCTATCAGTTCGCTTGATCATTTGCCTGCTGCCCCCTGCTGGCCGGGCAGGAGCTCAGCTGCCTTTGTGGGGCTGCCGCTGATGTCGACAGCCTCATGGTCTTAGCTGCCCGCACGGCCTCATCCAGGGTCACTGCCATTGTAGAGAGGCCTTGATTGCTGCTAGAACCTGGATAGTTTGGGCAGTTCAAGATAAAAAATGGAGTCTGGTGGAGAGATTCGAGTAATGTTCACTAAATTTACTAAAATTAGCATTTTATAGGTCATGGGACATTAAGAAAAAGAAAGAATGGATAATGATATGTGATTTATGGTTCTTATGGAACCAGGAAGCCTACATAGTTTTTGTTTTAGTTGATTATCTTGGACTTCACAGGAAAATAATGATAACTGGGTCTGCTTCTCTTCAATATTTACAGACTTACAAGTCTGGTGGTGGCTGAATCATCAGAGACTTTTCTCAGTTCTGAGGAGTAAGAAAAGCCCGGCTGAGATCTGGGTTATAATGGCAAGCCCCACTGCCAGTTCTTCCAGTGAGTGGGCATTAGGGAGAATTAGAACAATAGTTGAGTACTATCCAGATAGAGCCAGAGCTCAATGACTCACTTTCTCTGAGGTCACTTGAAGAGTAAACAATTAGGGAGATAGGTCGCTTCTAACAAGGATCATTCTCATTAGGAAGACTATCTCATCAAGCCAACTCAGAGGAGACTGCAGTTCCTATATATTGGAGGTGGTCATGGAGAGGACACCACCACCAGTTGACCTAAGAGCAGGATCCCAGGCAATCAGAGGCTCCTCATCCCCTTTCTTGTCCTGGGAATGTGCCCTCTGCCCACAGTTCCCACCATAACAGCCAGTTTCAAGGACACAGCCTTGAAAGAGTAAGATGTTGTTGAGACCATCTGGGGTGGCATATGTAACTAAACCCAGTTAAGGCTGCCACATAAACTTTAAGATCCTGGTGGTGGGTGCAGACATCTACTCATCATGCAGCTGCCAAAGACAAGCCTTGAATGTAAGTTTCTAGGCTTATTAAACCTGCCACCTACCAACAAAAAGTGGTCTGCTTCTCTTTTTGGGTCTTTCTCCATGTATAGGAGCCAATTTGCAAACCAAGACTATATCCTGTCAATTTTTGATAACCTTGGGTTCATCCACTCCCTAAGGGATTACACAAAGAGAACACACATTCATGGGGATTTGGAAGTGAATTTAATGAAGGTAGTATTTCCCAAGGTATAGGCAGGCTTAAGGCGACCCATGAAAGATGGTGAAACACCTGAAACTAGTAGTAAAAGCATTATGCCTCTAGGCAGGAAATGGAAAAAAGGAATGAGAGCTACCAGAGACGAGTGAAGGCTGGAGCCAAGAACTAGCCAGAGCGTTGCCTAATGGGAGAGCTAGTTGGAATGGGAAGAGGCACAGCCAGAGCCACGGTGCCAGGGCAGAGACAGAGTCTGAGAACACATATCCTAACGTCCTTCTCCCCCACCCTCTAATCTGCTGGTGCCTTAGATGGGCTGCATCCAACGGGAAAGCAGAGGCGTAGGTGCCTGAGTGAGGCAGGGGCACGTGTGTGCGTATGTGGGCGTGTCACCCAGTCAAGCTGCCACATAAAATTAACCATCACACACCTGTAGGGCTTTTTCCCTTAGAATAAATTCTTCATAGTACAATTTTCAAGAAAATTCAAGAAAACTGAATTATTAACTTTGATAAATAGTGCCAGATTACTCACCGGAAAATAAAAATGCCTTTTTCTCTATGGTCTCACCAGCACTAGGGACTTTTATTCAAAATTTTTATTATTTTTATTTATTTATTTTTTAAAAGATTTTATTTACTCATTTTGTGAGAGAGAGAGAGAGAGAGAGAGCGAGTGCACACAAGCAGGGGGAGGCAAAGAGGGAGAAGCAGGATCCCCACTGAGCAGGGAGCCTGATGTGGAGCTGGATCCCAGGACCCTGGGATCATGACCTGAGCTGAAGGCAGACGCTGAACTGACTAAGCCACCCAGGAGTCCCTATTTAAAATTTTTAAGTCTTGGTCAACCTGGTGGGTGAGAATTAATATCTTACTATTTTGTTAGCATTGTTTTGGTCTCAAATAAAGCTGAGCTTCTAATCCTTCATGTATTTTGTGTCTTTATGTCATGTCTGTGTGTGTAGATATATACATTTATATACATAAGAAGGACTTCTAAAAAAAAAAGTTATTTCTTTATTTAGAGAGTGCGGGGAGGGGCAGAGAGCAAGAATCCCAAGCAGGCTCAGTGCTCAGCACAGAGCCCGATGTGGGGCTTGATCCCAGGACCCTGATATCATGACCTGAGCCGAAATCAAGAGTCGGATGCTCAACCAACTGAGCCACCCAGGCACCCTCAAGGACTTCTACTTTTATTTTCAATGTATTGTTGGAATATTTTAGTTTTTAGAACAATGTATTTATACATTATACATATAATTATACATTATACATATAATTTATACATTATACATATAATTATACATTATACATATAATTTATACATTATACGTATAATTAAAAGAAATTGAAGAAGAAAAAAGCCCTGGAGGAAAACACATGAAGTTTTTTTTTTTTAAAGATTTATTTATTTGACAGAGAGAGAGATCACAAGTAGGCAGAGAGGCAGTCAGAGAGAAAGGAGGAAGCAGGCTCTCTGCTGAGCAGAGAGCCCGATGCGGGGCTCGAGCCCAGGACCCTGAGATCATGACCTGAGCTGAAGGCAGAGGCTTTAACCCACTGAGCCACCCAGGTGCCCCCACGTGAAGTTTTAGTAGTGGTTAATTTCTAAGAAATGAGATTGTGGGAGGCTACATTATTTAATATTTAATATTTTAAAACAATAACCCTGTGTTACTTTTGTTATGGTTCATAAACTATAACAAAAACATTAATAAGGGGCGCTTGGGTGGTTCAGTGGGTTAAAGCCTCTGCCTTTGGCTCAAGTCATGATCTCAGGGTCCTGGGATTGAGCCCCGCATGGGGCTCTCTGCTCAGCAGGGAGCCTGCTTCTCCTTCTCTCTGCCTGCCTCTCTGCCTACTTGTGGTCTCTCTCTCTCTGTCAAATAAATAAATAAAACCTTTAAAAAAAATGTATTAATAAGTTTTTTTTTTCCTCATCTTAGGCAATAGGTAGCCTCTCCTGAATTGTATTATTTCTTACATTTTGGAAACATTTTTAATGTTTCAATGATAATTAACATGCTGTTAATTGGTTTTTTTTCTCCCTTGCATAGTTAATGATATTAACAGTTTTTATTCATATTTGACCTCCTGAAATAAACCTTACCTGATCATGGTGTTGATTGTTTAACACATTGTTGAATTCAAATGTCACATATTGGACTTAGAACTTGGCTCTGTATTCATAAGAGATTTACATAAAGTTTCATTTTATGTGTGTGTCTGGTAAAATCATCAAAGTTATGTTACCTTCAAAGAATGAATTTGGAAACTATGTAAATAAAACTTCCACACCTCCCACACTTCTGTTATTTTTAATAGTGGGATATGATCATGTGTGGGTCAAACATTCAGTTCTGTGTTCTCATATTCTTGTTAGACTCTCAGTACCTATTGAACAGTGTCTTATATGTAATATTGTCTTTCAATTTCAACTCTTTCCTTGATTAGCTTTTTCTAGAGGCATTCCTATTTACTGAATTTTTAAATAAAAGAACCAACTTTAAAACTTTTTTGTCTATTATTTTCCTGTTTTCAAACCACAGTTGACCCTTGAACAACATGGGGGTTAGGATTACCAACCCTTCGCACAGTTGAAAATCCTCAGGTAACCTAGACTCCCCCAACTACTGATAGCCTACTGTTACCCAGAAGCCTTACTTATAGCATGGTCAACTAATAGATATTTTTTATGCTAATGTATTATACATAGTATTCTTACAATAAAGTAGTCTAGAGAAAAGAGAATGTTAAGAAAATCATAAAGAAGAGAAATAGGGACGCCTGGGTAGCTCAGCTAATTAAGTATCTGACTCTTGATTTCAGCTCAGCTCATGATCTCAGGGTCCTGAGATCAAACCCCATGTCAGGCTCCGTGCTGGGTGTGGAACCTGCTTAAGATTCTTTTTCTCCCCCTCCCCCTGCCCCTGCCCCTCCTCATGCTCTCTCTCTCCCCTCTCAAAAAAAAAAAAAAAAAAAAATACATTTATGATACAATACTGTAGTTGTTTTCTTTGATCATAACTCCTTACTTTTTATGTATTTTATTTCTTTTTAATGTTTTGAGTTGATGTGCAGTTAGTTTTTTTATTGTCTAGGTTTTATAATAATAGTTGTAATAATAATAGCTTTAATAATTATGCAGATTTTTAAAGTACAGCTCTGATCTGAGGGAGCCCTTATTTCCTTACTTGTCTCCATGATTCAACCTTGACTTCATCTCGGTAGAGGGGGCCGGACGAAAGTCTAAGTTTGAGATACAACTTGTTTGACTTTTATGTTTATGGTAGATTTATTTATTTATTTAATTTATTTGTTTGACAGAGAGAGAGATAGCGAGAGAGAGAACACAAGCAGGGGGAGTGGCAGAGGGAGATGGAGAAGCAGGCTCCCCACTGAGCAGAGAGCCCAATGCAGGGCTCGATCCCAGGACCCTGGGATCATGACCTGAGCAGAAGGCAAGACGCTTAATGACTGAGCCACCCAGGTGCCCCTATGGCAGAATTATTTAAATATTGCCTTTTCTCTGTTCTCCATATTGAGATTTATATTTTTCTATTTTATTTTATTTTATTTTATTTTATTTTATTATTTTTTAAGATTTTTATTTATTTGACAGAGAGAGAGAGATCACAAGTAGGCAGAGAGGCAGGCAGAGAGAGAGGGAAGCAGGCTCCCCGCTGAACAGAGAGCCCGATGCGGGGCTCGATCCCAGGACCCTGAGATCATGACCTGAGCTGAAGGCAGAGGCTTTAACCCACTGAGCCACCCAGGCGTTCCTATTTTATTTATTTTAGATTCTATTTTATTTTCTTCATATTGCACTGAATTTCTGAGATGAGACACATAAAAAATCCTATCATTCCTTGACATGATATTGTACAGAGAAAATCCTAAAGACTCCACCAAAAATTATTAGAAGTAATAAATGAATTCAGTAAAGTTGCAGGATATAAATTTAATAGCCAGAAATTGGTAGTGTTTCTATACACTAATAACGAAGTAACAGAAAGAGAAATTAAGAAAACAATACCATTTACAATTGCAGCAAAAAGATAAAAATGCCTAGGAATAACGTAGCCAAAGAGGTGAAAGATCTGTGCTCTGTAAACTATTTACACACTACTGAAAGAAACTAAAGAAGACATAAAGAAATGGAAAGACATTCCATACTCATGGTTTGGAAGAATTAATGTTGTTAAAATGTCCATATTACCCAAAGCAATCTACAGATTCAATGCAATCCCTACCAAAGTACCAATTGCATTTCTCACAAAACTAGAACAAATAATACTAAAATTGTGTGGAACCACAAAAGGCCCCAAGTAGCCAAAGCAACCTTGAGAAAGAAAAACAAAGATGGAGGTTTCACAATTCCAGATTTCAAGATAAACTACAAAGCTGCAGTAATCAAAACAGTACGGTACTGGAAAAAAAATAGACACAGATCAATGGAACAGAATAGAGAGCCCAGAAATAAACCCATGATTATATGATCAATTAATCTATGACAAAGGAGGCAAGAATATGCACTGGGGAAAAGACAGTCTCTTCAATAAATGGTGCTGGGAAAACTACACAGCTACACACAGAAGAACAAAACTGGACCACTTGCTAACATTATACACAAAAATAAACCAAAATGGATTAAAGACCTAAATGTGAGACCTGAAACCATAAAAACATGCTAAAAGAGAGCACAGGCAGTAACTTCTTTGACATTGGCTATAGAAACATTTTTATAGGTATGTCTCCTGAGGCAAGGGAAACAAAAGCAAAAATAATCTATTGGAACTAAATTAAAACAAAAAACTTCTGCAGAGTGAAGGAAACCATCAACAAAACAAAAAGGCAACCTAGTGAATGGAAGAAGATATTTGCAAATGATGTATCTGATAAGGGGTTAATATCCAAAATATATAAAGAATTTATATGACTCAACACCAAAAAAATCAAACAATCCAGGTAAAAAATGGGCAGAGGACCTGAACAGACTTTTCTCCAAAGAAGACATCCAGATGGCCAGCAGACACATGAAAAGATGCTCAACATCATTCATCATCAGGGAAATGCAAATCGAAACTACAATGGCATATCACCTCACACCTGTCAGAATGGCTAAAATCAAAAATCCAAGAAACAAGTGTTGGAGAGGATGTGGAGAAAAAGGAACCCTCGTGCACTGTTGGTGGGGGTGGAAACCGGTGCAGCCACTGTGAAAGACAGTATGGAGTTTCCTCAAAATATTAAAAATAGAACTACCATATGATTCAATAATTCCACTACCAGGTATTTCCCCAAAGAAAACAAAAACACTAGTTCAAAGAGAAATGCACTCCTATGTTTATTTCAGCCTTATTTACAATAGCCAAGGTATGGAAGCAGCCTGTGTCCATCCATAGATGAATGGATAAGGAAGATGTGGTACACACACACACACACACACACACACACACAGTGGACTACTGTGCCATGAAAGGCTGAGATTGTGCCATTTGAGACAACATGGAAGGACCTAGAGGGTATTATGCTAAGTGAAATAAGACAGACTGAGGAAGACAAATACCATATGATTTCACTCATATGTGGAATCTAAAAAATAACATGAATAAGCACAAAGCAGGATGAGGCCTATAAACACAGAGAACAAGCTGATCGTTTCCAGACGGGAGGGGCGCGGGGGATGGGCAAAGCAGGTGAAGGGGATGGGGAGACACGGGCTTCCAGTTATGGAATGAATGAGTCACAGGAATAAAAGGCACAGCGTAAGGAACACAGTCCGTGATATCCTAACAGCGCTGTTCGGGGACAGACGGCAGCTACATTTGTAGTGAGCACAGCGTCGGGTGTAGAGAAGGCCGGCAACCGAAGTTAAATCAGTGAGGTAGAGAAGGAGTCGTGGGGCTTCGTGGCCCCCAGTCATTACGAAGATGTAGCAATTATTGATCCAAAGAAGGTCAAAGAGTAGAAATCATGAAATATGGGACAGATGTGTAAAGCAGGTGGAGAAACAAGAGAGTCAGTGGTGGAAGGAGGTGGGATGGGTGTGTACCAAGTAGCTGAGTCATGCCAGTGGCACCCACATGCCTACATACTGGATGCCCCTTTGCTCAGAACTTTCCAGGGGTTTCCCGGCTCACTCAGAATCATTCCCAAGCCTACATGGCCCTCCATGTCCTGCCCTCCTGCTGGGCCTCCATCTCATTTCCTGTCCCGCTCTTTCTTGCTACCTCCACTTAACCCCATCTACCCATCTTGCTGCTCCTCCAGCATGCCAGCATACTTCTGCCCTCTGGGCCTGTGCAAATTCTGTTCCCCCCGCTGCTTGGAGCACTCTTTCTCTGGCTACTGTCATGACTCACTTCCTCCAGGGTTCTCTTCAAACGCCGCCTCTTCAGAGAAGCCTTCCTTAAACAATCATCCTGTTGGAGACAGCTGCTTCCTCTCTGTCACATTCCAAACATGCCCTGCTAATTTGTGGAGAATCCTTTCAGCTCACTATATCTAGTGCTGCCCCCAGAGACATCAATTTAATTTTTCTGTTATTTACACACTTTAAGGGGGAAAAAAATGGAAGGAATTATCCAATATTATTTATAGTGCATGCTTCTGGGCTGATGAGATTAGAGGTCATGTGTATCATTTAAAATACTTCCTGATATTTCCAAGTATTTTCTGACGAGCACGGGTAACTGTTGCAAAGTGAAGTAGAACCTTGAGAAGTACAGACAGGAAAGGAACGCGGCGTAACTGAGGCCCGTGGTGTGGCGAAGACGCAGGCGTCTCAGCAGCCCCGCTCACCACGCGGCTCCGTCCCTGTCACTTTTAGCCCCTCTCAGAATAAGTGTGGTTCATTTGCACGTTTCTTCTCTGTATTGATGTTTCCCACTGTCTCTTCAATTTCCTTTTTCTTTCTTTTTTTTTTCCATTTTCACCCTAGTCCTTTCTTTTCCTGCCATTTTCCCCCCTCTTCGTTTCATTTTCTGACTATAAAGAGCCCCAGGGGTGACATGGCAAAAAGCCCCTGCACTCAATTGTTTGATCTTGTGTTCTGTAATCTGCAAGGTCACAGAGGCCAGCGGCCCCCCTTCTGTGGACAGTGGGCATTGACTGGGTGCTTACCACATGCCAGGCGCTGCCCCAAGGGCTTTACCCGTGTTCTCTCACGGAATCCCCAGGACACCTATGCAGCTGGTACTATTGTTGGCCCCATTTTATGAAGTTCAAACAGAGAGATTATGTGAGTGGTGGCCCGAAGATTCAAACTAAGGCCACCGGACTCTAGGACCTTTAACCACCGTGTAACCCAGTCCCTCATTTCAGCCAGGGGGCTGCTGACTCCTGGCCCCAGGCCTGCCTGGGTATTGTGGCCTTCTTCTGCATTAGGGGAAAGAATTCTATGTTCTTATTTTGCTGGGTCCCCCATTCACTTAATAAAGGAGGCAGTTCAAAATATAAAGGCATTTGGAGACTCTAAAAATGTATTTATTATACATAAACCCTCTCCATGCTTTCTGAGGTTACTTAAAGCCTTCACATTCAATCAGTCAGCCTTGTAAAAACATTATTTAGTCAATAAACTAGTCAACTTCAAGGTTCCCTGATAATTTCAGTGGTTCCCTATGTTTTTTTTAGTGTCTTGTCCCCATTGTCTCCTAATGAATGCTGTCCTAGTCTTGCAGGATGTGTATGGGAAACACACCTTTCTCCCGGAATGCAGATGGCTCCTCCCCTGCACCCGGGTAGAACAGATGGTTCCCTTCTTTGGCTCCCACTGTGCCCATGCAATCTTCTACCATAGCACACAGGACATATTTCCTCCATTTTTCATTCAAGAAACTCCTGCAGTCTGGGATCCTGTCCAACTCAGCCTATCCACTCAGCCTCAAGCATGGGGCTGAGGACATGCAAGACAGAATACTATCAGAAGCAGGTGTGTTATCCAGAAGGGGCCAACTTGCAAATTCATCATCACCCCTGCACAGAAACTCTCTCTTTGTCCCAGATTTGATCGGATTCAGGGATCCCGAATCATCCTAGCAAAGCTCACAAAATACTATGGATATGGTCCAGTGCCACCTTACTCAATTACAATAAGAGAAATTAGAAATCTAAGTTCAAGTGGCCTGGAAACCTTCCCCTCCCCTAAGCCTGGAATCAGGGTGGGGGAGTTCTGCTCATGACGTAGCATCAAATGGCAGGAGGTCCTGGTGTCCTGAGGCATCCATTCTGGATGGTTTTTAGATGGTACTGCTCTTGGTTGCTCTGACGACTTTCTTGCTTCCGTTGCTGACACAGTCTCCTGTTAAATGGCACATGATTCTGAAGTAGGAAGAATCCTGTGCAGTATTCATTAAGGACCGGGACCATCGTACATGAATGGAAGATGAAGTGAACAGCAACACAAATGAGAGAAGCTGAGCATCCAGATGAGATTATGAATCATTTTCCGTCCTCAAGGAGCTTACGGTCCAGGGGGAGCAGCAGACACATCAATACCCATTTCATCCTAGGTGGTGGGTCCGGTGGAGGAATGTCTGGGGCAGGAGAGAGTGGGCCGTTTTCTTCTTGCCTGACCTAATTTTTCGTTTTTGCATGATTTCTACAGGGCTGGTTTAGGCTGTCACTGCCTTTGTAATGAAGAAAGGCACACAAATAAAACCATTTACCAAAAGCAGAAATAACATTCCACTTGATGTCGAGTTTGCAAAGGCAATAAAGACTGGGCTGCACAGCGACCACGACACTCCTGTTTTCCAAGAGGGTACAAGTGCTGTAACTTTCCTAATAATATGCTCATAATTTTCTCAATAGCAGGATTAGTACCAAATCCCAGGGGAAAGTTGCAAGAGCCCATTTTCTCAAGTTATTTAAAAGTCAGACTTGACAGACTCCCCCCATTTATACCACAGTACGAATCTGGGGACCAGACAGACCTTCAAGGTATAGTGAGGACATGCATGTACGTGGCTGCTGGTGACAGTGCCTCAGATGCTTTTTGAAAAGTTAATTTAAAATCAGAACTCACAGGCAGTAATATGGGGCTTCAAGAGGTTTAAAAAGTTAGACTTGAATGCATCAGAAGGCTGTGTAATATAGCTGACAGTTCAGTTCAACTTGAATTTTAAATCAATATTTTAAAATATTTTTATCATACTGTTCTTGAATTCTGCAAAGTTTTTAAGGTATGGTAACTGGGGACATTATTTTTTAAAAATGCTTTAAAGGCTCTTAATTAAAATGTTTCTTTTACGTTACTATTTTTTTTTTTTTTACGGGGGCTTACAAATTACTTGTTGCCGCTTTACTAAACAAGCAAAGATTTGTAAGGTCTTAAAGGATGTTCCTTTCTTTTCTTTCATTCTTATTACAGAATTTTAGCAATTGTTCGGTGCTCATATATCACATCTCAAAATTTGGTTTTCACTACAAAACCGAGAGGCTTAAATGGGATTTCAATTGTCAAGAAAATTGGGTCCACTCTAATGCTTTTTGAATCATGCCAGTAATTTGATCCTGTAGCTTATGAAGATAGAGAATATGGAAATATAAGGAAAAATAGGGGTCAGACATCTACTCTGAGGCCAGTGATTTACCAGAATGGCCCATGAGAGGAGACCCACCTCTTGCCATAAAGAGCCTGAGGTGAGCGTTCTTTGGAAGAGAATATGTAAAGCCTTCAAAAAGCCTACAGATGTGTTTATTTTTGTCCCCGAGAACACTTTGGACAAAAGCAAGCTAGGCTTCTGGAACAGAGGGAAAGCTGTGCTGTGCGAGGGTAGCCGCTGCAAAGGGCCTCCAGCCAGGCCGGCAGGGCCTCGCCTCTCCCGTGTTCCCAGCCTGGCCTTCCCGCCTGAGAGCAGTAGGGGGAACAGCTCAGTCCCGCCGGCACGCGAAACAATAGGTCACAACCCACTTCTGCTCTCCCCACAAGCAGTTTGGGGCCCAAACCCAGCCCCAACTTTCAGCTTTTGTGCTATATTCAGCCGCCACTCCAATAACGTGCCTGCCACATCACTATATTTCTTTTCTTTTTTTTCTTGTTATTTTTATTAAAAGGAAAGTGAAAAAATTTAGTGACTAAAGCTGTAAAACCTCTTGGGAGGGCCTCAGACCTCGAGCCTCTGTAAGTAAGAGCAGATGACCAATCCTCCCCCCACGTTTGAATCTGACAGCCATCATTTGCACACTATGTGACCCAGGATATGTCCCTTAGCTTCTGCAAGTTCTGCTTTAGTTAGACCTGCTAGCGTCAGGATGAAGGGAGATAGGCAGAGTGCTCAGCGCCACCGGCAGGGCCTGGAGAGCCCAAGGACTGGTAAGTGCCGGGATTAAGACCCCTGAGAATGGGCTACCTCTTTGGGGCTGATATACTGGGTATTCTGAGTAGGCTCCTCGGTGCATTCTTTACAATAAGGAAACCAAATACGCCTGTGACAAGTCCAGACAAGAAGGGCAGAGATTTGTGATTTCCTAGGTATCAGCTGAACCCTGATAACTAGACAAGTTAGAACAGGAGGAAGGGATTTCCTTCTTTTTCTTGAGACCTGGAAGTCAGGGAAGACCTCTCTGAAAAAGTGGCATTGACGTCCCAGTGCAGAACAAGAGGACCCTTAGGTGGAGGAAAAGGTGAGGTGACAGATAGCTAGCTGGTGGGTAAAACAGATCTCTCGATTCCCATTTCAGTGTTTTCTTTATTGCCTCAAACTGCCTCTCTCAGTCTCTTCTTGGAATCTCCAGAAAATATTGCTGATAGAGTCCTGACACATCAAACTATAATAAGGATCACAGGGAACCATGTTCATTCATTAAAGAAATGTTTAATTACTGAGGGGGAAGCAGGCTCCCCGCTGAGCAGAGAGACCGATGCGGGGCTCGATCCCAGGACCCTGAGATCATGACCTGAGCCGAAGGCAGAGGCTTTAACCCACTGAGCCACCCAGGTGCCCCTAAAGAAATGTTTAATTACTGCTATACGCAAGGCTCTGCGTCGCATGTCTAAATACCCAGCATCTTCCTGCTAAACCATGTCCCTTTTGGGCCAAGATCTTCCCTGGCAGACAGATCTGAAACCCCACCATCATCTTTTACTCCTCCCTGTCTCATTTCCCCCTCTTTCTGCTATCCTTACTCACTGGACATCTAGAATGTGGCAGCATCCTTTCACTTGGCTCCCTGCCTCTGGGCTTAATACTGGGCACTAGGAAGGTAATTGGAATTAAAAATGCAGGATAGAATCTTGGCTACGTGTTTAAGACTCTATCTTGAATTCTAACTTTTTGTTTATTTATTTATTTAGATTTTTAAAAAAAAACTTGAGAGAAAGTGCGAGAGAGCATGAGCTGGAGGGGAGAGGGAGAGGGAGAAGCAGACTCCTTGCTGAGCTGGGCGGCTGACGGGACCCCGGGATCATGACCTGAGCCGAAGGCAAATGCTTAACCAACTGAGCCACTCAGGTGCCCTGTTTATTTCTAAATAATCAGCAAAAAGCACCTGGGATCCTATCACCTAGAAATAACCAATACCAACCACTACTAAAATTTGTATATTTCTATATACTTCACATAATTTTTAAAAAACGGAATGATGTCATATACGAAATTTAAAATCCTTTATACATATACCATGAGCATGTTCATGAAAATATATTCACATTATTTTAACAGATGCATTATTATATATATTATTGTATCACTATTACTTTATTTAACCTTTCATTGATTTATCTTTATATTGCTACTGTTTTAGTGTTATAAAAATTGTTATAGTAAATTATAAAATGAAGAGACTTTGTACGTTTCCTGGAGTGTTTTCATCAAATAAAGTCTCATATAGGAAGTTGCTAGATCAAAAAGGTATTTAAGACTTTTGGTGAATATTGTCAGATTGCCCTCTGGAAATTTTATACCAATTTACACTCCCCAAAGTAGCCTACAAACATGGCTTTTTTCCTACGCTATCACCTGCTTATTGATATTCTTTAATATCTTTGTCAATCTGGTAGGTGACAAATGATCTCATTATTGTATTAATTTGTATTTCCTTGAGTACTAATGAAACTGAACATCTTTTGCATATTTTAGGCTATTTATATTTTTTTATATTTTGAGTTGTCCATTCATATCCTATAACTATTATTTATTGATTTATCTTATTTGCCTGTATTAATTCTGTCATATATACATTATAAATATTTTCCCACTTGATGTTTGTTTGTGTTTATTGATTAGTTTAACAGAAACTTAAGATTTTGGTTTCACTAAAACTATCACACCTTTATTTACAATTTCTGACCTTAGTTCTTTTCTTGGAAAGGCTTTCCCTATTTCCAACTAGCAAATATTCATCTGTATTTTATTCCAGTATGTTCGAAGTTCCATTTATTATATTAAAATCAGCTTGATATTAAATTTATGTTAGTATAAGGCATAAGACAAAAAAGTATGTGTATGGCTTAATTTGCTCTAATTGGTTGATGAATCCATCATTTCCCCACTGGTCTGAAATGCTGATAGTATCACTCACTAAACTCACACCTATGTAATCTACTGAGGATCTCTGAGGTGGGGCTGTTAGAAGCAAAGCCATAGGGAGGTCCAGGTAAAGTAATGATAAGGACGGTAATAGGAATGAAAGGAAGGGGATTAATGCAAGAAATCTTGCATTATTGCATAAATAAATAGAGGATGAATCTTGCCTCCTCTTTGAAATGTGAATAATGAGAGGTCAAGAGTCGCAATAATTTTTTGAGCCAGGTAACTGGGGGAAAGTGCCATGCACAAAACTGAAAAGCAGAAGTTGGCTGTGAAGCAGAAGATGATGATTTGATCATGAAGACTTTGAGCATGTGGTCCTCACGGAGCCTCTATGTGACGATGATGATGGTGGTGGTGGTGTGTGTGTGTGTGTGTGCATGTGAGAGAGAATGAGAAGGAGAGGAAGAAGGTGAGGGAGAGAGAGTAGATTAAACCAAAATTCAGCTAACTTTTATTGAGCATCTACTGTATTTCATAGGCAGTACGGCAATTTCCTGGATGGTTCATCAGCCCTTGAAAGATTTTGCTCTCTTCCTCAGAGAAGTAAAGCAACAGCCAGCGCCATCATGGAGTCTGAGAAACAGCGCATCAGTTGCTCCCTAGCCTGTCCCTCCTGCCCAGCCTTAGAGCCTCACCGTCTCAGGTCCCTGATCACCCTCCACCTGTGTGAGAGAAGAGGTAGGATCCCCAACCCGGCAGCCTGTAGGGAACGTAGGGAGCACTGGAGGGAAACCGGTAGGGGAAGAGGCTTCGCGGGATGGGAACTCTGGGGCTGTTTCCTCGAAACTTCTTCCAGGCCTGTTGCTACTCCAAACAGGATGAGGGAAAGGAGCAGGAGAAAGTGAGTGAGAGCCCCAACACTGCCCACCACACAGCCTGGCCTCCATCCCACAGCTCACCTCTAGCTGTTCTTTCAGAGGCTGGGGAGCAGCCAGAGAAGCTCAGGGCAGTCACAGTCTTGGGCAGGAGAATGCTGTCTTCCACAAAGGTAGACGCCACAAGTAGAAGAGGAGTTCCTAGCGGCCCAATTTGGAACGTCAGACCTCTGCTCTATGGGAACACGTGAGCTGGAGTGGTTCCGGGTCAATGAAATGTCAGTGGAGATTCATGATGAATTAAGAAGACTTTCATGGTCTGTTGCCACATGCAACTGTGTTTCCATGGACAGGGTGTCCACATTCCAAGTCACTGACTTGAGAATAGACATTAGGGCGGAGGCTCCTGGAAATTGGAAATGGGCTGTACTAAGTTTTCCAATCAAGCAGATGAAATTAAAAAAAAGTCCATTATTGGATACATTGCAAACTTCCATGCTTTGTAGAGACATTTTTTTCAGGTAAGAATTTTCCAAATACCTGCTTCGAATCAAAGATTCTTAAAGTTGAACACTAGTCAGAAGTGGGAGTCTGGTTATTAAAGATAAAAGCTTTATACTTTTAAATGTTTAAAATATACCTTAGCATACCCTATACTACTTGGTCCCAGAGTAACCCTGCAAGAGATGATTTCCCCTATTTTCTAGATGAAAGCCAAGACTGGGATGGACCAACCCACTTGACTGATACTATGGTTCAGAGCAGACCTGGGACTCAAGTGAGGACCTTGCATTCCATCTCCATTCTCCTCCTTTCTACCCCACCAGCAATGCTACAAGTTTTGAAGCTCTGCTTTTTGAGACCACATTCTTTTTTAAGATTTATTTATTTGAGTGACAGAGAGAGAGAGAGTACACCAGCAGGGGCAGAGGGAGAGGGTGAAGCAAGCTCCCCTGCTGAGCAGGGACCCTCCCCCGCCCCGTGACTCAGGGCTCGACCCCAGGACCCTGAGATCATGACCTGAGTCAAAAGCAGGTGATTAACCAACTGAGCCACCCAGGTGCCCCAAGACCACATTTTTTTTTTTTTTTTTTGATAAGCATACATTTGTTTCAGGCCTCAGTGTGATTTATTTCGTTTGTTGGGCATGCCGGCATGTGTCACATATTCCCAAATGTGAATTTACATTGTGTGATCAGAAGTCCGTTAGGGGTTTAGTGAAGTGATCACACGGGCACGGACTCCTTTTGATAAATTTACCAATTTAATGCCCTGGGAGCATGAAGGCCGGGATGGCAAAGCTTAGCAGACCGCCCTTTCACACCTAATCAGTGAAAGCAGAACAGAGTATTGTACTCTCAGATTAAAGCCCACAGTGTAATTTTGTGCCTACAGACACTTTAGGAACTATTTGTGATGTGTGGTAAATATAAGAAGGAAAGACAGCCCAACGTTTGTGGAAGATATTTTAGCATTTTTTTTATAAAAATGACTCCCCTCAACCTAAACAGCATTAATTAGAATTTCTTTTCAAGTTGCTATATGATAACTACATTAATTTTACCATTAATTTTACAGTATTACATCAGTAATTTTACCATTGCCGTATTACTTTTACCATTAATTTAAACTCTGCCTCTGAAAGATTTGTAAGGAAAGCTACTCGCTAGTTTTGCTAAGGGAGATGGTAAGTAAAGATACTATTTATGATAGCAGCTTTCAGATGAACTAGGAGATGATAGTGACAAGGAGAGTTAAAAATGGGTTTAAGAGGAAAGACACTAAAGACGGAATAAAAACCTGCGGGAAATCCAGAGATGGAACTAGGAGCTCTCCCTACTCTTGCGCACGTATGAGAAACCTGCAGGGGTGCAGCGCGCCGAGCCGAGGTGGCGCAGGGTGGGGCTGGAGAGCGCAAGCCTGGCCGGTTCCTTGTCCTAGTCCTTCTCCTTGTCCCATGTGCCCTGTGGTCAGCAACCAGGACCGACGCTACAGGTGGGCAGGTGTCCAGGTGCCAGAGTGGTCCACGCAGCCAAGCAGAGCAAGGGAGCTTGCAGGAATAAAACATGTTCTTTCAGGACACAGACTCTCATTTTCTGGGAACTGTTAGGTCAGGTCAGCTGTTGCAAAGGTGTCAGAGAGAATTATCTGTTTTTTAAAAAAAAAGATTACCTTTTCCTTGCTGCAATTTGCATGATCTTACCAGAGATGGAAGTTCTTTTTAAAATGTTTGTATTTTTATGGCAAAAAAAAAAAAAAAAAAGGAGAAGAAGAGCTTGAAAGAATAGGGCTAAATCTGTCACCTTCCCAGGAGCCTCGGCTCCCCAAGTTCTGACATCAGTGGCTCCCTATCTCTCTGGTGGGTGGGCCCCTTAATTGCAGGCAGGCAGGAACCACTCCTGAGCTCTGAATTAACATCTTCCTACTCTACCTTACTCTCCAAAGAATGCTAGAATTGTACATCCAGGACAGAGTTGAATATTTGGGGACACACATATGAGATTTTAAAATTCTTAAGTTTTTTAAATACTTACTATATATCAAATAATACGGGAGAAAAGGAACAGTATTTGCCTTCTCATGTTTCCTTTTTCATGATCAATATCCAAAAAATCCTTTTGGCCTATTTCTAAGCATGACAAATCCGTCGTGTACCAAATGAGGAGAAATAAGATATTTAAATTTAAGCTGATTAAAAATTTAGCATTTATATGCAAATGAGTATACATTTATATTTACGCATTTTATTTCTGTTTTAGTTACATATTACATTTGTTAACGGAGACTATCTATGTGGTGAATGTTGCCAAATAACATCCATTTTTAGGATTTCCATGAGGAAAATGGATTTACATTTTATTTATAGGTGAGAACAGCTTTACCGTTTTCACTTTCGATGAAATGTTAGACTCTGAAAATCCAATAAAAGTAAAACATTTTTATTCTGCTAACATTACATATTAAGATATTTGTTTATTTGGGGCTGAGAAATTAGTATAATTAATATGAGCACTGCTTAAAAGAGCCTCACTTTATAAGTGAACAAACATTTCACGTTGGTTTCTCATACGGCTTAAATATTGTCATTTTAATACCACACACATGTATAGCATGCTATATATATTTTTTTAATGTCAGTAATTGATTGGATTCTGCACCTGAGACTTTTCTTTACCATAAGGCCCAAATCAGGGAGATAAAGTTATAAGACTAAGGAGCCCCAGAGGGAAAGGAAATAGAAAATATTATCTCACATTCGGCTAATTCAGACCCTTCCTCATAACTAACTTTTTGTTTTTTAGGCCTTTGGGAAATTCATGAAAACATAGACTTGAATCCTTCATAATCTATGAATATAATATTCTTAATTTTCTACTTTATTTTATAGAAAATCAAGGAAGCACATTGAACAAAGTCCACGAATTCAACATTTGGGAAGGCATAATGGAGAAAGCATTATGACATATTGTCTTCAGTTCTCTCTAAAAAGAACCAAAGAACTGATGACATTTACCCTTAGACCAAGCATTCCTTTGAAGACATGAGTATAATTCATTTGCCAAGAGACATGTATTAAAACATATATCTACTTACTATTTTTTTTGTCTTTCTAAACTAAACTGACATGGAAGTAGTTCCAAAAATATTCAAGAAATGGGGTATGGTGTGGGGCACCTGGGTGACTCAATTCGTTGTGTCCTCTTGATTTCGGCTCAGGTCATGAACTCAGGGTGGTGGGATGGAGCCCTGCCTCAGGCTCTGTGCTGAGTGTGGAGACTGCTTAGGATTCTCTCTCTCCTTCTCCCTCTGCCCCTCCCAAATCCGCCCCTCCAAACCCATCGGGTGCTCTCTCTTTCAAAAAAAAAAAAAAAAAAAAAAAAAAGCAAGTGAGAGAGAGAAAGAAAGAAATGGGTATGGCTTTTTATTGAAAACATAAATTTCTTATCTGAGTGTTGGAACTTGCTCATTTTCTTTATCTCAACTAACAGCAACCTCTTCCTATAGTAACCGTCCCTTGCCTGTCACAGTTCTTTGTCAACTCTAGCTATTACCATCTTCCCAATAGACCAACTTCCCCGATGTGTCTCCTGCACTGGCCAGGTTGTGTTGCATTTGTATGTCTTCCTGCCTTAAAGATGTTAGCCTCCCTTGTGGCGCTCGGATGGTGCAGTCAGTAGAGCCACCGACCACCTGGTTTTGGCTCAGGTTGTGATCTCTGGGTCATGAGATGGAGTCCCGAGTTGGGCTCTGTGCTCAGCCCAGAGTCTGCTTGGGACTCTCCCTCTGATTCTCTGCCCCTCCTCCTTCTTTGCTCTGTCTCTCTCTCTCTAAAATAAATAAACAAATCTTTAAAAAAAACATAGAAAAAAGATGTTGACCTGCCTGGGGTGGGGAAGGGGAGGATAGTGAAAAATGGTGTTCCTGCCATGACTGCGGTAACTTCCTTCCCTCTGTTACCTCCCGAACACAGGACCATTGCTGGGCACCATGTCCACTCATCACTGGAATCAGGAATAAATGTAGAAGAGTTCAGTTTGGTTCAGCAGACAGAGCTGTGGTAGGTGTTGGGGTGCAAAGTGGACAGACAATCTTTTTAGTCTCAAGGAGCTCAGGCTTCAATAATCTGTCTCAAATTTTCGTTCACCATCATCCTTCCCACTTTGCTTGCTCCTCTTTTGTTCGTTATCATGCAAGCTCTCATACGCCCTGGACTTGCTTTGCACCTTTCGTCACTTCTTTAATCCTGGTACTAGCTTTCTTTCTAATCACAGCCAACATCCCATCCCCAAGTGTTTCAGAGTAGAGCCTTCAATTTAAGTCTCCAGAAAGGCTTTCTGAGCTAAGTAAAAGACATTCTAAACATTTAACTCTTTTTATTTTTCTGAATTACTAGATCATGAGCAGCAATAAAATAAAAGATGGCACCATATCTGAAGCGTTAATCTGGAGGCAACAGGAATCCCTTAGTTTCTTGAGTAATTTTAAATTTCTATATAATTGATTAGTGATAAACGTTCGTAGCTATTTAAAAAGGAAAGTCAATACAATAATCACATTTGAAAACAACTTAAGGAGAAAACCTAATGGTTTATGGCAGATTTGTACATCTTAAGAATTATTTTGGATGAAATATTAAAATGGAGGCTTGGAAAGATCATAGAATGCTCATATTCTTGCCTAAATAAAAAATTAAAGGAGATTTTTCTTGCTCCTATCCTCAACAACAAGAATTTATAGATTTATATAGATTTCTAAGAGAGTGGGACAGTTAGATCTGTGAAAATAAAGAGCATGGAAAATGTTGCAAAATGAAAGTATTTCTCTAGATCATTCAGATTATTTAAGACAATAATTTCATTTCTCAGAAACACGCATACTCTGGCCTGGTTATCTTAGGAGACTCTCCCCCTTCCCCTTTCTTGAGATCAGGTAGGACCCCCCCCCACCCCCTCCCCACCACGCTGCACTGTTGCTGTAGCCTAGAGAAATTAAACTCTGGGGGTTGAATAAATGACCACTTTAAGCACCTCTGAAAGTAGCCTAAACCTCATCACTTCTAATTAAACAAACAAAATCCCCCCTCATTTCACTGATTCATAGTTCTTCTGTTCTTTCTTCCCCTTATTCTTGCTTTAATACTATTACGTCTATTGTTCATTTTAAACATGTAGCATTTCAACTACATTTAGATTAAATAAGCTTCTCACGATCCAGTCCTGAAACTTAACTACTGTCTATTGTAGTATGTTATGAAGAAATAAGTTTCAAGACGAACAAGTGATTTGCTATAATATAGGCCATTTTATGCTGGAAACTATTTCTAATAACACAGACATTCAGGTGTGGGGTCTTGTACTCAGGTTCAGTAATTTATAGCCACACCCAGAATGCTGCTTTTTAGGATCTTTTAAAATTTAGAACCCATATTATTACCTAATTGTTAGTAAGGCCCTTCATTTTCAACATATGAAGGATGTAGCTGTTAACTGTGGAGCTTGTAAATAGATTCTGATTAGTCCATGATAAT
This sequence comes from Potos flavus, assembly GCA_028534135.1. NCBI lineage: Eukaryota > Metazoa > Chordata > Mammalia > Carnivora > Procyonidae > Potos > Potos flavus. The sequence goes on along the minus strand of CM052884.1, from coordinate 53,260,590 downwards.
TGGTTGGATCCAATAGTACCACGTCAAGCAAGTGGCCCGGTACTTCTGGTCTTTAAAAAAAAATCCTTAACTGGCAGGACTGCATGGCAACAGGCCTGCTCAATTTCCGTCGTGTTGGTTATACTGTGTCAGCATATCCCACTTTTCCAAAGCTACATCCTGACGACTCACGCACTATGGCTGTTTGCCCTCTAGCATCTTTTTCAGGGTGTCCTTTACTTCCGTGTTCCTCAGGGTATAGATCAGGGGGTTGAGCAGGGGAATTACCAGACTATAAAACACAGAGACCACTTCGTTGGACTTCCACGAATCCCCTGCTTTAGGTTGCTGCAGGTACATGAAAAACAGCGTCCCATAGAAGATGATGACCACAGTGAGGTGGGAGGCGCAGGTGGAAAAGGCTTTGCACTTGCCTTCGGAAGACTGGATTCTTACAATGGAAAAGAGGATGCAAATGTAGGAGATAAGGACCGTCAGGAGGGATCCAGTGAGGTTCACTGCTGAGAAGATCAAGAGCTGCTTTTCTTTGTTGCCGGTGTCAGAGCAGGAGAGGGCCAGGAGAGGGGGGTCAGCACAGTAGAAGTGGTGGATGATGTTGGAGTCGCAGAAGGACAACTGGAACGTCAGAACTGTCTGTATTGCAGAGTTCAGGAAGCCGTAGGTGTAGACCCCTATCACCAACTCCTTGCAGACCCGCTGGGTCATAATGGCTGTGTAGATCAGGGGGTTGCAGATAGCCATGTAGCGGTCATAGGCCATTGTGGCCAAGAGGAAGCATTCGGTGGTGGCAAAAGCACTGGAGAAGTACAGCTGGGCAAAGCAGCCTGAAAAGGAGATGGTTTTTTTCTTCACCAGTAAATTCTGCAGCATCTTGGGCCCAATGGAAGATGAGTAACAAGCATCGATGAACGCCAGGTGGCCGAGGAAATAGTACATGGGGGTGTGGAGCTTCAAATCCACCTTGATGAGCAGGATCATGCCGAGGTTTCCTACCAAGGTGATGAGATAAATGACCAGGAACACCACAAAGAGGGGAAGCTGGAGCTCTGGACGGTCTGTGAATCCCATAAGGACAAATTCTGTCACTGTGGTCCGATTGCCTCTTGCCATTTTCTCTCTCTTGTTGGAAAAAGAAGAAATATGGCTTCAAAATGATTAGACTGAAAATAAAACCTTCTTACCTCTTTGTTCCAGTACTAGATGACAGAAATTTGGCTTCGCAATCCCAACGGTTAAAGACTGTCATTAGCGATGGGGCTTTATTCTGCCAAAACAGACTCAGAGAGGTCGGAGCCCGTTCACTTTCTCTTTTGATGGAGACTGACCGATTGACCTCCAAGTAAGTTGCACCAAGGTACATGCCCAGCAATAGTGTACGAGAATGCTGGTTTTCCCACAAACCCCAAATCTTTTCAAATTTTAAACCTTTGCCACCATGATATCGTGAATATTGGGCAACTCGTGTCGTCTTGATTTTTAAAAATGATGAATAGGAGTTATAGCATTTTTTCAAACAATTATTTGCACGTGTATTTCTTTTTCATGACTGCTCAGTTCGGTCCCTTTGCTAATTTTCCTATGAGGTTGTGGGTCTTCTAAGCATTTTATTTATAGGGCTTCTTTGTTTATTAAGGAAATCATCCATTTGTTTGATACGTGTATTGCAAATTATTTCTTAGTTTGTCACTCCACAATTTTTTCTTTGTGCCACACAGTAAATTTTAAAGGGTTTGGTGTCAACTTTATCAATCTTTTTTTTGGAATTCTGATCTTTGTGACGCAGTTAGACAAGCTTTCCTTGATTAAAAAGTATTTTAAAAATTATCTCTTGCTCTATTCTGGGCTTTACTGGATTTAATTTTTCATTACAATCTTTGCTCTAGCTGGAGTTTAATTTTGATATAAAGAATGAGGTAATCAACTCTTTTCACTTATTTACCCAAATAGCTAACCAGGTGTTCTAATGTCATTTGTTGGTGAAACAATGTTCCAGCTGATTTTGTTGATTTAAAACTCCACCCTTATCATAGAGTAAAACATTCATAAGTACTTGGGTCGATTTCTGATTCATTTTCTTTGTAGTCTCTTCTAGAACAAGGACCAAACTTCTAAATACAATACTATAGAATTGATTTTAATATCTGGTAACAAAAGTTTTGGCTATTCTCACATGTATATTTTCCAGATGAACTTTGGCATTATTTTATCAAGTTCCAAAAAAATAAAAGTAATCCTGTTTTCACTTAGAATGCTATTGCATTGAATTGGTATGTTAATTTGCTGAGAATTGACAGCTTTACAATCAAAACTTCTATAAGTAAGGTATGTATGCCATTTATCAATGACTTTCCTAAACAGAGTTTTAAAGTTTTCTTTAAACTTTACAGATAAACATCCTATCTATTTCTTTGAAGTCTATTTACAAGTTTATCTTTTTGTAAAGGAAGCTTTTTTTTTTCATTTTGTGGTTTTTTTTTAAGGACTTTTTATATATAGAAAAGCTACTGATTTTTGTAAATTAATTTTATAACTATCTTCTTTCCTATAGTTTCCTATCATTTAAAAATAGTTCTTAGTCGATTCTTTTGGGTTTTTCAAATACAGATTCGTATAATATGAAAAGGATATGAACTTCTTCCCTCACTTCTGTATAGGATCTCTCATTCCTTTCTTTTCAACTTGTATTGGCTAGTCCTTCATGATTAATATTAAAAATAGTGACAAAGGTGGCATTTTTTTTTTTAAAGATTTTATTTATTTACTTGATAGAAAGCGTGAGAGAGCACATCAGGGGTAACAATAGAGAGAGGGAGAAGCAGTCTCCCTGAGCAGGGAGTCTGACGCAGGGCTCGATCCCAGGACCCTGGGATCAAATTTTTACCTTTCCACCTTTTAAAGGGTGCTCCAAAAGCACAAGGGGACTCTCAGGCACATAGACCTACAGAATAGCCTGTACAATATAACTGATGTTTGAGAAGGACAAGGCTTTAAAGAACTGCACATACTTGGTGTGGTTAAAACACAGGCTCCCTAGAAGCAAGCCTGCCTTTGACATTGGCAGGGCGCAGGGCAAGAATAACAAATGGGGGCCTACATATCTATGCCTTAGTAAGTAAAAGTTAAAAGTAAAGATAACAAATTAATATGTTCTAGCTCTCCTCCTCAACAAATATACCTTTATAATAACCTGGAAGGCAGACTCCTTGGAGTTCCAGGCTGGAATGAGGGGTGAGAGAACCTGCCTCTGGCCCCCAATTGTGGCTCACTCGTGGGAACCTGCCACCCCACATGTATGTATCTGTTCACACCCCTGCAAAGAGCCATCCCTTGGCTTCTCTTAAGCCCTAAGTATGTGAACATTAGCATTATGGTTTACTCTTATAAGGGTGATTTGGGAAAGAGACTCTTGTAAACTCTGAGGGCCATCTGGGCAAGTAATTTAAGGGTCTTGGTACCTGGAAGATGGTCTAGAAGGGAAGGATAGGATGAATGGAGGTGGTGGGGGGGGGGGCACATCTCTTTGGCTTTGTCCCATGGACTGTGGTGCAGTAGGAAGAGGCCCAGAATTGCCCTGAAGAATGTGGCCAAGGCAGGGTCCCTTTTGTTTGGTTCCAAGGGTAGCGTTGCCTATAAGTAAATGCACCTCTGGGCTAGATAATTGAGGGCCTCGTCCATTTTGAGGAGTTTGGTCTGTACCCTAGAGGGAATAGGCAGCCTTTGGAATGAACTGGGATGGTCATGGGAGATGGAAAGAACTTCAACAAGTGAAAGATGGTTTCAAGGAGAACATTTTAGTAAGGGATAGTTGAACAAAGAGTTGAGTTAGAGCAGCCCAGAGCACGTTTAGGGGACTGCGAGCATCCCTTCTGTTAAGAGCAAGTACATCTGAAAGAGATGAGTGAGAAACAAACCGGATGGCCGTGGGGTGCCATATGGTGTAGAACTTCTCATGTCAGGGAGATTTTAATAACTAGATCAGTAGTGAATGTGGACCCATTAAACATCAGAGCAGTAGAATGACTTGACCAGAGTTAAGCTTTCAGGGAGTTTCTCTGGGAGCATGTGCAGGGTGGATGGAAGGGAGGGAGAGAGCCATCAGTAGGGACACCAGCTAGGATGTTAGGGCAAAGAGATACCCCGAAGGCAGAGTCTGTGTCGCTTGGCAATTGACAGAGATTCAAGTTTTAAGTCTGAGAGACCAGAATAATGGTAACCTGAGAATTGATAGTTCAATTAAATTTTACTTTGTCTCTTTCTCTTTCCTAAGGACCTGACCCAATTTAAATACACACACACACACGCACCAATAAAGTTGAGGACATAATGAGGGGAAGAAAAAGGAGATTTCCCACTGTATTTATAACAAGTCACTATGAGGTAATGCTTTTAGTAGAAACAGAAAGTCTGGGCTAGGAGTGGAATAAAAGGGAAGGGTGTTGAATTCAGTCTGAGGGGATGGTGGATGGTTAGCACACAGGCACAGCTAGGGAGCTATTAATGGACGGAAGATGGTAAAAGTTGTGGGAATCCATGAGACCAATCAAGGACAGAGAAATAGGTAACAGCAAGGGTTCAAGGACAGATCTTCGGGAAAATGATATTTTTAAGGACTGGGGAGAGGAGCGGTCATCTGAGGTGCTGGAAGATGTCCAGGCTAGCTCATATCAGGAAATGGTAAGGAGCCTTTTAAATATGGACCTTTCTAATACTCCCAGGTTACTTATGATAGATGTAGCCTATATTGCTGTGGTCTTATTTCTCTCAATAACAACTTACAGCAAAACCAAACATTGAGATCGTCAGGAGTTGCACATAAGCAATCTTACTCAGTAAAATTTTGTTGTTCTAGATTCTGTGCCATCTAAAGGCAAGAAGACATGCTTTCGTATTTATTTCTAGAATGGGTCAAGACTCCCTGCCTCCATTCAAAGTATAGTGGTTCTCGCTTTAACTGTGATGCGTAAAAGTTGGTAACTCTAGAAAGACCCAAAAAGCGAGTGGACCGACACTAGCTGTATTTATCAGCTCTTGCCTGACAGAATATTTTTCCCATGCTAGCGATTATTGACATAATTGCACATTTGCCTATTCAGGTTCTAAGACATGGTTAATGCATCCTAATTTCTAGATTTTTTTAAAATTTCTTTTTGTATAGCAAAATACTTATTCATCATTTATCCTATGGAAAGGCTTTTTTTTTTTTTTTTGCATTCAAAAATCCTCTAATTGAATGCTCTTTCTTAACAGTTTTCAACCCAGTATGGACTGATTGTCTTCATGGGTAATTAAGTTTGAGGCTTATGGATAATATTAGTGCTTAGTCTCTTAGTTCTTAGAATATAACTAGACCTGATGATAAATTCCAGGAAAAACAAAATAACAAATTTCTCATAATAAATATTTGACTTGTAATCTCCTCTAAGAGAAGACTTACGGTCCCTTTACAAAATAAAATACTGAGCATTCCAATTGATGACTCTCAAACTTAGTGATAATAACCAGTGATTATTTAAATACTTCTAATGTGCCCAGATTCATTCATTCTACTTTATACATTATTTTATTTAATATAATTATCATTTCCCCCACTTTCTCAATGAGGAAACTGAGACGCAGAAATATTCAGCAGTTTTTGCCAAATTCAAAAGGTAGAGAAAGTAGATGAGCCGGGATTTGAAACCAGGAGGGATGATTCTAGAGTCCTCAGCCTAAACTATACTGCCTCCCCATTATGATTCCTTTATGATATGATTTATGTATATGTATTTATATCTATTTATTTGCAAATTTAGATTCCTATGAGAAAATTTAAAATGAGTTCAGCAATATTTCTTCTTAGTTTGTTCAGGTACTTTAAAATTTATTGTGTTTAACTAATATATTCAATGTTTGGTAGTTCAGAGTATCGGTTTGTGTTTTACCATTCACTGTTTGAACAATTCAAACAATTTTGTTGAATAACCTAAGAAATCTTCTTAACCCCTGGGAAGGGAGGGGCACATGAACTACTTTGAGAATCTGGTAAAATCTGGTAAAAACTAAGCATCTGTTTCTGGGAAAGTTTTACTCATTGAACATTCTGCCTGCGATCTCAGAGGTTTCGTGAGTTTATCAGGCCCATGCTATGGTTTCCTAAGAGAATAACACGCTGACAAAAAATCCCAGCTTTTCCAGGCAAGAGTCAATCAGTCCTTCCCCATTTGCTTCTCTGATGGAAGCAAAGCATACCTGTTTAGGACAGCTTTGTCCTCTTCACAATCCCAGACCTGAAACCCTTCTCTTGACGGTCTTGCAGTTTTTACCATAGCAGTCTTGGAAAGGAATAAAACTTACCAGGCACCTAGCGGGCAGTCAGTCAGGATTTCCAACGTTCTGGAAGCGTCCACTTCGAGTATTTCCAGTGACACGAACAGACTTCTTCATGTCTGACTGGAAGACTTGGCTTCTGTGTTCCATACCGACAAACCTGCGAGTATTTATAAAACGTAATGAGTCTGTTATCTCTTGTTATTTCAGAGCTTCCTGGGTACCAAGGGAACAGTATATACAGAGTTTCTAGGAGATATTTTACATTTGATTTAAGCCACCCTTGGGAGTAAAATCCCTGCATCATCCTGGTGACTAATGATGGCTTGCATTCTGATGCTTTGGAGCGTGTACTCAGGATGACTCTCGAGTCCGGAACCTTTGGTGTGATATTGGAACTGTCTTCTTGCCCCTCAGCAGGGCAGGTGCCCTGGGTGGCCTTGAAGTTGTGGCTGGGGCGCATGCCCAGGGAATGTTTCATAGGGGACAAGGTAAGGTTATGCAAAGATTATGTGCCTAGGATGCACATATGGGACATTTTTGTTTGCAAAGAAAAGGTGGCCTTGGTTTACATATTTATGACAACAGACAATGAAAGAGAAAAGCAGTCTTCATTTTTCCTCTGGCTATATATTTCCTGTTGAACCAAATTAAGGAATAAAGTCATATTCAAAGCCAGGTCAGCAACTAAATGTTCTAATGGGTCCATAGGCTTCCTTCCCTCTCTCTTTCCCTTCCCCATTTCCCTCCAGACTGAAATTGGTACACCCAATGTGGCCAGGGGCAGTTCTCCAGTTTCTGGAACCTGGACCTCTAGGCCATTAGCTGAAGTGATGTGGCCCATCCCATAAAGTATGGCTGCAAAGAACACTGCCCTCAACGTCGACCCTCAGAGTGACGCAGAGCTAATGTGAGAACGGTCTCCAACTGGAAAGTGCATTTGCTGTCTCTCAGCATTTCCTAAGTTCATTCATTCACACCAAAGAGGAGGAAGCTAGAAATGTGCTTGTGTCAGACCCAGAGACATGGTTCCAGTGGCCTTTCCCAGGCAACTTTACCATTTTAAGTAACTTGTGGCAGGTAGATGTATGACTTTTCATTCTGCTTGGAGGAGAGAATTTCTAGGCCATAGATAGCATAGAGTGAAATGTAGGTTTGATCTGTTGAGCTGAAGAAGTCCATGGTTTTGCAAATGCCATAGCTGATTGCAAGCAGGTTACCCTGACATTAAGCGACAGGACTTCTGTTTTGAGAGTCCCTGGGACTGAAGGCCTATCGTGAGGGCTGGAGTAAGGGACAGAGGCCGAGAGTCAGCTGAACGACCGCCCTTCCTGACACACCTCGTGTCTAGTCCCAGGTCAAATGATAATCAATGTGCCTTTTATCGAGAATTGGTTTTTCTACGGAAATTCTTATTCTCGAATGAGCCCGTTATGGGAATTAAATATCTGGGGGAGGGGAGGGGAGGGACAGCTCGGCCTCCTTAAGGCTGTTCTTGCAGAAAGCAGGTGACACTTACATCTTATCTGAGCAAGTGCCCAGCAGGGGGAAGGTGAGGAGAGAAACTGATACCAACAAAGCTGAGGGAAACTAGCCATGGCACTTTGGGGCCAGAACCTACACTGTGCCCCATTCCTCAGCACAACTGGGAACGAAGTTCTAGATCTAGGAGTATCAGAGAGTCACCAGTGAGATTCCGAATGGGAAGGTACTTCAAAGAATCCCTGGGTCATGAGATTTAATTGCAATTTTTAGGAAGGACTTGAGTTGAAGGAAGGTACACAAACGATTCATTCATTTAGCTGGGGACGAACTTTAAGAGCGAGCATTCTCTGGGGCGGCGACTAGTAGTAAAGGTGTCAGAGGCATAACTCCAAACCGTTAATACTTTGTTCTCCCACAACCAGGAACCAAAATTTAAACAGGCCTGGAAGAAATGTGGGTGTTAACATCTGGGTGGAAAAGTTCAACCCGCGGAGTAAAGAAAGGCTTCTTCACTCTTATATTTACTGTCTTTGTATTTGTGAGCCATAGGCTCACATTGTGACTTCCCAGGAAACATTTTCACTGTCTGGCTTAAGGAAGGCCTCTTTATGATCTGAGAAAAGAGATAATTTGGGCTGTGATTATACTGGGCGTATTGCATTTCAGATGCCTGTTGGATGGCATCTGTCTGTGACTGATTTGAATGGCATCAATATACTGACCTGGAGGATTTGTTCAGTAATGTGCTATAAGAGAAAATTATTTTGCAGTAAAATGATACATGTTGTACTTGGAAAGTAAAATTAATTTGATATGTATTTTCCTTCAGATAACAAAGCCTGCAGATGAGAGTAACTCAGGATTTTTGCTGTTTACTACATAAGCTCCAAATAAACGAGGTATGTTACACAACCTGAGAAATGAGTGTTTACCACTCAAAGACCCCCCACAGAAGGCAACAGAGAAAAAAGGAGCAGTATACAGAAAATTTTTATTTGAGAAAACAATAAAGAACCACTAAACAAAATTTCTAATATGGACGGTTACTCTGGTTTTACGTGAAGCATTTTGATTTCCCACATTTGATAAAGTTATTTTTGTAATTCATAGTATCCCAGTTTCTAAGGCCATGTGACACCAGCCCAACTTAATTATTAACAGGAAGAACTGCTTTCCTTTGAAGTCCATTCAACAGTCTTTTTCTTTGGTGCTGTCTCTGGGAAATTCCTTCCCTAAGAATGCCTTGAGTCGTGTGATAAGGGATTCAGCATGCTCATGCCCATGGTCACCTGGTCCAAGTCAGGACAAGGCTTGAGAAAGTTAGTTTTGGAATTTCGAACAAGGAAGTTGGATGGACCCAGGAATGAGAAATGGAAAATGTAGCTAAAAAAAGGTTTCAGTGGGGAGAATCACTGAGACTAAAGCCAGGTTGGGGGAGATGAAAACAGTCCTAATAGCACTAGGGATCTTTACAGAGACATAACAACAAAAAAGCTGGTTCTCTGTTGAGCCAAATCCCTAACATCCAAGAGCTAGAGTCGTGGAGCTATGTAAGACAAGAGATGGGTGATGGTCTAGTCAGCAAGCAGCAGTAGAGAGGCTACCATTACATAGGCCCTTGAACTCAAGGGAGTCCTGGCCAGCAAGTTATCTTGGATTTCTTTAGACAGCATGATTGCACAGTTCACAAGGTGACCAATGGACATGGATTCGCCGCGGGATACTCTGGCCAAGAGACAATCATCCCTGGTGAGCGGAGCATGTAAGAAATGAATCTGTATAAAGGTGCCCATGGCGACAATGGTTGTTTTCTGTAACAGGAGATGGTGCAGTATGCAGAGGGAAAGACGGGGCCCCCTGCAGACTAAAATGTGCGTGAGACAAAGGAAATTCCAACCAAACTGGAGTATCAGAATTATCTCCTGTTTCCATGCCAGGATGATGATGTTCAAAGCTAAGAAAAACACAGAGAGGGACCTCTGATGTTCTTGATCTTCTGGGAACTCACGAAGGAGGTGTTTGGGTCTGGTGCACTGAATTCCTTCAGTCATTTTTTTTTGTTCTTGAATTATTTTCTTCTGGAGGAAGGTGGGGAATGAGAAAATAGCAGACATTGAGGAAAATAGTGAATAAACCGAAGGACTGAGTAGATGTACATAGCTTTCCTTTGACGCAGTTCTGGTGTCAGTTCCATACAGAGAACTCCCACATTGTTAGTGTGTACAAACAATGCTGAACATGATTTTTTAAAAAATGACATTTGCTCCTATGGATCTTCTCTTTTAAGCCCTATTTTTTCTCACTCCTTCCTTGAATTACACCGCTATAGGCATATATTCTGGTACACTCCACCTATACTAGAGACCAACTGTAGCAATTGATTTCTGAAGAATAAAAACGTCTGGGTAAAAGGATGGCCTAAAATGTTCAATGGAATGAATTCTGATGCTATATCATGATTTGATTGTAATCTAAGAAGATATTAAAATATCAGATACCCAGCTTAGTAAGTGAAAAAAGTCACACACCAAGTTATACCATCATAAAGTTTCAAATCCTAAAAACTCTCCAGGGAGAGAGAGAGAGAGAGAGAGAGAGATTTTTAAAACGGTATTAGAAAGCACCAACATATCTCACAACAGCTATGCTCAGAACGGGAAGACAATACATTGGCTCAAAATGCTCCTGTAAAAGTTATTTCTTTCCAGCCAAGAATTCTTTAACTAGCCAAATCATTACTCAGTTGTGAAAGATAGTGAACAAATATATTTTCAAACTTGAAAAAAAGAAGACATTAAGGTACAACTGGCCTGGACACTGTTGACATCTTCATATGACTTAAAGCATAATGTAAGATGAATAAAGACTCAATGAATCCGATAATAAGATGTTGGTATTTGGTACTCCAGGTGTATCCTCCTCCCCCACGGATAGCCACTCAAAGAGCTCACTGTATATTCATTGCTAGACTGAACCCTCACATCCTTTTCTTTCCTACTCCTTTCAATACCAATTTATGTGGGAAAATGTCCTTTATTGACCGACTGAATACCTAGAACTACGGCATTAAATGGCTAATTCATGCTTCAAAGCTACTGTTACATACTCAGCTCTATAATTGTCTCCAGCCATTCTATTTTCAGAATTATTTTAGCTTATTCACAAACACACGGAGTTAAATAACAATACCTTTTTGCTTCAGTCCATGTACTTAGTTATGCCCAATTTCAAATTCCTTTTTTTGCACATTACATATTGCTTTGGCATTTGTTTTTGTACTATTGTTATGTGTTTGGATACTCCTCCCCAGAGTACTTAATTTGTAAATGCACAAGCTTAAAAGACACTTTGTGTGTAACTTGAAAAGAAAAACAAAGTTCAAAATACTCATCTCCTTAACTATTAAAGAACTCAGGTGAGAAAAGCAATCTGATAAAACAGGACAAAGTAGGACATCTGTGATGACCGAATGTGAAGATGCCAGTAATTGTTTTACTGCCCAACAACCTAGTAAAAGAGTCAGTATCTTTTTGGCCATGGGTTCTTTCTACAAAGGTAATCTTTTTATGTGAGTTTTAAAATGCCTTCTTTAGACTCATTTTTGCTCTTTTACCTTCAGTATAAGTCAGATTCTATTTGCTTGAAACCTAGATCCCACCCTTCCTAGAATCTTTCTCATCTCTCAGTCAACTTGTGTACGTGTGCCAGAACGCGGCTGACGTGGGAGATTATTTTCAAGCCTGTGTTGATTCCCGAACGAAACCTGCGCAGATGGCCCTTCTCAGTGGTGGGGCAAGCTTCAGATTCAGACAGTACTTACCAGTCATCCATAAAGCCGTTAAGAGAGATTTTAGAATTTTTATTAAAAAGGCCAGGTTTGTTTAATTACAAAGAGCCCGGAAGTTTCAGGCCTCCAAGTGGGAGAAGATGAATTTCTCTAATATTTGTAATTTCTTATTGAATACATATATATAGTTAAGAATGTATATATATATATAGAGAGAGAGAGAGAGAGAGAGTGTTAAGAATTAATGACATCCCCTGTTGTTCTAATGTATTACCTTGAGCTGCTGGGGAGACAGATAGGCAGAGACTGTGTCTCACCAACTAGGTCTCTGGGGCTAGTCTTCAGTTCTGCACCTCAGCTTTAGTTCCAAATATAGGAGATGTGAATCCCTGAACTAATCCTCAGACTCAGCGTGGTCTCTGAAATTGACTCTGAGCAATGTCTGCCCTGCTCCCCGAGGAGTCATTAAAACCATCCACTCTGCGCCAAGGAATCCAAACCCAAAGTCTAGTTTCAGGAAAACAACTTTCACATCGGAGGCAAGTAATTGTTCTCATGAGCTTGCAAATGTCTTTGCTTATAATTGCAATGAGGTAAGTAAGCCTTGGCTTCGGAGCCACCATACTAGTAGGACTGAATAATAATGATAATAAAAACTAAGAGTAGCATCATAGTAGTAGTAGCAGTAAATTAATTCTAGTGCAAACATTCTTTCTTCCTGTGCTAGTGGAAAATAGTGAGTCAGAGAAGCATGTATTACGGCTGGAGCAGTGAGGGGGCCAGGGTTCCAGAAGTAGAACAATGTCCACTTGTTTTTAGAGAGTGAGAGGGAGGGGCAGAAGGAGAGCGAGAATCCTACCCATGCAAGGCTCGATCTCACAACCCCGAGATCATGACCTGAGCTGTAATCAAGAGTCCAGCCCTCAACCACCTGAGCCACCCAGGCACCCCACAGTGCCCATTTTATATTGGGTTACTTGTGGGGTGCCTGGCTGACTCAGTCAGTAGAGCTTGCAACTCTTGATTTCAGGGTTGTGAGTTTGAGCCCCACACTGGGTGTAGATATTTCTTAAAAATAAGATCTTTTAAAAAATTGAGTTATTTGTATTGAATTGTAAGTGCTATTTCTTTATAATTTGCTACAAGGTCCTAAGCAGATATGACATGCAAGTATTTTCTCCTATTCTGCGTGTTGTTTCTTCACTGACTGATAGTTGCCTTTGAAGTACAAACGTTTTAACTTTAATGGAGCAAATTTACCTATATTTTCTTTTGTTGCTCATGTTTTTGATATCATACCTAAGTATCCATTACTAAATCCAACATCATGAAAAATGGGAGGAGTGGAACATATATGAGTGTGTGTATTATCGTGAATGGTGGAGGTGTGCACAATGTCAACTGAGGACTATATAAGAACTTTGGGCCAAAAAAAAAAAATGGTACAAGCTGTAGAAATACAAATTTTAACCACCAACCTATTTAATTCAGCCTTGATTAAAGTTAGAGTTACAACCAGAGGGCTCATAGACACAGCTGTAAATTTGAAAGATTAAGAAACTGCATTTTTAAGTAACAATAGACTTTGAGATGAAAATCAACTGAATTCGCCATTATATCTTGTATAGATATGAGTAAAATGTTGGAAAAATATTTTTCACATATATAGTTAAAAGAACTAAAGACTATTTTGAGGGGGTAGGTAAGATTTATTTATGTATGTGTGTATATATATATATATATATATACACACACACACACACACACACACACACACACAGATTTTTTTTTTTTAAGATTTTATTTCTTTAACTGACAGACAGCTAGAGAGGGAACACAAGCAGGGGGAGTGGGAGAGGGAGAAGCAGGCTCCCCACTGAGCAGGGAGCCCGAGGCAATGCGGGGCTCCATCCAAGGACCCTGGGATTGTGACCTGAGCCAAAGGCAGACGCTTGACGACTGAGCCACCCAGGTGCCCCAAGATTTATATTTCTTACTTAGCTAGAATAAAGTTGAGATGCTTACTTTTAATAAACTTGCCTGTGAGATTCTGCTTTAGCTCTACTTGTTTATTGCTATATATCTTTCGAGCTTGATACTTGCTTGTCAGCTGTGAGAAATTATTCTGTTTTATCTTTGCAGAACATTGAACTAAATTTATTCTGTTTTGATATTTAACTCTTGATTATTTCATTCTGGCTTTGTTATAATTAACTCAACCAATAATATCTGCGGTAATTCTCAGAGTTGGAAAAAATCACTGTTTTGCTCCTTATAGCGATTATTTTCAAATTAAACAAATAGGGAAAATAGCAGTATAGGTTCTGGTCATTAATCCCAGAACCACCAAGTAATTCTCTGGACACTGACTAAGTGTCATACAATTCAACTCAATTCTGACACTATCTACCTGGAGATAACATCAGATCCTATAGGTTAAGGGCACAATCCCACAAAACTCCCTGCCCCCCATCACCTAACTTCCGCTGCCAATCCCAAACCCAGGTATCACCTGTGGGTGTGACCCACCAGCTATGGAGCAGAGGTTCCTACAAGCCCTGCTTGTACTTCAGACAACAGTCACAAATCCACGTTACCTGTACTTCCGGCCGACTGGCTCTAAGATATAGATTCCCACAACCCCTACCTCAGGTTTGATTAATTTGCTACAGCAGCTCCCAGAACTCAGAGAAACATTTTACATATTAGATTACTGATTTGTTATGTAAGGATATAATGGGCATGGGGAAAGGGTGTGGAGCCTTCATGCTCTCTGAGCACGCCACTCTCCCCAAATCTCCATGAGTTCGCCAGCCCGGAAGCTCTTCCAGCCCCTCTCTTTGGGGTTTTATGGAAGCTTCATTACCTGGGCCTGATTGTTTACAGTAGCTGATTCAATACCCAGCCTTTCTCTCCTCCCCAGAAGTCAGGGGGTGGACTTGGAAGTTCCACTCTAATCGCATGTTGCCCCCCACTCCCAACACAGAGCCCATCCCGACGTGCAATCCCAGAGTGACCTCATTAACACAACGAAAGGCTCTTTGGCTGCTCTCACCACTTAGGAAAGTCCGAAGGTTTCAAGAGCTCTGTCCTAGAAACCAAGACTGAGACCAAACTTATATTTCTTACTATTCATCACAATATCACAAGCAAAACACAGATAGAAATCCTAATTTTTCTTTAGGAAAGCATATTATTTATAGACACTGGGGTATCTGAAATGTGAACTAGTTTAAAGAGTCAAAAGTGGTTTCCTGCCGGAAGTCGGAATTTGGATTTGTGAAGAAAGGGTCAGTGGGCCATTGCTTTCTTTATGAGCCACTTTAACTAAGGGCTTGTAATTATTTGATAGTGCAAAAAATGAATAACATTAAATCCTTTTAATAAATAACTCCCTCTGGCTGTTGCGTGGAAGGGAAAATGTGCTTATAGGAAAAGCAATAAGGACAAATATTGCAGTGTTGATGATGTAGGAAAGACCTTAGGGTTCGAAGCTGATAGCCAAGAAAGAATTCTTGAGATGTCTTTGGTGCAAAAAGATGGTTTTATTAAAGCATGGGGACCGACCTGTGGGCGGAAAGAGTGGCAGTAGGGTCATGAGGAGTGGCCCATTATATACTTTCAAGTTGGGAGGGGGTCAGGGAGAGCATAAGTCTCTAAGGAATTTTGGAAGCAAGGTTTCCAGGACCTTGAGGGGGCTAGCTGTTGTTGGGAAAAGGTCATTTATTACCGTCTAATAAAACCTTAGTCATGATGATGAAGAAGCAGAAGGTAGCTGAAGACAAAGCCGAAGCTGGCACCCTACACCGCACCCCCCGCCATGTGATATGTCATATGTGATTCCTCAAGCACTGCTGGCTGCCCTAAAGGAAGAACAAGCGGTTAACTGAGAGAGATGCCAGTCCTGCAGGCCAGGAGTCTCCCTCAGTTTGCAAATGTCTTAGTGATTTACAAGGAAAAGGCTTCCTTATCAATAGCCTAACTTCCGGAGACCCATAACTCAGTTTCCTGGAGCCCTAACATCACCCTCCCCTCCATGAAATTGAGGGAGCCTGAGGCAGAAGAAGATGTAAATAAAACTTGAATTTCTTTTGAACCTGCAGCCCATTGACAAGGACTGTGATAGGAGGAATGTAACACTCCTCCAGCAAGCTCCCAACTGTCTTCATGTTAGTGCCTCACTAGAGGGAAAAACAGCCCTGGCTTGACAGTAACCAGGCCTCCAGAGTCTTCTTTAGCATATGACAGTCCTGAACACCCTCTTTGTTCTCACCTCCCCAACTCCGGAGTATTAATCAGCCACTCCTCCAGACCACAGTGCAGCAGCTCTTTCTGCCCGCTGGGTCCTGTCCCTGTGCTTGAATAAAACCACCATTTTGAACCAAAGATGTCTGAAGAATTCTTTCTTGGTCCTTGGCTCTGGACCTCACCCCACCGAACCTCACCTACATTCCAAAACTCCATCAATAAGACCCTTCAGATGTATATCGGTGGACCAGATGCTTGGGAGATGATTGCCAACACATATCTTGGGGGTGCTTAGAGATAAAGGAAATTTCTAAAGGAATTTTTATATGTTAAAGTAGACTTACAGGATCCTGGGGGTTGGGCGAAGATTGCTTTTGCCCTTAGCAAAGTATTAACACTGAGGCAGCTGAGTTCCTAGAGGAATTTCACTCTGCCTATTTCAAGGACTTGTCAGTGGGCTGTAGGTAGGAAGGAAATTTAAAGTTTTTTCTTCCGCCTTGTTTTCCACATCCCTGAGATGCAAAGAAGTGGGCACATTTGATAGGAACTTAGGAGGTAAAATCAACAAGAGCTGGTTATTGATGAACACAGTGATGAGGCAGCAGAAGGCTAGCTAAGGACAAAGCACAAGCTGTCACCTTGCAACCCTCCCCACCCCCCACCTCCTGGGTGGGACACATGTGATATTCCTCCAGGAAGCTCCCAACTGTCTTCATGTTAATGTCTTGCTAGAGGGAAAAGCAACCTTTCTGGACAATGGCAAAACCTCTAGTATCCTGCGAGTCTTTAACAAATGAAAATCCTTTTGAGACCTCCCTTTTCCTTACCTCCCCCAACTCCCAAGTATATAATCGCCATCCCTCACAACCCCGGGGCAGCAGCTCTTTCTGCCCATGGGTCCCGTCCCCGTGCTTCAATAAAACCACCTTCATCATCATAGGCATCAGAGAAATTCAAATCAAACCCACATTGAGATATCATCTTACACCAGTTAGAATGGCAAAGATTAACAAGGCAGGAAACAACAAATGTTGTAGAGGATGTGGAGAAAGGGGAACCCTCTTACACTGTTGGTGGGAATGCAAGTTGGTGCAGCCACTTTGGAAAACAGTGTGGAGAGTCCTCAAAAAATTAAAAATAGAGCTACCCTATGACCCTATAATTGCACTACTAAGTATTTACCCCAAAGATACAAATGTAGTGAAATGAAGGGCCACATGTACCCCAATGTTCATAGCAGCAATGTCCACAATAGCGAAACTGTGGGAAGGGCTGAGATGCCCTTCAACAGACAAAGGATAAAGAAAATATGATCCATATATACAATGGAATATTACGCAGCCATCGGAAAGGATGAATACCCAACTTTGCATCAACATGGATGGGACTGGAGGAGACTATGCTGAGTGAAAGAAGTCAAACAGAGAAAGTCAACTATCATATGGTTTCACTTACGTGTGGAGCATAAGGAATAACATGGAGAACATTAGGAGAAGGAAAGGAAAAGTGAGTTGGGGGAAATCGGAGGGGGAGACAAACCATGAGAGACTGTGGACTCTGAGAAACAAACTGAGAGTTTCAGAGGGGAGGGAGGTGGGGGGATGGGTGAACCTGGTGGTGGGTATTAAGGGGGGCACGTATTGCATGGAGCACTGGGTGTTGTACATAAACAATGAATCTTGGAACACTGCATCAAAAACTAATGATGTATTTTATGGTGACTAATATAACACACACACACACACACACACACACAAAGAAATATTGCCAAAAAAAAAAAAAAAAATCAAACAAGCTACAAACCATTAAAAAAAAACAAAGACCAAAAAACCTGCCTTTTTGCATCAAAGACGTCTCAAGAATACTTTCTTGGTCATTGGCTCTGGACCCCACCCCACCAAACCTCACCTATATTCCCAAACCACATCAACAGGACCAGAAATTAGGATCCTGAGCACTGGCCTGGTGCTCAGTGATGTGGGAAATAAAGGTAGAAGGAAATGTAGATGAAATAAATGTCCTTACTACCTTCAGCCCATTGACAAACAGGAAGTTCCCAACTGTTAACGTTAATGCCTTGCTAGAAGGGAAAACCACCTTAGTTAGGTAACAGCAAGGCTTCCAGTATCCTGTGAGTCTTCTTTAGCATATGAAAGTCCTTTTGGAACTTCCCTTATCTTTACTCCCCCCTCCCCCCAAAAGTATATAATCAGTTGCTCCTCACAATCCCAGGGCAGCAGCTTTTTCTGCCCAAGGGTCCTGTCCCCAAGCTTTAATAAAACTACCATGTTGCGCTAAAGATGTCTCAAGAATTCTTTCTTGGCCATCGGCTTCAGACCCCACCAACCTCACCAACATTCTAAAAACTCCATCACTCAGGGCCAGACGGTAGGCCCCACCAGTTTTAGGGAATTAGGCAGTGTCAAGGGGAGAGAGAAAACTAAATCAAGGAGTGGCTGGAACTAGTGGTGATCACTGAGTCACTCAAGTCTTGAAGTTGACTGGATGGCAGTTCTAGTTAAGAGTACACCTTCTAGCATGTAGTCCGACCTGAATTCTGAACCAGGATTTTGTTTAACCATTTGAGCACATTTGGACGAGTGGCTTAATCTAAGCCTTAGTTCTCTCTTGGTAAAGTTAAAATAATGGAAATACTTAGTTCACTAAATTATTCTGAGGATTAACGGAGAAAATTAAGTAAAAAAGCACAGTGCTCGGTAAGGAGTCAAGTCTAAACGAAGGTTGGTTAGTATTATTACTGGGAAATCCCTCAAGGGTGCATCAGGAAGGTAAGATAGGACTTTCTACAATTTGGTTTAGCAATAGAATTCGATTGAGTGTTCAGGTTGAAGACAGCTGTTTCTACCACCATCCTTCTAGTCGGATAAACCCCTAGCCAGTAGTCATCCCTTTGAGGCATGCAGGCTAAGTCTAATCAGGAAGTCATCCCAAACATATTTTTACTTCACAGTTCCCTATGTATACACAATTTTAAAGATACTCATTTAAAGCTTTTTGCTAGAAAAGAAGGTATACATTTTTAAAAATTGTGTTATTTAAAATTCAACTTTACATGATATTCCCCGTTACCCCAGGTATCTAATGGAATGCCTTCCCTATAGCATTATAAAATACTCAGAAAACGAATACATTTTGAATGAATGGCTCTCAAGTTACATATTTTTAGTATTCCTTAACCTGAAATATCAAAGTACACTGAGAGCCAATACTTAGCCATAATTATATTATGCTCTCAATAATTATCAAATGAAAGTGCACCAATACCTATATAAAAAGGAAAAATAAAGAGCTCCCTTGAGAACTGACAGAATCCTTAAAGATTAGTTGTGTCTGTGTGAAGGGAACTGCTCGGTATTTACTGAAGAATGTGATAATGATCCCTGGTGCTTTTAAATTCACATTTCAATCTCTAGAATCTTCAGAGATTTATTCCCAAAGACAAACAATAATATAAGATAGCATGGCTGCCAAATAACCATGACTGAATTTCTTGCTCTAGGACGAATGAATTCTTATTTCAAGAGGTAGGATTTTGGCTTTTGTGACTTCATATGATTCTCTACAGTTGTATCTGTACCCTCAAGTCATTGTGGAGAAACAAAGCAGATGTAAGCCAGCAGTAAGCTAACAAGTGACCTTAGCTGAATTAACCTATCGTCTATTTAGTGCATATAAACAGGCATACTTCCCAGTACCAGGATTCATCATTTATCCACTCCTAAGACCAGAAACTCACATGGTTGTCTTACACCATTTAAACTTGAACTCAGCAATAATGCTAATAACTAGCCTTGAGATGCTTTGGGGACTTACTGTTAGTAAATATCTTGTGGAAAAACCTCCTTTTCTCAATGTTCTGAATGCTTTAGCTTACAGACAAACAGATACTATGGACAAAGTCTAGAATATAAAGGCAGAAAACATGGAGATGAGATTCCATCTGGCCACTCGCTGGGTGGACATGGGTAAACTTAATTTTTCAGGCTGGAACTTCATTCAGCTGTATGTTATGTCAAAAACAAAATTATTGTATTCTAGAATTCGCCAATGAGAAAGCATTGCTACATTAGAAAATGATTTTATTTGTTTGAATAAATGGAGTTTAATTATGTCCTAGATATTGTTTTGCCTAGTAATTAGATGCTTGATAAGACAATATTTTAATTGTAAATATTACATGTACATAATAAATTTACAATAGGTGACTTTTCATTTATAACCTTAATTTGAAATACCTTTCTATTTCTTCTTTGTCCTATCAAGAAAATTGTATTTCTCCTTTTTAAGAAATGGTCTTGTTTTACTGATTTTGTAAACTCTGTGATTAACTAGTACCTTTTTTATATGTTAGCTATCCTCAAGTAGAAAGGTTAATTTGTTATCCACCCATTTCCATGCTTCATCTTAAGTATTATTTAATTTTGTTTACAGCATAGTCACCAAAGGAATGAACTAGATTCAAACTGTCTGGGATTCATATCTTGATTCTACCACATGCTATGTAAACTTAGATAAATTACTTAATATTTTTAAGTCAGTTTCTTCATCTATAAATCATATAAAAATGCTTAATATTAGTTCATAGATATTAAAGAACTATATATACAAAATTCTTAACCCTGTGCCTACCATTTAGTAAGCATTCAATAACGTTAGCTATTACTCAAGACTCCCTTAAAATGTGTAAATATAGGCTATTATACACATTTTTATCCTTTCCGTTAGGCTCACCATTCCTTTTGTTCTTTATGTAAGTCTCATGTTTTTAATCTTTAGCTTTAAAGCTACTTTAAATACATTTTATAATATAAAGAGAAAAGGGTACATTATTTGAAGGTTTCCTAGTTTCTGCTGAATATAATTCTTAAAATACAGAATACTCATATACATAAATACTAAGCTTTTTACTCTAAAACTATATGTAAAATATAAATTTCTTACTCTGAAGTAAAAAAAAAAGTCCAAACTTAGTTTGAATATTTACTTGCTTATAATAACTTTTTTTTGTGTTAACAAAAATGAAGCCATCAAATTTATAACTCCCGTAATGTTCTCACCACAGGCTCATTTGGGGAGCTGCTCTGTTGCCTCATGGATTCCTTGGGGGGTGGGAACCACACTTCAGTGACAGGGTTTATTTTACTGGGCCTAACTGACAACCCTGTCCTTCGAGTCATCCTCTTCATGACCGTCCTCTGCATCTACGTGGTGACCGTATCTGGCAACCTTGGCACAATCATTCTGATCAGGATCTCCTCTCAGCTTCACCACCCTATGTATTTTTTTCTGAGCCACTTGGCCTTGGCTGACATAGGCTATTCATCTTCTGTCACACCCAACATGCTTGTAAACTTCCTGGTGGAGAGAAATGCCATCTCTTATCTTGGATGTGCCGTCCAGCTGGGTTCAGCTGTTTTCTTTGGGTCAAGTGAGTGCTTCCTGTTGGCTGCCATGGCCTATGATCGCTTCATGGCAATCGGCAACCCGCTGCTTTATTCATCCAAAATGAGCACACAAGTTTGTGTTCGCCTACTCGCAGTGGCTTATGTCGGTGGTTTTCTCAATGCTTCCTCTTTCACTATTTGCTTCTCTTTTTTACTCTTCTGTGGACCAAACCAAGTCAACCATTTTTTCTGTGATTTTGCTCCTTTGGTTAAGCTCTCCTGTTCTGATAGCAGTATCCCCGCCGTTGTCCCCTCCTTTACGGCTGGCTCCATCATCGTGGTCACGGTGTGTGTCATAGCCATCTCCTACATCTCTATTCTCGTCACCATCCTGAAGATGTGCTCCACCGAGGGACGCCGCAAGGCCTTCTCCACCTGCACGTCCCACCTCACAGCAGTCACCCTGTTCTATGGGACCATCACATTCATCTATGTGATGCCCAAGTCCTGCTACTCAACTGACCAGAACAAAGTGGTGTCCGTGTTCTACATGGTGGTGATTCCCATGTTGAACCCCCTCATCTACAGCCTCAGGAACAGGGAGATGAAGGGGGCTCTGAAGAGGGAGCTCGGCAGAAAAATATTTTCTTAGTGAAGCTTGTTATTTTAGAGTATTTGATAAAATCCCATAAATATAATAATAAAAAGGATATAGAGTGCCTGTGGTCTAAACATGTCAGTCCCTAATTCAGCCAGCATGAAGCTTTTTTAGAGTAAAGTAGGGGGTGGGTTTTCTGATGTCAGTTTGTAAATCAGAGGCTTATAGTGAGTTACCTTTAACAAAATTAATTTAAATTTAAATTATAAACACAAATTGGTTCACATGAAAATCATACTATTTTATTCATATTTTTTCAAAAGCAGTGCTCTGCATTAGTTAAGGTTATTGTACCTCCACACCTTTAAGACTAAGTCCATTTCAACAGCAGTTTATCCGGAGATGAGCATGATAATTATTATGACTGAGTACATTTTGAGGAGAAAGTGACCAAGTGGAACCAGACAGTAAACCTACTGGAAACATTTTTTGCAGTCAGGTTATCTGCTGGGGATGGGCTCTGTGGACTAAACACTGGCCTGGGTTCCCCATCCCTGGTTCCAGCCTCGTTGCAGGGGACCTCATAAAAGAACAGGACGAGATGCCCCTGAAACCTGTGACTGCTTCTGTCAGGTCAAATAGGTGACTTCTCTGCGGGAGTGAGCACGACTCCTGAACTCCTCAGGTACTGAGGGAACAAACAGCTCTTGGAGTGACTTGTTCATGGGCAGACTCAAATCCTGTGAAGGAAGCTAGAGGACACTGGATTGTGTTTCCTTCATGAAGCTTAACTTATCTTTATGTACCGATAACTACCACACTTATTTCTCTTCTCCAGTCCTCTCTTTAATGTTTTAAACAAAAATGCTTTTGTCTAATGAAACTCAAGCACAGATCATCTCACACAGAGGTATCATTTCCTACCCCCAAATTGCTGCCTCCAATATTCTGTATCCTCGTAAGAGGCCCCTCATTCAGTTTATGGATTCTGAACCCTGAGAGAAATTGATTTCTTTTCCCCCTTCACAGTCCTGCATCCGGTCACAAAATGTCATACGTTCAGAGTCTGAATATTTACTTCCTATTTCTTTTCATTTTCATTGTCAGCATTTGTATTTCAAACTACCATCTTATACATTTATTTTACAATAAGACTCCTGTGATAGCTCATTTTATGTGTCGACTAGGCTATCGTGATCAGTTGTTTGGTCAAACACCAGTCTTGGTGTGGCTGTGAAGGTATTTTTAGATGTGACTAACATTTAATTGGTAGGCTTTGAGTAAAGTACATTACCCTCCATAATGTGGGGGGTGCTTGTTTAATCAGTTGAAAGCCTGAAGAGAAAAAACTGAGGTCCTCTGAAAAAGAGGGATAATGAATTTAAGACTACAATATCAACTCATATGGAATTTTCAGTCTGCTGGACTGCACTGTGGATTTTGAAATTGCCAACTGCAACAATTATATGAGCCACTTCCTTAAAAAATCTCTCTGTGTGTATGTATGTATGTGTGTGTGTGTATATATATATATATATATTATTGGTTCTGTATCTCTGGAGAATCCTAATGCAACCCTAACCAGCTTTCATCTACCCTCTTTTACTCTCTTCCGATTCATTCTCCATACAACAACGACGGCCATAAATCTGAATAGATTTCTTTCATTAATATCTCCCAAAGAGCTTAGAAGAAAAGGCAAATTTTATTTACCTAATTTTAATTCCAGTATAGTTAACATACAGTGCTATATTAGTTTCAGGTGTATAATACAGTGATTCAACAATTCCATACACCACCCAGTGTTTATCATGAGAAATGCATTCCTTAATCCTCATCACCTATTTCACCCAGCCCTCCACCCTTCTGGTAACCATCAGATTGTTCTCTATAATTAAGAGTCTGTTTCTTGCTTTGTCTCTCTTTTTTCCTTTGATCATTTGTTTTGTTTCTTAAATTCCACATATGAGTGAGATCATGCGGTAGTTGTCTTTCTCCATTGATTTATTTCACTTAGGATTATATTCCCTAGCTCTATTCATGTTATTGCAAATGGTGAGATTTCATTCTTTTTTGATAGCTCAGTAATATTTATATATTTATATATTATATATATATTACATATATATATGTTTTTTTCACCTTTTTCATCCATTCATCTATCAATGGATACTTGGACTGCTTCCATAATTTCGCTATTATAAATAATACTGCTATGTATCCTTTTGAATTAGTGTATCTAATGTATTCGTATTTTGGGGGTAAACACCTAGTAGTGTAATTACTGGATTATAGGGTAGCTCTATTTTTAACTGTCGAGGAACCACTGTACTATTTTCTACAGTGGCTGTACCAGTTTGCATTCCCACCAACAGTGCACGAGGGTTCCTTTTTCTCCACATCCTTGCCAGTACTTGTTTCTTGAGTTCTTGATTTTAGCTATTCTGACAGGTCTGAGGTGGTATCTCATTGTAGTTTTGATTTGCATTTCTCTGATGATGAGTGATGTTGAGCATCTTTTCATGTGTTTGTTGGCCATCTGTATATCCTCTTTGGAGAAATGTCTGTTCATGTCTTCTGCCCAATTTTTAATTGGGTTATTTTATTTCTGGGTGTTGTTTTATAAGTTCTTCATATGTTTTGGATACTAACCCTTTATTAGGTATGTCATTTGCAAATATCTTCTCCCATTCAGTAGGTTGCCTTTTAGTTTATTTTTTTAAAAGATTTTATTTGTCAGAGAGAACACAAGCACGGGGAGCAGCAGGCAGAGGGAGAAGCAAGCTCCCCACTGAGCAGGGTGCGGGACTCAGTCCCAGGACACTGGGATCATGACCTGAGCCAAAGACAAATGCTTAACCAATGGACAACCAGGTGTCCCTGCCTTTTAGTTTTGTTGATTGTTTCCATTGCTGTGCAGAAGCTTTTCCTTTTGATGTAGTCCCAGTGATTCATTTTTGCTTTTGTTTCCCTTGCCTCAGGAGACATATCTAGAAAAATGTCGCTATGGCTAATGTCAGAGAAATTATTGCCTGTGCTCTCTTCTAGGATTTTTATGGTTTCAGGTCTCACGTTTAGGTCTTTAATCCACTTCGAATTTATTTTTGTGTATGGTATAAGAGAGTGGTCCATTTTCATTCTTCTGCATGATGCTGACCAGTTTTCCCAACACCACTGTTGAAGAGATTGCCCTTTTCCTCACTGGATCTTCTTTTCTGCTTTGTTGACGATTAACTGACCATATAATTGTGGGTTTATTTCTATGTTTTCTATTCTGTTCTATTGACCTATGTGTCTATTTTTGTGCCAGTACCATATTGTTTAGATCACTACAGTTTTTGTAATGTAACTTGAAGCCCAGAATTGTGATACCTCCAGCTTTGCTTTTCTTTTTCAAGATTTCTTTGGCTATATGGGGTCTTTTGTGGTTCCATATAAATTTTAGGATTTTTTGTTCTAGTTCTGTGAAAACCGCTGTTGGTATTTTCATAGGCATTGCATTAAATCTGTAGATTGCTTTGGGTAGTATAGATATTTTAACATTTGTTCTTCCAACCCATGAGCATGGAATGTCTTCCCATTTCTTTGTGTTGTCTTCAATTTCTTTCAGTACAGGTCTTTGACCTGTTTAGTTAATTCCTAGGTATCTTATTATTTTTGGTACAATGGTAAATGGAATTGCTTTCTTAATTTCTCTTTCTGTTGCTTCATTATTAGTGTATAGAAATGCAATAGATTTCTTCACATTAATTTTGTATCCTGTGACTTTACTGAATTCATTTATCAGTTCTAGTTTTTGGTATAGTCGTTAGGGTTTTCTATATAGAGTATCATGTCACCTGCAAATTGTGAAAGTTTTACTTCCTCCTTACCAATTTGGATGCCTTTTATTTCTTTTTGTTGTCTAACTGCTGTGGCTAGGACTTCCAGTACTGTGTTGAAAAGAAGTGGTGGGACTGAACATCCTTGCCTTATTCCTGACCTTAGGGGCAAAGCTGTCATTTTTTTTCCTCATTGAGTATGGTGCTTCCTATGGGTTTTTCTTTTTCTTTTCTTTTTTTTTTTTTTTTAAGATTTTACTTATTTATTTGACAGAGAGAGAGGTCACAAGTAGGCAGAGAGGCAGGCAGAGAGAGAGAGAGGGGGAAGCAAGCTCCCCGCCAAGCAGAGAGCCCAATGTGGGGCTCGATCCCAGGACCCTGAGATCATGACCTGAGCCGAAGGCAGAGGCTTTAACCCACTAAGCCACCCAGGCACCCCTCCTATGGGTTTCTCATATATGACCTTTATTATACTGAGGTATGTTCCCTTTAAATCTACTTTTATCATGAATGGATGCTGTACTTTGTCAAATGCTTTTTCTGCATCTATTAAGATGATCATGTGGTTTTTATACTTTCTCTTACTGATGTGATATATCATGTTGATTGATATGTGAATACTGAACTGCCCTTGCACCCTGGGAATAAATCCCACTTGATTGTGGTGGATGATTTTTTTAACGGATTGTTGGATTCTGTTTGTTAGTATTTTGTTGAGAATTTTTGGATTATTTTTATCAGAAATATTGGCCTGTAGTTCTCCCTTTTTGTGGTATGTTTGGTTTTGGTATCACGGTGATACTCAACTCATGGAATGAATTTGAAATTTTCCTTCTTCTATTTTTTGAATAGTTCGAGTAGAATAGGTATTAAACTCTTCTTTAAATGTTTTGTAGTGTTTGAAAAGGCAATGATTCTTAAAATGACTTACAGAGCCCTGAATACAGCCCTTGTTCTATTTCTATATCTTTCCAGTCTTCCCTTGGTCTCCAAATACCCAAACTCTAAAAATCAATCATTTGGTCTTCTTTTAAATCCTTAAACATGTCCATAGTCTTTGCTGCCTCAGGACCCTCTCATGTGCAGTGCCTCTCCCTGAAATCATTACCCCTGTCCCCTTGCTAACACCTACATATGCTACAGATACTAACCTGAGTGTTGTTTCCTATCTGGGAAGCCTTCCGGAGGCTCCAGAACCAGCTAAGTACACCTATAGGACTCTGCCTATTTTCCTCAGAATATTCGATGCACTTACAGACTTAATATTTGTTTTCTCCACAATGCTGAAAGCTTTCCATAGCTACCACCGTGTCTTTGCTCTTTCCCCATGTATCTAATGGACACACAGTAAGCATAAATGCATATTCGAAATGAACGAGTGAAAAATGGATAAGAGAATGGATGACTGAATGAGTTTTTGCTCTGGTATGAACCACTGTCTGCCACCATAGAATCCTGGCCACTGATCTGCTGAATGCTTCAGCCTGCCTCAAGTGACTGAGTGTTCGGGTCAGAACCTGCTACCGTTGTGACAGGCTTTTATACAAACTCATGCTCGGCGCAGCTACGCCACTGCCTCCACACTGGTTCACAGATCGGCAGCTAGAATCCCAGCCTCATTCAGTAAAAGTTTTGTAATCCCCCTCTGCTGAATAATGTCTCCCTAATGTATTTGCCTGGCTAGAGAGTGAAAGATCTAGAAATCAAATGTTAGTGAGAGGACTAGTACTGGTGGTACCAGTGTGAGCGATAGGAGCTAACACTAGGAGATTGTTTTCTGCATTCCAGGTACTGTTCTCAGGGATTTACATGTATTAACCCAATTAATCCTCAGAATAACCTTATGAAAGTTTTTTTTTTTTTTTCTTATCTGTATTGTATAGAGGACGTGACTGAGGCACATAAGGGTTAGGCAAAAGCTCGAGGTCACAAATATCCTCTTAATATTTTACCTTCTTTTAAGGCATGTACTCTCTGACAGGCTGGACTGAGGGGCTCTTGGAGACAGCTTCACCACTAGAGGATTTCGTCTGTCCCAGACACATTCCTTTCCAGTCAACCCTTACTGTTCAGAGTTCAGGGTAAAGATTTCTCTGTTGGATATATCAGGCTAGCTTGGTCTAATGACCAAGTTTCTTGCACAAAATAAATTCGAAGGTAGATAAATATCTCTAAATTTTTGAAACCATAGACATCTGATCCCAATGAAGATGAAGTAGCTCCATTCCTCTCAGGTCCTCCCCTCTTGTTACACACACACACACGACAAACACAAAAAATCCGTTATAGATAAAACAAATAAGCACAGGAAGATTCTAAAGATGGAAAGAAGAAGGCAGCCTCCTAGGGACTTTGGGACCTGAGTAACGACACAGCAGTAAGTCTCTGCTCTTCCGTACATCCTGGACAGGGACTACAGAAGCCTCCCATCCAGAACCACCAAGAGACACAGACAGAAACAACTCTAAGAAAATCCAGTTTCTCCTAGCCAAACACCTGGAAAAGAGTTGCCCTCACAGAACAGAAAACCTTTTGGTCATATCTACCTCACTCCGGACAAACACCTATGGAAAACCATACCTGCCACCTACCCTGAGGTTTCAGTGGGGCCAAGCAGGTTGCTTATGTTCGCCCCACCCACCCTCTGATTCCCTCGCCCGGGTAATGTCTGTCAGGGCCAGCAGGGAAATGAGCCTCCACTGTCACCCGGCAGCGTGAGACTTAATGAGGGAGCGTGAGGTGGGGCTGATGGTACTCAGTACCCCCACCGAGCTGAGCTTGCCCTCACACACTGCAACATAGGGCTGCGTGAACCAGCTCTTGACTTCCCCTTCCCTAGTCGCGGTGCAGCCCAACAAGGACCTGAGCTTACTTGGAGGCAAGAAGGCATGTAGCCGGTGTCACATTATCACTACGAGCCATCAGGGCAGAGTGGGCAGCTGGCCTTCTCAACCATCTGCAGGGAGCATTTTGCTAGCGTTGTGTCCATAGCGTTCGACAGAAGGTGAACTCACACACTGACGTGGGGCCTGCAGCTACACCGCAACAGGGCTGAAAAGGCCTCTTATCCACCCAACCTACAGAACGTCCTTAAACATGCTCAGAACACTAACGTGAGCCTACAGTTGGGCAAAATCATCTTATAATGAAGTGCTGACTATCCCCTGTACCTTACTGAATGCTATACTGAAAGCGGAAAACACAATGGTTGTGTAAGGACACAACACAAAGGTTGTGTGGGCATCGGTGATTTACTGTCCTGGCTGCGTGGCTGACTGGGGGCGGGGCTGTGGCTCCGTGCTGCCGCCCAGCATCACGAGTGACCGGAAGAGATCCAAATCCAAAATCGGAAGTACGATTTCTACTAAATGCATATTGCTTTCACCATTGTAAAGTCAAAAAACCACAAGTCAAAACCATCATAGGTGAGGGACAGTCTGTACTAAAAGCAAAGACATGTCAAATGTAAATTTACAACTGGCAAAATGTAGCCTTCAGAAATGGAGTAATGAAGACATTTCAGGTGAAAGAAAGCTATGAGAATTTACTCTTAATAGAGCCACCTTAAGTAATTGCTAAAGGAAGTTCTCTAATCAGAAAATAAATGATAAAAAAAAAAAAAAGACCTGGGACTTCAGTATTTATACATACAACAGATGAAAATAAAAAAGCAAGATATCAAAACGTGAGATTCAGGTAAAGCAGTGCCGAGAGGAAAATTTACAGCACTAAATGCTTACATTACTAAAAAGGAAAGGTCCTAGAATATAAAAAAATCATTTTGAAAGACAAGAATAAGGTGGGAAGAATCACTTTACATGATATTTATGCTTACTACTTGCTGCAGGATCAGGACAGGGCGGTACTGGTGGAAGAAAAGACACAGAAATCACAGAGGCTGACTAGAGAACCCAGAGAAAGATCTACACAAGTGTGCCCAACTGATTTTTCTTAAAAAGGTACAAAAGCAATCCAATGAAAGAAGGAAGGCCTTTCAACCAACGGTGCTGAGCAATGGGACACCCACGGAGGGCAGAAGGACCTTGACATAAACCTCACAACTTCCATAAGGATTAACACAAAACAAAACATGGACCTAGATGTACAATGTATGATTATAAACTATAAACCTTTAGAGAAAAGTAGGAGAAAATATTCAAGATATAGGGCTAGTCAGAAAGTTCTTAGAAAGGACACCAGACACCTATCGTGAAAATACTGTGTTAGAAAACATGTTTGGATTCTTTCAGCATGCCCATATGTATATATGTGTACACCACATGCACATATATTTACACGCATTTTAAAACGATACACTCTTTGTTCTAGAAAAATGGTGATGTCAGAATATATCAGGTAATTAGTTAATACTTTAAATGCTTTGTATACAAAGTGATGATTTCATTGGAAATACTCCACTTTTTCCACTTTTATTTATCAGCACTTTTTAAATGTCTGGTGTTCTTTTATTCACCATCTGAGGGATGAACTTATCTGTCTTGCCTAGTACCTTCCTTAGGGCCGTCTGCATTTCTTTGTTTCTGAGACTGTACACGATGGGGTTAAGCAGAGGTGTCAGCACTGTGTATGTGACAGCCATCAGCATGTCCTCGCGGAA
>CM052884.1:53208908-53229822 GCA_028534135.1 Potos flavus | reverse complement strand
GGGGTGTGAAGGTTGTGACTGAGCTTGATGGCCACCATTATGGACACATTTGCAGCTAGGATGGTCATATGGGAGAAGAAGATCATCGCAAAGAGGGGACCCTGTAAGTCTGGGAAACTGGAAAACCCCCACAGAAGGAAGGTGCTCACTGTGGTGTGATTGCCCATCTTCCTGATGCAGGCAGCAACTGTCTTCCAAACACGCAGAGCTTCTTGAGGCTAAAACTCTGAGATGATCGTAAAGAGCTGCCGTAGCACAGATATCATCTAGACTTTAGTCAAGGGAACTGGGGCAAGTTTCAGGCAACCCTTCATTGTAGAGCCTGAGAAAGGTGCATTTAGGATCCACCTGACTGAAGTGAGGTTCAGGAGTCAGCGTGATAAGAATGATGCTAGCGTGAGAATCTGTATAAATGACCAAAAATCTTCTTGGATTCTACTCACAAAAGCAACTCTTATCTCTTTATCTTCCAATCAGGATCGACATGTAAGCAGGGAAACGTGAGTATTATTGCTTTGTTCTCACCCACTGGATTTTGCGATGCTACATTTTCAAATGCTTTTAGAGACCTACTGGTAACCTGGTACTTAGGAGTGCTTAATAAACTATTGATTAAATAAGCAATATAATCCAATCATTTAAATTCTTTAAAATGAATATGACATTTAAAAAATTTAGGGAAGTCAACGCAATTCTTTTTCATCAGTGATTCAGCACGAAGCAACTCCAAAGGTGATAACTGTAGGAATGACTAGACCATAAAAATGAATGCGACCTATAACTTCTGCTAGGTTCCTATCTATGGCAGTATTTGCAGCTTGAGATATATAGTATCATTAGTTCTTGATACATATCAATAATTTTTAAGTTCTTAAGAATTTCTCATTGGAATTTTTTCCCAGATGTCTAATACAATGGTCTAGTCTGAAGTCAAAATGATTTTGAAGGTACTGTTTCATTCTAGAATGGTATATTCTGGTCATAACGTCCACTTTTGTTGTCTAGCCAACTTTTGAGTTTTTAGAAAAACATCCAGGACATTTTCTAGCGAGTATACTCATTATATGGTTTACTTGGAACTGCAGATCTCAAAAGAATCAACTCAAATTCTTCAGATCAATTTGGCAAATCATATTTCTATTTAGACCATTCAGCATCTGATCTTATAAGAGGTGAGGACAGAAAAGTGATAGGAAGACACTCAACAGAATTTTAATTTTAATTTCAGTCACTGTTAAAGTTGAAAAGAAAGAAAAATAGTAAATAATCGGCAGTGGAAACTGAAGGAGTGTACAAGAGAAAGAGATAAATCCTGACTGGAAATTATTCTGCAGGAATCACAAAGATTAAAAACAAAAGAAGACAAGAAGGAAACAAATATATTGATGGTTGAAGAGTTGCTGTTTTCTATTTGCCTTGTAGTTTGGGCAAAGAATACAAGAGGATTCAGGCCAGGTAACCAGCACCCCCTTAATACCTATAAGGTGTTGGGGTTAGACACAGCTGTCTCATGTAATCCTTGCAAGTCTATGTGGAATTCTCATTCTGATTTCTAAAAAGATGAAAGCAAGGTACAGAGTGGTTAAGTGACTATAGAAGCCATGAATTCATTCAATACATATGGACTAAATGCATATGATGTGCCAGACATTTTTACACATGGGAAACATGGAACCAGACACATAGATAGGTCTCTGTGATGTGAGAGTGAATGACTGCTTGTGTCTGTGAAGTCAGAGAAGGCCCCTCTCTGAGAAGGTGACATGCTTAAATGGAGACTAGAATGTCAGTACAGCATCAGTGGGTGAAGATCAGGGGAGAGAACCACACAGTGGACAGTTCACAGCCAACACAAAGATCCTATGTGGCAAATTCATCCACCTGCTCAATCTTCAACCTAGATCCTATGGCTTGTCTTTGTCCTCTGAAGGTTTCCCTGTCTATCTACCTCTGAAGGAAATGTTTTCCATTCTCATTGCTTCAGCTGCCACTTACCTTGGAGGACTCTCTAATTTCTGCTACTACCAAAAACGAATCTCCGATATCCTCTGGCACATTCCCAGTGCAAGAGTCTTCAAGTGTTGAATGCAAGATTTTCAGAACAGACCTGACCGTATTTCCCCCACATGTCAGTTTCCTCTTGTATTTGCAGATCGAGCTACACACATCGGAGAGCCACCATCAGACCCATTTTGACTCCTTCCTCATCTTTTTACCAATAAGTCACTTCCAAAATTCCAGATGTCTGCCCTCATCTTTGGGTTTTTTGTTTGTTTTTTGTTTTTGTTTTTATTTCCTCTGCTGTTGTCCAGGACCTTTCCCACAGGGTGAATATGGTACCTGAATAGTTGTTCATTAGTCACAAATCTGTTGCATTTTCACTTCATTCACCACCCTGTGATCAAATGTTAGATTCCTAAACACAGGATATGTTAAGTCACTGATAGTGTCAAAAATAGTGAATGGTTACACACTGTGTATAGGAGGAAATCCAAATCCCCCAGCATGATGTCCAATCCTCATCACAACTGGTCCCTAAACACTGCTCCCGGCTCAGTTCTATCATCTCCTTCTATATACCCAGCCAAGCAGCAGCACCGTTCCTTTCCCGGGCATATCCTGGTCCTCACACCGCTGTGCCTTTTCACATGATGTTCCCTCTGCCTCGGTTTCCCCTGCACCACTTTATTTCCTATCAGACTTTTACTCATTTTTCAGGCCCTTGCCTAGATTAATTGGGTTCCTCTTTCTCTCTGGTTGCCTGCATTTTCTAGATTCTAGGATCCTAACTAAAAAAATGTCTCCTGTGTTCTATTCTACCTCTCATTTGAATTTCTGTAACAGCCTCACCTTTTCCTCTTCTAGTTCTATCCTTCACTTACCACCAGCTTCTCTTCTCTAAAGATTTATTTTATTATTTTTTAAGATTTTATTTATTTGAGAAAGAGAGCATGAGTGGGGGGGGCAGAGGGGGAGAAAGAAGCAGGCTCCCCACTGAGCAGGGAGCCCCACGCAGGGTTCATCCCAGGACCCCAAGATCATGACCTGAGACAAAGGCAGACGCTTAATCAACTGAGCCACCCAGGCGCCCCTATTTATTTGAGAGAGCGAGCACACATAGGTGGACGGGTAGAGGAAGAGGAAGAGAGAAAATCTTAAGCAGACTTCCCATTGAGCTTGGAATCCAATGTGGGGCTTGATCTCAGGACTCTGAGATCCTGACCTGACCCAAAACCAAGAGTCACTCAACTGACTGAGCAACCCAGGCGCCCCCTACCACCAGCTTTTCTATGTCCTATCTCTAATCATGCTACATCTCTTCAACATAGACTTTTAGATCCCCTTTGCTTATACACCAGAAAATTCTAATAACTTCTACTCTTTATTACACGAGTCAGTTATATAATCTCCTACATCCTCACAGCTATCCTAAGAAATATTATTATGACCATGTTTATAGTGAGGAAACTATGGCTTAGCGAGTTACTTGATTTGCTGAAGCTGATACAGCTATTGATGTGCACACACAGTATATTTACAGCAAGGCAGTAAGAGTCTAGAGACCCACTTGCTTGATAATAATAAAGGCTAGTTGATAATAAAGCCTCTTTCACTGAAAGTGTCCTAGCATGGCATTCAAGGTCTTACCTGTCCAGCCTCATTTCCTGTTGTCAGCCTTCCCTAGATGGGGAACATCCCACTGTTTCCAAAAAATAATATGTCCTTCATGGCTCTTCTACTTTGCACATGTTGTTTTCTATAATTTACAATGTTCTTCCTGTTCTCCCATGCCCACTGAAAACTTAGCTCTCATGAACGAACAATTCAATGTCTCTCCCCTCTGAGCCTCCCCAGACCTCCCTGCCTATGTTGGTCATTTCTTCTTTTAGATTTGCATCCCATTTTATTGTGATGAGAGGAAGGTCTGTTTTAAATTTTAAATAAAAAAATGTTTCAGCTTGACTCCTAAATTAGGGCAGAGATTTGTTTTAAAATTTTATGTCTCCCAACTTGTAGCATAAACCTCATGAATGCATAGTTTTTATTAAGATTAGTTCAAAATCTGAAGGAAAAAATGGAATAGTATATTCTCTGGAAAGCCTCCATGATTATTACTTCAGTGTATTGATCAATATACTACTTGATTGATTTAGTATTTATTTTGTTTGGACAGGTACTGAAGATGGTTGTTTGCTCACTAAACAGATATTAAGAATAATGTCACCTATTGGGGGGCACCTGGTTGGCTCAGTTGGTTAAGCATTCAACTCCTGATTTCAGCTCAGGTCATGATCTCAGAGTCCTGAGATCGAGCCCTGTGTTGAGCTTCACACTCAGAGGGGAGTCTGCTCAAGGATTCTCTCTTTCTCTTCTTCTGTCCCTACCCCCCACAGCTTGCATGCACACATTCTCTAATAATTTTGTTTTAAAGAATAATGTCACCTAGTAGTATGGCTTTTTACATTCTTGCTTATTTTAATTTATAAGAGGTGAATAAACAAAACATTTCTCAATACTCTAACAAGTGGTTGCTAAAAGTCTAGGAGAAAGAAACTACCATTTGTGAACTCTAGACATGATCCCTATTTACGGCAATATTGAATCACATTTGACCAACATAAGTGATCATCTGCTAAGGGGCATGCCAGTATCGCTAGAGAAGCCTTATGAAAACAACACAGGGATGCCTGGGTGGCTCAGTTGGTTAAGCGGCTGCCTTCGGCTCAGGTCATGATCCCAGGGTCTTGAGATCGAGTTCCGCATTGGGCTCCTTGCTTGCCAGGGAGCCTGCTTCTCCCTCTGCCTCTGCCTGCCACTCTGCCTGCTTGTGCTCTCTCTCTCTCTGACAAATAAATAAATAAAATATTAAAAAAAAGAAAGGAAAGAAAGAAAACAACACATCTCTGCTTATACTCGCAAGTTTTTTTTACAAACCTCTCTGAGAAATGTCCAGGATGTGAGGGTGTATGTACTCTGCACAACATTTCTCATCATTTTTGGTTGAAAATGTTTGGTTTTCATGATACTTTCTTTTCGTATATGTTGGTGGTAAATTCTGTTTGTTTTTGTTTTTGTTTTTTTCATTCTATTCTAGTACAGTAGTGACAGAATCTGGAAATATGACATTATTTCCATTCTTCGTGATGACCCTGGTAGGCACTGGAAAGCAAGATGTCTATCCATTTTTTCAGCCTGCTTCTATTTGTTTTTCCTAAGCATTACCCTCTTTATTAACCTGGATTTTACCCTGAGTTTACTATCCTATTCTTTTTTTTCAGTACTTCAAGTCTTCCCCTGTCGAGTTTTTTGAATTCCATCTCTACCAGGAGTAGGGAACTGACAACATTCTTAGTTTCCAGCTTCTCCGAGGCCACAATTTCTTTAATACCTCCTAACAGGCTATTAACACCGTGGGTACTTAATTATTAGAGAATATAGAAAAATGTTCATTGTAGGAAGTAAAGCAACTCTAAAATTCCTACCTTCCATGGAAGGAAGATCACCTTTAAAATCGTAAGGTATTAAGCTGGAGGAAGAATGTACAGTCTTGCAACTCAGGTATGGTTTTCTGCAGTTCTTCCTATGTGTTCATGGATCCCTTAATTTGGGGATAAGTTTTCAAATGATTGTCCCCTTTGACATTAGAGTCTCCAATCACATAAATGCGTCTTCTCCATTCCTTAAGGATGGAACTCAGTACCATGAAGATTTTAATGAGAGTTCTTGGGGCCACTGGAGACCATTATCTGGAGATCACTGCTTTAGACACAAGTCTTATGCTCTGTGGATCTAATACCCAGTGTGATGTCCCCAAAAGGTTTTTAAATCTTGACCTACCATAGAGACTTTCCAATGATGTTTGTACTTCTTCTTCTCAGACAATCAAAATGACGGAAACTCAACTTGTTAAAAATATATCTTGGGATGTAGATATTCCCCCAGGGGAAGTCACTTTACAGGAAGTAAAATATCATTATTTTATAATTCTGAAAATGTGCCAAGTCCCTCAGATCTCCTCTGCCCCAAACACAGGGCAAGGGAATGGCAGGTCTTGAGAAGCTACTGCCCGGGGAAATGTTCGAAAAAAGATGAGTAGGAAGAAAATGAACACACGACACTAAGCACTGTGATTTCTTTCTCCTGAGGCCACTCTGCTGGGGAGGACCTTGCTGAGAAGGAAAATCCCTAGTCACTGCACTGCCATTCAGGAGATTCACAATGGCTCCTAGTTGCCTCTCCCATTGGCGTGGCCCCCACCATCTGTACTATTTTCCACTTAATGTGCTACCAAGTCTCCTCCAGTATCTACTGTGATAACCCTCCAATAATTGTGGCAAGCCAGTCAAGCACACTGTCTCCCGATTAAATGCTGCACTTTCCTCACTCTGAAGTCTATTCTTTCTGAAAATCCATTTTCCTGAGTTTACCCATTCAAACTCTCGCCCATTCTTCAAGGTTCAGAACAAATGCCACCAGTCCAAGAAGACCTTTGTTTGTATAAGGTTAAAACCCAAGAGAAAAATTAAGGTTGCCAAGAAGGAATTCTATTAGGTGAGGCACTTACTTTGGGCGTTCTCCACTGCGTTCCAGAACCTCAGTGCTAACAGGCGTGATGTAATAGTCTAGCGAGCTGTAGATAACAGTAAGACGGGACCTTTAAAGCTAGACAGACACTTCTGTGCCTTTCCTAGATCTCCCTCGCCAAGCCAGTGAATGGGTTCTCTGAGAGCTAGCTGCTGACGTTCCCAGCCATGCTCTTTTGAAAACTGCTCTCCACTGAAAGGAACACAACTGACTGGAATGGTCAGGAGTGCATGTCCTTACTCCCAGGGTGGCCCATAGCCAACAACTAAAGGAAATAGTGATTTAGGAACAACAGTGACAAACACCCCTTATTGCCAAGGGGTAGCGGGGCCCACAGCTTTATCTGGCTTCTCCTGCTTCTCTCTCATCCTTGTAAGTTTTCCCTGGAGATCACTCCTCACTAAACCACTTGCAGAAGAATTGCTGTCTAAGCTCTGCTTTTAGAGAAATTGTCATAAGACAGTCCCGATGCATATCCCAGAATGAGAGCTGTATGTACTTTGGTATGCACGCTTGAAATTAAACATAAATCACCTATAAACCTCAGGTTCTGATTGCCGCCACAGATTCCTCCTTCTTGGGGGACTAGTTATAACCCTGACCCATCACTGCCAGTCATGGAGATGGAAGGTCTTGTCTATGGGTCTTTTTGCACTTGCTCCTCGCACTGCTGGGGTTTCCATTTCCTGCTCAAGGGTTCTGATTAGTAGAGATTGGACTAAATTAAGTCAACCATATTCTCTGTGATTTTGCTCCTTTAGTTAAACTCTCCTGTTCTAATAGCAGTATCCCCGCAGTTGTCCCCTAGTTAATGGTTGGCTCCATCACCGTGGTCACGGTGTGTGTCGTAACAGTCTCCTACATCTGTATTCTCGTCACCATCCCGAAGATGCGCTCCACCGAGGGACACTGCAAGGCCTTCTCCAACTGCATGTCCCACCTCACAATGGTCACTCTATTTTTTTTTTAAGATTTTATTTATTTCTTTGATAGAGTGAGAGCACACAAGAGAGCATGAACAAAGGAAGGGGCAGAGGGAGAGGCATTCTCCCTGAGCAGAGAGCCCGATGCGGGACTTGATCCCAGGACTCTGGTATCTCGACCTGAGCTAAGGGCAGATGCTTAACTGACAGAGCCACCCACGTGCCCCAAGTAACCCTGTTCTATGGGACCATCACATTCATCTATGCGATGCCCAAGTCCTGTCACTCAACTGACCAGAACAAGGTGGTGTCTGTGTTCTACATGGTGGTGATTTCCATGTTGAACCCCCTCATCTACAGCCTCAGGAACAGGGAGATGAAGGGGGCTCTGAAGAGGAGCTCGGCAGAAAAATATTTTCTTAATGAAATCTGTTATTTTATGATTTTGATATAATATACCATAATAATAAAAGAAAATATTATTCATGGTCTAAATACATAGGTCCATAGGCCATTAGCCAATGTGGAGCTTTCTAGTAAATGAAAAGGGTGGATTTTTTTTATATTAAATTATAAATCAGAGGCCAATAGTGAGTTACTTTAATGAAATTCATAATTAGAAACACATTTTGATTCATGTGAAGAAATACCTTATCAGTTGAAATCCTTTTAAAATTTAATTCACTATCTGCAAATGACACTACAGACATAGGGCTGATATTCAAGATCTATAAAGAACTCCTCAAACTCAACACCCATAAAACAGATAATCACGTCAAAAAATGAGCAGAAGACATGAATAGACACTTCTCCAAAGAAGACATACAAATGGCTAACAGACACATGAAAAAATGTTCATGATCATTAGCCGTCAGGGAAATTCAAATCAAAACCACATTGAGATACCACCTTACACCAGTTAGAATGGCAAAAATTAACAAGACAGTACACAACAAATGTTGGAGAGGATGTGGAGAAAGGGGAACCCTCTTACACTGTTGGTGGGAATGCAAGTTGGTGCACCCACTTTGGAAAACAGTGTGGAGATTCCTTAAGAAATTAAAAACAGAGCTACCCTATGACCCTGCAATTGCACTACTGGGTATCTACCCCAAAGATACAGATGCAGTGAAAAGAAGGGCCATATGTACCCCAATGTTCATAGCAGCAATGGCCACAATTGCCAAACCATGGAAAGAGCCGAGATGCCCTTCAACATACAAATAGATAAAGAAGATATGGTTCATATACACAATGGGATATTACACCACAATCAGAAAGGATGAATACCCAACTTTTGTATCAACATGGATGGGACTGGAGGAGATTATGCTGAGTGAAGTAAGTCAAGCAGAGAGAGTCAATTATCACATGGTTTCACTTGTGGAGCATAAGGAATAACATGGAGGACATTAGAAGGAAAGGAAAAGTGAATTGGGGGAAATCGGAGGGGGAGATGAACTATGAGAGACTGTGGACTCTAAGAAACAAACTGAGGGTTTTGGAGGGGCGGGGGGTGGAGGGATGGGTGAGCCTGGTAGTGGGTATTAAAGAAGCATGTATTGCACGGAGCACTGGGAGTGGTGCATAAACAATGAATCTTGGAACACTGAAAAAATAAAATAAAATTTAAAAAATTTTAATTCACATATTTTCTTCAAATGTTATTCTCTGCCATAAGTTAGGGTTATTATACCTCCGAACCTTTAAGACTGTGTCCACTTTCAATAACATTTTATCCTGTAATGAGTGTGGTAACTCTAGGTGTGACTGAGTACCTGTGAGAGGAAATGACAAAGTGGAACCAGATAGAAAATTGGTGGAATTGTTTTTCCTGCAGGAAGGTTATCTGCTAAAGATGGGCTTTGTGGACCCATGCATTCTAGCCTGTGCACTTGATCTCTGGCCCAGTCACCATATGAGGGTACCCAGAGAAGAGGATGGGATGGCCCTGAGTGACCTGTGAATTGTGTCAGGTTAAAACAGGTGGCTTCTCTCTGGGAATGAGCAGGGTTCATGGCTTCCTTAGGGACAAGGAGTGAATAAAGTCTCGGAAGTGAGTTCATGGTCAAGCCCATTTTGCTCAGGAAATTGGAGGGAACTGGATTGTCTCTCTTCTGAATTTTTGACTCTACCCTGTAGAGACTTAAGCATCTTTAGAGGCTGACAACACACACGTTTATTTACTTTTCATGCCCCCTCTCTGGTGTTTCAGACACAAAATCTATCGTTTTGCTGACAAACTCATAGGGCATTAATCATTTCATTCATCATTTGTTTCTTCATGCAATCAAAAATTATATTGAACGATCTTCTATTCCAGGCATTGTCCTAGGCTATGCGGAATATAAGTGACAAGCATGCAGAGAAATCTGCCCTCACGGAATTTATCTGATGCGATGGGAGATGCAATGACACAAACAAGTGGTAATTCAGATTATTAGGAGAGCCACACTTAGAGAAAGAAAAAACAGAGCAGGGTAAAGAAGACTAACACGTCAGGGGCTGGGAGAAGTCAATGTAGGTGTCAGTGGGAAGATAACATCGGAGCAAAGACGTAGGAGGTGAGGACATTTCTTGTCTTGTCAGGTAATATGATCCCTTGTGTACTTATGTGCAAGTTTAATCTCCCACTCACATGCATTTAATTTACCCTTGGGGCTATGGCAGCCTTGATCATTTTAGCCAATCCAATGGTGAGCACAACAAAAACAGATGATAAAGTGTTAAATAGATCTTAAATACCACATTAGAGGATGATAAGGAATTGCCTCATCAGAAACTGAGAACCCAGAGAAGTAGATCTAACACTCAAAAATGCTTTTTGGGGTGCCTGGCTGGCTCAGTCAGTGGAACATGTGACTTTTGATCTCAGGGTTGTAAGTTTGAGCCCCATGTTGGGTATGGAGATCAAGAGTTAAAAATATTTTTTAAAATCCTTATTTAAAAAATGCTTTTTGCCATGAGAGAATTTGAGAAGTCAGAAGGAAGCGTTGTTACCAACTCGGGCGGAGGATTTAGTGTTCTCTGGGGATGAGATGGTAAGTCAAATCCTAGGACATGTCCAGGTGACAGTGCTGAATGATACAACTCACATATACCCTCAGGATACAGGGAAACCTGAAATGACCAAGTGTCCCGCAGATCTGCAGCCCTGGAGATGTAGTCTCAAGCCTTGAACTTGGATATATGATGGTCAGGGAGAGGTGGTGCCTCAAGGTGAACTGAGTAAGAAAACAACTCAAGCCACAATGATTCCTATCAACAATTTTTCAAATGCAATGACTAGCATATGGTGAAAGATAACGACTAGCAAGAAAGGAAACAAAGTAGCAGGCGTGGGAATCAGCGCAAACAATCAACAACCGATATAGAACCACTAAGATTGAAGATATGGAAAATAATAGATACGGACTGTAATAGTACTTTGTTTACAAAATAGATAAAGATTATAGCAATGTCAACAGCAGTATTGTACTATAGTTTTGCAAGATGTCCCCA
Organism: Potos flavus; assembly: GCA_028534135.1. Classification (NCBI taxonomy): domain Eukaryota; kingdom Metazoa; phylum Chordata; class Mammalia; order Carnivora; family Procyonidae; genus Potos; species Potos flavus. The sequence goes on along the minus strand of CM052884.1, from coordinate 53,218,813 downwards.
TTAGGAGACAATGGGCTGAGAGTACAGAAGAATCCTGTATTATGCATGTGCATCCGCATGTAAACTGACAATTATCTCAAAAAGTGTAATTCAGGGTGCCTGGGTGGCTCAGGTTGTGATCCCAGGATCGAGCCCGCCTCAGGATCCCTGCTCAGTGGGGAGCCTGCTTCTTCCTCTACCCACTCCCCCTGCTTGTGTTCCTTCTCTAGCTATCTCTCTGTCAAATAAAATCTTTAGGAAAAAAAAAAACAACAGGTGTAATTCAAAAAGGGGGCATGGGTAGGAAGACGCGGGCACCAGGGCATTCTGAAAAGCCACTCCTGCTGATATCTACAGCAGCACTCAGCCAGTAAGGTCCCTGAAGTAGACATGAGATGTTAGTCACAATGTATCTACTGATAAAGTTCAGCATATTAGTTGCTTCATAAATGTCAGTAAACAAGAATTTCAAGGAGAATTATAGCCAAAGGAAGTTTGTGCTAAAAGTTCACAACTGGGAGAGCTCTCTTGGGAAGGGTGGGAAATGGACAGTGTCCCCATTAAAAATGTTGAAGGCATGCAAGAGCTACAAAAGCAAAAATAGCTTGAGTGTCCATGATCCTGGAAAGAAAAACAAACAAACAAACCCTAACTGGGAGCTCACCATTCTGTATCACTTTTCATCTTGAGGCATTTGCTAAATGAAAAGTAATGTCTGAGGGGCTAAAAAGCATATAACCCAGATTACTTGCTAATAAGCCAAACAGATTTTTGAAGCTGTTAGATGCTGGGGCAAATCGCAGTTCAGGGTCAAACGAGGAGGGAAGGTCCTAGTAAAAATTCTCAGCTTTCAAATGGAATACTCAGAGCAAGACGAAACCAAATCATCACGAAGACTGAAACCCCGTTTCTAGTAACCTCAATACTATTTTGGGTTAAGGTGCTCTGCCTCACCCTAAATATGCCTGCCTACAGCAAAAATAAATAATAACTGAAGGAAATTTAAATCATCCATATTCCCAGGTTTTCTCTAGGATTTGTTTTCAGCATTGAGGTGTAATTAACACATAGGAATTGTGTATTTAAAGTTTACTACTTTATGCTTTCAAATACATTGTGAAATAATCCCTGTAATCAGGTTAATTAATATATCCATCACCTCCAATAGTAAGTCACACAGAGGTTAGTCTTCATAATTTTTATCATGATTCTTTCCTTCCTCTTCTCAGGTTTCATTTCTCCTTCCTTGGTTCCTTCCCTCAGCCCTCCGTTTTTCCTCCTTCCTTCTTTCCTCCATCCCTTTCTTGTATTGCCAACTGATAGAAAAATTATTAACGATGAACAGTAATTTTGTAAGAACCACCTCTTGGGGTACCTGGATGGCTCAGTCAGTTAAGCAGGTGACTCTTGATTTTGGCTGGGGACATGGTCTTGGAATTGTGGGATCAAGCCCCATCTTGGCTCTGCACTCAGCAGGGAGTCTGCTTGAGGATTCTCTCTCTCCCCCTGCCCCTTACCCCTGCTTACTCCCAAGTGCTCTGTCTCCAAAATGGATATATAAATCTTAAAAAAAAAAAAAAAAAAAAAAAAAAAGTACCATCTTTCAAAGTTCTCTATACAAAACCCAGGACTCTTACTTTATATACAGACAGAACACAGAATTTTTTTATGATAGTTAGTGGATGGTATATAGAGATACAACTGATTTTTGTATGTTGATCTTGTACCCTGCAACTTACTGAATTTGTTTATCAGTTCTAATAATTCTTTGGTGGTCTTCAGGATTTTCTATACGTAAGATCATGTTATCTAAAAACAGTAACAGTAAAACTGTCATGTGCAGTAGTAAAACTTTTTCTATTCTGATTTTGATGCCTTTTCTTTCTTTTATTATTTAAGATTTAGTTCTGTTAGAGAGAGTACAGATGCAAACAGGTGAGGGGCAGAGGGAGAGAGAGAGAGAGAGAATCCCAAGCAGATTCCACACTGAGCACAGAGGCCATGTGGCACTCGATTCCATGACCCTAAGGATCATGGCCTGAGCCGAAATCAAGAGCTGGATGCTTAGCTGACTGAGCCACTCAGGCACTCCTGGATGCCTTTTATTTCTTTATCTTGCCTAATTGCTTTGGCTAAGACTTCCAGTACTGTGCTGAGTAAGGAGTATTAAGAGTGGGCCTCTTGGTCTTATTCCTATTCCTGGAGGAAAGCTTTCAATCTTTAATCATTGAGTATGATTTTAGCTGGGGTCTTGTCATTTACGGCCTTTATTATGTTGAGGTACATTCCTTCTATTCCCAATTTGTAGAAAGTTTTTATTATGAAACTGTGTTGAATTTTATAGATGCTTTTTCTGCATCTATTGAGGTGATGAGATTTTTTTTCATTCATTAATGTGGTATATCCCATTTATGATCTATGTATGTTGAGCCATTCTTATATGCCAGGGATAAATTCCACTTTATCCTGGGATGTAATCATTTTAACATGCTGTTGAATTGGGTTTCTTTTCTGTAGTGTCCTTATCTGGCTTTGGTGTCAGAGTAATGTGGGCCTCATAAAATGAGTTTGGGAGTGTTCTCTTCATTTTTGGGGAAGAGTTTGAGAAGGATTTGTGTTAACTCTTCTTCAAATGTTTGGTAGAATTCATCAGTGAAACCATATGGTCCTCAGCTTTTTTTTTAATGGAAGGTTTGAATTATTGCTTCATTCTCCTTACTCATTATTGGTGTTGAGATTTTTCTATTTCTTCCTGTTCAGTCTTGTTAGGTTGTATGTTTTTAGGAATTCATCCATCCATTTCTTCTAGGTTCTCCAATTTGTTGGTGTGTAGTTGTTCTTAGCAATCTCTTATGATCCTCTCTTTCTGTGGTATGAGCTGTACTGTGTCCTTTTTCATTTCTAATTTCGAATCTTCTCTCTTTTTGTATTAGTTACTCAAAAATTTGTCAATTTTGTTTCTCTTTTCAAAGAATCAGATCTTAGTTTTGTTGATCTTTTCTATTGTTTTTCTGGTCTCTATTTATTTCTGCTCTTATCATGGTTATTTCCTTTTTTCCTCCTAACTCTGGGTTTAGTTTGTTCTTTTTCTAGTTCCTTGAGGCGTAATGTTAGGTTTTTCAATTTTCTTAGTTATTTTTTATGGAGATAATTAACATATAATGTTACATTAGTTTCAGGTATACAACATAATGATTCGACATATGTATATACGGTGAGATGATCATCACAATAAGTCTAGTGAACATCCAGCATCACACAGTTATACTTTTTTTCTCTTGTAATGAGAACTTTTAAGATTTACTCTTAGCAAATTTCAAGTATACAATATGCCGTTATTTTTAACTATAGTCACCATGTTGTACATTAACTAGAAGTTTGTACTCTATGACCACTATCATCCCATTTCTACTACTCCTTAACCCCTGACAACCACTATTCTACTTTTTGTTTACCTAAGTTCAATTTTTCTAGACTCCACAAAGATAGCATGTAATATTTACCTTTCCGTCTCTGGCTTATCTCACTAAGCATTAGGTCCTCCAAGTTCGTACACAATATTGCTAATGGTAGGATTTCGTTTTTTTGAAGGCTGAATAAGATTCCATTATGTATATGTGTGAGTTTCTTCACTTGTTCATCTATCAATGGACACTTGGGTTGTTTTCACATCTTAGCTATTGTGAATAATGTGGCAATGAATATGGGTGTGCAGATATTTGAGATATTAATTTCTTTTCCTTCAGATATATACCCAGAAGTGAGATTTCTGGTTTATATAGTTCTATTTTAATTTTTTGTGGAGCCTCTATACTGTTTTCTATAATGGCTATACTAATTTATATTCCTGCCAACTGTGTATAAGGATTCCCTTTCCTCCACATCCTAACACTTGTTATTCCTTTTTGAGAATACTCAATCTAACAGGAGTAAGGTGATAGCTCATTGTGGCTTTGATTCACATGCCCCTGTTGATTAGGGATGTGGAATACTTTTTCATAAACCTATCGGCTGTTTGTAGGTCATCTTGGAGAAATGTCTATTCCATTCCTTTAATCATTCTTCATCAGTTTTTTTTTTTTGCTATTGATTTATGAGTTCCTTATATATTTGGATATTAATCCCTTACTAGATATATGGTTTGCAAATATTTTCTCCCACTCCATAGGCTGCCTTTCCATTTGATAATCTGAATCACTACACTAAAATAATGGAGGATAAAAATTGTAAGATTATCTCAATAGATGCAGAACTAGCATTTGGCAAAATTCAATATCCTTTTATAATATAAAATCTCTCAACAAATTATGTATAGAAGCAATAATCAACATAATAAAGACCATGTATAAGAAGCCCACGGCTAACATGATACTTAATAATGAAACAGAAACAAATTGAAGATGTCTAATCTTGCTACTTCTATTCAACACAGTTCTGGAAGTCCTAGCCAGAACAATTAGGCAAGATTAAAAAAAATAGAAAACTGGAAAGGAAGATATAAAATAGTCTGTTTTTAGATAACATGATCTTATACACAGAAAATCCTGAAGACTCTACAAAAAACTGTTAGGACAAACAAATGAACTCAGTAAAGTTGCAGGATACAAAAACCAACATATGAAAATTGGTTGCATTTGTATATACTAAAAAAAGAAAACCATGAAATTTTACAAAAAAGAGGGTGTGAGGTATGGTTACATTTGTATGAAATTCTAGAACTAGAATTCTAGAAATTCTAAATGCCATGGTGAAAAAATAATCAGGACAAAGGGTGTCTCTCTAAGGGGGAGCTAGGACTCACTGGGAAGGGGCATAGGAGAAGTTCCCAGGCTGATGCTCATATTCCATAGAATGAGAGGTGTTTGAGTTACACAGGGTGATGCATTTGCCAATTCACAGTGATTGTACATTTAAGATTTGTATATTTCACTTTCTGTAAATTTCCATAAAGTTGCACAGAATAAAACATGTAAGAAATATTGAACTCTAGTTATTGATAGGTGTACAAAAGTATTGAGGCAGTGTACTGATGTCTGAAATTTCCTTTGACACATATCACAGGATGGATTAATAGAGGGATAAAGTACAAAGAGATAAGTGATGAAGCAAATAGTAAAATCTTAATGTGTGGCATAAGACATTTTCCAGAAATGATGACAGCAATAATTCCAGTCCCACATGCTCTTCTAGAACTTTGTCACTGTCCTATCAAGGGTTGTAATTTTTTTTCAGCTCCTAGAAGCCAGGTGTTACTTTAAGGCTGTCTGAATGAAAAGAACAAAGGACCAGTGAGGTAGGGCCCAAGAGTTGATTTCCACTTGGTGGTCGCGGAATGTTCACCCACAGACCCCAGTCACCATACACAAGCCAAAAGGGCTGCATTCTGACTCAAGGTCTCAGACAACAGCTAACCGTCAACACCCAGATTAGAGTGAACAAGATGTTCAATGTGTCTATTATCCCTATTGAGCCCAGTCTATAAGAATTCAGTTACGTCCACTAAGATTTGGGATTGTTTATGATGCAAGAGCAGATTCTCAGAACAATCTAGGTCCTGGAGATACAGGTGCTGACAAGACAATTGTTGCAGTGTGGTTTTAATTTCATGAAATACTGGGAAAAATTTTTGAGTGGCAATGCAGTCAATGCAGGTTTCAAATACAGTGGATTTTCCTCTTCAGAAGAGCAAGGCCTTCTACAGAAGAGCTACTTCATGAGGAAGCATTCGCAACAATCATTCTGCGTTCATCATTTTCCCTACCTCTCCTCTGACTGATTCCCCAGGCAACAGCCTATATGATAGGCTCGCTCTCTAGCCCTGCGTACAGGACAGAAGGCCTCTGGGACTTGGCATATTGTCAAAACTATGGAAATAATGTTATTGAGTAGCAAGTAAAATACCTGAAGGAATCATTCATATTCCAAAATGTACTTGGACAAGTTAAATTTCAAATACTTAATTTGTTTTTCTCACATAAATAAGAGCAAACTTCACTGAATCATCACTATGCTATATCAAAATGAAAACAATGTTTTGTTTCGACATTCACATCACAATGAGCTCCACGTCCACAGAGAACAATCCTCCTCGTATCTACTGGGAAGCAGGAAACTCCAAGTTGTGTCAAGGGGTAATGGTCTCAGGTGACCACAAAACTCTCTTTGGAATGTGCATGGAAAACTCAGCTCCAACCATAAGGCATAGAGCAGATGCTACCCTATGGTTATAAGAGATCTTGTAATTTCAGACAGAGTGAACTTGTCACAGTCGTTAAAAGGGCAAATTGCCTTAAACACTTATCCCTCGATGACATTAGAGAAGGAACTGTAGAGAACTGTGCAGGAGCGTAAGTTACTCATACGGCTTACTGTTTTCTGAGAGTTTGGAAGGGACTCCTCTTTGACATAAGGTAGGAATTTATTTTATATTTCTACTTATCATGAACATTGCGCTCTACCCGCTAATAACAAAGTAGCTGTGAGAGTTAATCAGCAATTAATAGGTACTGAATATACTAAAGGTACAACTGGATGGAGAAGAAATGCCGTTGTTTTCCCATGCCTGACATAATTAGCACACGGATGAAGCAATGAGAAGCTAGAAAGCTGCAGAGAAGAGGGCTGCAAACTCCACCCCAAGGCAAGTGTGCAGCCCGAGAGGCACTGACTTCACACAGCTGCTTACGTAGAAGAGCAGGGACAGTGTCACCGGTAACTTGTGAGCCAGTGTTGCTGAGCCCCTGCTGGAAAAGTTCTCTCTACACCATGTGATGTTTTAGCAAATGGGAAAGGAACTAGCAGGTACTGGGCACTCACCTGTAAGTGTATGGGCTTAGCACTGCAACCCCTCAAGGAGGTAGATTTAGGGCCGAGTTACAGAGGAGAAAAGTGGTTACCTGCACGTATGAATGGAACAGATGCAGAATTTGGATTAGAACATAGGTCCCTCCAATTCTGCTCAATCCCCTCCCCCATTATAAAGTAGACTCCAGTATAATTCCAGGTCTCATTTCAAGGTTAATTCGATGATTTTATTGTATCAAAGGAATTAAGTAGGAAAAAGTAAAGAAAAACATTTATAAAGTCTTGCAATTTCCACACTTTGCCCATTACTTAATTGTACATTTCCCCGTAAACCACTGGCAATTTGATTCTTTGTATGGCCCCCCTACCCTACACACCTTTTTCCCTTTGACCTCTTGGTGTGACCGTCTGGCTTCATATGTAACAGTTGTGATTTTCAAAAACAAGTATATCTTTGGCGGATCTAATATAGACTCACCGAAAGAACTAAGTTTGTGTATATACATATATACACACACTGGAGAAAACAAACCTATGAACCCCTAATTTATGTAAATCTTTTAAAATTTCCTATCAGAATTCATACCTATAAGTCAATAAAACACTCCTTTATTTTCCCATTAAAAATATCATTATCGGGACGCCTGGGTGGCTCAGTGGGTTGGGCCTCTGCCTTCGGCTCAGGTCGTCATCTCAGGGTCCTGGGATCGAGGCCCACATTGGGCTCTCTGCTCAGCGGGGAGCCTGCTTCCCCTTCTCTCTCTGCCTGCCTCTCTGCTGACTTGTGATCTCTATCTCTCTCTGTCAAATAAATAACTAAAATCTTAAAAAAATATATTATCTTCTCTGAAAATTATAGAAAACCTGAGTCAAAGCCGACTTTTATTCTGATTGGGTTGGAAGAAAACTGAATGCACTTTTCCAAAGACTTGGTTATAAATATTTACCTTTGAACATTGCCCCATGGGCACAAATTAAGTGTAGCTGCCAGGAAAATTCTCCAGTTTCAGCTGGTGGGGAATGATGAGTGACACAGTAGTCCCAGCACTCCCCACACTGGCCATGGTTTTGAGGTACATCTTAGGAGGTGGGCTGGTTTAGAGTGTCCACACTGCAGGGTTTTGATAGGGTGCTGGGACAAAAGAGTCTGCCAGGTGGCTTATGTCAAGAAATAGCCTCAAATTCTTGTAGGTCTCACCACTCACTCAGAGCAATTAGGCATACAAAATCCACCAGATCTCTAGCAAGGGTGGGGGCATGAATAAACCAGGAAAGGGGTTTTTAGGAAAAGAAGTCAATTAGTCCCTTTCAGTCTACAGAAGTGGTACAGCACAAGGAGAGTGAATTGATCACAAAACCCTGGGCCTAGAAAACATCTCCTTCAACCTCTGCCCTTGGAGAGTGACTGGAAGTAATGGGTGTGACGCCGTATTGACATATTCTCGATCACTAGTTCCCTTGAGTATTATGAGGAAAGAAGGATTCATAATTGACACAAATAGAAAAAGAAAGTAACAGAATCACAGTTGGAATTTAAAAATCTACACATGGGAATTTTTCCTGAAGTTTTTTTCTTTTCTCCTTTTAGAAACACCTGCCAAAAACTTGGGATGAATACGAGTGAGGATATGAAACTCTCGAGAATGCTCCCCTGGTGACCCAGATATCCTATCATTATGGCAATTGTGTGTTCTTTGATCAAATATTTGTGGAATTAATGTACTGGCTTTGGATAGCCAGTTAAGCAACCTGTACCTTAGTGTCAATTTTTTGTAATATTGGAATCAACATACCTACCACATAGAGTTGTTGGGAGAAATTTGGTGAGAAAATTCTATCAAATGCATGACATACTGACCAGCATATTTCAGATGCTGAGTTAATGCTGGTTTTCTGATCTGCCTCCTTGTAATTTTTTGGCCCAGTTATTCAGTACATAAAGAGCATACACACTTTTCAGCTGAAGGTATATTTTCTACTTTTTTTTTCTTCAAGCTTTGTGGATCCTACAAAATGTGTGTCTCTATCCTTCTTTCCCCAACCTTCAACTCCACACAGATGTCTTCTCAATGTTTTCCTTTCCTTCCCAGACAACAGTGCCTGAAAACCAAACCCCACGTTGTACGAGCAGTCCTGGGTTCCTTTCATCCTGTCGTCTCACACCCAGAGTGGATAGTTTAAGAAGTGATGAAAACAACCTGAGGAACTTGAGTTTTAGTAAGAGTGGTGCTGCAAAGCAGCATTTCCCGCAATGTATCAGTTAGAAAATGTCCTGAAAGTCTTCCTGAAAGCTCAAGAATTCATTAGGACATCATGGACACAAATGAGCCATCCAGGATGGGATAGTCTCTCCATAACCATTTCACCTCTAAGATCTGCCTGAATGGGAGACCGTTACTGAACACTTCCGGCCTCAACTTAATGTCATACATAGGAAACCAGTACAAATTTCAAAATGGTAATTTCATTTATTAAGTCTACTCATTGGCATAATTGTTATCCAAGCAGCCAGTGTCTGCTGGGGACAACTCTAGAGATCCCAAGAATGTTTGGAAACCATTCAAAATCTTTTACTTCTTAAAGTAGTATCGACTCAGTCAATATTGTTCGGCACTTCTGTATGCCAGACTAGGATTAGATCACATATGCACTTTATATCTGTCAGTTCTCATACTCCTGAAGGTGAGAAAATAGGCATTTTCTTTCATATTTCCCTCTTCCTTGCAGATTCTGACTGCAGAAGGCAGAAACTGGTGATAAATGCAGAGGTTTCCAGAATCTATTTCCACCTACTCTAGGGCATTCATGCAGATTCTTCTACTAGGATCTTTCTCTTCATCACTCTGACCTCAAATTTAGCCATGTGCATTTAACTCCCATTTCTCAGGCTCTCTTATTGAGTTGTATTGTCGTTGCCCAAGAGCCTTTGATTAAAGGTCAGGCGACCTCAGTGCTTTTTATAATCTTGATTCTTGACCTCGAGAATGTCGACGTATGTGGAAGAAATTTACTGAGCCTATTGAATGATGGGCAATCACACCACAGTGAGCACCTTCCTTCTGTGGGGGTTTTCCAGTTTCCCAGACTTACAGGGTCCCCTCTTTGCGATGATCTTCTTCTCC
>CM052884.1:53187154-53208408 GCA_028534135.1 Potos flavus | reverse complement strand
TTCCGCGAGGACATGCTGATGGCTGTCACATACACAGTGCTGACACCTCTGCTTAACCCCATCGTGTACAGTCTCAGAAACAAAGAAATGCAGACGGCCCTAAGGAAGGTACTAGGCAAGACACATAGGCTCATCCCTCAGATGGTGAATAAAAGAACTCTGGACACTTAAAAATGTCCAGACTGCTGATAAAGTGGAAAAAGTAGAGTATTTCCAATGAAATCATCACTTTGTGTACAAAGCAATTAAAGTGCATTCTAAGTGCCTGATATACTCTGGTTGCACGCCTTTCCTACTACAAAACCAGCTGTAGTTTTAAAATATTTTCAAATGAGAAAATTTTTAAATGTTATTACACATACATGTACATGTACCCATATACATGAAAATATACACATGCACATGTGTATGTAGTAAACATATCAAAAAACAGTTCGGAGAACTATTTTCATAAGCTTTGTTGCCTTTGGAAGAAAGGAAAAAATTCTACTAAAATGGAAAAGGAGAAAAAATGAAAGAGGGAGTGAGCCAACAAGAGAGAAGGAAAATCACCAATTTACTTAAAGGAGAAACTATAAAGTCTTAGAGTTGAAATGAGTGAAAGGCCACAAAACAGAGAAATTTCAAGGAATTTGAAGAATGACCTTGTTCGGCTCTATTCAAAGACATAAGGAAACTTAGATCAGAATGGATGAATTTCTGGAAAAATAAACGGATGAAAATTACCGCAAAGGAGACATTTTTAACATACCAGATTTTAGGAATAATCCAGAAAAATCTGTCAAAGAGCTATTCTTTCTATGCCCCAGCAAAGAATAGGCTAGACGGTTTCACAATTAACTTTGAGTCCTCAAAAAGCAATTAATCCAAATGCTATTTGAGTTAGAGCATACAAATCAAAGCTTCTAATTTATGAAAATCACAGAAGTGGAAGGTGCTATATATAACTGAAGAATCTAATTGAGGCCATTGTAGTAAGGTTCTCATGTGGATTGTGGAAGATGTTAGACACTGCAAGGAGTCTAGGCATTTTGAGGTCACACTGTCCAATGGCACAGCCATGTGGTATGAAGTTGCCGATGCTGGAGGACTAAGGGACGGAGATGGGAAAAAGATCAAGAGGCTGGTGGCAATTTGCTAATAAATGAGAAGAAACTGGATTGTCAATAAAAGACTGAGGAGAATAGTACAGTTCACCTTTAAACAACATGAATTTGAACTACGTGGGTCCACTTATATGGGGATTTTTTCAATAAATATAGTACAGTACTGTAAATGTATTTTCTTCCCTTATGATTTTAACATTTTCCATTCTCTACCTTACTTTGTTGTAAGAATACAGTATATAATACATATAACATACAAAATAGTGTTAACGGACTTTATAAAAAAAGATTTTATGAGAGAGAGAGAAAGCACATGTGTGCACACACACGGGGCAGGGGGAGGGGCGGAGAGAGAGAGGGAGAGAAGCAGACTCCCCACTGAGTGAGGAATATGGGTGCTCTTGTGGGGTTCCGAGTGGGGCTGGATCTCAGGACCCTGAGATCATGACCTGAGTAGAAGTCAGACACTTTACCGACTGAGCCATCTAGGCACCCCGATTAAGTTTTAGGGGAAGTCAAAAGTTACATGTGGTTTTTGACTATGCGGAGGTCAGTGCCCCTAATCCCTGCATGGTTCATGGGGCAACTGTATAGTGTTTCATAGCTGGATAGGATTGGTGTCGATGAGGAAAATATTTTATCATAAATATTCAAACAAATGACTTAGAAATATAGTAAGAAGCTAGGAGAATATCAACATTGTGGCTGGTGCCTGTAGAATAGGGAAGTGAGCAACTTCCTTTCAACAGAGCTGAGAAGCAATTGTGCCCTTCTCAGAGAATAAGGTTTAGTTAAAAATGAAGAGATAGAGAACGAACTCTGTAAAGTTGATGGGTGGAGCGAGATTCCAGAATGGCAGCAAAGCATCTTGGGAGAAAACCCTGCAAGGAAGAATCTCAAGAGAGGAAGCATGGGGTTGTGCTAGAGTGAGAGCAGGGGAGGAGAGCTCCTGAAGGGCTTCTAACTGGGATTCGAATCACAGCTTCATTGATTATAGGTGGTGTCAGAGTCTATTGGGTCTCCAGATCCCATTCTTTGTTTAACACCGACTTAAAATTTGGCTAGAAGTTCTCTGAGCAGCCATGCACAAATGCCACCATTCCATTTTCACAAACATCCCCTAGTTAACGTGAAAGTCTCTTTTTCCTCATATAATCATCTTAAACTTTTTCATCTCATTGTTTAAGTCTCAATTTGGAGTAAGTGGGATACACCCCTGGGATGCGAGTTTGTTTTAACATATGCAAACAAATCGGTGTGATAGACCACATTAACAGAATAAAAGATAAAGACCACGCAACCACGTCAATAGATGTGGTAGTTCTATACATCATGGAATATTAAGCAGCCATAAAAAGAAGGAAATCCTGCCAGTAGTTACCAGGGTTGGGGAGGTGGCAGAAATGGGGAGACATTGGTCAGAGTACAAAGTTGCCGTTATGTAGAATATGTTGTAGAGATGTAAAATACAGCATTATATGTTAATAGTTAATAGTGTATTTTATACTGGAAATTTGCTAGGAGAGTAAATTTGTTGTTTTCACCACACCCAAAAAGGTAATTATGTGAGATGGATATGTTAATTAGCCTACTGCTAATTAATCATTTCACCATATTTATGTCAGAAATCATGTTGTACACCTTAAATATATAAAGAATTTAGAAACCTTAAAAATTTTTTAAGTTTAAAAAAATGGCATCCAAAAAAAATGGCAACTAGCATTTTATTCTTGCTATGTGAATGGAAACCATTGTATTTTTAAGAAACATTTTGTTGCGAACTTCTTGAAAGAAAAGGACTACATTCAACTTCGTTTCCTCAGTTCATAATCTAGTGTGAGGAATAAAGAGACCAAATAAATATTCATTGAATTAGAATTAATGTTTAACCAACAGATATTTGTCGAACGCTTGCTGTGTAGCAGATCCTGTACTTTGAGCTAAGGATAATTAGTTCAACCTCCCACATCTCTCCTTTCACCCACCTGTTTCTGCAACTGCATTTCCAGCTAGCAATGATCACCTTACTCCCATTATCCTTTATGCTTCATTTTAATGTCATTTCCTCAGTAACTCCTTCCTGGAGCCTCACAAATAAAAGCATTTGCCAAACGATATCAACAGGAACAGAGACTGAGCAAAAAGCAACAGCCTGGGGGTTTTGGCAATGGGGCAGAGAGAGTACAAGAAGTTTGAGGTCAGAGATGCCAAGGCAGCTAAGATTTGTGAGGTCAAGATCCTGGAGAGGAAAAACTGTAGAGACCCGAGCCTGAAATCCCAAGTGTAATTTCTCTTTAAGGAAATTGACAACTTCCAAGTTGCACGTGGGCTGGTGAGAGATCAAAACACCAGGTGGCAGTCTGCCTGGGGGAGGCTGAAGATCTCAGCAGATTCTGGCATTTGGCAGTGCTGATAGACAGCCTGTTTAAAAGTAGAGGGGACCCATAACACCATATGCTTCTACTTGGGAGTCCTGAAAGACTAGATGTGAGGGGTAATTGCTATATCCAAGAAATAAGGCCAAACCAGAATAAGATCATCCCCAACACAGCACAGCACCTAACCTACACTGGAAATATCACCACTGTTTTACCGGGAGTTATACTGTACAAGGAGACACGGAGTTGGTTTTGTTATATGAATGACCCCTTTGGGGACTAAAATTCCATTTCTTCAAAGAGATTAATCCAGTGCTCTCTCTGCCTTCTAGAAGAAAACTGAATACATTTTGGAGGAAGATAATCTCATCTAGAGACTCTACAACTTTTTATTCATATTGCCTATCATTCAAAAAACAAAAGAACAAGATACGCCAATAATTTGCCAGGGTCAAATGCATAAAAGCCAGGTACTTCAAAATAAATATTAAAGCTATGTCTAAGAAAAACAGAGGAATAAAATGAAGACTCACACCAGAGAACTGAATACAAAAACATTTTTTTAAAAAACAAAAAGAACCAAGTTTAAATCTGAGAAATGAAAAATAAATTAGGAATTCAGCAGATAAATTCGTAGTAGATTGGGACACAGCAGAAAAGAGTATAGTAAACCAAAAGATAGGTCAGTAGAGAACATACATATTATTGGATGGAGAAAAGAAATACAAAAAGAGTGAGAGCTATACAGGAAATTGTGAAAAGATTTAACACATGTGCAACTGAAGTTCAAGCAAAAAGAAGTAGAAGAACTTTCTGAAGAAATACTCAGTGATAATATTCTAAACATGAAAGACCATGAGCTACAAATTCAAGTAACCCTGCACCTTCCAAACATGCTAAGTAGAACAACCACACTTTGGGAAATCATAGCAAGACCACAAGAAGCCAAAAGCAAATGTTAAGAGCTTCTGGGGTGTTGGTTTGCGGCCGTCTCCTGGGAGCTTCCCAGATGTGATATGAAACCAGCCCCCTTACACACAGGGCAGGGAGAAACCAAACAGTGAGGCGGCCACTCCAGGTTGGAAGGTGGCAGTTTTAATAAGCAAAGGGAACTTACATTCGAGGCTTGTCTTGGGCGGCAGCAAGATGGCGAATGGATCCCGACACCCACCAGCCAAACCTTTAAAGCTTGTAAACAGGCTTTAACTGGGTGCAGCTGCGCAGACCACGCAAGTGTTTTCAATACCAATTACCGTCTCAAGGCTGTGTCCTTGGAGCAGGCTCAGGGAGCAGGAAAGGCAACAGGAACATTCCAAGGACAGGGGAGGTGGCCAGGAGCCACTGAATGCCAGCTCTTGGGTCAATGGGCAGTCTCCTCTTTTTGACGATTTCCCCAACAAGGGGGAAATACAAGACATACTCCTTTTGAAAAAGAGGACGGGAGAGGGAGGAAGACTGACGGCTGAATTTTTGAGAGAAATGATAGAAACAAGAAAACAATTGCATCTTAAAAGTGCTCCAAGATTTGTAACCAGTAACCTAGAATTCTACCCAAAACAGACTTCTCTTCAAGGGTGAAGGTGCACAAAACTATACTAATACGTTGTCTCAGTGTCCGTTTCTTGTTTTTTGTTTTTTTTTTTAAATTTTATTTATTTATTTGTCAGGGAGAGAGCACAAACAGGCAGAGTGGCAGGCAGAGGCAGAGGGAGAAGCAGGCTCCCTGCCGAGCAAGGAGCCTGATGTGGGACTTGATCCCAGGACCCTGGGATTATGACCTGAGCTGAAGGCAGCCACTTAACCAACTGAGCCACCCAGGAGTCCCCGTTTCTTGGTTTTGATATGTTGCATTAGCAACCCCTGGATGAAATTGCATCAAGGGTACACAAGGCTTCTTTGTACTATCATTGCAGCCCCTTGAATCTGTAATTATTTCAAAATAAAAACATTTAAAAAGTGAAAAAAAAATGAAGGTGCTGCAAAGACTCTTTGTGACCAAAACCAAACCTATCCCAAACTTAAATTCATCACCATCAAACATGTAATAAAAGAAGAAATGATGGAATTTTTTTAAGCAGAAAGAAAGTCAATGCTGGTACATGCACAGTGTTGAAAAAGGTATGAAAGGCACCAAAAAGAATAAATATCTGGGAAACTAGAAGAGGTACAACAGGTGGGGGAATAGCTTTGAGAAATATTAAGAAATAGTGTTGGCCTACATTGCTAGGTAGGTGGTAATCCTGTTGCCACCACCTGTAGCCTCAGATTAAAATGAGAAAAAAAGGAGTACTCTCTTCTAGAATCTTCTAAAATAGCAACTTTATTAAAGTATAATTTACATACACACGATTTAAACATGCAGGTAGATGACTTCTGACAAATGTAAACACTTGTATAATCACCATCCTAATCACGGTATTCAAGGATTTCCTCACCCCCCAGAAATTACCTCTCACCCCTTTGCCTTCAATCTGCTCCAATATTCTGCTACAGGTAAGGTTCACGGAATATGAAGAATGTCAATGACTTCCTAAGTCCCAATCCACTCCAAAAGAAGAAAAATTTCCTGAAATTTACATAGCCTAAAAATCTTTTAACAACCCAACAGCTCAGGATTTTTAAAATTGTCTCCCGGTTCATATTTCTGTCTTCTAAGCAGCAATCTACAATCTAGAGTTATCAGAAAACTTCTAAAAAAAAAAATTCTTACAAAAGGAGTTTTTGATTATTCCCACAGGGATAGTCTTAATCTTTATTTTTTGATGTGCTCTTTGGGGAAAATGCTTTTTCCCATTCCGATTATTCTCTGTCCCTCTTTGGAAGAGATATCCATTAGCATAACACACCTTTCTTAGCTTTCACTCCCTCCTCCCCTAGAAGTAGTAAAGTGCTGATGGTAAGTTTGGAAGGGAAAACTAGGTATGTAGTTAGTTGTATTAGCTTGGAGAGCAGCTGTAACAATGCACCATGAACTGAGTGGCTTACACAACCAAAATTGATCGTCTCACAGTTCTGGAGGCTAGGAGTCCAAGATCCAAGTGTCAGCAGGGTTGGTTCCTTACGAGGACTGTGAGATCTGTTTCTAGCTCTCTCACTTACTTTCTGATGATTTGTGGGCCATGCTGTAAACTGATGGCGAAAGACCCAGTCTCACTGGGGAGACCTGAGTGTTTCCAATACTGCCAGGGACAGAGAGGAGAGAGTCGCGTTCTGGGATTCAGAACACGAAAACACCTGCATCCACAAATACGTGTCACATACTCTTAATATTGGCTTCTTCATTTGTACAGGTTAATATTTTGCTCTCCTACATGCCTTCTCTTTTTGCCTTTTCCTCAGATTTAGAATTTGGGAGGGAAAAAAATAGGTGCCAATGTGTATCTTCTCCCATAAAAGAGGCAACAGTGCCACACCACACCACCTACATCTGGGGGATGGATTATCAAGTCCCTTAGAGTGGAAAAACCTCTGCATGGACTTACCATAGTCAACTGGAGGGTCTTTAAGTGCCTAGAAAGGAGAGACTTGGGTAAGGAAGCGGGCAGTATGCAACATGTCTCCCCTCTGACAGAAGGAATGGGGTGGAGGGAGGCAGACTATTTTGATAGGTGTGCAGGGATGGTCACCCCAAATCTCTTGCAGTACAGGGCCTTACAAAGAGATGCCATTTATTGAGAAAAGACCAGAGGAGAAGGAATAGTTTTGTGAGATGTATGACAAATTCAAGTCAGGGCGTGCTGAGTTTGAGAGTCTTGGGGGAAAGGCCAGTGAAGAAGTTCATCTGCGCTCCAGGGAAGGGTGTGTAGGGATTCTGTCACCACACAGGGGGCAGCTGAGCTCATGGGAGAAGACCAGATAACCCAAGGGGATGATGGGGAGGGGGAGCAGAGCAGAGGGCTGAGGATGTACCCTGGGGAAAAGCGAAGTAGAAGAGGAAAGATGAAGACAAAGACTTCCAGAAACACTCAGTGAAAAAAAAACTTCAACCACCAGAGTGCAGAGCTCCCACCATGACTCCCAGGATGCCCTTTCCAAGACTGAAGTTATACCTTTGGGGGCCCTCTCTTTGCAAAGGGCCATGTCTGTGCTGACACTGGCCCCAGAATTATTGCACTGGTGGGATTACAGGCCCATAATTGATGCAAGTAAATTTGAGGCATGAATGGGGAAATAGGACCAGAAATATTCCACAGAGCGTCTTCCAGGCAGAAAAGGAGGTTTTCTTGATTGACCCGTGAAGAGCTCAGGTCAGCTTGTAAAGTGGTCCCTCCAAGCTGTCACAGAATTTGTCTGACATTATTCATATGCTAATAATAAATATATTAGATAAATATTAATCATAAATCATTGTGAAAGGAGTACAGGAGGCAGGGAATCAATTTAGAGGCAGTTGACATACCAGACTGGATCATAAGCACCTTCAAAAAGGTCAGTGGAAGAAGCAGTGACAGTAGACACCTCCCTGAGAGACATTATGAAATGTGTGGCAAACGTATTATTTGCCTGAACCATAATCTCATGCCTCCTATCTATCAATTATAGTTGAAAGAAAGTCCCAATATCCCAGTCTCCCCCTCCAAAGAAACTTCAGCTTCTGAAGTCCTACTCTAGAATCATCTGGTAAGACTCACATTGCAAAAGACTCCACAAGATGTATACAAAGTTCCTTCCGTGTTATCTGGGTTGGATCTCTTAATGGCCACATGGAGGAATCATGATCTTTGCTTTGGCTTAAATACAGTGAAAATAGAACCTTTTTGGAGACACCAACATCAATGTTTCCAAAAGTTTAAATAGTCATTGACAAAGGCAGGGCAGTGCCTTTAAAGGAAGTGACCTGAACAGCCTGACTTGTCAATATTACCATTTATTACACATCTGCTGGGGACAAATTTTTTTGCCAAGTGTTATTTAATAAGACGGAATTCAATTAAGTTTGATCTTTGATGGACATAGCTCTCTTTATTTAAACAGGACTCACAACTGATAAATGGAACTATTTTGCAAAGGTATTCTTACCTTGAAAAGTTCATATTTTATTTGAATGAAGCAGATTTCCATGTTAATGATATATTTCACTTTCTATATGGCAGTCAGCATTGGCTTTTTATATTTATTTATTTTTATTTTTTATTTTTTTGGCTTTTTATAAGAGTTCTTCACTATCAAAGTGATAAAGTTAATGATAAATATCATCAAAGTATCCAGCACAAATGTTTCCCCAAATCATTGGTTTGTTATTTACGGATTCATATCTGATGTAATTCAGGAGAACCAATGTGTTTTAGTCATTACTTTTCTCATGGCCCCTTTCACCTCCTTGTTCCTCAGGCTGTAGATGAGGGGGTTCAACATGGGGACCACCACTGTATAGATCACAGATGCCACTTTGACCTGATCAGCTGAATAACTCGACTTGGGCATCACGTAAACGAACAAAACTGTCCCATAAAACAAAGTGACTGCAGTGAGGTGGGAAGTACAGGTAGAGAAGGCCTTCTTCCTCCCCTCAGTAGAGCGCATATTCAGGATTGAGTGGAGGATGTAGCTGTAGGACACGATTATGGTAAAGAGCGTGCTGATGAGGACGGACGCAGAAGAGATGGCGGGCGATATTTCGGCAATATAAACATGGCCACAAGAAAGCTTCAAGAGTGGAAAGAGGTCACAGAAAAAATGGTTGATTTTATTTGGTCCACAGAAGGATAGGTTCATCAGGCAGCCTGTAAATGATGAAGCATTCATGCATCCACCCAGGTAGGAAGCCCCCAGGAGGAGGAAGCAGAGCACTGGGGACATCTGGGTGGAGTAGAGCAAGGGAGAGCAGATGGCCACATAGCGATCATATGCCATGGCAGCCAGCAGGAAGCACTCTGTAGTCCCAAAGGTGACATCAGAGCCAAGCTGGGCTATACAGCCAGTGACAGGGATGGTCGTTTTCTCTCTTAAGAAACTTACGAGCATGACCGGCGTGACTGACGTGGAATACCCAATGTCCACAAAGGCCAAATGGCTGAGAAAAAGGTACATCGGAGTGTGAAGCTGTGGGCTGCTTCGGATTAAGATGATTATACTGATATTTCCCACTATGGTAACTATATAAACTCCCAGGAAAATCACAAAGAAGATGGCACATAGTGTGGGGTTATCTGTTAACCCCAGAATAATGAACTCCGTCACTGCTGTGTGGTTTTCAGTCTCCATCTATCCGTTTAATGGTGCCTATTGAAATCAGAACCAGAGGAGGTTAAACTGGTTGAAATTACCCCACATTTAATGTAGGTTTCTAAACAGAACCATACAATTACAATTTTTGAATGGTAATTCTGCCTCACTTGTAGAGTACTTTGTGCACATGAATTTTCCTTTCAAATTCCATGAAAATATTAAAATTGAAGACTCATGATCTTAGAATTCAGCTATTTTATTCCTATTTGTATACCATAGAGGAAGTCTTCTCCGTGCGTGCCAGAACCACGTAAAAGGGTGTTACGCCAATACTGATTGTAGTAACATAAACTGTAAATCATCGGAATGATCAGGGAAAGGTCAGCTCTTAATTTTCCACCCCCATCCCAAATGTGCCTCTGCCCCAGTATTCTCTTTTTTAGTAAATATTATCACCATTTATCCAATTATTGGACAAGAAAACATGGAGTTGACTTTGACATCTCTTTCTTACTTGATACCTTTCCTGGAATGAAAAAATTACATCCTTAGTTATAATTGATACTAAGGGCTGGAAAGTGTCTATGTCCAAGATGAAAGGGCCAAATAGAAATTTTACTATTGTTATGAGCTAAATCCTGGATATTCTGCAAAATCTCCCAGGTCTTATCTCTTACGCCACACTTTTTCTTCCTTCTGAAATTACATGAAGCAATAAGAAGAGTCCAGGTATTTTTATGGACTGGGATTAACTGGAAAGTGAACTGAAGCATTTGGAGACCTGCATTAGTAAGTTTTGGTTTCATCAGTTCTATTAAACAACTATAAGGGAATAGGAAGTAGGAGCATATGATGGTGATGGGAGGAGAGTGTAGTTAGAGAGGTATGGATGCAAGTAGCCAGCTAGGAAGGCTAGGAAATTGGATTGCAAGAAAGATTAGCATTTCAGAATAATATTCCCTTATTTCAAATTAGAGCACATGATCAAGGACAGGGAAGAATATATTAGTTACATTCAGACATCTCGATGGCTCTTCTAGTTTAAAGACCAACACTTTCTTCTGAATAATTTGCTTTTTCCTGAAGAGCTTCTATCTGATGAAGAACTAAGGAAACACACATACATAACTATCAGCACCCACGCACCTTTACTCAATGTTACATGTGAGTCATGGCGATGATGTCCTACAGTATAAACAGTACTAGGGTTATGTGTCGGAATTCTCATATTCTGGCATTTTTAATAAGACAAAGCCTCAACCTGAAATACATTTTTTTTGAAATAAGTTTTTTGAGAAAAAAATAAATGGGTGAAAGACACAAATGTTTTCAAAGTTGGATATGAGTGCTGTCAGGGAAGACAAAGGGATGTGCAGAAATACCTTGGACTTTGCAGCCACACAAACCTGGGGTCGATTTCTAGCTCTGCCTCTTGCTGTCTATGGAATCGGAGGCACGTTACAAGAAGTTGTGGATCTGGGGTGCTTGGGTGGCTCAGTGGGTTAAGCCTGTGCCTTCGGCTCAGGTCATGATCTCAGGGTCCTGGGATCGAGCCCCGCATCGGGCTCTCTGCTCAGCGGGGAGCCTGCTTCCCCCTTTCCCTCTGCCTGCCTCTCTGCCTATTTGTGATCTCTCTCTGTCAAATAAATAAATAAAATCTTAAAAAAAGGAAAAGAAGTTGTGGATCTTCTGTTTCTTCATCTATAAAAAGGAAATAATGATACATACCTCAGGTGATTCCTGTGTTAAAAATGGTATGATTTGGATGAAAAGACCAAGCACTGTGTACGTAACAAATAAATGCTCAGTTACTAATAATTTACTCGAAATAATCAACTTGCAACTTCTTGTACATATAAGAGAATGAAATATTTCTGTGTCCCTAAAAAGGAGCGGGATAAATTAGTGACACGTCCACTGCAACGCTAGGGACAGGCTCCGAGAAATTGTCACTGAAAGGCAGAGCCATACTTAAGTGAGGTTTGTGTCATTTGCGGTAAAGCCCAAATCACTTACTTCTCTTGTAATTACAAATTAATTAGTTTATTTGTTTTGGAAAACTACATTGAGAATCCATTGGGATAGAGAAATTACATGTGCACATCTCTTGGGACACAGAAATAACGTAAACATGATTATATAAAAGTGTATGAGTGAAATACATACTCTGAGGTTCCACTTATTTTTTTAATTAAATGAAAAAATTAAACATTCAACTTGATTAAATTGAAATTAATTATAACATTTTACTCTCATTGCAGTTGATTATTAGATCAAGATGACTAGTGTGGCTGTGACAATTTGTGGCATTTCTGAAATGTGGCTAGTCAGTGGCCCAGGTTTTCATGTCACCTACATTTAGAGATAATTTGGGTTTGCTAGTACAGTTTAACTTACAAACATGAATCCACTGGAATTGTAATATTATTTTCAACATAAGTGATGTACATTTTTAAAAAATCACATCTATTTTTCTCATGTAATATGGATCTGTCCTCACACACCATGCTTGTTGGTGGCAGACATTTCTCACACACGTGCTCTTCCCTCTCCTCTTTACTAACTTTGATCCACCAACATGGAAGCTTTCTAATAAAACAATGGAGCTCACACTAACATTTTTCTTAGGACTCTGCCATCCACGACTGCCACACAGACTGGCAGGTTGTCAAAGATACATGGCCACGATCTACTCTGGCTGTATTCTTGAACCATGGCCACACAGCAGAATGTTCTCTAAGGTTGATAGTCAGGTTCCTTTGATTCTGGGAATGAATCCATCAATCAATAACCTTCGGAACAAAGCTAAACCTGATGATCCACATTAGGAGGGCCTAACAGCTCGAACACCTCAAATTCAGCAAATTAGGAAATGGACGTGCTGTGAGACTCCCTCTGTCCTAGAAAGATACTATTCCTTTAGGTTTTAAGGAAGCCTGACTATGGCTGATCAATGATACAAACAGGTAGCCACTGATTCCACAAAAACATTCCATATCATATCTGGGAGAATTAAATTCCCTTCATTCCTGTCCTTCTCCCAACATTCTGCTCACCTCACTTGATTAGTACCATTATAGGTGGAAGATCTTGTTCTCTCCCCGGTGTGAAAGTGCAGTGTTTATGACTAATGATTTTGCATCCCTCTGAAATGGTGTAGTGCTGGGAATATAGGAGGCACTAAATAGATGTTTGTTGAATTAGTGTTAAGCAATTTTTAGAAAATCTATGTATCAGATACTATTGTATGACCTAAAGATAAATAGATACTCCTACATCTCTATCTTTACCCAACTACAAACCATTTTATGATTTTATTCATCACTCCACCCCCTTCCAATGGAAGACTAATTCCTAGTCACCTTAGGTCTCAGGTTTAAATTTATTTCATCCTTAAAGCATCCTCTGACACCCTGGATTAAGTCATAGCGTCATGGTGAGTAGTTTCAGAGAACCCTGAAATATGTTCTGCACTTATTACACCTTAACTTATGTAGGTACTACTGTAAATAATTGCTCAATGTCTTTTTTTTCTTTTTTTTTTTTTTTTTTTGCCTACTTTCCTACATTTCCATGAGGGAGGGATCATGTCTGCTTTGTTCCACACTTTCTTCTTAGAACATTGCATAGTAGGGGCGCCTGGGTTAAGCATCTGCCTTCAGCTCAGGTCATAATCCCAGGGTCCTGGGATGGAGCCCTGCATTGGGTTCCCTGCACAGCAGGGATCCTGCTTCTCCCTCTCCTTCTGCCTGCCGCTCCCCTTGCTTGTGCTCTCCTTCTCTCGCTGTCAAATAAATAAATAAAATCTTAAAAAAATAAAAAAAGAACATTGCATAGTACCTCATACATAGCAGTTTTAAACAAATGAATGAGTGAGTGAATAAGTGAGTGACCTACTTTTTAAGATTTTTATTTTACTGTGGTATACCGAATATGAGACGTCCTTTTAACAGGCTTCCGTGTGCACAGTACAGTATGGTCAACTATAGTATGATGTTCTACAGCAGACCTCTAAGACTTACTCATCTTGCTTAACTGCAGCCTTGTGCCTGTTGATTTCCAACTCCCCATTTCGCTCCAACTCTGGGTTCTGACAACCGTCATTCCATTCTCGAGTCTGTGAGTAACTATTTTAGGGACACCATAAAGTGTAATCATACAGTATTAGTCCTTCTGTGACTGGCTTATTTCACTTGGCATAAAGTCTTCCAGGTTCATCCATGTTGTCACATATTACAGAACTTCCTTTTTTAAAAGACTAAATAATATTCAATTGTACGTATATATACACCAACCTTCCTTTACCCATTTATCTGTCAGTGGACAATTAGGTTACTTTCATATCTTGGCTCTTGTAAACAACGCCGGAGTGAACACGGGAGTGCTAATATCTCTGAGATACTGATTTCAGTTCTTTTAGATCAATATCTAGAGGTGGGACTACTGGATGATATGGTAGTTCTACTCTTGATTGAGGAGCCTTCATACTGTTTTTCATAGAAGCTGCATTCCCAGTGACAATGTACAAAAGTTCGCTCTTCCTCCACATCCTCATCTACACTTGTCTTTTTTTTTTTTTTTTTTGCTAATAGCCATCTTGACACATGAGGTGGTATCTCATCATGGTCTTGATCTGCGTCTACGTGATGATTAGTGATGTTGAGCGTCTTTCCTTGTACCTCTTGGCCATTCTTATGTCTTCTTTAAAGAAATGTCTGTTCAAATCTTTAGGCCATTTTTAAATCGAGCTACCAGTGTTTTTGCTATTGACTTATTTTTATTCAGTTGTTCCTTATATATTTTGGAAACTAGCTTCTTACCAGATATATGGTTTGCAAATATTTTCTCTCATTCTGTAGTTACCTTTTTACCTTGGTGATTGTTTTCATTGCTGTGCAAAAACTTTTATAAAAAATTATTTATTTATTTATTATTTTTAAAGATTTTATTTATTTGTTTGACGGAGAGAGAGAGATAGTGAGAGAGGGAACACGAGCAGAGGGAGTGGGAGAGGAAGAAGCAGGCTCCCAACTGAGCAGGGAGCCCACTGGGGGGCTCGATCCCAGGACCCCGGGATTATGACCTAAGCTGAAGGCAGACGCTTAATGACTGAGCCACCTAGGTGCCCCAGTGCAGAAGCTTTTTGGTTTGATGTAGTCCCACTTATCTATTTTTGTTTTTGTTGCCTGTGATTTTGATGTCATACCAAAAAAAAATTATTTCCAAGACCAGCGGCAAGAATCTTTTCCCCTATGTTTTCCCCCAGGGGTTTTCTCCTTAGAATTTTAGTTCTTACATTTAAGTCTTTAATTCATTTTGAGTTGACTCTTGTGTGCAGTGTAAGTAAGAGTTCCATTTCATTCTTTTGCATGTGGATATCCAGTTTTCCCAACACCATTTATTAACGGACTATCTATCCTTTCCTCACTGTGTATTCTTGGTGCCCTTGTCAAGGACTTGACTGTACATGCATGTGTTTATTTTTGGCTCTCTATTAATTGCTCTGTTTGTCTGTCTTTATGTCAGTTACGATACTGTTTTAAGTACTGTAGCTTTGCAATATTATTTGAATCAGGAAGTGTGATGCCTACAGCTTTTTCTTCCTTCTTAAGATTATTTTGGCTGTTTGGGGGCCCTCTGTGGCCCTTTGTTCATCAAAAGACACAATTAAGAGAGCGACAAGGCAAACCAGGATGGGAGTGTAACTTTAAAATGTACAAATCTGACAAAGGACTTGTAGACAGATTATAGTAAGCACACATCAATAAGAAAAGTACAATATGAGAATAAAATTGGCAAAGGACTTGAAGAGACATTACACAAAAGAAGATATACAAGTGGCTGATAAATACATATTTTTTTAAATGCAGAACATAAGAGATCCAGAGAGATGAGAGGGAACACTGCCTGATTATTTCATTGTAAAATCTGTGACTAGTCTGGGATTCTCTGGTGTTGTCTTTTTTAAAAACTGTGGGCAAATAACTTCATCCACCAGAGAGCTGAGTTACCAGGACTTCTTTAAGTTAGCTCCTTCTATAGGCTGTCTTTATATCCCTGACTATTTGCAAAAAGTTATACTTTCACCAATGTATTTGCCAGGAACACTGAACTGGGGAGAATCGGAATCTACTCTTGCTCTAGGACTCATTTGACACACCACCTTGGTAATAATTGGAAAATCCTATTTTACTCTTTTTTTTTTTTCCCTATTTTACTCTTGAAACATGATTAATCAGAAGTCGTGGGGAAGGTCCTGGAGGCAGGGAGGTAATTAAGGAGGCTGAAAACTATCCAGGCTCAATCATAAACACCTGAAATAAAGCTGTGACAGAGTGGTGGCAATGAACACCTTGGGAGCTGTTACAAAGGATGGCAGGTATATTTCATGCCTGCAGCATTCTCGGTGTCTTAATCCATAATTTTATACCCTGGAAATACCACCTGGCTTGCTGAAAGAAAGCTCCACTGGGCTGTAGCCCCCTCCCCAGCACCACTCCCCGGTAGTTCTTCAGACTATTCAAAGGCTTGTCAGCAAATTTTCAAAGACAAGTGTCTTCAGACAAGCCTTTGAGAAATATGAATAACTACTGGGAATTCTCAAAGGAGCTTTCGGAGACTCAGCCTTCAGAGTTCCTTCTGTGTTACCTGAACTGAGTCATCTTGGTGACAAAACTATGGAATAAATTATTTTGGTCTGTCTTATTTTAGGTGGGAATAAAAATTTTTCAAGACTCCAGCATAACTATTTCAAAAGATTATGATAACCCGGTATAAGACAGGCCAAGTCTTCCCAAGAAAGTGACCTGGACAGGCAACACTACCGTCGATCGCATTTCCATTGAGTACATGATGCTTTCTAAGATGTTAATTTACAAGATGATACTTTAAAAATATAGAACCTAACAGAGGAAAAAGAAAACACTCTCTAATCATGGACTGTAAACAATGAACAAAGGAGAGAAAAAGTAAAATTGTTATTTTCCAAGTCTCCTAACCCTGAAAGGTACACATTTAATTTGAACCCAGCAGAATTTCATGAAATATTTTGTGACTCTAGAAAATTATAAATTAAAGTTGGCATTAGTTAACATACCGGACTTGTGTATTTAAGATAGTTCTTCACATAAAGTGATAAGGCTAATGGAAAACATAAACATTTATCACATATGTTCTGGAAACTATCATTTTCCAGTTTCTGGAGTCACATCGAATTTCTTTCAAAATAACCGATGTCTTCTAGCCATCAATTTTCTCATGGCCTCTTTCACCTCTTTGTTTCTCAGACTGTAGATCAAGGGGTTCAACATGGGGATCACCACTGTGTAGAACACAGACACCACTTTAACATGGTCAGACGAGTGACCTGACTTTGGTATGACATAAACAAATGTGACTGTCCCATAAAACAAAGTGACCGCACTGAGGTGAGAAGTACAAGTAGAGAAGGCCTTGTGTCTTCCCTCAGGGGAGTGCATATGTAGGACCGAGTGCAGGATGTATAGATATGAAACAGCTGTGATAAACAGTGTGATCGCAATGATCGACCCAGCTAAGATTGCAGGAGATACCTCTGCAACATAGATATGGGTACAAGAAAGCTTCACTAATGGTGGGAGGTCACAGAAGAAATGGTTGACTTTATTTGGTCCACAGAAAGTCAAGCGCAATAAACAGCCAGTAAACGATGATGCATTCACACAGCCCCCCAGATAGGAAGCAGCCAATAGGATGATACAGACTCTGGGAGACATGAGGGTAGAGTAGAGAAGTGGAGAGCAGATGGCCACATAGCGATCATAGGCCATGGCGGCCAGCAGGAAGCACTCGGCCGTTCCAAAGAGAACATCAGAGCCCAGCTGAGCTATGCAGCCAGCGACAGGGATGGTAGTTCTCTCTCTTAGGAAACTCGCGATCATAATGGGTGTGACCGAGGTGGAATACCCGATGTCCACAAAGGCTAAATGGCTGAGGAAAAGGTACATCGGGGTGTGAAGCTGAGGGCTTCTGTGGATTAACATGATTATGCTGATATTGCCCAATATGGTAGCAACATAGATTCCTAGAAAAACCACAAAGAAGATGGCACAAAGTGTAGGATCCTCTGTTAACCCCAAAATAATGAACTCTGTCACCATCGTGTGGTTTTCAGCCTCCATCTTCTTTGTAATGACGCCTATTGAAATAAAAACCAGTGTGTATTAAGAATAAATTGAACGATCTTGTAGGTAACATATTTACTTTACTAGTCACCCTATTAAAAAATTAAAACAGGGACACCTGGCTGGCTCAGTCAGAAGAGCGTGAGGCTCTTTATTTTGGAGGTATGCATTTGAGCTCCGTGTTGGATGTAGAAATTAAATAAACTTAAAAAAAAAATCAAAACATAGATCCCTTTTGTCTAATGCTTACACTCTACAATATGTTTCCAAACATATATACATTATGCATGATTTGAGAATATTAATGTCCATTACTTTAAGGCCAAAGATTCAAAGAGACCAATGACTCAGATCAGAGCACAGGTAACACTCACATTTGCTTCATCTAATTAGTTCGGGTTGTTGAAAGAACCAGAAAAGTCAACGTGATTGACCTTAAGCTAGTGTTCAGCAATATCCAATCTGCTCCTTTCTTGTTCACCTTGGAAACCACACTTCCCAGCCCCTTGGTGGTTTAGGTGCGACTGTGAATAGTACATGCAAATGGGCTAGTTGAGGAAATGTAGTACATCTCTTCTAGATCAAATTAAATTACCAGTGAACAACTTTCTCTTCCTCTTCCACAATGATATATTCTACACGGTACAACTAGAACATAGAGGTACCTCCCACCAGCCTGGGATTTGAGGGAATGTGGAAAATAGAGAATAATTGGAAATATGCTAAAATTAAAAAAGAAATCTATGCTATGTTAGACTACACTGAGTTCCCAGGGCTGATTTGCTAGAAGAGCATAATATCGCTTTACCTGGTTAATATAATTATAGATTGACTGTAAATGGAAGCTGTGTGTAGGTTTTAATCCTGAGAACAGCATGAGAAATAAATCCACTTTGGATTATTAATTGTACCTCAGGCACTATACAGACCTAAACATTTCCTAGTCATATATGAATAACATATACAGAATATGTGGACATAATGCTTCCATGCTTATATTATGCCAGCTACGTGAGAGCAAGACAGTAATACATAAATGCAAGGAATATCAACGATCATTGCGCCTAACAAAATTAATGATAATCATAAGATTGCAAAAATTAAAATTAAAGCAGACTTTCATTTTAAGCAATACTGTGAACATGAAGTATCCTAAAACAGTCTCAGCAAAATACTTGGGTAAACTGCTAGCCTCCATATTGAAAAACATGTTCAGAATGCAGAAATGAGCTTTCATGTAAAAATGGAACTCTCAACCCACAAAAAAATGATGGGAGAGTTGACAATCAGCACGATGAGCTGAAGCAGAACTGCAACTGTCTAGGGGCGCCTGTGGCTCAGTCGGTTAAGCATCTGCCTTCAGCTCAGGTCATGATCCCAGGGTCCTGAGATCGAGTCCAACATTAGGCTCCCTGCTCAGCAGGAAGCCTGCTTCTCCCTCCGCCTGCCGCTCTCCATTTGTGCGCTCTTGCTCTCTCTCTCTCTCTCTCTCTCTGACAAATAAATAAATAAATAAATGAAATCTTAAAAAGAAGAACTGCAACCCTCCAGACCTCCACCGATCTCCACAACTAAGGACCTTGTGCTTTAATAGCCGCGCAGGCCCTGGAGGGAAGGGTTGGATATGCCGGAGAGTAGAAACTGAGGCTCTCGTGCCCTCCCTACATACCTCCCCATAATTCACTCTCTGAGTACCCCACAAACCATCATTCTCATCATTCCCATGGCCACACCTCCATTTCCTTGTTGCTCTTCTTTTTTGTCCTCACCTAACAAAAGTGACTTCTGGCTAAATGCAATTTTCAGCTTACTCTACACCTATCCTCTTGACCAAACCGTGTCTGGGGAAAAAAATGTGCAAATGCATTGACTGGTCTCACTTAAGCTGTGACCACAAGTGAGTCTACATATATGCCCCACTATATTATATTTTCTTAGCACAGTCACTCTCTTGGCCTTCCATTCCAACCTCATCTCTGATAAGGAGTGGGTAAATTGTGGCCTACAGAGATTAGAAAATTTTATTACTATCACACACATTATTGATAACTAAGCTTGAAACTAGACTCTTTATTTCTTTCCCTAGTTGATAACTATCAGTTGAATAGTACATAGCAGCCAGGCAATTGTCCAGGGAAGAAAATCAAATATCAGAATATTTGATATCCACTGTATCTGGAAAATATCTAAAAGGCACAAATTATTTTTTCATTTAAAAATATTTATCGAGCACTTTCTATTTATCAAACACTTCTAGGGTACGTGGGAGTTTCTGCTAAATAACACAGGGACATGCCCTCATGTGTCGTACATTCTATTGTGGAGGGCAGGTGAATCAAAAAGGAAAGGAAAAAAGAAAAGTAAAATAAGTAAGATAATTACTGACAATAAGTACTATGCGGAGAGGTAAAATAAGGTGATTTGACAGTGTTTTGTTGGCTCATTTAAAATTTATCAGGGGGTGCCTGGGTGGCTCAGTCAGTTAAGTGTCTGACTCTTGGTTTCAGCCCAGGTCATGATCTCGGGGCCGTGGGATCGAGCCCGCGTTGGGCTCCATGCTCAGTGAAGAGTCTGTTTGAGATTCTGCCTTTCTCCTTCCCCCTCTGCCCTTCCTCCCACTCACACGCTCTCTCTTTCCATCTCTCAAATAAATACATAAATAAAATCTTTAAATTGGCCAGGAGGAACCTCTCTGTGGAGGAGATATTTTAAATGATGCATAAATAACACAAGCAAACCAACCACGCTGAGATAGAGTGGAAGAGCATTGCAGTGTTAACTGCAAATTGCAAGGGCCCCGAAGTGATAGCTTTGCACTTCCGAAGAACAGCCAAGCCCATGTGGTGGGTAGAGTGATAGAAGATTAACTCAAGAACTAGGCGGAAGTCAGATCACCTATGGCTTTGTAAGTCATAATGAGTTTAAACATTATTCTAAGTGCAATGGGAAGACAGTGCAAAATTTTAAAGAGAATGTCAGGATCGAATTTATATGACAGGATAACTCTGGCTACTTTAAGGGGACTAATTTGTAGAGGAGTGAGAGAATGAACAGAAAGACCTTTCAGAATACTGTAGTAGTCCAGGTGCAATGTGGTGCTGGCTAGGGGGGCAGTGGTAAAGATCGAGCATAGTGGACAGAATAGGGAAATATTTGGTAGGTTAGAGGTGAATCTGTAGCTGAGTCAAAGGAAATGGGAAGATGATACCAACATAGGATTTTTTCTTAAAAGGGAAGATCAACTAACCTGCAGCTACCTCCAGTTTTGAGGTCATCCCAGCATCCCAACATCCCAGCATCCCAGCATCCCAGGAACCCAGCATCCCAGCATCCCAGGAACCCAGCATCCCAGCATCCCAGGAACCCAGCATCCCAGCATCCCAGGAACCCAGCATCCCAGCATCCCTGCATCCCAGCATCCCAGCATCCCAGCATCCCAG
>CM052884.1:53169253-53186654 GCA_028534135.1 Potos flavus | reverse complement strand
CATCCCAGCATCCCAGCATCCCAGCATCCCAGCATCCCTGCATCCCAGCATCCCAGCATCCCAGGAACCCAGCATCCCTGCATCCCAGCATCCCAGCATCCCAGCATCCCAGGAACCCAACATCCCAGCATCCCAGCATCCCAGGAACCCAACATCCCAGCATCCCAGGAACCCAGCATCCCAGGAACCCAGCATCCCAGCATCCCTGCATCCCAGCATCCCTGCATCCCAGGTTCCCAGCAAGAAATAAGCCAGACCACTGAACAAGCAAGTACCAAACAATGAAAAGAATCGGCAAGTAGTATCAAATAAAAAATATTACCAAATATCAAATAATATTTTGGAAGTATTACTGAATATTAGAAGTCTGCTCCTTGAGAGAGAAGAAATGTAATTGTTTTTGAAAGGAACACAGTTCACCCTGTATAGTCCCCCGAATTTCCAAATGGAGTATTTGCTACTTAAAAAAAAACTCATGTAATTTTTTTTTCTTTTTACAAAATATACAGGTAAATAACTATCAGTACTCTATTCTTAGTCAATCTTACTATGAAAAACTGTACCCTCTGCAATGGTGATTAAACCAATGTGATTTGATCAATTTTTCAGATGAATTAACTTGATACAGTATTGTAAGAATGCTAAATCTCTAGCTTCATTAACTAGTTCTAGGGTTGTGTCAGAGGTTTAAACGACACAAATCGAAAACAAATCTTATATTTTTTTTAAAGAAAATCTATACATGAAAGACTCAAATAAGCTCAGAATAGAATATGGAAAACATGATGTACAGTTGCTGCAATGAAAATAAGATTTCAGAACCAAAAGCTCTGGGGATAAATTTAAGGTATGCTACTTACGAGCCAGATGATCTTGAAAAAGTTACATAACCCTTTTGAGACTCAATATCCTTATTTTTTTTTATAAGATTTTTGTTTAATTATTTGAGAGAGAGGGAGCACGAGAGGGGGAAGATCAGAGGGAGATGCAGACTCCCCGCTGAGCAGGGAGCCAGACTTGGGACTCGATCCCTACTCCAGGACCATGACCTGAGCCAAAGGCAGACACTCAACCAACTGAACCATCCAGGCACCCTCAATATCCTTATTTTTAAATTGAGATAATATGTAACTCATAATGGTTGCTGTGTTAAGGGAGATAGTGTAAGCTAATACACCTACCAACAGATGGTAGTAAACAAATAATCCATAAGTGAGAATCTACTTCAAACAACAAAACAATTAGCTTCTACGAGAAATGCAAAAGATGTTTATAAATCAATAACAAGAATGAATGTTACCTGCTGGTCAAATATAATGACAGAGACAAATTCTAGGAGTCATTTCTGTATGGCAGGGCTGATTTATGCAGCAGTTGGGACTGTCTAGAGTACAAAACCTTGACCTCAGTATCAGATATGCACAGGTTTGTTAACATCCCACTGAAAATCCAGTGGGAGAAAAATCCGAGGAGATTGAGAAAATGAGGTGCGTTTAGGTCTGCCTACACCATTCTGCAGGCTGAGATATTCACTAAGGTCTCAGGGGCTTCATTTATTCTTCTCATTATTGTTGTAGAGGTATTACAACGGTAAACATCTAATTAGTTTTGAAAGTTGATTTGGACAAACACAATGTGAGCTATTCTTTGGTCATCTGCGATATTTCTAAGCAGCCATGATGAGGTGCCTAGAACTATTTTCTTGAACGCTGTCCTGTAGTTCATGGTTAGTCACACCTCAGGGAGTTGCAACAAGAGCCAGGGCACTTTTCTCTGTGTGAAACTGACCCATGATCTATTTCAGCATTGGCATTCCCACTTATCACATAGACACCCCCATCAAATCCTGGACTCCTGAAATAGACAGAAATGCAATTACTGAAAATACTTCTTCCTTTCCCTACCTCAAATTTATCTTCATCCCCATCCTCCCTTGGATAACCAAGAATCTCTTTCTTGTTCCTGATTTCCATATGGTTTTTCATAAATGATGTTACTGTTTGTATTGTTTTGAAATCGCTTTCTTTTACTCAAAAAATTCCTTGTGAGTATATATTAATCTTGTTCATTCTCCGTAAAGATCCACGGTATTCAAGTATTTAATTAGTATTTATTTAGCTATACCCTGCCAATGCTTCATTGTGCTTATATACCAGTTCTCTTGGATGTACTCTAAGAAGTGGAATTAGTGGGTCAAAAGGTTTGCCCAATTTAAATTCCGATAGATACTGCCAAATTGCACTTCTTCATTCTTTGCATCTGTGTGTGTATATATAGGTGCGTGTGTGTGTGTGTGTGTGTGTGTATGATATTCTGTGTAATTCCTAAGAGCTATATTCCAGGTTGTTAACTCTCTCTTCAGTTATGTATAATCTACTGTTTAATCTATTTTTTTCTAAGCATATTTTTATTTCTAGACTGTCTCTTTGTTTATTTTTTCAAATTTCTGTGCTCTTTTCTAAAACAAAAAACACTTCTGAGATTTCTTATTCTATTCCTTCAAAAATATTAACCAATATTTTGTAATGTCTCTTAGATCATTCTATTACCTGAAGTTCTTCATGGTATAAATCTGCTCTTTGATGTGTCTGCACACACTCTTGTTTTTTTTTTTTCTGTTTGTTTTTGCATATGCTCTTTTATAATTTCAAATTTCGAGCACATCTTTTTTTAGTGGGGTTGTCTGCGTTACTCTTGTCTAGCCTGGGTTGACAGTATTCTGCCCAAATAAGTTTTGCTCTTTATTTCTGCTAGTTCTCTTCTGTATCACTGGCTCAGGATAAATTATGATGCTGTTTTCTTAACTTGAAGGTCTACAGAAGAGGAAGACAGTAAAATTTGAACCCCAAATGCATATTTGGTACGGATTTTGGTCTAAAATTCCCAAGAGAGACATTTTTTCCTTCCAAAAGAAGGAAACCACAGCATCATGGTTGGAAAATGGATTTTATATACTACCATGCAAGCAACGGCTCAATATATCTCTTTCTGGAAGAAACTACAATGTGCAGTTATTATAATCTCTGGAACACTGGGAGGCTTGGGGACCGAGCCTTATAGAAATTTAGTATTCCAGAACCTGATACAATCTCCCTAAAGATAAAGATTTTAGCAGCAAGGGGTCAGAGTTTACACTTTCAAGAAACTGGATTAAAAACTTTTAATGGCCAGCTTCAGGTTGGGAAAGAGTCTGTTGCTAACACTGATAATTGTGACGTATTGAATATGTTGATCCGACAACTTAAAGGAAATGTCTTCTCCTGAACTGAAGGAAAAAGCAAGAGCCCATGACATTTCTGTGCGGCAGTCAATAAAAATGCCCCACTCTCAGGGCAAGGGAAATCTCATCATTTTTCATTTTAGAGTCAAATTTCTTTATTCTGTGATACTAGAAACTGACACCAGGTTGAAAGCTCAAAAGGCTCTGAGGTTCAGAGGAACCTCCATACCTACTTGGGGCTTGTCAACCTTGGCACCTCCCCAGGAACATCTAAGTCTTTCTGCAAGTTTCACATGAGTAGGGCACAATAAACAGACAAAATACAGTGACTTAAAGTCAAGAAGGCCATATTCCTAGGAAAATTGCTCTGGAAAGTGTTTGATAAAATATAACAGGAACTGCAAGATCCCTTGTTATCAAAAAAAGATTGAGATTTTGATTACAGTTTAGACTTTGATTGATTACCTCTTATGGTTGATAACGAGTCCCCAAACCAACAGCCAAAATTTTCCAGCTTCAGGGATTAAAGTATTTGTGGAAATGCCTCCGTTGGAGGTTTGAGTGTCCATCCTTCTTTGTTCAGCCTTTACATTATTTGCATGCGATGTATTTTTGAAAGATTTATTTATTTATTTGAGAGAGAAAGAGCACGAGCAGGGGGAGGAGGAGAGGAAGAGAGAGTCCCAAGCAGACTCCCCCCTGAGCAAAGAGACCGTGGGGCTCAATCTTACGACCCCGAGATCACGATCTAACCAAAACCAAGAGTCAGATGCTTAACCCACTGCGCCACCCAGGCGCCCCTGCATGGGATGTATTTTTATCAATTTGTTTTGTACAAGGGCAAAAGTTATCACGAGGAAGTCAAAGGCTTCTGGTTTGACATTTCCTCTTTGGGGCTGGTAATCTGTAAAAGCTGACAGAAAATTCTCATCTTCCTATGTGGGCATGGAAGGCACTGGTCAGTCCACAAGCGTTTCTCCCACACTGACCATGTGCCAAGAACTCAGCCAAAGAAGGGAAAGACTTGTGCATAATCAGAGCCACCTCCCTGTGCCACGTTGTCTACCAAGTGTAGAAGTAAAGGGGATTTAGCGGTTGCCTTCTAGAAATATAAAAAATGGTGAGAAAATGTAGATTTGCAAATGCCCCTATAGACAGTATCCTAAATGACTGTCTGGTAGCTTGATTTCCTGAGGGTGCTATCGAATTATCTTTCCTCTCCTCCTCTCTCCTTCTCTAACACATGGCTATAACCACCCATTTACAATTGGAAAATAAGAGAAACGAAAATCTTTTCGCATATTCTGATGGGTTGTTGGCAAGCATGTAGTATGACCTTGTAAACAAGGACAACTTTGATATTCGATCCTCTTGTAGACAGTGGTAACCTACACACTAAGAAGCAAGTAATATTTGCAGATGAAACTTTTGACACCAACCACTTGAGTAGCCAATATACTCTGAGGGAAGCAACACATTGATGTGGGTATAATGGGACATATAATATTGCTCGATCAAGACTATGCTTCTGGGGCGCCTGGGTGGCTCAGTGGATTAAGCCTCTGCCTTCGTCTCAGGTCATGATCTCAGGGTCCTGGGATCGAGCCCTGCATCGGGCTCTCTGCTCAGCAGGGAGCCTGCTTCCTTCCCCCTCTCTCTCTGCCTGCCTCTCTGCCTACTTGTGATCTCTTCACTCTCTGTCAAATAAATAAAATCTTTAAAAAAAAAAAAGACTATGCTTCTGTGGTTGATTCCCCACATTCTGCAAAGATCTTTGCAAGAAACCACATTCAGAAACATCATACGGACATGGTTGAATGACTCAAGTCTGGGTTAATAAATAACTTTCTTTTAAATTGGCTTCTTACTGGTCTCACAGGTTTTCTATTTGGTTTTTTCTTTAGTTTCTCCAAAAGTTCTAGGAAAAACTCAGAGTCTCAAAATGCCTCTGAACAAGAAGAAGCTGTTTTTACTATTTGGAATGCTCTGTTTGGAACAAGGTAAATCTGCAACTCTCCCTCTTCCCCAAGGTAAGTTCCAAATGAACTCTGTAACTACCTTCATCTGAAGGAATAACCTTTGCTGGCATCATTACTCCATTCAATGTGCCTTTGGGAAAATGGAAGCAGATGTATTTTGGAGATCTAATTGTTTTTCATGTAATTATTTTGGGCTTGTCTCCTGCAATCAGCATATGAAACTACATAAAACATTCACGGAATACGACTTGGACAAATGGCATTGATCTGGAGAAAACTGGGGTTATTCACTTATTTGGACACATTACACAATCCTTTTTCATGGAGCAAATTCTGGAAATCAACATATATTTGAAAGCATTTGTAATCTTTTGGAAAATGATCTTACTGGGAAATGTGAAGTATGTTTACTGTGGTGTATTTGGTCTTTTTTCCCTCAAGTAACATAAGGTGGGAACAGTTCTTGGCCGGCTTCGCCACACTCAGAGTTGTGCCAGCCCCAAGAACCATCCTGTTTTCTGTTTTTGCTTCAATGAGTTTGGGAAATAGTAAGTTTTGTGTCTAATTTATTTATGATTCATTCAACTGAAACTGTTAGAAAATAAGCTTTTGATTCAATGTCATGCCTGCATTGGGTGCAGAATCAAAAGGCTCAGTGTCATATCCATCCTTTGTTGTTCAGTAGCTGTGCGTTTCTTTGATTCTTCATTTTCTCATCTGTAATGCGGGGGCAATAGTGCTTGATTCACAGGCATAGAAGGAGGATTAAATGAGGAGTTATTTGTAAAAGCTTTGTGTTTTTTAACATATTAATCTAAATAGCTATGCTCTCAAGGATATGCTCTCCAGAAAAAAAAAAAAAAATTGCTCATCCATCCGACTTTTCTAAGTGTCTACTATATGCTAGGAATTGTGCAAAATCTTGGAAATACAGAGATGAATAAAATACAGGGTTTTTTCCCCTCATGTAGTACATAATCCAAACAGAGGCAGACAAATGACTCATTATCACAATACTGCATGGCTCAATCTATAAAAGCGGGGAGGAAAGAGTACTACACAGTACAGGAGAGACACTTAACAAGGCTTGAGGAAATCAAGGAAGACTTCTCAGTGGAGGTGATGCCTAAGCTGAGGAATAAGGATGAGAGGGTCCAGCTAGGTCAAGAAGTGGGTGCTTATGAGGCAGGGGTTTCTAGGCCCTCCTTGAAAACTGGTAGAAAAGAATGATCTGCAGAAGGGACAGAAGGGGTGCCATCCTCGAATTACCAGGCAGTCCTAAACACCTTTAATCCACCTCGTCTGCTAGTTGAGGAGTCAAAAAAATCATTGAGGTTAAATCAGCAAAGGCCACTGTTTCCAGGATAGAGTCCTCTCCATAAAAAGGAAAGAGCTCTTTTTGCCATTGCCTGGCAACCCGTCTAGCCTCACACCACTCTGGTGTGTGGACCGAGGCA
Source organism: Potos flavus (assembly GCA_028534135.1). NCBI lineage: Eukaryota > Metazoa > Chordata > Mammalia > Carnivora > Procyonidae > Potos > Potos flavus. Next base: position 53,179,998 of record CM052884.1, on the reverse strand, counting down.
CGGTCTCCTCTCCACTCCACTGTTCTGGAGCAACCTGCCACTTTCTTCAGAGAATGAAGAGAATTCACTTCTTTCAGAATTCACTTCTTTCATTCACTTCTTCAGAGAATGAAGTCCAATATCTGACAGAGTGCCAGGGAGCAAGGACCATGGTCTGAGACTCGGTCCCCTGGGTGGAGCAGAGAAGATGGACACACGATTACAATCCAGGACGGAGTGTGGCATCATCCGCTTCACCAATTAACTGAGCAGCTTCTATGCATCGTGAACTGTTCTCGGTATTTTGAATTTAGATATTTCTGAGATTAAGTTCCTATCTCTGAGAAGCCCACGGTCTAGTTGAGTTGAAAGACATAGAAATGCCCACAAAGGCACGTGATAAATGCCATAGAAGTAGAGTGCTGTGAGGAGCCCGAAGGGGCCAGATTGCTCAGAATCAAAGGGGCCACATTCCTGCTGACCCAGCGGAGATCTACCTCTGAGGCCCTTAATCTTCGTATCAGAAAAGTAGAATCTCTTCATGATATGCCTGTTCTCTGTGACAAAAGCTGAACAATCCCATGTACCACAACTCACAGCAAATTCCACAGTTAACATAAAGCCAATCTTTTTTACGAGCTCCACGCACGTCCTGCAGTATTTTCGTGCTCAGAAAAGTTTCCTGTATCTCTCAGTTCTAGGAGCCACCTAATCACTAAATTTTTGTCTCCTCTCTTTCCCAGCTCCCACTTGTGGGCGGAGTTTGGTGAAGGCACAGCCTTGGAATTACCTTAGCATTTTCAGTCGCATTGTTGGGGGAAGCCAAGTAGAAAAGGGTTCCTACCCCTGGCAGGTGAGTCTCAGGGAACATTCTCTGGTGGGTAGACTATGAGCTTTCTCAGGAATGGATGTCCCAGAAACACACGTTACTCATTAGTACACTCCTTTCTGCCTAACTCATCCCCAGAGATCTCATGCCAGGATCCAAGACCCTCATGATGTCCATCCATTGAGTTCCAGAAAATGTATATTCAGGATAATTACATGCACTATTGGCTTGCCCCTAAAATTAGAAATGCCACCCCAAACTTTCAGCCCCTAAGACAGAAATCCCACTTTGATAAGCTAAAAAACTCTTAAATTTATAATAAAAAAAACCAATTCTCTGATTCAACAAATATAATAACCTCATTATAGTTAAAGATGACCAGGAAAGTCAAAGGTGTCATATCCATAGGTCTACTTTCTGTTTGGAGGTTTATACCTATACCACAGGACCTCTTAGGGAATGGTCAAGAATACTGCCTCCTTAGAAGCTGATGTCCTAAGAATTTTCTCTCAATCTAACCTCCTGGTCTTCACATGCCATCAGAATGCCTTTGTGCATCTGTCTCTAGCCTACAGTGGTCACATTTATTGTCTTTGAAATTCTCCCAACTTTCTCTACCCTGAGAGCCATGCTGTTTTCTTGACTCTTAATTTTGTGAGTAATAGCTCCTTACTTTTACTTTAAGTCAGCCACATTAATTAATTAATTGATTAATTAATTTTTGGTCATTGGATATTTAGTAATGTTTGGTTGATTGAACTTATGTTTAGTAGTTTGACTCAGTGGTTGAGATATTGCCATTTGATTAACTGATGAATTAATTACATGGTTGAAGAGTTAATTGATCAGTTGCTCATTTGGTCAACTGGTTGACTAATCAATTTAGAAGTTCATATTCAAGTCAGAGCTGGCAATTTTACTTACTTTTACTTACTCTTTTTCTCTTTATTAAAATTTTTTCAATTGTTCATTGAACAATTTTTGGTTAAAAAGTGACAATCCTAATAAATGTCTTCTAATTCCGACAATGGAATTAAAAGCATTTACTTGTACCTTGAAAGCATTTTAGAGTCAAATATAATGAACAGGATAAACCAAAGATAGAAAGTAATCAGCAGGGGCACCTGGGTGGCTCAGTTGGTTGGGCAGCTACCTTTGGCTCGGGTCGTGATCCCAGGGTCCTGGGATCAAGGCCTGCGTGGGGCTCCCCGCTCAGTGGAGAGCCTGCTTCTCCCTCTCCCTCTCTCTGACACTCCCCCTGCTGTTCTCTCTCTCTCTCTGTCAAATAAATAAATAAAATCTTAAAAGAAAAAGAAAAGAAAGAAAGTAATTGGTAGAAGCAGATTAAAAAATAAGCTTGAAGTAGTGACAGAGGTCAAATAGTTAAGAGCCTGAGAAAATTGTAGGTACTATTTCTCTAAGAGGCTTCGAGGAACTGGAGCATGTGTGGAAAGGTTTCCTTAGCCTTCTCCTGTTTTTCTCCCAAACCTGTTTATTTGGACTCTACTATATCTTATACTTCCTTTTCTTTCTCTTCATTCACAGAAATTGTTTATATTGCTAGCGTAACAGTCTGGGTTAACAGTATTATGAAAATAAATAAATAAATACCAACAATTTTTACTACTAACTCTACTAAACCCTCATAGCCAACCGTCTCAAATTAACTACCTCTCCTACAGACCAGGGTTGGGAATGTTCTGGTTCCAACACTGCTCTTCTCTCTGAGCTGTCTTGGGATGGGTTTTACTCCTTTCACAGTCTACAATTTCTAGTATTTGTAAGACATCTGGGTCTATTTTTCAGAATATGTTCAGTCTCCAGGTTTGGGGGGGAGAGTGGTCCTAAGGCATTTACTTGCTCCCACTTAGGCTCTTTGCAATTCAGGTGTCCCTGAAACGGAGGCAGAAGCACATCTGTGGTGGGACCATCATCTCGGCACAGTGGGTGATTACGGCTGCTCACTGCGTTGCAAACAGGTAGGGAAGGCCTAGCTCATGGATGAACACCAGAGTACCCTCCTTCTCCTCTGGAATCAGCAGCAATAACTCTATTAAAACATGGAAATGTGTGATGTATACTTTAGCACTGGAACATAGCAGAAATGCATAACACAAACGGGGCTCGGTGACATGGTCAAAGGATTCTCAACTTGGTAGAAAACATACTTTGTTTGCAGGAGTAGAATATTTTGTTTACTTGAATATGACTGGATGTAATGAAAGTGAAAACAAGTGTCACAAAGATACATTTGTGAAAATTCTCTCTTAAATTTCAGTGGAAAAAAATAATCTGTTTCATTATACATCTTAAAAAATTGATAAAAGAACTGAATTCTACTCCTGAAACCAATATTATACTGTATGTTAGCTAACTAGAATTTAAATAAAAATTTGAAGAAAAAAAATGATAAAAGAAAACACAGGGAGGCCAGTAAAATGTAAAGTAGGCTCCCACATCTGCTTTCCTACTGGTCCTGCCTCGCTGAGCTTCTATCTAACAACTTCCATCCTTTATCCAATTTCCCATGTACTCTAAACATTCTATTGTTATTAGCGTTCTTGGTAGTCACTAGGCTGCAATCAAGATCATATCCCATATTTGCCCTCTTTCGTTTCAAGTCTGCAGCATTCCCTGGATATTTACTTGGTGCTAGACACTGGTGGGTACCAAAGATAAAAGATAAGTAAGATGCCATTCCGGCCCCCCGCAGAGAGTTAATAGTCCACAGAGGAATCAACTGATAATTTCACTGCAGTGTGGCAAGTGATTAGGCTAAAGAGATGCTGTATATTAGGTTAGGTACTCAATATAGCCAAGAGTCAGGGAAATATACCAAGAGAAAAGGGATGCCCTTTCCAATTCTCTATAAAATCATCACTTTTGGGAATGAAGAGTCCCCAAAGACGGTAAACCGAAAGTTCTTAATCCACCTCAATGCATCCTACCAAGTTCCTCTCAGATAACTTTGCTACAGGATGAAGGGAAATAGAATGGTCTTTCCCACCTCACACCACGTCTCTAAATTACAAACGTAAAGGAGGTAAGGAGAAGATCCCTACCTCCCATTGTTTTAATCAGTCCCAAGCCTTGAGCGTGCATGCTCTCTGACATATCAGAGTTACGATGCTATTATGTTTTTCGTAATATACATTAAGCATTAGATCTGACACTAATGTCTACTTAGGAGGGATCACAAATCATTCTCAAAGAATCACTGATACTGAGACCCGGCCAACCACCTAGGGTAGCTGAATAAAATCCACTATAGCTTCAGACTCCTGAGTTACAATATATGTGCATTTTTAGACGTTTTATGAGTAACACTGCAAAGTATTCAATTTATCATATTATTGGTTCCATTTGAGGCCACTCTTGATTAGTCCCCCCACTTAAATTGGGAACCTTTGCATTTTTGTTAGTAGTGATGGAATCATTCTCACTCTCTCTGTTCAGCATCCTCACATCCACATTATCCATCCATGTCATTTTAAAGAGGCCAGATTGTCAACCATTACAAGAGTCCTCAGAGGCTAAAGGAAATTTATTCATTTTACTGCTTCCTCTCCATAGAAATAGTGCAACAACTTTGAATGTTACTGCTGGAGAACATGACTTGAGCCATACAGAGCCAGGGGAGCAAACCTTCACCATCGAAACCATCATCATACACCCCTATTTCTCCATCAAGAAGCCAATGGACTATGATATTGCTCTTTTGAAGATGGATGGTGCCTTCCATTTTGGTAAACATTTGAGGCTCACTGTGTATCATCTATCCCACGTTCCCTGTAACTTCCGCTCCACAGCACATTCCCTACAACATATGTTATGTAATGTATATCCAACAGCTCTGGGTCACGCACGTCAAGACAGGGATTTGGGGTGGAGGGGCCCCTACGTGAAATCCCTTTCATTTGTGGCTTCAGATATAGGATTACGTGGAGTCAGGAGAGAGTCTTTCTTTGTCTGGTAAGTGACCCCTGGAGGTGCGAGGCACTGATAACACAACTCTCACGAGATCTTTGGGGAACCACCTAGATGTCAATTGGTGAGTGGCTTAGGGTGCCCTCTCTTCTGTGGATGAGACAATTCCTGCCTGCTCTTTCTCTTCAGGCCAGTTTGTGGGGCCCATGTGTCTTCCAGAGCCAAAGGAACGATTTGAGGCTGGATTTATTTGTACAACTGCAGGCTGGGGCCGCTCGGCTGAAGGTAAGCACTTCTATGCCACTTCTCTTAAGCAGGTGTCAGAACTTTCTGGTGGGTAATCAGAAAATACGGTTTTTCATCTATTTTCTAAACAATAATTGTAAAAACATTTTTAAAAGAGAACATCCACTGTAGTTAGAAATTCAGGTCTTTCCAAAAGATACAAACCTGCATGGGGCATCTTCAACTAAGGAAGGGTGAGGATCTCTTGCTGGTGCTCTCACCTCTGTGTTTTCTAGATGGCGTTCTCTCGCAAGTCTTGCAGGAAGTCAACCTGCCCATTTTGACCCAGGAGGAGTGTATGGAAGCTCTGCTAACCCTAAAGAAACCTGTCAGTGGGCGGACCTTTCTCTGCACAGGTTTCCCAGATGGAGGGGGAGATGCTTGTCAGGTAGGTGCGAGTGGAAATGTCCCAGGCTTGGTTTCCCTCAGCTTTGTCATACCGGGACAGGCTAAAAGAAGGCTGTAAGATTGGACTCTGGAAAGAAGGCTCAGGAGTGACGAGGGGAGTCAAGACAAAATAAGGGACAGTTTATACAGCCTGTTTTTACCAGGGAGCGTGGATTCGGAGGAGGTCTTCTACTTTTTCTGAAAGACCAGATAACAGAGATAATGCCAACAGTGAGCTTAGGGTTCTCTACCCCTGAAGGCTGGCTGGGGTAGACAAGTAAACCCTTTTAGAGGTTTCCAATTTGTGGATAATGGGAACTTTCCTTTCCTTCCATTCCTCTTTCTGAGCAAGACCTGAGATCAGTTTTACTACTGGGCAAGACTTCTCTGAGTCTGCAGCATGAAACAGGAGTAGGAAGAAAGTCTGATGTTTAATGAAACAAACACCCTCTAGGATGGGGAAGAAAGAGGTGGAACTGGTAGGCTCCAGGGATATTTGAGGATTTAATATGAACTGTGCTTGGCTATTCTCCTGGGCCTGAGTCCAACTTATTAGAAGTGAAGAAGTGTCATTGATCCTCATCTAGCATCCTTGTGGGGGGAAAAGAGAGCACAGACCTGACAATGATGGTAAGAGAGGCTTCTCCTCTTCCAGGGAGATTCAGGAGGTGCTCTCATGTGCCGGAACAAGAAGGGGACTTGGACTCTGGCTGGTGTGACTTCTTGGGGTTTGGGCTGTGGCCGCGGCTGGAGAAACAACATGCGGAAAGATGACCAAGGATCCCCTGGGATCTTCACAGATCTTAGAAAAGTGCTTCCCTGGATCCACAAACACATCCGAACTGGTAATAACACCAGCACACGAGGTCGGGAAGCCAGGGCTGGCGAGCGGGTCAGCAGACGAGGCAAGTCAGGACCACTGAGGACAGGCCCTGTTTCTGTGTTTAGTGCAGCACGTACGAATTGTGACATTTACGAGATTTAAAATGAGTGAAATATGGTGTGCAATGCAGCAGACATTCATTCAAAGAAACATGAATCCATCCGTCCTAGACTTGGTCAAATTTGCCTTTAGTTGAAACTACGAGTCAGTGATGTGTTTTCCATCACTTACTTCTCAACTGTGCTAGCAAGATTCAGCAAGTTATGAACCGGTGGGAATTTTGGCGTCCCAGAGGACAATGACTGGAGACCTTTTTGGTTGTCACCGTGGGGGGAGGGGTGCCATTGGCATCTGGTGGGTAGGAGCTAGGGCCGTTGCTCAGTGTCCTACAAGGCACAGGATGGCAGTTATGACAAAGTACGATCCAGCCCAAAATGGGAGTAATGCCATGGCTGGGAAGGCCTGACACACATCTGGGTTCCACGAGTCTGAAAAGGTCAGGGTCTGCATACACCCTTCTACAAGCCTGACCAGGGAGATAACTGAAACTTCATTTCTGCCTCCAATGCCAACTTCGTTGTTTTCTAACTGGTAGCTTCAGCTTCAATAGGGCTCCTAGTCTGTCCCAAAGGGGTTAATGCAAATTCATTCAGTAAGAACTTGCGTCTGTTTTCAACTGTACAGTCCTGTGGCAGGCTTCCAAGCCCTCCAGTTGTAGGGCCCCCGGCAACTCTCTCGTGGTTGTGGGTTGCTTATTTCCCCATGAGAAATAAGTTCATGAGAAGCCCCCCTTCTCATGAACAATGAGAGAAGTAGACCAGATAACCTCTTGCTCTGTATAACCTCCAAGCTAATCATGGCCTGTTTCTTAATCAGCCCACTTAATAAAGAGAGTGAAATTTCATTAAAACACCAAGGCCACTGTCCTGCTTTGTCAATTCACCCCTTCTGTTCTTTCCGCAGATTAGATTTTCATCAGTTGCATGTTGACTTAAAAATGCCTTTATTTTGGAGCCAGACATTTTGATAACTTCTTGAAATGTTGTGCAGGATACCACACACAGACCTTGAATGGCATCTTTCTTTTTCTTCCCCAGGGAAGCGGAGAAAGAGCTCCAGAGGTGGGTATCGTTCACAGTAATATCTAGTATTTCTGAATATAGGTTCCCTTTATAATCAAAAGTCTTTGCAAGAGCTCTCTCTGCTCACTGGGTATAAAGCTACCCACACCCGGGGCGCCCACAGCCATTCCCTGCCAGTCGGGGCAGGCCATCGCCCAGAAGGAGCCCTGGTTCCCTCCCATTTCACTTTGTGAGAGCTCTGTCTCAACTCAGCAAACGTTTGCCAAATCCTAGCGTCGGCTCAGGGGCGGGGAGTGAGGCAGTGCAGACGTGCCCAGGGAGCTACACCTTTACCCGGAAAGCGCCCGCATGGACAGAGGGGAGTCTCCCCCGGGGTTGCGTGGCAAGTCTGCAAGGAATCTGCTCTGTAACTTTGGGAAAGCTCCTTCCTACCTCTGGACCTCAGTTTCCTCATCCATCAAGAGAAGAGTCTGGAGCAGAGGGTCTCTAAGGCAGCTTTAGCTCAAATCTTCTGTGATTCTGTGATTCTGTGGAACCATCTACAAAGAACCATGGGGTGGGGGAGTACCCTGAGAACTAGAGGAGTGAGTGGCTGGAGAAAAAAGCCACAGGTGGCTTTGGAGCACAGACACCTTTTAAGCTGAATCACACACACAGACACAGAAAAACCCCACAAAGAACTAGTAGAATGTTGTCAGGTGGATACAGGTAAAGGAAAATACTGAAACTCAAGGAATCATCTTTGTGGAAAGATGATACTAAAGGATGGAGATCTGCAAATGCAGGAGGTAAAAGAGACCAGTGCATCAGTCAGAGCAGCTGAAGTGGGGGTGTGTGTGATGGGGTTTGATGAGGGAGATTCGAAAATAAATTGAGACCAAGTTGTGGAAACTTTGGATGCCTGTCAAAAAAGTTTGGATTTACTCAGTAATAGGAAGCTGATGAATTAGAGAACTAGATTAGGGCAATACTCTGGTGGTACAAGAACAGCACGTAGGGGATAGGATGGAGGGGCCTTCTGAGATTACGCATGAGATCCAGAGACCTAGCGCAAGGGCCAGAGAATGAAAGGATGGGAACAGAAACAAGAGGAAGTGGAAACTGGTAGTCACTTCGATGAAGGGCGAGGAGGAACAGAGAGGAACCAAGGATGGTACCAAAGTTTCGAGCATGAGGGATAAAGCAAAGGGCACATAAAAATGATCTAAAGCAAAGGGCATATAAAAATAATCTAATCAGGGGTGGTGCAGTTGGCTGAGCATCTGACTCTTGGTTTCAGCTCAGGGGGTAATCTCAGGGTCACGGGGTCGAGTCTCACGTCAGGTTCTATGCTAGGCTTGGAGTCTGCTTGAGTTTCTCTCTCTCTCCCCCTGTCCCTCCCCCTGTTCACACACACTGTCTCTCTAAAATAAGTAAATCTTTTTTTTTTTTTTTAAGTAATCTAATCAGAAGGGGAAGCAGTTTTGCAGACCATTTGTAGCATGTTAAGGGGATATCTAGGAGATGGTTGAAAAACCAGGTCTGAAGCTCAGGAAAGTAGAATAATGGTTGAAACTCAGGGTATGAATGAGACCCATCAGAGGGCTTGTGTAGAGAGAGGGATGACAGCTAGGGATAGAACCTGGGAAATACATGCATGTAGAGAATCGAGCTACAATGCCAGAGAAAGAATAGTGAAGGAGAAGAAATCATCGAAATCTCAAGGTTAAGCAGGATCTAAAAAGAACAGATAGAATAAGGCATGGCAGAAGCCACGGCAGGGAAAGATTTCAGAAGAGAGGAAGCATGCAGAACGAAGAACTAGGCAGTTGCAGTGTCTGCACGGGTTCTGGAAGGCTAGCCGCCCCCCCCCAGCCCCCGCCCCCGGGTCACCCTGCTTCTCACGGCTCTCTCCCCCAGCCCCATGCAGCGAGCAGGATCGTGTGCTCCGCGAGTCTGAGGGCGAGCTGCACTTCCCAGAAGGCCCCTACCTGTATTACGAGAGCCAGCAGTGAGTATCAGCCCCTCCACCCCTCCCCCAACTGCCACCTCCAGTCTGACTGTGCCCATTAACTGGATCGTGACAGCCATGGTCTGTCTAGAAATGACACCCTCTTCACGGATCTGCCTGCAGACGGTGTGTCTGGACCCTGCTGGCCCCAGAGAACATGCACGTGCTGCTTGGTGTTTCCCACTTGGATGCAGAGTCTTGTCAGCACAGTTACCTCTTGATCTCTTCCACAGATGACAGACTTGTCGGTGAGCGGATTTTCACGTTGTCCAATGGACACCTGTGCCGGGAGGGCTTCGTGGGCCCGGGATGCCACGTGTACGTCTGGCCCCGAGGCATTTCTAAACACTGCGCTCCCGTCTCCAAGTTTGAGACTCGGGATTGACAGTGGAGAGGAACTGAATTGGAGCCATTTTGTTTGCTGCATCTGCTTTCCATGGAACTGGCCTTCCTAGATTCATGTGCCAGGCCCGGAGCCCCTCAGGGGTAAAATACAGACACATCACAGGGAGAATGTTGCTTTCCTAGGTGTGCAAACGACCTGGACCGCGTCGTCCAGCTAAGAAGGAAAGTACCACTGGACAACCATGAGTAGAGGCAGAGGTTACTAATGCAAGATACAGAGATGGAGGAGTTTTCTGTGGTTCCTCACAGGAGCGGATTTTGCCCCCCAGGAGATAGTTGGCAATGTCTCAGAGCATTTCCGGTTGTCATGACCAGATGGAGTATTACTGGCATCTGGTGAGCAGAGACAGGGGAGCTGTGAAACCTCCCATAATGCACAGCACAGTCTGAACACCAAGAATGTTCCGGTTCAAGAATGTCAGTGGTACCAAGGTTGAGAAACTCTGGCTTAGACAATCCTGTCCTACCACAAGTCCAGTTTTCCTTGAGTCCCCCCCCCCTTTTTTTTATATATTTTATTTATTTGACAGAGAGAGAGAGACAGCGAGAGCAGGAACACAAGCAGGGGTAGTGGGAGAAGCAGGGTTCCTGCTGAGCAGGGAGCCCAATATGGGCCTCGATCCCTGGACCCTGGGATCATGACCTGAGCTGAAGGCAGACACTTGATGACTGAGCCATCCAGGCACCCTCTCCTTGAGTCCCTTAATTGGTGCTGTTTTCTAGACTCTGAACCAAGACTCTTGCTTCTTGTGTTGCAGGGAAGTTCTGCGGGAAGAGCCTCGCTTCATCAGTTCTTGTCGGCTCCAACTCTGTGCGGCTGAATTTCATCTCTGATGCCACAGATCATGCAGCTGGGTTTAACCTCACCTATAAAACTCTGGAACCAAACTACCTGCCTGGTAAGACCACTTACTTTTATCCCACACTATCCGGGCCATCTAAAGAAGTCTGAGGCCCTGTAGGAATTAGGAGTGGGGA
>CM052884.1:53090715-53168753 GCA_028534135.1 Potos flavus | reverse complement strand
CAACTAATGAATCTTTGAACACTACATCAAAAACTAATGATGTACTGTATGTTGACATGTTGGCTAATTGCATAATAAAAAAAGACTCTTACCTTTATACAGTCTTACTCCATCAGGCCCATGTCAGCCCCGATTACCAGGTGTGTGCAAGGTTTCCCATGACATATTTCTGTTACACAAATCGAAGTTGAAGAAGGTCCACAAAGCAAAGTGTTACTCTTGCTCTCCGCCCACCTGCAGGGCACAGTGGGGAATTCTGATCAGGTGCTATCAATACACTTTCATTTAAAATCCTTGAAGAAGGAAACCACGGAAACTCCAATTCAAGCCAGGTGTTACCTTGATCATGGCATTGGCTGCTTGGAGGGGGGTGAGGTGTTGCATCAGCCCGGTCAAGCTGAGGACAACCCCCGAGCCCGGACTGGGCTGCTGGGACCCTTTGTTCAGGATGACATTCGTGCACAATGCACAAAGGACAGGCCAGAGCCAGGGTGAGGGGGAAGGGATGGAGTGGATGGGGCGCTCACGGGGCCTGGCAGAGAAGACAAGCGGCCAGCGGCCAGCAGCGGGAGGAGGCGGCCGAGGGAGGTGGTTTGCAGGAGAAAGGAGTCACACAGTCAAAGCAACAAGCGCTTGGATGCCAGAGGGGAGGAGCACTTCCTGGCTCTTCTGATCCAAATCCCAGGAAAGCTGTTTCTGGAATGAAACCAAGTATAAAGAAATAAGCCCAATGAGACAAAAATAATAGTTCATTTAGCATATTTGTTTCCCATTGCTGCTATCATGAATAACCACAACTCTGCTGTCTTTAAACAGCACAAATATATTAGCCTCTTACAGTTTTGGAAGCCAGAAGTATCAAATCAGTTTCACCGGGCTAAAGGCAAGGTATCGGCAGGGCTGGTCCCTTCCAGAGGCTCTCAGGAGAAATCCTTTCTTTTGCCGTTTTCTGTTCTAGTGGCTGCCTGCATTCGTTGGTTTGTGGACACATCATATTGCCTTCTTGTCTCCTCCTGTGTCCCTCTTATATGGACTATTGTGATCACAATGGGTCCAACCGGACAATCCAGGATAATCTTCCCATTTCAAAATCTTTAGGTTAATCACAGCATCCAAGCCCCTTTTGCCATATAAGGCAGCATTCATGGGTTCTGGGATTTAGGATGTGGGCCTATTTGGGGAAGGTCATTATCCAACCTACAACAACGTAGGCTTGATAGCTAGGACCTCAGAGGTGGTTATCTGTTCAGAGGCGAAATGGAAATAAATCACTTGCAAGGTCAAAAAGCTAATGAAAAGCCCACAACAGCCCGGACAGTGTTTAGAGAGCAAAGGCTCAGGGAGCTTTGACTTGGCCACAGCATCAGTCCCCCCTCGGGGAATCTCAGAAGTGAAGGCGGCTGGTCCCCTCACTCGAGAAGCTGTCTTGTGGGGCAGAGTCTCATACATCCTAAAGCAGTGACAACGGACATTCATTCTTTCTTTTTTCAGCAAACACTTGCTGAGTGCCTCCTCTCTGCCAGGCCCTATTACCAAGCTGCAGATGTAGGGAGTGAGACGTGTGTTCGCAGTCTATTTCAGGAGAGTAGTAAAACATGAGCCAAACTAGGCAGAATGTGGGCTTCTGCAAGGGGTGCATGAGGAGAGAGGGGAAGCACTGCCTTCTCAGAATTACTGGGAGCCCAGACAGACGCCTGCCTCTTATCCTGCTCCAAGGGTAACAAAGGGGGGCGTGTGTCGCTGCCTCTCTGGTCACACGGAGGGAAAAAGAGAAGGGGGAATGGGGGGTAGAGGCAACTGCTAAGAGCCACAGGAAAAAATGGAGGTGCCCAATGATTCCAAAGCCAAAAAGAAAAAGTTGATTGAACCAGAGGGAGAAAATTAAGTTTGTTCTTCATTCACTTACTCGTTCATTCAGAAATATTTATTGAGCATCTACCAATTGCCAGGCACTGCTCTGTGGCCTGGGAAACAACAGGAGTTAAAACAAAGCAAGTCCTGGGGGCGCCCGGGTGCCTCAGTCGGTTAAGCATCTGCCTTTGGCTCAGGTCATGACCCCTGCATCCTGGGATCCAGACCCTGGTCAGGGTCCCTGCTCAGTGGGGAGCCTGCTTCTCCCTCTCCCTCTCCTGCTCCCCCTGCTGTGTTCCCTCGCTCTCTGCCAACTAAATAAATAAAATCTTAAAAAAAAAAAAAGGAAGCCAGTCCTGTCCTCGTGGAACTTACATTGTAGTAGAGGGAGAGAGGCAATAAGCAAGTAGGTACAATACGTAGTATGTCATCTGCTGATAAGTCTTATGGAGACAAATTAAGCAAAAAGGGGACACTGACAGAAAGGACCATTCTTGAGCATTTCTGGAGCAGCTACCATGTGCCAGGCAGTGTGCTAAATGTGGCAGGGCACAGAGGAATTGACTCCTTCATCTGTTATCTATCTATTGTTTTCCGTATAACAGTCATTGTGCTCAGCCCTGGAGAAACAACACCTCTGCCACAATGGAACGTCTAGACTAAGGTGAGAGTCAGCCATTTCACAATTAAATAGACAGGATGTATAATTGCAAACTGAAGTAAAAGCCACGAAGAGAATATAATGTGTACATCTACTTAAATTGGGGGATTGGATCAGGCATCTCTAAGGAAGAAGTGATATCTGAACCGAGACCCAAAGAATGTATGAGGGAAGGATATAAACAGTTGTAATAAACGACTGTAATTAGAGCAGCATGGTATTGGCAGAGGGGTTGGGCAAGGAGGTCAGAAGAGAGCAGGGAGACCAGAACCAGACTCAGGCACACACGAAGACTGAGACATGACAGGGGTGGCATTGCAGTGACAGTGGTATTAGCAACAGGTGAGCAAGTTGACAAATATTACTGAGACAACACATTATCCACATGGAAAAAATTAAGGTGGATCTCTGCTTTGCATCATATACAGAAATCAGTTTCAGGTGGCTGAGAGACTTGAATGTTAAGGGAAAAATTTTAAGTCTTGTCAGGAAAAATAGAGAATATCTTTATGATCCTGCATATGAATAGACAACTTGCACAAGGCACTAACCATAAAGGCAAAAGATTGGAGATTAATACATTGGACTACATTGCAATTACAAACTGCTATTCATCAAAAGAGAGAGAGAAGAGAGAGAAGGGAGGGAGGGAAGGAGGAAGGAAGGGAGAAAACGGAAGGAAAGAAGGAAGGGAGGAAGTTGCATACCAGGAGAAAATATTTGTAACTGATTCAACTGGCAAAGAAGTGCTCTCTAGGGCGCCTGGGTGGCTCAGTCCGTTGGGCGACTGCCTTTAGCTCAGGTCATGATCCTGGAGTTCCGGGATCCTGGAATTCCGCATTGCATCGGGCTCCCAGCTCTGCAGAGAGTCTGCTTCTCCCTCTGACCTTCTACCCTCTCATACTCTCTTATTTGCTCTCTCAAATAAATAAATAAAATATTTTTTAAAAAAGTGGTCTCTAATATATACAAGACTCCTAAAAATTAGTAAGAAAAGTCAACTCAAGAGAAAAGAGGCAAAAGTCATGAGTAGGCATATTTTTTTTTCAGAAAAAAAACCCATCATGGGAAATAAGCATATGAAGGATGTTCAACCTCCTCAACTCTTAGGTAATGATATTAGGTTCACAAGCCATCATTTTACATTTATTAGATTGTCAATAATTAAGATATCTTACAATAATACCCCGGTACCTGCAGGTACTCGGGGAGGTGTCTACTAAGTAGGTGCCCGTGCTGGTGTGGATATGGGGGCTGGGGATGGCTGGTTATCTCTTGGCCTGTCTCCCTCAGGCCCAGGAGGCAGGGATTTACCTTTGCCACCCGCAAGGGGAGAACTGATGGGGAGAAGGGAACTATCAAGGTTCTGAAATGTGCTGCGAAGAACCCCCATAACCGTCGATGCCTGCCATTCTGCCTCCTTTTGGTCTAGTGTTGGGTACCTACCATCTCTCTCTCCCAACAGAGAATGAATGAATGAGTGAATGAGCGCTCTGAACGAATGTCTTAACTCCATGACACCCCCACCCGGGCAAACACCCAGCCCTGGACCAGGCCCACAGCAGGGGCTCATTATGCGCGTTGAACGAATATATTCCTGTGCTCTCGGAATTGGCATAAATTCCCATTTCTTTTACCAGCATCCCCTCCTCCCACCTTGGCGGCGGCACAGTTTGGACCAGGTGCAGAGAAGAAGTTTTCCATCCGGGCTGCTCCTAGAGTGCTGGGAGAGGGCACGATGGAGAGGCGGCCGCGAATAAACGAGAGATGGCCGCTAGGAACGGGGACCCCGCAGCAGTGGCACACCGCGGGCAGGGCGCGGCGGGGCGAGAGTGGCGCGGGAGAGGAACTCTGCGGGCCGCGGGGGCGGCGGGAGCGGTGAGGGGCTATCAGGGAGGGGTTCGGGAGGGGGGTTGTGCGCGGGAGCGGCCGGGCGCGCGTTGCCGGCCTAGCGCCTCTCCCGGCGTCGGCCCGCGCGTCTGCGAGGCTTCCCGGTCCGCCAGGCGGAGCTGCGGGCGCGCCCGCGAGTCGGCCCGACGCGCCCCGGCCTAGCAGCCAGCCCCGCTTCGACGACATGTTCGGCATCTCGTTCCGGGTGGGTGCCCGGGGCGCGGCGGGGGAGGCCGCGGAAGTCCGACGGGGTCCCAGGAGGACTAGACGGGCGAGGGCGAGGGCGAGGGCGAGGGCGAGGGCGAGGGCGGGGGCGGGGGCGGGGGCGGGGGCGGGGGGAGCGCGGGGCCGCGAGGGGCGGGGAGCTGGGCGGCCTGAGCGGCGCCGGGGCGGGCGTGGCGTGGCGGCAAGCGGGGCCCTTCCGCGCGCCAGCTGGGGCCGTCTGGGGTCGGACCAGCGGCGGGCGGAGCAGGCCGCGGGGCGGGGTTGGGGGCGGGGTTGGGGGCGGGGGCGAGAGCCCGCCAGACTGGCTGCAAGTGAGTGGCCAGGCCTTCTTCGCCTGCCTTGGAGGGTGCTGGTGTGTCCCGCGGCGCTAAGGTAATGGGGCACCCCCAAGTCGGAGGTACTCACCCCACCCCAGCCTGCCCGAACCTGGTTGGGGGAGTCGTGGGGGTGGTGAGCCCCATCCCCTGCCTAGCGGTCAGCAGCAACCACCTGCTGGGGGACACAGCGCCTATCCCCCTCTTTAGCTCTGCCTTTGGGGGCTGGGACATTTTAGATTGTGGGTTAGAAGCAGTGCCATCAGAGGGACTTGGGTAGCTTAGTTGGTTAAGCTTCCAACAGGATCCCAAGGTGCTGAGATCCAGGCCCTCTTCAGACTCTGGCGGTGGAGCCTGCTTGGAATTCTCTCTCTCCCTCCCCACCCCCACCCCCTCACGCTCTCTCAAAAAAAAAAAAAAAAAAAAGGGCAGCAGGTGCAGCATCAAGTCAAGGAGGGGACTCCCAGGACTAGCACCCTTGCACCCCTGGATGTACCAGGTTGGAGGCAGATGGTAGGAAGGGCCTGGTGACATTAATTCTGCTTGGCCTTGTCTGATCTGCAGCTCACTCCTCTCTATCCCCCGGGTCCACCATAGGCCCCGCCTGCATTCCAGTTTATGTTCTTTTTTTTTTTTTTTTTTAAGATTTTATTATTTATTTGAGAGAGAGAGCGCATGGTGGGAGGGCGGAGAAGCAGGTTCCCCACCGAACAGGGAGCCTCACATGGGTCTGCATCCCAGGACCCTGAGATCTTGACCTGAGCTGAAGGCAGACGCCTAGTGGTTGGAGCCACCCAGGCGCCCTGCATTGTTTTATTACCTTTCCCTCTGTCTGTTTTTTTCTGGGCACAGCCCAGCTTCTTCTGTGCCTTTGAGGTGGGGAGGGTGCCGCTGTGCCGGAGCACTGTCCTGCCCAGGGCAGGCGGGACCTGAGGTGCCCTGCCTGCATTGTGTCTGGCCAGGACCCGACCCTGCTCCTTGCCATCACCATCGTTGGAGTCACAGTGGTCCTGTTGGCCCTGCGGAACATGAACTCACGGAGAAGACATACCACCTTACAGGACTCTGAAACCAAGTACCCGCTGCCCCTGATTGAGAAAGAGGTAGTGGAGTCAGCCCACGCTCTCCATCGTCAGCCTGCGAGACAGAAGACAAGAGTGGTGGAGAATGTGCTGGTGGGAAGGCAGGGCAGTGGGACAGGCATTTCCTGGCCTCCAGTTTGCATCCTTCTGCCTGTGTGTGTGTGTGTGTGTGTGTGTGTGTGTGTGTGTGTGCGTGCTGGGATCGTACCAAATAGAGCTCCTTTCCCAGGCATTTGAGCTTCTGGAAAGCTGATAGAGCCTGCCTGTGTTTTCTGTTTTATAGCAAATCACCCACAACACGCGGAGGTTCCGCTTTGGACTGCCCTCACCAGACCATGTCTTGGGGCTCCCTGTAGGTGAGTGGGGTTTGGAGTCATCACCAGGACTGGGCCTTGCAGGCACTCTGCTCCTCTCAGAAACTCAGCTGGGGTGTAGAGATTGCCCTGATACCCTTCCTGAGACAGGTAAGCTCAGAGATGTAGAGAGATGGGCTTGGGGCAGTCCATTTCCTTTCTCATTGCTTGATTTGGGCTGACACAGAAGTGATGCCTCAGTGAGCACTGAAAAAAAGTGAATCTAGGATCAGCAGGTCTAAGATCTCATCAAAGGCTCCTTGCTGGGCAACCTTAGGCAAGTCCTTCAACCTCTCTGAGCCCTGGTCTATGAAATGGGAGTTGCCCAGGCGTGCCTGCCACTTAGGTTGTTGTGAAGGTAAAGTGACTGATGGGTGTGAAAAATGAGAAAGTGCAAAGTGCTGTGTACATGTGAGGGATGGAGGGAACTGATGTCCTCTACAGTCAGGAGAAAGACTCAGAATGTGTGGAGAGGCAGGAGGGAGTCAGGTGTGTCGTCCCGCACAGGGTGTCTTTTCAGCAGGGACCACAGACCCACACAAGGAGGGACCCAGTGTGAATACCAGCCTTAGCGGGTCTAGAGTTCCGAGTTATCCCATGTCTAGTTTGTGATACCAGCAGATGCCAAAATCCATCTTAGTGAGGTGGAGGACCTCCGCTAGGCCCGCAGCCTGGGGATTCAGAGCTTTGAACAGATTGCTAGTGTTGCTTGCCAGCCTGGTGGAGACCCTAATCCATGCCTACTTGTCCTGTGTGTGCAGGACAACACCTTGACCTCTCCTCTGGCAGGTTAGAAATTACTCACCAGGCAGCCCGCCTGGCCCCTGAGCCTCCTTCCTGCTTCCTCTTCCTGTCTCCATCCACGGGAGCTCGGCACCAGCCTGTCTTCCAGCCCTCTACCTGGCCTGTGGGGCAGCCCTGTTGGCAAGAAGGCTAAAAGAATGAAAAATGAGAAATAGAATTTCTTAGACTCTTCCATGACCCAGCCTCTCCTTCGCCCTGGTGTAGGCGGTGCAGAGTTAGTGGGACAGGTAGTTTAGAGGCTTCTGGAAGAGTCTGCCATGAAGGCCTCCCAGCTCAGCCGAATTAAAGCAGGAGAGAAATGGGGCCCGCCAAGGCAGCCCCAGTTTCTCCGGGAAGAACACGGCCAGGCCAGGCCCAGGCTGGCTGCATCTGGAAGAGCCTTGCTGAGGTCTCCAGGTTCACATTTGTTCGCAGGAGGAAGCTGCCTCGGGCATTTATTTCCGATTGTCCCTGATATGCAGCCAGGCCATAGCCAGAGTCGCTGAGCCTGTCCTTTCTTCTTTCCCTTCCCCTCAGTTTAATTCCAGTATAGAATTATCCTGTCGTTTCTTAACCCCGAGTGTTTGTACCTCAGGCTCCAGAGCCTCCTCAGAGACCCCGAGGACTTCCAGGGCTTACACTCCAAAGCAACTGGCAGGACCCGCTCCTCCAGCGCTGCCTTCCTCCTCTCCTCTCTGCCCTTCCTCCTTCTCCTCCTTTCTGTCTCTCCCAGGTCTCCCCTACCATCTGCATATCCACCCATCTTTCCTGCATATGGTTTCTACTTCCTCGGATGGCCCAGAGCTTCCTCTTGCCTCTGTCTCCTAGCAGCTCCTGCGGGCAGCTCCTGCCCACATCACTATTCCTGTAGTCACTGAACTGTCCCACCTTAGATCCAGGGGCGACCTGAAAGGCCCAGCCCATCCTGTGACACTGGGATGTAGTCCCGATCCATAGGTCTATGGCCATACCTGGTCCATTCAGTTCTACCCTGGAAGGGCAGAATTCCACGGCTCAGAACTTGACTCTTCCTCAAGCAGAGCCATAGGGCAGGAAGACACAATTGCCCTTCTAGAACTCCTGGTCTGTGGTGTCCAAATCCCGGGACTCAGTGTGCCAGTGAGCTGAGGTTGGCCCTGTGCCAGGCAGCAGGAGGCAGGCGAGGGGGCCGTGGTTCATTCACAGACCCCAGCGATCCACCCCGTTCAGGAAGAAATGACTTCGTGAAGGCAACATATTTTACTTTGAAAGGGAAGCACACCTTTCTGTCATTTTTAATACTCAGCCTCTGACTTGAATGAGCTCTTCCTGGGCCACAGAGGACTCTGACGCAGGAGGCATGCACTCCCGTGCATACCATCCCCACTCACCCAGAGAGGTAAAGTGACTTGCCTAGGGTAGTATGCAGAGTGACAAGGGCAGGCCTAGGCCCCGGGCACGCCGGCTCTGGGCCCCTTCCCTGCCTGGCCCTGCTGCCGAGCACCCTGCCACACTAGGCACTTGCCTCCCTGAAGCTCAGTCCTTTATGGGGATCCCGCATCCTGTTTCGGCTGGCTGTGCTCACACTGAATGTGGGATGCCTTTTCTGTAGGTAACTATGTCCATCTCATGGCCAAAATTGATGGTGTTCTGGTGGTCAGGGCTTACACGCCGGTGTCCAGCGACGATGACCGAGGCTTTGTGGACTTGATTATAAAGGTAAGTGGTGCCTACCACGTCCAGCTGTCTCGCCCTCCCAAGCCTATGAAAGGTGGTAGGGTGGAGAAGGAACCCGTGTCCTGGGAGGGGCTTCCAGCAGTGTCATGTAACAGCGAAGCTATGGGGAAGTCTTCAGGGGTGCTTGGAGCAACTGTGAGTGCAGAGGACTTGCGCTGCAAAGCTTCCAGTAGCAAATGGAATTTTGAGTTGTTTGCAGCTGTGGCCTCAGGTCTGAGAGTTTACAAACCAGGCTGCCTTCTTTTCCAGATCTATTTCAAAAATGTGCACCCCAATTATCCAGAAGGGGGGAAGATGAGTCAGTACTTGGAGAACATGAAAATTGGGGACACCATCCTTTTTCGAGGGCCAACCGGTCGCCTGTTCTATCCTGAGCCAGGTACTCCTGCTGGAAGGAGGAAGATTCCTGTGGTTGCCCCACTGTTGTAGAACACTTCTCAGGGCTGGGGCCTGTGGACTTGTCCTTAAAGCCTTCATACATTCACTCCACACACACACTTGACGAGATTGTAAGCTTCGTTAAGGTAGGGGAGCGCTGGGATGTTTCCTCGTGGAAACTGGCTCTCCAGCACGATGCCCGATGCAGAAAAGGTGCCTGCGAAGGCTGAGTAGTAGAAGGATGGGTGGGTGGATGGATAGGTGAATGGATGGATGGGTGGATGGGATCCACTCTTGTTCCTTACCACGTGCTCATCACTGCCTCGCTCGTTCGTGCTGTGGCTGAGTGTTCTGTGAGGCTCCATTTAACTTCACTGTGCCTCCGTCCTCCCTCAGAAGAAAAGGTCCAGCAAGTCCTCAGCTTGGTTTCCATTTTGTGCACCAGGGCCCCGGGGCTGGCAGAGGGGGCTGCCCTGACCCTCTTCTCTGGTTGAGAACAGTGCGGCCCCTCCCTCAGGTGTCCTTGCCTCCTGGGAGTCCCAAGGAAAGCCAGTGATCTCTTACAAGATCTCAGGCAATGAGGCGCCTGGGTGGCTCAGTGGGTTAAAGCCTCTGCCTTCGGCTCAGGTCATGATCTCAGGGTCCTGGGATCAAGCCCTGCATTGGGCTCTCTGCTCAGCAGGGAGCCTGCTTCCCCCTCTCCCTCTGCCTGCCTCTGCCTACTTGTGATCTGTCAAATAAATAAATAAAATCTTAAAAAAAAACAACAAAAAACAACAAGGTTTCAGGCAAGAGCTGCAGAAGTCAGAGGGGTCCTCTGTGTTTCTAGGGCACTTTTCATTCAAGGCATACAAAACAAGTGAGCCTGAAAAGAAGCTGGTCAGTCACCTGGGAATGATCGCTGGGGGCACAGGTAAGAGGCTTCTGGGGCTTCATCCGCCTGGTTGGGGGCGGGGGGTGAGACCTTTCTCACTTTGGAGTCATCTGACCCTAGAGGAGACCCTTCTATGGCTGTTTTAGATGGGAGTGCAGGGTTGATGACAGGCCTGGAAATGGACCCCACGTGCTCTGCTCCGTGACCCAACATGCTAGCAAACACGGAAGAGTCTAGAGACTGAGTTGAGTCGGTCCACACATGGTTACCCAGGGGCTCCTGGATCCAGGTCAAACCCAATGCTCCCCATCCCTTGGAAATGAATGTCTGGAAGAACAGAACAGATGTGCAAGGGACACCTCCAATGTGCCAGGCGCCATCATAGGCGCTTATAAAACGATCACACTTACTTGTTCATTTTGTTGTACACATGGGGACATCGAAGAGCTCAGACGGGCACCTGCCTCGCCCTACTCAGCGAGCAAGTCGGGGTGGGGGGCTGGGTGGGAAACCAGCCAGTTCAGAGCCAGGGCTCCTTGCCACGTGAACACGAGAAATGGCTTTCGATTTATTGTTGCATTAGAAGGAAAACCAAAATGAAACTTCGAGTATGGGGGTGGGCATGTGAAAAGTAGGCCTGGGGCTGAGGCAGACCGCTAAGGGGCTGCAGACCAGGGATTGTGGGCATTGGAGAGGGAGGGAGCGCCACTAGCTGCGTCCCACCTGCTCCCGTCCCAGGGATTACGCCCATGCTCCAGCTCATTCGCCACATCACCAAGAACCCCAGCGACAGGACCAGGATGTCCCTCATCTTCGCCAACCAGGTCAGTTCTGCCGAGTCGGCCCAGGGCTTGGAGGGGTAGGAAGCATGTTTGCTGAGCGGGGTGTCTGCCTTCACACCTCCCCCTGACTGAGCTCTCGCTGCCCCTGCTGCGGGCAGAGCACCTCCTCAACCCTGGGGGCGAAGTCCAGGCCTGGTTTTCCACTTGCTTCTGTTTTTATCTCTGTCTCCTCAGCCACCCTATGAACTAAGCTTTCCTTCCTTCATATGTAAATTCTGTTTTTCTGAGTATAAAGTCTTAGATACCCTCAGTAAAAATTTCAGAAAATACAGGTTTATACTTTTTTCTGTACATGCCATGTATTTGCAATTACATTTATACACTGATTATTTTTTTCACTCAACATTACCACACGAGCATTTTCTTCTCATCAAACTTTATATTTTCATTAGTTTGTATAAAGTTGCACCATAATTTACTGTACTTCCTGCATTCCGATTTTCAGTTTTCACAGTTGTAAAGGGTAAAATAAAATGAACAATATTCCTAGGCTTGATGCTTTTTATTTTCTTAAATAGGATCCCAGAAGTAGAATTGCTGGCACAAGAATCGTGAAGGGTTTTAAGATCCAGGTGCTCTCTGCGGTACCTCTGAGCCTATGACAAGTTTCTTTTGGCTTTGGCTCCCTTTCCCCAAATGAAGCTCCAGCCTTTGTTTTCCTCTGCTTTAGCTCTCTAGTGCTGTTATGTTAGGTGGTACCTTACATATTACTATCTTCACCCCTTGCGCTCCCTGTACAAGACCCTGGGCCCACACTCAGCTCCTTCCAACTGGGTTCCAACAGGGTTCCAGCGGGGTTAGCCCTGCCGGTGCTCAGTGTGGTGGGGGTGGGGGACTGGGACCTCTAAGTAAGGCCATCCCACCTGGGCTCCGTGGTGGCCTTCCAGCTGGAGGGCGGTCCCTCCACCCACAAGAGAGAGGGCTGGTAGGGCGGGAGCTGCAGCAGAACCTTCGTTTGCCCCAGGAGCCGGGGCGAGAGCACTCCCGCTCGAGTGGGGGCAGCTCGGGCAGAAGTGTGCTGACCCGTGCGCTCAGTGTGGGGACCAAGCAGGACGTTCCTGGAGGGGCTTTGCTCACGTTGCTTCTTTTCTAGACAGAGGAGGATATCTTGGTGAGAACGGAGCTTGAAGAAGTTGCCAGAACTCACCCGGAGCAGTTCAACATGTGGTACACCCTGGACAGGCCTCCTGTTGGTACGATCCCCACGTCCCCACTGTGGGTTAGCTCCAACCCTTGACCCACCTCAGGAACTAGTCCGAGTTTGCTTGCTTGTTAGGACTGTGTTTGGGAGCTGAGACCTTCAGCTCTGTCCCTGCATGGGAAATGGAGGAACTTGAGGGAGAGAGGACTGGGGACAACCTGCTTGTAAGAGCAGTCGAGGGCAGGTGTCTGATATCTTAGCAGCAGTCCCTACATGCACTGAACCTCAGGAGGGACTCAGAAGGACACCCAGTCACTGGGTCACCCTGAGCACCCACTCCATGCTACACTCGTCACAGCATCCCGCAGAGACATCACACACATGGCCATGGATCCCTTGCCCCCTTACTACTCGACCTCTCCCGGACAGCAGTCACCACATGGCAAGCCCCAGGTGGCTGTGACAACCCTGGCCAGGACCCAGCCACAGCCCACACCCTGCCCTACCGTCCACACCCTGTCCCTTCTTGCTGCTTCTACTGCACCTGGTGGTGCCTGCCTTGTCATGTAGCTCACTGCCCAGCAGAGGGGCACCCCCCAACAGGGCCCCAAACCCCAGGCCGCTCCACCCTGCCCAGCCCCAGCTCCAGGCCTTGACTCAAGCCATGCCTGGCTCTTGTGTTCTCCATCCCCGCCCCTGCTTGCCACATCAGACACCAGCAGAGCCTGGGATCCCGGGTCAATACTGAAGGCGGCTTCCTGGGTCTCCCATGTTCTCGACTTCCCAGCTTCTCTGCAGAGAACAGCAGAGCAGATGTCTAAACCTTGGAGAGCAGCCTTGCCTCCCTCTTTGAGGACGCAGGGTAGGAGGCTTAGGGTCTGGGGCTCCACCCAGCAGCCTCACAGCTTTTTTTCTCCTTCTGCTTCATCTCAGGCTGGAAGTACAGCTCAGGCTACATCACCGCCAACATGATCAAGGAGCACCTCCCTCCTCCTGGGCGGTCCACGCTCATCCTGGTGTGTGGCCCGCTGCCCCTGATCCAGACAGCTGCTCACCCTAACCTGGAGAAACTGGGTTATACCAAGGATATGATTTTCACTTACTAATACCTCCCTTGCTTCTAGTACATTTGCCCGTTTCCTTTCATCGGTTTCAGAGTGAGTTCCGCCTCACCACATTAAACTGGGATGTGTTCACAAATGCCTTGTAATGCATCCTCGGGCACAGGGCTCCTCATTCTGCTGTGGGCCTAAGAAGGGTTCAAGGGGCTGAAGGCAGACTGGTTTCTGAGGCCTCCTGGCTTGGGAGGCTCGAGAGAACTCTGTTGCAGTATCTTGCCCCAGAGTTTAATGACATCAACTTCAGGACGAAGCAGAGAGCTCAGGAGATGGGGCTCTGTGGGGACCTGCCAGGCCAGCCTTACATATGGACGGTCGTCTGTGTGTCCGAGGGAGGTCAGAACTGGCAAAAGTGCAGGCGCAGAATTCCAGAAGAATCCAAGTGGGGTTATATCAATTCCCAGTAATCTCTTGAACTTGTGTTCTGTTTTTAAAGGTCAGACCTACGAGAGGGCCCAGGCACCCTCCATGTGCACTCTTCCTTCTTTTGTAGGAGACCCTTGAAGCGGGAACGGTATTAAAAGGCATGAGGGCAGTGATACATCCACCGGGTGGGCAGGCTCCAGCCATGCTAGGCTCCCTGTGCTTTGCACGACAGACAGAGGCAAGGGCCCATGTTTTCTCCGCATCTTCTAAATGCCAGGCTGCATTCCGGGGTGGGGTGGTTAGCACGGGAGCTTCTGGATGTGCAGACGAGCTGAGGTTCCAGGAGATGCTCCTGAGCTCCTTCCCACCACCCAGCCTTGGCTGTCCGCGGCCAGGCTGCTCTGATACCTGGAGCTGGGTAGAACCTGTCCTGCACTCAGTTCACATCATTCTCAAAACAAGCCAGAGATTCCGTGGGGATTTTGTTCTTCCGAGTTACAGATGAGGAAAGTGAGGTTCTAAGACAAAGTTGTTATCCTCAGGTCCTTCCAACAGGAGGCAGTGAAGCTGGGCCTCAGACCTGGGTGCTTAATTCCAAGTCCTTCCCTTTCTGCAAACTGGCATTGTAGCATCGTTGCTGCAACGAGTGACACTGGATGTATGTGTGTGAGGGGTACAGGGGAGGGTAAGACAGCTCTAGAGGACTCACCGAAGTGCAGCTGTGCCCTGCCTAGGGACGGTCTCACAGAGGGCAGGTAGGTAGGGGTGTGCTGGGTGGGGGCTCGGGGGGCAGAGGCTACGAGCCTTCGCCCTTGTGTGTGTTCAGCGCACCCTCGGCGGACCCCTACTTGGAGAAGATACTCTGCTGAGTGCAGTATGAGGAGTTAGAGCCCACCCTCGTACTTCCCTCTAACACAGATCTTACCAGGCCTTTCCCCTCTGGCACACTCGGGGAACCGGATTCATCTCTGAAGTCCAAGTAGCGCTTCTTCCTTGCAGCCTTTCCCGTCCGCTCCCCCAGCTCTCCATTAAAAAGGACAACTAGTTTCTATCGGAGCATCTGTACCTTTCAGCACACACGCGTTTGGAACAGAGGTGTCCCCCCCACTAGACCATCAGTGCCTGCAGACAAGCACCTGGACATTCGTGCCTAGATCTCCAGCCCTTCTCAGCCTGGCACGGGACATGTTTAACCCGCACACACGAAGGGCTGAGTGGATGGAGCCCGGCATCGCGGCCCGCGTGGAGTGCCCGAGCAGTGTGAGGGCTAGGGCTGGCTCTTACCCCAGTCTGTGCAGGAGAGAGCCCATAGCAGGTGCTCCGTGCTGTTTGTGCTGAGCGCGGCTAAGGTAAGGGAGAAAGACACACAACAGGGGGCGCTAGGAGGGCTCGGGCTCAAGGACTGACAGCACAGTGGGACACAGGAAATGCCAAGGCATCAGTGAAAGCTTCCCAAAAGAAGCGGGGGCTTGCTGGCTCTGAACTCAGCCTTGTGAGGGGACCAGGGGGAAAATGACATCTCACAGTGAGGGAGAGGCAGCGGCACAGGCTACAGAGTGGGTTTGTGAGGCTTTAGATTCAGAAGGGCTGTGGGAGCTGGCTAAGGCTTTTGAACTCCTCTCTTGATTCTGGAACTCAGGAGTTCTTAGCAGAAAGGTAACAGGATGAAAACAGTGCTTTGGGAAGGCCACTCTGGGCCAGGGGGAGAGAACTTCTGGAGGGGACCAACTAGGGAGGTGGTGGACCAAGGAGGAAACCAGCTTTGGAAAGCAGAGAGGAGGCCTGAGCCGTCACAGGGAAGAAGAGTATGCCTGGGGGCATGTGGGGCCTCTCCCAGAGGTAGGAGAAAACGCAGGGAACAGGCTATGTGGGGAGATGGCCAGGGCCAGGGGAAACGTTTGGGGTGTGCAAGGACCGTCCACTAGGGGGAGCTGTTTGATCAGACACAGGCACTCGGGAGCCTGCGCTGCCCGTCAGCTAAGGTGAGGGTGCCCCTGTGCGCACGTGTGTTGGAGCCGCCTCTGCTCAGACCTGAGGCTGCCCGGCAGCACTGACAACCTGACACCCTGCTGAGGAGGAGGGTAGGATGAGGACAGTCAGCGCCACCACGGGAGGAGTCCCACTGCTCCTTCCCAGTGCTCACACCGGCCCGGTTCCTGTGAAGGGAAGTACCCCCCTGTGGGGACGCAGCCAGGAGGGACTCCCTGTCATTTCAGCCAGCTCAGCCACTACAGGACAGTCAGCACATTTTCTCCAGAATTTTCTTCCAGCAGAGCTTTTATGAACTCCTTGTCCTTCTCCTTTGGCATAAGAACCTCCCAGAAGTCACCAAGAAGAGCATGAGCCATTGAGTCTGTGCTGACGTCTCACCGCCCTCCCCACAGAAGTGGGGTGCAGTATAAAAGTACAAAATGTATAAAAGCTATGGTGAACAGCACAGCACGGCTGAAAACACAGGGCCCCCGGGACCACCTCCCGGCCATCTGTTCACCACTCTGCTCGCTCCTGTCGGTACGCACGTCCGAGGTGTCCTGCCAGCCCGTCCGGGCTCTGCGGGTGGCCGTGCCAGCTCCCCCTTGACACAAAGACTCAGGGCCCCCACGCGTGCCTCTCTGGGCTCTCGGCCATGAAGAAAGTCATCTCCAGTCCTCAGAGTTGGGAGCGGCCAGGCGAGAGTCGTTCAGCAGCTGGTCCTGGCTCAGCAGAGTCTGCAAGGACACAGCCCAGGGGGAAGTGGAACAGGGTTCTGGTCAAGGCTGCCCTGCGGCAGCTTTGTGAGAAGCAGTGGGACACTGGGTGTGGTCCCGTCTGACACTGGCACCCTCTAAATTCATGGGGTTCCAAGGACCCCACATACAGAATCAGAACAAACTGCACTATTGCTCATACCTTAGTAAAGGTAAAGTTACTATTTCAAGACCACCCAAGGCCTACTAGTGGTGAGGAGGGCAAGGTTGGGTGCATTCACTTCAGTGTGTGAGCCAAGGGAAAAAAAGAATAAAAATGATCCCATTTTGATTCAGGGAGTTCCCCCTCCCCCCATTTCCATATTGTCCTTGGATACGGCCTTCTTAATGTCCCTTGATAGATCAGTGAGTGAAGAATGGTGACGGGGGCCTCAACGTGGACAGATGCCATAGCCAGTGGGCTCAGTGTTGGGACCATCCCGAAGTAACGGGCATTGGAAGGTACAGGGCCTCCACACTGCAAAACCTCTCTGTGGCTGGTCTTTTACTGCCAGTTCTCACCTGTCTCTAAGCCTTGCAAGGAGGCTGTTACTAGCCCCACTTCACAGGTAACTAAGCTGGGGCTTGGGGAGAGAATGACTCGCTGGGGTCCCAGAGTTAGGAAGAGGCGGAGCAGGACTCTGAACCAGACTGGCCTTGCTCCAAAGCGGCTTCTCTCCCCGACACCATTCTGCCCCTTCGTGATACAGTCTGTCCCCATGAGGACACCAGGATGTGTCCACATGCCCAAGAGATCTGTGAAGTCAGAGGCATGGCACGAAATGCGTGTGTCTCATGGGCAGAGAGGGCAGAGCAGTGCCCACCAGGTCAGAGAGGAGGCCCAGGCAGTGGGCTAAGGAGGCAGGTGACCCAGAACTGCCAAGCATCTTGGTTTCCTCACCATCTCTGAGCCTGGGAAGAGGACCGAGACCTGGCATGCTTTAGCTGATTTTGGCTCAAGGCCCGTGACCCTTCTCAGGGCCCCTAGCAGCTCAAGGCCCAGCAGCAGTCCAGCTCTCTGGCTCCAGCTCCAGCCACAGTGCTCAGCACCGCCCTTCAAATTCCTAGCAGAGGCTAGGACACAGGCTTGGGATTGGGCGGGGGAGGGGAGGGAGATGTCTCCGGCCATGGGTGTCACAACGCCAAACTCGTGGGGCCACCCCGGCACCTGGCCTACTGTGGAGAGAGGGTCAGAATCCTACCGTGAGGCGGTGAATGTCTTGGGAGAGGAGCCCTATCTGCGTCACAGCGCCTTCCGAAGGGGCCATCTGTAAAACGGGCAGCAGCCTGGTCAGCGCACGCGGACGGATGCCGCTTGTGATCACAGGGACGGCATGCAAGTCCTGTCCTGGGGGAGTGGCCAAGGAGGGGGCCCAGGCCCTGAGGAGTGACCGCCGGGCAGGGCACATGCTGTCTGTGTCCCCGGGAAGGCCGGAGCTTCTGGTATCCCGCTCGGCCGTGTGCACTCTCCTGAGGCCCGTCCCGGCACCAGCACTGAGGGTGCACGGGACACGGGCACCCATACATGCTCAGGGCTCCCGCTAGTTCTAGGAACAGAAAGCGGCAGGGACGAAGGCCTCAGCATGCTCAATACACCGACAATTTCCAGAAAACAGGGCCCCGTGTGCCGATGCCCCAGTAGAGGTATAGGTAGGCATCCTCGGGAAGCTGCCAGGAGCCTCCCTCACCTCCCCTCCTCCTCAGGTAATGCTGTCTGCTCCCTCCTCCCTAAGCCTATGTAGACATTCTAGATTTAGAAGCATCCTCTGAGGGCTTCAAATATCATCCCACATTTTCCAGGTGGGAAAATTGAGGCCCACAAAGGGACATAGGCCTTGCTTGCAGCCGCACAGAAACGCAGTGACACTAATTCCATGCAGGGTTTGAAAACAGGTGCATGCAGAGATGCTCTCCCTAAGACGCTCTAGGAAATCAGGGACAAAGCCGGATCAACGACAGCCACGCCCAGCGACCAGCCCCGAGGAGCACCTGTCGTTCAGTGTCTGGGTACTGGGATCAAGCGCCAGCCATGCCAACTGGAGAGCTCGTCCAGTTCTCACTGGCTGACTTCAGGGGGGCCCAGGAGGTCATGGCCTGGGGTTACCGGCCATCCCTGGGGCTGCTGGTAGTTTAAGAAGCCAATCAGAGCATTGCCTGAGTCTGGGACAGAATCAGAGTGCCTTCAAGGGGGCCATCGAGCTCTGCCCCTGCCGCCAGATGGTCACGAGGCCGCTGTTATTCTGCAGACGAGGCCCGGGAGACCCAGTAGGGCCAAACCCCGCCCTGGACAAACTGGAATCTCATGAGCAGGAACCCAGACTGGCAAGATGTGTCCAGACAAGGCCCATCTGGAAGAGCCATCATCAGCCAGCCAGCCTCCAAATCAGGAGGCCCGGGCTGCTCCCGTTCTGCCAACAGACGGACCAGCCCCCACAACGGTTAAGGCCCCAGCCAGGTCAACAGCAGAGAGGCTGACGAACCACACAAAAGAACAGAGGTGATTTCCACGAGGCTGCTTTCTCGTACCCTCCCTGCCCCTGAGGAGGCTCACGCCGCGGAAACGGAAACCGACTCAGGGGTCTGCATGACAGCTGTGACCCACAGTCACTGAGCACCAGGCCCCCCACGGCTTCACAGAGGGAGGCAGAACCTGAAACGAAGAGGCCCCAGATCTCTTCTGAAGGATACAGGGCCCTCCTTGCTCCAGCCCCCTCATCCATGACACTTGGCAGATGCCGAGTGTGCCCCTGGCTGAGGACTGGCTTGCGGACCCCCGGGGTAACGCTGGGCAACACGTGGGACTCTGTCTCCAGCTGTGCCCAGCTCTCCTCCCCGCCCAGTGAGGTTAACGATATGCGGCGCTGTTTGCTTTCTACATAAATACTGTCTTTATTACCAGAAAGAAGCGACCACCCATGTGGGTAAGGCACAACACAGTGACGCGGTCACTGCGGCAGGAGTCCTGCTGCCGTCCCTGGGGTCTCAGCCACGACTCTGTGGCCACAGGCCTAAGGCACTTGACACTGCCCCTCCAGGGAAGCCCAGCAGAGGGGCCTGAGAGCCGAGCCTCTGTGGATTATCCGTGGTCTCTGGACCCATGTCCAGGGTTGTGTGTTTCCACCGGTGCCGAAGACGGCCACTAAGAATTACTACAAATGTACAAGCATCTTTGTGTCTTTTCTCCTGAGTTCACTTTGGCAACAGTCCCCAAAACCTGGCCCTTTAGAAAAGTGCCACTCCATACCCTGGCCACCCCCAGAGTTCCGAGAGAGACTGGCCTGGGGTACACAGCGGCTGGAATGTTCTCTGCGAGGCATGCATGGGGAGGGGGGGTGAGGTGCAGCTCTGTGGGGACACACGCGGTGTTACGGTGAAGCTCTCAGGGGGCACAGAGAGGACAGTTAACAAGGCCATCAGCTAATCTGTCCCACCTGGTCCAGCCCATCCAGTTCAGGGCCATCGAGGGGGCTGAGGCCCTGGTAGCCACTGTAGGCCCTGTGACTGTCACCAGCATTGTCACTGGGCTCCATGGGGCAAATGTAGTCCGTCGACTCATCGAATTTCTTTTTTCTTATGTTTCCAAAATGCGAAAATCCTAGTTTCCTTGGCTAAAACACAATAAATGCAAGATTAGGAGAAAGAGATTATCAAGTCAGGGTGCAGACAGGACTCACAATATAAGGAGATAAACGACTTCCTGAAAAATCTCAACAATATAAAGCTCCGGGCTAGAGAGAGGCCAACAGGTAAATAATTTTGAGCAACAAGAGAGAATCTTGCTCCTCTGAGACTGTGTATGAGAAACTCAAGTCCTGCTGGCCCACGAGTGACCTTCTACCTTCCCCAGGGGAAACTGCAGGACCTGCCTCACCCGGAGATGGCCTCTGCGGCTCGCAGGGCCTTGTGCCCCGGGGAGGCCGCACCGGACAGCCCTAGGCAGCCCCTCCTGCTTGTTCTAGCTTCCTGCGGCACCGTATCTGCTGGTCCTGCTCCCTTGGGGACGGCGGTCCTTGCATGAATTATAGCTAGACCTGGGCATCACCATGCTGCTGGGGACATGGCCTCCAGAGGTGTGGGCCTGCAGTCTGAGGAGGACACGGTCTGAGGACAGTGTGGCTCAGGCAGTTTCTCACAGGCTCTGCAGAGTGTCCCAGGGCACGCTGCCGGTGCTCATATGACCTTGGGACCCCTAGACGGCCCTGTACTGGCCATGTTCCCAGCACAAGGCCATTGGAGCGCTGTGCTGGCAGGCACAGTTCTGAGCAAGACCCCCGCACCCCATGGCACTGTGGCCCAGAGATGAGCCTGACTGAACGGAACTCAGAGTCATGAACTCATCTGCTTGCAAGATTAGTCAAGGCACCCCTGGGACAGAGGACAAGCACTAGCTGCCTGACAGGAGATGCTTCCTGGACGTGGGGTCTGTGCACAGAAAACTCTACTCTCTTCCTTGGACTCGGGGACAGCAAGGAACTAGCCGAATGAAACAGACGAGGAGACCAGAGCTCGGAGGACAGGACTGAGAGAGCCTCCTCATCCTTGTGCCCCACGGCCTCTGCCAGTTTGGCTCCAGGCACCGCGCCCACTGCAGCACAACATGGGTGCTAGAAGGCAGGCCCCTCAAGGGCCCAGCAACTCACCCGGACTTTGGCTGTGGTGGTCAGCGGGGTGTATGCTGGTGAGGCCATTTTCTCTCGCTTTTCCTGCTCAGCCTCAGGACCAATCAGGGCATTGAATTTGGTGGTCAGGTGGCGTCTGAGGAGTGTCTTCTGTGGTGGAATATTGAGAAGCATTGCTAGGGTGTCCCCAGTGAAGCGTGGCTCCAGGATCTAAGGAACAAACACAGACAGCCGCCCAGCGATGACCACAGATGGCTCTAGGAGGGGACATGGAGCAACAGGCCCTCATGGGCTGAGGAGTATCTCCAGAGAGGGGCTGAAGCTCATCCACTTGTCCTGTATGCTGCTCCCCTCTGTTTACCTGGCACAGGGCCTGGCTCTGAGGCCTGGCTCTAACACACTGGGTGACTGACAACCTCATTTCCACAGACCAGCAGAGCGCGGTGGCTTCTCGGATAAGGCTGTCTCCCCAGGTCCGCTCTGCTCTGGAGGACGTCCAAACCACCCCTCCTTCATTGCTCCAGTGGCTTTACCACTTGATGGATCTGAGGGACAATCATGACCAAGTTGTGGCAAACGGGAAGTTACACTGTGGTGGCCAACCCCTTGCTTCCCCAGCCACTGCGTTCCTCCAGGTACAGGAGGAGATGCTGTGTTAAGGCCTGACTGATGCAACCCACTTGTCCCGGATCCCTCTGGATCTGTTGCGTCGGAAGTCCTTTCCAGAAACCATCTTGTTTCCATGAGGTATATTCATTCCCAACTGCAAATTGTCAAATATTCTGAGATTTCAACTGATGCAAGGGCTATCAATATTTTTTACTAGAATTTACGTCTAGCCATGAAGAAACCGGGTTCTGAATACCCCAGTTTACACTGAAGCAGGTGGGCTAGTCTCAAGAGCCACTCACGATGAGGCCTCCATGGACACCACTCCCACGAAGGTTGGGTGCGTACTCCGCCAGGTCCACGGATCGCAACCACTCCATCACCCTGTGGTTGGACCACTGCACGACTTCTGAAGGAGAAAGGTTACTCTGCGAGAGGGAGAGGGAGAAAGTTAGATCTAACAGGTCCTACCTGTGGTCCCCTGTGGGGCCAGCCCCTGTGAATAAGCCTGCCCCAGATGCCTGACCGGGAGACAGCCCTCATGCCCACAGAGCCAGGCAGCCAGCCCAGCCGCCCAAGAGCCTTCCCGGTTTCCAAGAGAGAGAGTTCTCACAGAATCTTCCAAGATCTTCCACACTGCAATGTCTAGTTCCAGAACCCTGTGACTCCCTGATTCTCTGGTTGGGACTAGTAAATGAAGGATTTACGAGTCACGTGCTTTATAGACAAAAGATCTCCTGGGTGCGGCCAAATGTTTTAAGACACTTAGACCTAAGTGGCATCTTGGGCTTCAAAATGCTCGGTGCTGTGCCTGACACACAGAAGACATTCAAAACTTATTCGCGGACTAGGGAAAACACGAGATGGAAGGCGGAGGTAGGAGTTTTGATCCTTCAGGAAGAGGAGTTAATTGTATGGCATGGGGACACTTAGTTCCTAGGAATATAGGAGACGGGGTGTGACGGGCAAGGCTTAGCTTCGGGGCACAACAAGAGCTCTGTGGCAGGCAGAACCTGACCAGGCACTTGTCCAGGACGGGGGCCGTGGTGTTTACCTTCGCTCTTCTCTAGCAAAACCTACTCACCAACCCCCGTGCACCTGGGACTGGAGGTCAGCTAACTGTGTAGCTACAAGTAGGGACATCTGAAATGTCTGGTTCCTGAGGGGCTCTTCTGCCCTCTGTCTACTTTAACCCCATCTTTCCATTTCGCTTTCCCCTCCTTCTCCTTTGCACCACTTGCTCATCATCTTTGGTCACTGTGATGGCTTTGAAAGACTTGTTGTTACTGCCTCTGGCCCCGAACACGGGTCTCCCTGAGAGCAGTGGACGCATAGAGGTCTAGTGTCTGCTGTAGGACACAAAATGCAGGTGGCAGGGGGTGTCTGGGGCACCATGAAGGAGTAGCAAAGGAAAGAATCCCAAGCACCCTGGTTCAGAAGGCAGCTGTGTTGTGCTGAGGCCATTCTTGTTTTGTCACACCTAACCCTGCAGGTGTCCGGACACAGGGCTACCAGGCTAGGTCCCAGGATGGGTACCGTCCTGCCCTCACCTCGTCGGCTGGCCGCCGGTGCAGGCAGTGGGGGTTGAACTGGTTGACATGCAGCACGTGAATGGCACATTTGATGCTGAGATGATGTAGTTGGCTGGTGACTTTTAAGAAGAGGAGATCATTCTGGAAGAGAAAAGTTTTGGTTGATAAGCCAGCATTTCCAAGGTGACTGAGACCCTTCAGATTCCTTCCCAGACCACACACAGACAAGTCTACCGCATCCTAGAAGTTGCACAAAGGGCACCCCAGCAGCTTCTCTGAGCACAGTGGTTCCTACTCTGCTACCTCAGACCTCTTGTGTGACCAACAATACTATTTAAAGATCTTAAGAAAAGAGGGAGGAGGTGGAAGCAAGTTCTGAATAAGCACCATGGGGCTACCTGAGCTGAGTGCTCGCAGGGACCACGGAAACCCCGAAAGGGAAAATCCTCACCACAGTTAGGTACTGTAGCATTCGCCCATCGACTCTGGACTCATGGAACTGGTCTTTGTATTGCGGTAAGCCAATATCATCGAGCCAACCTACAGAAACCAGAAGAAACAGGTGTGCTTGGGCTTGTAAGAATGGGAGACTGCAAATGCAGATAAAAAGCAATGAATGATCATCTTGCAGGCCCAGCTGGATTCCCCGTAAGGAATTCACTCCCCCGTCTGCCTTTCCCAAGGAGAGCCAGTCCGGGAGGCGCGCATTCCCAGCAGGTGCTGTTTACCCTCAGGAGCTGCCAGGGACATGCACGCACACTGCCCGTCCTTACGTGTCACCCAGATGTGGTCCAGCAGGGCCGACTTCTCCTCCTGCTTGGTGTTGATGGCTTTCACGGCCAAAATCAGCTTCTTCCTGTGCAGAGGCTGCTTAATTCCCAACTCCTGCAATTGGAAGATGAAGACAGATGTGGACTTCCAGCTGGCAGCCCGACCCTCGGAGGGCGCCATGTCTGGGTGGAGACAGTCCCCCCGGAGGGTAGGGGAGCTGTGCGGCAGCAGACACGGGCACAGTACCCTGGGATCGACATGCAGTCACAGAGGACATCTCAGCCTCCTCCCCTGCCCCCCGCCGTGTGTGTGTGTGTGTGTGTGTGTGTGTATGTGTGTGTGTGTGTAAGGGCAGGGGAAGGAGGAGTGGGCAACTCCCCGCCCCAGACATTGGTTTGAGGACAAAGGGGAACCTCCTTCCTGGGGCTCAGCCCTTACCTTTTCCATGTCCTGCGGGGTAGCTGACAGTAAAGTGTGGCCAGAAGTCACCCACTGCCGGGCGAAGATCACGTACTGGCCCAGGCCGAAGTCCTCCAGCCACGCACACACGCGCTCCGTGCTCCACTGGGCAAAGGGGGCGCCGGCATCACTGGGGGTGGGGGGTGGGGACAGGAGAACAGCAGCGCCCTGTTAGCGGGAGAGCCTGAGGCTGCATCTGAGCACAACGGAGCCCCAGAAAAAAGGGAACCGGGTTTCAAACCATCCCAGTCATGGGATCCAGCTGTATGAAATTCCACTACACCGCTCATCTGCAGCGGACTCGAGAGTTTCCCGTGGTGACGGCTGGTGTGAGCTTCGTGTCTGCGGGGACTGCGAGCACAGGCCAGTCATGCGGTCCTTAGAGGCTGTGTTTATGGGCCGCCGGTCCACTGACGAGGCACATGAGCCACAAGCCCAGAATTGTGGCCCGTTACGACGGTAATCATGTTATCAAGATTTTTGTGGGCCAACACTATCTTTAGGGAAATGCTTAGAAAACTAGGAAAAGGGGGTTAGTTCTCTAACATTAAAAAAAAAAAAACCTTCTAAACAGCTAATGCTTTATTAATGAAACACTAGGGACATTCACATTAAAGTCAATAAAGAGAGTATTTTTAATCAGGACTAATAACACGGGTCTGAGAATGCAGCCAGTGTAAGAAGGGAGAAGGATAGAAGGTAAAAGTAAAAGACAGCCACTCCTCTCAGATGATGGACCTGCCCCACCTGGAGAACCCAAGAGAGCCCAGCAAGGGGGCTCCTTATAAAACATAGCGCATGTCATATTTATATGACTTATAAAATCAGTAGCACATATACTAATATTTTTGTTAAAATAATTTAAAAATCCGATTCGCGGCAACCAGAATTATAAAATGTTTAGGAGCTGCTTTCTCAAGCAATGCCTAGGTCGTATGCACATGTGTGTGTGGGGGGAATGGGTGACAGAGCAGGGGGAGGTGGTGACGAGAACACTCAACCGAGCAACATCAAGTCATGAATAAATCAAGGGCTAGATCGTGTTCCCAGACAGGATGACTGGGGATTACAAAGCCATCAGTTCTTAAAGACATCAATTTTTCATTTAAGTGTGAATATAATGGCACGCTCGAAACCTCCATGGAGTCTGGGGTGGGGGAGGCTGGCAAAGCCAACTTTATGTTCATTTGAAGAAAAACCAACCAGGATTTATGGAATGTAGAAAACTAGATAATCGGTAAGGTTCCTTCCAACAAAGTACCCCTAACATGCTGGTTAAAAAATTGTTTTGGGGGGATGCCTGGGTGGCTCAGCCGGTTAAGTGTCTACTTTCAGCTCAGGTCATGATCCCAGGGTCCTGGGATCGAACCTCGCACAGGCCCTGCATAGGGCTCCCTGCTCAGTGGGGAGTTTGTTTCTCCCTCCCCCTCTGACCCTCACACACGCACCGCACCCCGCACCCCCCCCCCCCCGGGCTCTTGCATGCTCGCTCTGTCTCTCTCTCAAATAAATAAATAAAATCTTTAAAAAAATGTGTTTTGGAATGCCTGGTTGAGTTGTTCTTAAGGTAAAAGAGTTAAAAGACCAGAATGACAAGAAAGCATGGTTCTAACACTGACCTCTACCTCTGAAACCAATAATACATTATATGTTAATTAATTGCATTTAAATTAAAAATTAAGTGAATAAAATGTTAGTGACTAGAATGTTAAAAAATTAAAAATAAAAAAATAAAATATTAAAAAAAAAGAAAAGAAAAAGCATGATTCTAGGTGTCCTGGGGTAAGTGCTGGCCACTTGGAGTGACGAGATTCAAGATTTGTGAGACCTAGAACTTGTAAAATTTGGGAGGAACCTCTTTAAGAAAAGTACAAAATCTGAATATGGAATTGGGAACAAATATTTATTTGGAATGAGAAATCACAAAAGATTAAAAGTTTAATCAAACTGAAAAACATCACAAATCTAGAAATATTTTTATTAATTCCTAAGAGTTTATCTTTGTCAATGTATTCTATCATGTTAAATCACAAAATTTTCTGCTTTTTCCAGTGTGTTCAATATGATTCACTTTATATAAATAATAATCTAGGAACCTAGTCACTATTTTTGTTTGGAATTTATCTTTTGCTTTTAACGAATTACTGCTTTTGGTCTGATCTGGAATTTTTTTTGAGACACTTTTTTTTTTTTTAATCAAGCAATTAATACATAGTGTATTATTAGTTTCAGAGGTAGAGTTCAGTCATTCATCTGTCATCTATAACACCCAGTGCTCATTATATCAAGTGCCCTCTTTAATGCCCATCACCCAGTTACCCCATATCCCCCCCCCATTTCCCTTCCAGCAACCCTGTTTATTTCCTATAGTTAAAAATCTCTTACCGTTTGTCTACTCTTTTGTTTCTAAGATTTATTTATTTATTTATTTGAGGGAGATAGAGAACGAGTGGGGGGGGGGGGACAGAGGGAGAAGAAGCAGACTCCCCACTGAGCAGGGAGCCTGACATGGGGCTCGATCCCAGGACCCTGAGATCATGACCTGAGCTGAAGGCAGACACTTAACTGACTGTGCTACCCAGGCACCCCAGTTTGTTAATGCCAGAATACTTTCAATTTCAAATGTTCATTTTATCATTTTTTACTTCACATTCTATTAGCTTTTGATTTCACCCCTTTTCTTATTTCTGGAAATTGGTAAAAATACATATTCAATATATCAGAGGGGTATTTCAGTTCTGAATGAAAAAATGTGTTTCTGAGATCATAATTTGAAAACCTCGGTCTTGTACACCTTTTCAAGAGTTCTAGAGCTCTGGTGCTCATCTTCGACAGAATTCCCACGTCCTTCTTTGTAAATGGTCTCCACCCTCCTACACCTGCATTGTTCCCACAGTGGCAGACCTTGCCCCCGCTAGGTTCTCTCAGTTTTGGGATCTCCCAGGGCTATCGTTGAGCATGCAATGAAGCAATTCAGAGAGGACAGAGGAGGTCCCTTTCAGGCACAGCCAAAGCACTTGCTTTACTGACATGTTCCAAACATCTTTCCAAATTGCGGTTAAAATGATGTAAGAGATTAGCAGATACGCCATCCCCATGAAAGAGGGAGAGCATATGGTGCATTTATAATTGTATACACTTCATCAGTAAGTGCACTTCTGACTAGAGAAAACTTCCGTTTTGGACTAAGCATCCAAGAGAACCGAATCCCTTGCCTGGGATTTCGCAGCTCTTATGACTGGAAAAAGTTTTCACAGAAGAGCTTCTGGTGTCATACATTTGAAATGTTTCTTTTCCACTGCCCCAGACTTCTGATAGTGAGAGCCAAAGGACACGTTCACACTGGGACATGATCGCCAACTCTGCGTCATGGGCAGATTGGCACACTGGGAGGTGGCAGGACTCCTGGGGGCAATTTTTACACAGGACGCCTAGTCAACTGAACACGAAGTGGCCGCACACCAGAGAAGCACATCCCAACAAATCCAAACTAAATGAAAACCCAAAACTCAACTTCCCCTTGGCCAAATCCCTCAAATGCCCACGCTGCTCCAACATCGTCTGACAGAAGGCAGTGTGTAGACGGAGGGAAGGTTGCAGTAAACAGTCAGCAGTCAAAAACTGGTTGGGTTAAAATGCCTTACTTAGGAAAGTTTTGCAAAACACATGGCTTTGTCAGCACATTGATGGGACTTTCTTTAGATCCTAGAAGACACCTGAGTG
The DNA here is from genome assembly GCA_028534135.1 of Potos flavus. Lineage (NCBI taxonomy): Eukaryota > Metazoa > Chordata > Mammalia > Carnivora > Procyonidae > Potos > Potos flavus. The sequence goes on along the minus strand of CM052884.1, from coordinate 53,140,720 downwards.
CAAGCAAAGGACCTTGAAGCTTAGACTTTCTCACATTGAGGGTAAACCTGACGCCATGAATACAGGAGAAAGGCAATAGGAGAGTCTGACTGGAGACCTTCATAAAGCTATAGTCCCAAAGGGCAGCAGACTCAGGAGGCCAGCTCAGAAATCATCCCTGCACAGAGATGAGATCCAGCCATGGGATCGAGTCTGCCTGACTTCAACATTATACACTGCTGCTTTCTCTCAGAAAAATAAAAATACCTCTCACCACATACCAAAATAGATCCCTGGAGGATTCAGACACAGTTAAAAAAAAAAATCATTAAAAAAATTGAACATGAATGAAACCACAAAGGAAAAGTTCATGAACCTCATTATACATAAACATAAAAATTCCATATGTCAAAGTGTCACAGAATAAAGTAAAATTCTGCAACAAGCCTAAAACATAATTTATCACAATTACTAGACATAGCTTCATGGCTTAATACACAGAGAGCAGACAGAAGTCTGTAAGACAGACAGTAATAAAAACGTGCAAAAAATGCAGACAATTCACAAAAAGTAAAATGACAAACATCTGCAAACTAAATTCACAATAAAATATAATTTTTTTGTGGGTGTGACAGGCACCTTGCGCAGCAGTGCCGACTGGAATGTAAATCAGGAAAACTTTATAGGAGAGGGAAAAAAACACAATAAAATTCATTCGTCTATAACCTCAGAGAGGAATCCTAGGAAATGTCATTATCAAATACGATTATTTTATTTTATTTTATTTTAAAGATTTTATTTATTTATTTGACAAAGAGAGAGAGATCACAAGTAGGCAGAGAGGCAGGCAGAGAGAGAGGAGAGAGAAAGAAGGCTCCCCGCTGAGCAGAGAGCCCGATGCGGAGCTCGATCCCAGGACCCTGAGATCATGACCCGAGCTGAAGGCATAGGCTTTAACCCACTGAGCCACCCAGGGACCCCAAATACGATTATTTTAATGTAATTTTTAAAGAAGATTTATTTATTTATTTGACAGAGAGAGAGACAGCGAGAGAGGGAACACGAGCAGGGGGAGCAGCAGAGGGAGAGGAAGAAGCAGGCTCCCCACTAAGCAGGGAGCCCGAAGCGGGGCTCGATCCCAGGACCTCGGGATCATGACCTGATCTGAAGGCAGATGCTTAACCACCCAGGTGCCCCACAAATACGGTTATTTTAAAGAGAAATATTTCATTAGAAAAAAAAAAAAAGACTGGGGCTGGAGATTTTCTGTAACCAAGTACTTTTCCTACAGGGATACTGGTGATGAGACTTTTTTTTTAAAGATCTTATTTATTTGAGAGAGAGAGAGAGAGAGAGAGAGAGAGAGAGAGAGAGCATGGGAGGGAGGAGCAGAGGGAGAAGCTGACTCCCTGCTAAGCAGGGAGCCTGATGCGGGGCTTGATCCCAGGACCCTGAGATCATGACCTGAGCCGAAGGCAGACGCTTAACCGACTGAGCCACCCAGGTGCCTGGGTGACGAGACTTTCTAAGGCTCTACCTGAAAATCTAGAAATACCAGAAACCATTAGTTTATATCAAATTTCCGCTGACGAGTAAGAAAGGCCTTTCTTTTCTACCAGTGAGTGCAGGGCCTTACCACAAGCACTGTTAGCATAAATGCAGCAATCTCCTCAGGATATCCTTCTCTTTCCCTTCCTCATCCTTGCTATGGTTAACAAAGCACAAAGACATTCACACGAAGCAGCCCTGTGGCTGGAAACACAGTTTTTCCTGCAGCAGAGAAAGTTCCTGACTTTGGTTACCCCATCCCAAAATGGCTGGCAGAAGGTAAACGGGCCTCCTAACCATGTGGTCCTGCATTAAGGAAAAATGCCGAAGGGTCTCAGAGAAAGTTCTTATACCCCTGCCAGTCAATCAATGCTAAAGAAATCGCCAGAATTGGAGCTGAGGTTAGTCATGCAAGCTGACTGTAGACATTTTTTCATCTCTGAAAAATAAGAAACATTTACGTCTAAATTTAAAAAACTGCTAGGAATTTAGAATGCTCTCGTGGAATATGTAAGTTTTCTTTGGCTCACTTTTTTAATGGCTCTGAATGGGTCTCTGCCTTCTCTTGCCTCCAAAAGCTACCATTCACTGAGCATTTATATTTGTAACACCAATGCCTTGGTCCTGAGGGGGCAGGTACAGAAGTGCACACACTGTCACATCTCCCTGCACGGCCCCTGGAGAATACGTCTGCCGATGCCCATCAAAGCACAAGTGGATCTGGGAAGGCCCCGTGTCTCACACCTGAGCCAACCGGGAAAGCCTAGAAAGCCGGGGCTGGCCGGGTGGGGAAGAGGAGGGTGCGACCATGGGTTCTCTTTCTCGAGGCAGTGGGGGCGGTGGGGGGGCAGGTCTGCCAACAATAGGCTGCTTTAGGGAAACGTGCTTCTCCCATCTTGACTGTACTGTTTCTGAGGAATGGTATTCAAGTTGTGCACGTCTTACTCACTACCCGCACTTGGCACAGCTAGATGGCAATCTCAGAGGGATTAAACAGGAGAGTTAAACATTACTTTTCACTGTTGGATTAGATTTAAACGGTCACAGTTCAATCCTGAGGAAGGCGCCCAGAAGCCTGATCTTGGCCGAGTAACTCAGACTTCAGGAGAGAGTTGCTGGAGATAATATTTTGTAGAAATTGTCTGATGGGAACAGGGGATCAGAGGATATGGAAAGGGATTTTCCTAAATTCCTGGAGTACCGTTTTGCCTGGGCAGGCCTGAGGGAGCCACACTCTCTCAGAAAAGGGTGACCTAAGGGGGCAGAGCTACTCCCTGGAGAGTGTCTACCAGGGCCGTCCAGGTCAAGCTAGGAACCAGAGGAACCCCAGCACAGCCAGGGCAGGCCAAAAAAGGTTAGCTTCTTTTCATGCTTTCTCATTTGGGGGTGATGGGAGACTCCCGCAAAAGTTCCCATGTAGTTCCCGTGGCACACACCGTCTGCCACGCCCTTTAGCTAACACCATTCAGCAAAGCTTGGGGCCTTGTCTTAGGAGACATAAAGGCAACGTGGCCTGCTCCAGTGCCAGGGGACAATGTCCTATCTCATGTTTACCAGAGGAGGTCAACCCGTGAGTGGCAGACTGCTGATGGTTGGGTTAGATGGGTAGCAGCGACGTGATCCTAAGAGCTTTAATAAAATACTTCGATTCCTCACTTCGTGAATGAGGAAACTGAGGCGCCGAGAGGTGACAGAACTTGGCTTAAGGGTTGCCGCTAGGATTGGCTGAGCGGACATTCCAACTTGGCTCTATGATTCCGGAATCTGTGCCCCAAAGGTTGTCCCAGAGCTTCTCAACCCTACGTGCCGAGGCCCCTCGGAGAATTAATCACACACGTGTAGAGCTGCCGAGGTCCCGGGGAGGCTGGAGGGCCCAGCGCTCACAGTGGCTTGTAGGGAGCCTCTTGCCTTTACCTCAGTGAGCCCATAAAGCATGAGCAACTTCTGCTCGTGCCAAGTGGGAAAGGGGGAGAAGCTCTGCCTTCTGTCTCGGCAGCATTCGGCTCCCTGGCCAAGGCCTCACAGTTCACTGTTGATGGACTGGAGGGAGACTTACCACTTCTGACCCTTGGGGTCTCTGGTCCTAGAGAGCCTCGGCCCTGCAGTTGCTCGGAGCCCACCTCGTCGAAACTCCGCCATCGCTGGGGCATCGGTGTTGAAGTTCCCAGACTGAGTTCTTCGGATCCTGTGTGGAGAGGAGTCCGTGGAGACTGTCAGGAGGCAGCTGGGGACACACAGGCAGGGCACCATCCCCTACGCCTGGACTCTCCGTGGCACTGCTGCCCAGGGCCTCCCGGAGGTCAAGGATCATGGCCTGTGACGGCTCCCCAGACCCAAGCCTCGATTCTCATTCTGCCTCTGGGATTTGGGGCACACCCTGTGGGGTCCAAGTGAGGAGTGATGCAGGGGAGGAGGCCCGTTTCTGCCCCATTTTGCAGACTGGGGCAGTGGGGCCAGCAAGTCTTTCTTCAGACACACACTGACCCCTTGGAAGGAAGAAGTTGGTCTCACCCGTGTGTCTCTCCCCACGCACATGTGGTGTAAGCTGCAGAGAATATGCTCTGGGTTCGTGAGAAGGAGTGATGCCGGGAATGAAGGGCAGGTAAGGCAACAGCTACATTTACTGTTCTTCTCCTCTGGGCCCTCAACCAGAACTCCAATTCTTCCCATTAACGGTCATTCTGTTTCTAGTGCTGTTCCAACATCTAATTAAACAGGGGGTTATGTGGTTCTTTGCCTGTTCTAGAAGAATTCTGCTTCTAAGCAGGTAATTACGATCACCACCACCAACTTACTTTCCCCAGAACTTCCTGATGCCTTTGGGGCTCCGTTTACCGTCTGGGGTCAGGGGAGACTGGGGGCTCGAGTCAGTGCCCGAGGACGTGGATGAGAGATCGTTGGCCACGGTGGCGTCGTCCCAACCACTTTCTGTGTCTCCTGAGACGGAAAGAATGGAATGGTGTGTGAAGGAACATGACCTTCACAACCTCATCCCCGGACCAGGGCCATCCTTCAGTGGGGCTGGGGAAGAGTCTGCTCTGCCTGCTGGGCACACTGTTACACCTCCATCTCAGAAACCAGCGGGGGGCTCAGGCACACTCCAGGCTCTCTCTTTCTGGGGACTGGACAGGTTAGTGTTCCACACCGGGGTGAGCTAATGTCTTCAAGTGCTAAAGGTCTGGGGGTCCGAGTACTGGCGGGTAACTCCAACAAGGAGCTTCCTCCTTCCCGCAAGGGAGATGCAGGGCTGCAGTCAGGAGGGGACGTGGCTGAATGTTCCGGAAGGGGAGGGTGTCAGGGAAGGGACACAAGGGCATATCGCTCTCCACCTCACCTGGAAGGGTACAGTACCTAATACGGGGGCACTGACACTCCGGCCACGATCTCCAGCCAATCAAGAAGCAGAGAAGCCACATGAAGAAGCAAGAGAGGCCAAAGTCCAGCCCAACAGAGTTATAGGGAAGCAAAGAAATAAACAAAAGAGTCAACGAGCAAGAGAGAAAAACTCAAACAGAAAGAAAAATAATCCCACGAGAAAAGAAGTAGGGGGGAACGGTGACTGGCCCACAGGGTCAGTGCGGTGAGAGGAGGCCTCAGGTGAGGGGACCGAATACTTCTGGGGCCACTTCCTGGCAGGCCAACCGAGGCAGCCACACACACGTAGGGAGAGGGAGGGAGAGCGGCAGGGGCTGACACACTGGGCCACACGCAGCCCTCATGTGGGCGCCAGGGCTCCCTCAGATCAGACTAGAATGGCCTGAAGCTGTTGTGAGTCCAGAGTCTCAGGGTTACCAGGACAGACTCATTCAAGAGCTTGTCTGGAGTTCCTGCAGCCAGAGGCGGAACTGGCCAAGGGCAGAAGCCAACCCACGGACTAGCGCAGGGAACTTCCAGGGATGAGGAGGGAGAGGGAGAGCTCTCAAGGGACCAGAACGTTCCCTCCTTAGCTCCACGCATCTGCTGTTGTTGAGGAAAGATGGCCTACTCTGCATGAAAAGCAGTGAAGACCTCCACGGTTCCAGGTCCTACCAAAAGGGTACCTGTGGATGGACATCCTTGCCCACTGGCCACTCCACTTCCCTAAGGAAATACTCCCCCTTGGAAGAGCGCACAGTATCATCTTACTGGTAATAGGGAGGCTGCAAGAGGAAGGCAGAGACAGGAGAGAGAAGATCAGGATGACAGAGGAGGAGGAGGGAGGGACAGGAAGGATACAGTCAGGGGTCAAGAGGGAAGGAACAGAGGAATGATGGGAAAGACACGAAGGGCCAAGAGAGGAGGACTGGAAGAGGGCAAATGGGGGTGGAGTGATGGTGGAAAGAAAGGGTAGGCTCATAGCCTGGGTTTCTGGCGCTCTACAGGGCTTACCAAAGGAAACAATGTACCTAGGCAGGGAGCCATTGTCTCTGCCAGTGAGGCCACCCAGAAGGACGCCTTTTCCTATCCACCTACCCCACCATCCCCCAACCGTGGGCTGTGGCAGTGGGCGCAGGGACCTTTGCAATAACCGAAAGTGCCCAGGCCACTGCCGCAGGGGCCGCTAGCCCCGGGGCCTGGACACTCACTCAGCCGCAGCAGGCTGCTCCCTGCAGGGTCGGGCTGGGAGGCGGTGGGAGTCGACTTGGCAGCCTCTCCATTGGGCGTAGCTCCTGAAAGCTTCCCAGGTAACGTGGGGTATTTGTGCTCCACGAGGAAAGGGCTGTCCTATTGGAAGGAGAGAGAGAGAGAGAGAGAGACGTGTTCAATCAACTCAAACCCAGTCAGGAAATCTTTGGATGCAGGGACAACTCAGCTTTCCAAGAGCCATTTGTCACTCAGTCCAACACAAAGACCTTGCAAAGATCACTTAGTCCAGGCAAAGGGACCACAATTCTGAGAAAGAAATTTGCCTAAGGGCCATACAATGAGACAGGGACAGAGTCGGGCCCAAATCCAGGGCTGACTGCAACTGACCCTAAACAGGAAGCGGAAGTGTCTGGCAAAGGGGGGTGCTTTGCCCTTTGGCCGGATGCCCAGACTCGCGATGAACTAACAGGCACGAATGACCCTTTGAGCGCTTTGAATTAACAAACCCGAATTCTAGTAAAGGGTATACCTATTGCTTTATTATATATATTTATGATATACGTCATATATAAGTTACATTTATATATTACGGCAACAGTTATTTTGAAAAACACCAGGTTAAGGCAAAGCGAGAAGGGACACACACACTGGGGAGATGACAAGAGAAAACAGGCCAGGAGTGACATGCCACCCATTCCCTTAAGAACTTAGGATCACCGTCTGTACAAGATTCAGCCAGAGTGCAATGGGCCTGTACGTACCCTGGCCACGAAAAGGGTGCCCAGAAACAAGATCATGTAAAGGGAAAAGAACTGCACTTAGCTGGTCAGGATGGACACAATGCAGCCAGAGAAAAACAAATACCATAGGCTTTCACTCACACGTGGAATTTAAGAAATAAAACAAATGAACAAAGTGAAAAAGAGACAAAACAAAAAACAGACTTTTCACTACAGAGAACAAACGGATGGTCACCAGAGGGGAGGTGGGTGGGGACGGGTGAAATAGGTGAAGAGGATTAAGAGTAGTTACCATGATGGGCACTGAGTAACATATAGAATTACTGAATCACTATGTTGTACACCTGAAACTAATATAACACTGTTAACTACACTGCAATTTTTTTTTTTAATAGAAAAAGGACATAATGGTCCCTAAACCCACAAACCTGAGGGAAACCCAGGGGAATGCATTTGAACAAAAAGAGAAAATGAAGCAACATTACCAAGGAAATTGATTGTGGAGAACTTGATGGGGCCCAGAATAAAAGTAGTAAAAAAGGCTGATTTTCAAATGGACAAGTCAGAGAAGTAATGGGGAGTTTAATAACTGAGACATCTCTTGAAGTTTCATTTAGTTAAAAGCCAGGTGTCCGGCGAATTTCTGAATTCAGCGTGCTTATAAAATATGTGTCCTCGAAATTGTTTGAAATCCGATTACTTCACTGAACATGAACAAGATCGGAAAAAACGTGGGGAAAAAAATGTGGGGAAAAAACGAGACCAAATTTCCAAGGAAGTCTGAAAGAACTGGCTGGTGAAGTAGAAATAATCAGATAGGGAGACTGCGTAATTTTTAAGTTCATGATGACCCACGAGGCAGACGCTGGACCTGGTCAGACCAATAGTTTGCAAATGCCAGTCCCTGTGCCAGCTGCTCCACAGTCACCGGGGACACCTGCAAAGACAGAGTTCCCAGGCTGCACCTGGTCCTGTGAATCCGCCCTTCTGGGAGCACACCTCAAGTGTCAGTCTTTTTTTTAAGATTGTATTTATTTATTGTCAGAGAGAGAGAAGGGGGGGCACAAGCAGGGGGAGCAGCAGGCAGAGGGAGAAGCAGGCTCCCTGCTGAGCAGGAAGCCCCATGCAGGACTCAACCCCAGGATTCTGGGATCAGGACCTGAGCTGAAGGCAGAAGCTCAACCGACTGAGCCACCCAGGTCCGAAGTGTCGGTATTTTTAACAAGCGTTTCAGATTGCTCCGATGCACAGTCGGAGCTGAAAGCACTGAGTGTGGGGAAGGCAATGTTCGAAAGGCTTAGGGAACTGTGACTCCTGGTTCCCCATGACACAGGAAATAGAGGAGTGGGGAAGGGCTCTCAAAACCAGATTTCCAGTCGCATCATCACACACACATCCCCACCCCCCAAAGACAGGGAAGAGACCACTGAGGCCACTGACATGGGCTGCCCGGGGTGCTCACTGAGGAGTTGGGTGGGAAAGAGGACAGAACCTAATCCAGGCATGGGCGGCCCAGACCTATAAGACAACAAAAAGAACCAGGGGCGACAGAAAGGGCTCTCAGCTCTGTTCAGCCAAGAAGGACAGCTGGGAAACGAGGGCTCACTGCTGGAGAAGGACAAGGTCAGGACAGGACCCAGAGGGAACAGAAGAATACGGCTGGTTGTGGAGGAATGGAAACCCCAGCTGCCCCACATTAGAATAGAGAGGCAGCGCTCCAGAGCGGTGAGAACACAGGCTTTGAGTCAGACGGACTCAGGCAAAGCGCTTTCCCTTCGGCCTCCCTGTTTTATTCTCAATGGGGAACGATTTCTGCCTCAGGCTGAGCACACCAGGACAGCACATAAGCAGAGGCACAAGAAATATTATGTGCCCAGGGCCGGGAATGACAACGGGAAGTACGAGCACAGTCCCTAGATCACACCCCATCGAGAACATCGTGCTCACGTGTGGTCCAGGGCACAAGCTGGAGAAACCAGTGCTGACCCTAAGGAAGATGAATGGGAACTTTAAAGGCCTGTGATCTGCACACTGGGGAAGAGGAGGTTCAACTCAGAGGAGGGCGTGAGGAGCAGTCAGCAGCAGAGGAGGCTGGTTCGTTCCAGGGGCTCCAGAGGGAGAGCCGGGATCTGCGGGTGCACGCTCTAGGGAAGTCCCAAAGGTGTATCTACTAGAGCTGGGAGAGATGTGATGAGCTCTCCGGCACAGAAAGCAAGGGCCAGACGCCAACGTTAGGGGATGCTCCGGTGGTTGAGTGCGCCCCTGCGTTTAGCCCTGACATGTCCCGCTGCTCTGGCTGTGTGTGGGAACCCTAACCTCCCTATTCCCAGCAATTAGATCCACAATGCCTTGTCAAAGATGAGCTTTCTGGGGCGCCAGGGTGGTTCAATGGGTTAAAGCCTCTGCCTTCGGCTCAGGTCATGGTCTTGGGGTCTGGGGATCGAGCCCCGCATCGGGCTCTCTGCTCGGCAGGGAGCCCGCTTCCCCCCCCGCCCCCCCACCCCACCTGCCTCTCTGCCTACTTGTGATCTCTGTCAAACAAATAAATAAAATCTTTAAAAAAAAAAAAAAGATGAGCTTTCCTGAGCCTGTAAGGAAGGAGGAGGAGACAGTAAGAAATCCCATCCCACAGACAATGAGGTGAAATCACGCTACACGGAGGGATGCACACAAGCTGGAAATGGGAGAGGAAGCTTTGTCTTTCCTCCGCTCTTATCCCTTATGATTCACCTATGTCCCAGGCGCAAAAGCTGTAACCTGCTCCATGAAAACTCCAGCAGACATGCAACCACAAGTGCACGACAGGGGCGTGGAGTTACTGTACCTTGGCTTCCACCCCGGGGGAGAGCTGGTTCCCATTGACACACTGCGCAGCGGCAAGAAGGGTTTCAATCATGTGCAGAGAGAGAGACCAGTGTTAGCCACAAAATGACAACTCAGGACCACCTGCCTGTTTCCGGCTGCAAGGCTCATTCCCTCCCTCCCCATCTTTCTGTTAGGTAATCACTATCCACGGAGGAAACACAGGTCACTGTCCAACCCATGGACAGGTGTTCCGGGCAGCCGCCAGCAATCTGACCAGGGACAGCAAGAGGCACTGGACCACAGGGCCAGAGCCACTGCATGGGCCCCGCGGCTCCTGCCAGCTTCGGTCTTCCTCTGTAATTACCGGCGCTGGTACACCGCTCAGACCAAGGGATTGCATGCAGCCAGGCTCCATAAAGGTGCTCTCTCAGGGAAGGAGTCCTGGTCTCCAGTGACCTTGCCCGAGAACCTGCGACCTACCCTTCCAGCACCGGGGACACCCACATGGTCAAGGTCGACCCTCACGTAAGGGGCCACAAAGCCCTCCTCACACCTCTCTAGACTCTTAAAAAAGCTTCCTCTCCAATCTCCTAAATGATCCCGTAACTCACTCCTGGGCTCATCAACTTTATCCACATTACTTTCCTCATTCAAAATCCCTGCAATGCTCCCACAGAGGGCCAGGACTCAAGACCCTGATGGTTTGATCCGACTCAGGCTCTGAACTTACATTCTCCTGCTCCCCGCCATTTCCCAAAACCGGCCTGTGCTCACCTCTGCATCTTCTCCATCAACCCCAGGCAGCATGCCCTGCCCTCTCTCTGGGATGCCTTGGGTCACACTTGACTGATTTTCTCAGAATGTTCTTGTAATTCCTGCCTCCCCATCAGCTTCAGAAAGGCCTCTACAAGGTGGGACCTGTGTGTCCCAGTACTGCTGGGTAAGTAATTCAGGAGTTACAAGGGGCTGACCTTGACCACAGCTTCACTTCTCAGGTCTTCTAGGCTACATGAGAGTTTTTTCTGAGCTCTGGAAAAACATAAAAGAAAGTGAACAAAGATACAGTTACTGGACAAGGTGGTGTGTCATTCATGCAGAGGACATACCAAGTGTTTTACCAGGAGTATGTTAAGCGGGTTTAGGGTCAAGGACAGGAAAATCCACCCTCTCAACACAACCACTACACAGGAGACTGGCCCATCTCGGGGGATAGCCTGGTCAGACAACATGTTGCTGAGGGCATGAAAGCATCATTCATATCCAAATCAAAAGGCCTTGGAATTCCTTGAAAATACAGAACATGCTCAATTCTATTACATCGATGGGAGCTAACTGGTCTGTAGTCACAAAAGAAGACTCTGCAGAGTCAAAATATAGGAAAAGTGCCGATATGGCCTTGTCCGTGAGTCTAAGACGTGACCCCGGGAGGAAGGAGCTGTGCCACGTTAGAGTGGAGGTGAGCCCATCAGCCAGCCGCAGTGCCAGAGCATCACCTACTAGGATCTTCCAAGCCTTTGCTCCAGCTCTGTACAGACCAGTCTGCTCAGCAGAATTTGCTTTTTCAGAGGTTACTCTGCAGAGGACACCAATTGTATAGAGAAGAGGCCAGGCCACCAGAGGTCACAAGAGTTACTTTGTAACGAGTCTCCTTGGCAGTGATGCTTCTCAGTTTATATGAGTAAAGCAAAATCTCTTAGTACATTGGTCTCCTATGAGTCTGGTCAGTGTGAGTTAATCAGTGTTGACTTCCTCCTGAGTGAACTCATACATAAACTAAATTTCTTATTGTACAAAACTGACTGCCAATTGCTGTCTTTGACACTGACATTTTTCTCTAGGGCTAAAGGCTGAGGGAAATAATGGCTCTAGAAAGTGGGGTCCTGAGAACATAGGTGCTGGGGCCTCAGCGCCATTCTGGGGAAGCTTCCATCATAAATATGGCCAGTCTCCCCAGACGCCCTCACTGAAAGACACCCTGCTCTTGGCAGTGGGGCCTCTGTATCTCTGTTATATGGGGCCCAACCTGGGAGTGTGTTCTAAATTGCTGACCTAGGGAGTCAGAAATAGGTTCACTTTAGAGGGAACCAGACCGGTGGCAGCCAGGTGACCCCATAGGCTAGCCCATTATAAGCTCACTGCCATGTGAAGCTTCCCCAAAGCAACAGGACCAACCTCCTGGTAGGAGAAATGGCTCTCCCTGGGGAGCTGGGACTGTCCCAGGGCTCTGGGACTCCTGAGAGCAGGAAGGACTTTCAAGAGGGGGCTGATGAAAATGAGACCTACATCATGGGATGCTCTTAGCCCCGAGGAACCCCTGGCGGGCACAGATGACCTGTAGCCACTTCTCCTTTGAGACTCCAACCCCTGGCCAGGTCTTTCCTCAGTGACAATGGCCGGGACCCTTAAGCCCACGGGAAGGGAAGCCCATCTGTGGCCAGGGGAGGTAGACACGGTTTGTGACTGCTCCACGGCCTGGGCCACACTGTGGCTGTGGCCACTGACAGGGCTCAGAGCACTGCTCAATGGAAGGGCAGGCGTGCCTGGGACCTGTGGCTATGCTCACCATGCACGGCCAGTCCCTGCCACACAGGAGCCCCAAGGGTGGGGTGAGGGCACAGCAGCTCTGGGGACACGATCAGGACCCCTACCTGGTTTCCAGTGATTTCTGCGGTAGTGGAGGTGGCCCCACGGTGGGAGAGCTACATCTTGGAGGCATCTGCACCAGAAACAGAAGTCACTGTAGGGGACACTTTCTGTCCGGAGACCATCTACCATCCCTTCTCCTCCTTTGGACAACTCCCCTTGAGAAGTTCCACTTCCTCCCCTAGGTACAGCCAGGACGGCTGTGTCGATACGGGTACCTTGCTCTTTCAGGACGCCCAGGAGGAAGGAGTACTGGAAACCCGGGCCAACCTGCCCCTCCACCCCAGACCAACGTCCATATCCCTGCAGGAGAGTCCTGACACCTGAACCCCTGGGGACCCTTGCCGCTCCTGCCCTCTCTGAACTGGGTTCTTTAGCCTTTTCTTTCTTGCAGGAAGCCGCCATGCACCCTTTCAGAAATGTGCCTTGTTGGTGTAGGTTAGCCAGAGTTGATTTCTGGTGCTTGCAACAAGAAGCACTAGAACGGACATATGCACTTAACAAATGTGAGCCACCTCCACGGCCTGCCGGGCCCAGTGCCAGGTGTGGGCTAAGGGTTCCCCACTGCAGACAGGCAGACAACTAGGATAAAAGATCAGTGCAGACGTTCTTACGATAATGATACCTATAACACAATAGAGGGATGGAGGGGAAGGAAGGAAACTTCAGAAGAGGGCTTCAGAGGGGAGTACACTTGAGAAATGAGAATGGGCTCAGTGAGAAGGCAGAAAGGGAAGAGCATTATGGGGGGACCAAACACGAGCTAATGACAGTGTCTAAGGAGGACAGAGTTTGATGTTTTCACTGTTGTACTAAGTGCAAAGATGACCTTTTCTCTAGAGCTCGGTAAGTACCTTTTCGGTCTACTGTTGGTAGAACCTCAGCATTATAATACGGTGGTTAAAAGCCTGGGCTTTTTGGTCAGATAGATGTGGGTCCATTTCCAGGTTCTGCCATCTAGCTAGTGTGTGACCTAAAGCAGATTAATTACCCTCTCTGAGCCTCAGCTTCACAATAAAATAAGAATCCCAGTGGGGTGTCATGAGGAGAAATAAGGTGAGAGCCATGTACAGAGCTCATCATAGTGACCACGCAGAGGTACCGGGCGTCAATCACTGCTTCCATATGATTGTTGCCAATCTGGAATGTTTATCTGACTTGATAACTGGGGCATCTGGTAACATTTTAGCTCCTCTCTTAATTAAAAGAGATCCTCTTCAGTTTGGCCATTCTAGAGTTTCGTGAACCTTTTACACCCTGGGTCGAAGCCCTTTCTCCCCTTGAGATCTGGATCTATGACTTTATTTGCTTAATTGTATCTAGTCTGAATCCAGAGAGATTTGTGTAAGACAAAGAAAATCCGTCTGCTGGTTATAGGGGCTGGAGGGGGTGTCTGAAATAGGAACAGATCCCTGCGGTAGTTGAAGTTATTCCCCTCAATGAGCAGGACACATCCATCCATTCGACAACTATCTGCATTCTGCTGGGCATCAGGCACTATTCCAGGCACTGAGAAATGGGGGAGATAAAATGAAACCACCCTCGGTCTCTGCTTATACCCCAGAGAGGAAAGACAAAAAGAGACAAGGAACTGGATTGAGAGTTCCTATCCTTGCAAGTCTAGCGTCCACGATGCTTCTCCTCCCAGTCAGGACCAGGCCAGCGCCTGGGCCCCTTCCCACCCTCCGTGCTCTCCCCAGGGCCTCAGGGGCCACTCCATCCACTTAACTTCTCACCTGTCAGGATTTATACCTGACAGGTACCTGACTAGATCTTCCCCTAAGCTCAGTGTAAGCTCCTAGGGCCAGCCAAAACCTCCCATCATGGGTGAAACATAGCACCTGTGGTTTAAAGAACTCTTCAGGGGCTTTATTCGCTGTGTTCCACTTTCTGAAACTTCCCTCGAGTTCTTCTTCATTGATTGAGAGAGTTCTTTCCGAAGGCCCTGGAAGCATTAATGCAGAAGGGGGGATCACTACCGTGGGAGTTGTTCAGAAACCCATAATTAACACAAAATTCTAAGTCTTTCTCTTTCATTAAGAAAGCCTAAGGAATATATAAAGGTACATTAAGAGTGTGACTCAGATTCTTCAGGGCATCTGAATTCGGGCTGTCATAAGGGTCATCTCAAGGGCAAAACTCATGTATGGAACATAGAGAAACCCTTAGGATTCCTCCCCAAACTTCTCATTCCCTAGCATTGGCGATCAGGCTCTGATTTGACCCCAAACACCAAAGAGGGAAAACAGGGCGGTGATGTGTGTGCAGGCCCAGCAGAAGCTCAGCTGGAATGAGAGGTCTCTGAATTCCCTGGAGTGGCCCCCCAAGTAAGTAGCTGCTTTTCTGGGACTGTGATGGAGCCCAGGCCACAGGCACAATGGCACCAACTGCCGTTGGGTGCCTCACTGGGTGAGGCAGGCAACCTGGCCTACGGCCTGCTGTGCTCAGACGAACACTAATGCTGCCTGGGCGGTGCGTTCAGCCTGGGCAGCAACTATGAAACACGGACAGCTCTCCCCACCCTGGGCCTTCCTACAGGAACCTGGGCACCCAGGGACTCAGAAGGCTCCCCGAGTGTCCTCAGAATCTGCTGGGGGAGCTTTTAGATTCCTCCGGAGTGGACAAGCTCTAATCCCCCAAGAGGGTACCAAACTAATTTTTGGTCCAGGTCTGACTGCACTCACTGCCCCTACAGAGTATGCTGAAAAGACACACAGCAGATCTCCAAGGATGGGGATTCCCAAGGGCTCGCACTGATGGCTTTATTTTCTTGATGATCTGCTTAGTCCCTGGGAGCCCTGGACTATCATTAGACACAGTTTCTAGAAAACAACAGCTGCTGATTTCCCATCATCCAGGACAGTCTAACCAGCTCCATTCTCCAGCAGAGGATCTTCTCCAAATGAGGACAAAGAGCCTTCTGGCGAAATGGCCCTGGGTTTATTAATGCAGTCGATGAAATAAATCTGGGAGAAAATGGCAGAGCCCTCCTTGCCCTCACCTTGTGTTGCCATCATCATCTCCTTCGCCCTTCGGTACTGGTTTAGCATCCCCGTGAGCTCCTCTATGCGACGGTCCTGTCACAGTGGGAGAGTAGACTACACGTGAACATCACCACTGGCCCCTCCAAGGATTTCATAGAGGGAGGGGCCCACACTATGCCCTGGGCCCATGGAGAAGAGATGCTACAGGGAACCTAAGGAACGCTTGAATGGGAAGCTTGGCATCCAGCCTCCTTCCCACAGAGCCTAGGTTCTCAGTGGTCTGCCCCCTAGGCCGCTGCAAACATTCTTGCCTCTACCCAAAGGCAAGAGTCCAACCTGTAGCCATAAAACAATCCTAGGGGCTTAAACATTTCCCGATCAGGATGATCACTAACTCCCCACCCTCCCAAGGTAGCCTTAGAAATCTGTCCTCTGAAGAACCATGGGAGACTGTGAACTCAGAGCAATGGACTGAGGGTTTTGAAGGGGAGGGGGGTGGGTGGATGGGCGAGCCTGGTGGTGGGTATTGAGGAGGGCACATATTGCATGGAGCACTGGGTGTGGTACATAAACAATGAATCTTGTAACACATAAAAAAAAAAAATAAAAGTATTTGGGGGAAACAAAAAATAAAAAAAATAAAGAGGGGAAAAATGGAAAAAAAAAAAAAAAGAAACCTGTCCCCTGGTTCTCCTATTGTCCTCTGGAGCTACACACAAAGAAAGATTAAAATAAAGCTGGCGTGTTTATCCCAGTTCCCTCACCTGTTCCTGGGGAGTCTGAGATTCCTTGCACAACAGACAAAATCTCTCAGAGGAGATCATTTCTTTCAGCAAAGGTCTGGGGCTTGGGAGCCCGCACAGATTCTGGCACTAGACAGACCTGGGGGGTGAACTCTGGATGCACTACCTAGTATTACCTGACCTTGGATAAGACTCGAATGCTCTGAATCTCAGTGTCCTCATCTGTGAGAGGCAGGGCTGTGATCCTCAGAGCTGATGTCCATCCCAGGGAGGTGCTCTCTAGCTACAGAGGAGGCTCCTCTAGGATTATGCAGGGATCAGACACGAAGGACAGAAGGGCAAGCACATGGCACGCTGCTTAGTGGCTCCACGATGAGTCTGCCACCAGATGGTGCACAGAGGAGACTGGTGTCTAAGCGGGAGTCTAAGCAGTTATGACGTTGGCAATAAACGTGGCGGTATTTTTCCCCCCACACCCAAACCAACAGGTACGACTTTAATCTGCCTCTGGGATATTTCACTTAGGCCAAGTTCCCAGGCATCAAGGCCAAAAACAGGTGGCTGAGGCTCAGTCTCTAAGAGGCAGAAACCATTCTCCTGACATATCCCTGGGTCAGTGGCCTGATGGGCATGGCCCTGCCCAGAATATCAGAGACCAGTAAGGACCAAACAGCCGGAGGCGTCAGCAGAGGAAGAAGAGGGCTTCCTGCCCGACGACCGTCTTACCTTATCTTCATTGGCAACAAGCAAAGTTTCCATCCCCATTTTCAGACGTTGAATTTCTTGGTCTAAAAGAATTCAGGTGTGGGAAGAATTATGTAAACACAGACAGCCATCCCCACATGCTAAGCTGCTGACACTTTCCTTGTGAATCAACTGCACACGGGCTCTTCTGCTTTAAGAGCCTGTGATGATGTCTGGCATAGTCAGTCTCATTAAACATTTGTTGAACTACTAAATCAATGAATAAGCCTAGTATTTTGTCTTCTTTTTATAGACATTAGTGGGGGAAAATCAAAATGCCATTTACTCAAAGGTGACACAGAAGAACTCTCAAATCTTTCAAAATCAACATCTCAGAAGAATACAGACATTTATCGCTGATTATCTGAGTGGGCATTGACCCGGACTAACTTGTTTTAGAGAAAATCCTACAGTCCCATGGACTGTAGCAAAGGCGAATTTGAAATAAGGGGGAAAAAAAGAGTCCACAGCTGAATGAAGATGAGAAAAAAATGATTATGTAAAAGAGCTGGGTACTTGGCTTAATTTAAAATGGTATAGTCAGAATTGACTAACAAATGTTTAGACAAAACTATAAATGTATTCAAACAAACTCTACAGTTAAGGAAAACTATCTTATTTCATAAGCCTACAGAATTTCCATGAGTCCATCTGTGTGGATCACCCATGGCCTGCTCTCCCTCTGGGCCTAACAGGGACTCTTGATTTCTTCCCCACCGGGTCTGGAGGGCCAAAGGCCAGTGCCTAAAGGAGCTGGAGGTCATTCTGCTAAATATTTAGGCCTAGGGATTGTCACATAGGTGGGAGTTCCAAAACAAGGACTTGTCCCCATTCCTAAACTGATGACTGCAAAAGGAATAGGGACGACTATATAAGCAAAGCACAGGACACGAGGGAACCGAAGTGTAAGCATCCCACTTGCAACAGAAAAAGAAGAGTAAATTTACGGACTTTGTGTAAATAGTCATGGGGATTCATTTCCAGAGGAAAGTAGAGAGCACCTGCTCACTATCTTAGGCTCTCGGCAGCTAAAGACTAGCTCTGCAGCTCCATTCGTGGGAGGAGGGTGGTAAGCCCCATATGAAGACTGGCAAACCTCAGTGCTTTGGGCAGAACCCAACCTGAGCAGCAAATGACCAAAGGACCAGCTCCAAGAGTTACCTGAAGATGGACCAGAAGGCCTGGACTGCAGAGAAGCATAGGGTGGTGGCAGAAGGCTGCCTGGCCTCGAGTCAGGGCTCGGCGATCTGTGCAGGTTAAGCATTGGAGAGGCTAGGATATCTTAGGGGGCCCCAGCCTCCACCTCGAACCTTGGCAGGTAGGAGACAGGCTCAAAGGCGGAAGACACTGAGAAAGGCTGGGGGAGGGATGAACATATGGGTCACCAATTTCCTTCTCCAGCCCGAGTCTTGGCTTCAGGGCTGCATGACTTCCCCACCCCAGCCAGGGACCCAGCCTAAGCCCCGCTAAGGCTGACAGGGGACCCAGCAGCAGGGCCAATCCCCAGGGCTACTGGACCTCGTCCGGCATTGCTCTGCAGTCTGGTGGTGAGAGAAGTCAGAAGGTGTGTGATCATTCTGTACACCCGGTGAATAGCTGTAAATATTCAACATGTGTGAATAAGAGGATCTGAGGATTCATCTTCTCGTTTTGATCAGTGGACTTGAACTTATCAAGGTCCATTCACTGACCTTTCACTATTTCTTAGGAGCCCACCACGGCTGAATGCTGTGTGCAGCTCTGTGGATCCGGTCTTAAAGAGAACAGACAGGCCTGGCCCCACAGGGAGGACAACAGTCTACACCAAGGGACTTCCCCCAGTGCAGCCCTGATACATTTTAAGTGCTGGGATGGAACAAGAAGAATGCCAAGTTAGAGAAAAATAGGACTGGGAAGCACCTCGTTGAGGCAGGGTGGCCAGACTGAGGGGTAACACTGAGTTGAGATCTAAAGGATGAGAACTAACTGCTTTGTTTCTGTGACCTCCGGGCCTGGTATGAGTATCAGGCAGGCATCTACAAGTGACTGATCACTGAAGCCTCCCTGGGGGGAGGACACAAAGCAAGTCCTTTCAGTCAAGTGAAGAAAGAGCTCCAGAGGGGGCTGCACAGAGCTTCGTGATCAGATGACGTGTGAGAGGTTTGTGGCCGTGAGTCCACAACAGAGCTGTGCTTTACAGGCCGGTTCACCGGCACACTCATCTGTTCGCTCCGACAGGTTTGCACACACACAGGACATATGCGCACCTCAGCACGCCTCCTTACACAGGCACGCGCGCGCGCACACACACACCCACTCACGGACACACGTGCCCGGGGCCCAGCGGCCACCACCTCCTCTCACCGTCCATCGGTTACCTTTCTCTGCATGGTCACTGTGGAGGGCCGCAGTCCGGGAGAGCTGGCTGTGCAGACGCTCGATTTCTGCATCCTTCAGGGCCACCTGCTCTTGCAGCTGGGCGACCTCAGCCTGAAAGAGCAACAGAGGGTCCTCGGGAGCTCAGAGGGATGACCAGACTGTGATGGAGTTCCTCAAGCCACTCACAGCCCAGGACCGATGGGTCCTAGAGCCTGCAGGGCAGTCAGGAACAGAGGTGTCAGAGGTGAGCAGATAAGGTGCTTACTGCCCTCCCGGCAAGGGGGCGCTCTGCCCGCTGAACTCATTCTTCCTGGCCCATTGGGCCCTGCCCACAACTCCCGCTGGTCCCCTGCATCCTCCCACCTGACCAGGCCCTTTCCCTTCCCTGCCCTCGGAGGCCCAGTCACCACGGAGGCCTGACGAGCTGGGATGGTGTGCCATGGGAGGGCTGCTGATGGACAGTCTCCTTCTGGCTGCGGTCTTCCTTCTCCCGGGAGAGTCACACAAAGGCATGGATGTACACCACTGTGACAAGTGCACACAGCTTTTGCTTTCCCAGCTTGTCCAGGAAGTACAGTGGAAATCAAACCACCATTGGTAGACAAAGAGGAAGTCAAGGGTTCCTCTTGCAAGTACTCTCCCACCCTTCACGCACAGCCATGGCCTCTGCCCGGCCTCCAGGCACCTGCGCACGCTCACGCACGTGTCCACACATACAAGCATTCAGGTGTGCCGAGCAGATACACCGTGGCAAAGCAGGCAAGCACAGCCACAAACCCGCATACACACATTCATACCCATGAATGTGGGTACATGGACCGTTGCACTGGGCAGTTCCCACATCTCTACTAAGCAGAGCAGGTTAAATTTCACACATAACAGTAGGTATGATTGTCCACGCATTCCCACATTCATGAGATCAGAACCGGGTCGGTCCCATCCCACGGGGCATACTGGCTTTGGAGCCAAACTTGGGATTCTCTCATTTCCTAGTTGGGTGACCTTAGGTAAGTTAAGCTTTCCAAGTCTTGCCTCATCTATAAAACGGGGAAAGGAGCATTTACCTCATAGGGCTGTGGGGAGGATTAAGTAAGATAATAGTCATGGACAACTTAGCCTCATGCTTGATAGACAATAAGTGCTCAATAAATGCTGCCACTGTGGCTCCTCTCATCGTATTCCTTCCCTGTGGATAACCAGCCAGTTCTCTGAGCATCAAACCACACAAAGAAAGTGGGTGAGGACTAACTCCAGAGCCGGTCAACACACAGCAGAGCCCAGTCCTCAGGCCATCCCTCCCCGTGGGGGAGCCCAGTCACATCCCCTGTCATGCCTCAAGGTCATGGAATGGGCCGTCCTTTCCCACAGGGGCCGGAGTTAGCCTTCGAACAATTTCAAGGAACCAGATGAGCCCTGAGCCTGCTGGTGGCTCCTCTGCCCCCCAGGCCTTGCTTTCAGTCTCCGGACACACTGACGGAGTGCCCACTCTGCCTCGGTCCCTGTGCTCGCTGACCTCTCACATCAGGCCTCACTCGCTCCTCACAGGAAACCACAGGAGGAAGAGATATCCCTTCGTGTTGCTTCTGGGGAGACGCCAGGCCCAGTGCCCGGGATGCAAACCCTACCCGCTCCCAAGCCAGCGGCAACCCACTGCGGCCTTCGTGTTTCAGCGTTAACAGCACAGGTGAAGGCCGCTATTACGGGGCAGGGGCTCCCTGAGCCCACCTCAGGGTCCCTGAATAAACCTTCCCTGATATCCCTCAAATGGGAAAAGAGATGACCATGTAGAGAACAAGGAGGCAGCAAGGGGGAGGATCTCCTTACCCCAAGCTGTCCTATGGAGCACTGCCCCTCTGTTCTGTGGTATTGACCCACAGAGGCCAGAGAGCCAAGCCCCGCTCGCCAACTTGCTTGCTGAGACCCATAGCTTTCCCTGGCTCACTGAGGGCCTCGCTGCCCATGGCTGACCACTACCAGCGTCTGTGGCTTCTGAAAACCTTAGCTTTGAGACCTGCAGTCCAAACTCCTCTCATTTCTACAAGGACCGTACTAGTCTTAGGAGATAGTCTCCTAACCTCTCTTGTACTTCCCACAACCATTTCCCCCTTTCTCTGCGATCAGAGTGAGAGCTGGTCTCTGTCAGCAATCTGGATGCCCAGTGCTTGTCTGCAGGAGCCATAGTGGACGTCAGTGACGTGGGCCCACGGAGGCAGAGCCCAGCACCCGGCATAAGGGGGTCTCTTCTCTCTGAGGCCTGCCTCTGGGTGAGGTCATCTACTTAAAACCCTATAGACTAAGTGCCTGGGCTGAACCTCCCATGTGTCAGTTTCCACAGAATGGGCCAGAAATGACAGGAGTCCCCACAACTGGGGACTCTAGTCTACCACAGCCCGCAGGCTCTCTACCTGACCATCAGGGCAAAGGACGCTCCTGCCATGGCCACCGAGGCTGCAGCTGTGTGGCAAGAGGTCCGAGGCAAAGCATGCACACTGGCGCCAGGCGGGGGGAGCCCCAGCTCCCTGCAGGTACCCGGCCTCGTTAAACCCAGGGAGCAGGCCCTGCTGCTGCTGCTGCACTGGAAAATGAATGGTCTTCAGGGACTGACATGCTATATGCAGAAAACTGAAAAGAACTTTCAAGAACAGTACAGGTTTTTACGCAGGGAATCAGGATTTTATAGAGAAAAGAGCATGGTTTTTGGAAAGACACAGATCCAAATTGGAACCTCACCTTGGCCACTCTGAACCTCAGCTTTCTTACCACTAAAATGAGGACAGTAAATCCACAGACCTCACTAGCTTATTTCATGGATCAAACAAGAAAAAGCGGACAAAGGGCCTGATGCATTCTGGCACACAGGAGGTGCCCCACACCCGGGAGTTACCAAATAACCGTCGTGTCTGAAAGGTTTATGTGCCAACGCAAAGAGCTTAGGCGACCTAAAAAGAGTTATTTGGTCTCATAACGGGTGGTGTGTACAACTCTGGAGGCTTCCCCAAGACAGGACTCACTTCAGTGGAGCCCAGTGACGGAAGGTTCTGGGCTCTCTGAGAAAATTACTGCTCCTAAAACAATACCTGAAGCACCGTACATACAAGGGTCCCCTTAGATTAAAAAAAGAGCTGTAGATAAGTGGGTTCGGATTGCCTAGGATTGCTGCTGACTTGGTAAGATCTTGGGAAAATTCCTTAACTGCTCTGTGCCTCGGCTTCCTCATCCATACAATGGTGAAGAAAATAATTTTATACAACAGGTTATACATACATCAATATCATATTCAGAGTTTTAATAGCATGACGTACATTGTATATAAACTGTCAACACTAGAAACTGAGAGAGAGAGAGAGAGAGAGAGATACCCTCCAAAAGAGAAATTCCTAGAAGAAAATATTACAAATGGCAGCTCCTGGGGGTGGGGGTGGGGGGTGGGTTGGGGGAAAAAGTGATCTTTATTCATTTTTTTATGGCTTAAAAATCCCTTATAATGAGTATAGTTTTTATAATCATTAAATGTTAACTTATAGAAAAAATAAAATTACAAAGTAGAAGTGAAAAAATTCTTAAAGATTTTTTAAAACCCTAGTAAGAAGCAAACACGTAAATCTGGTTAACACCTCTGGGTGGTGCTGAAGAGACCCTAGAGAAAGAGCAGCCAGCGTTCAGAGGCTCCCCCACCCAGGAATGCTGCTCCAGGGCTGTTCCCTTCCCCCACCCCCCAGAGCAGTCAGGCTCCCTAGTTCAGCAGAAACATGATTTAGTTAAAACAATAGTCAAAGTATATTTATATAGATAAAATACACATTCGAGGCTAAAAACACAGCATGCCTATTTTAAAAACATTGTTTAAAAAATATACAGCATGCTTATTTTAAAAACACTGTTTAAAAACATTTAAAACGATGCAGCCCATATAAAACTGGTGTTCATCTGCCTTAGGACTTTTCACTTGCTCACAGCCCCTTCCCGGTCCCACATCAGCCTAGGGGCTGCAGCGCCTAATCCCAGGGGGCTTTCCCTTTGCGAAGAGCCTTCTGGATCAAAGCTGTCTGCATGGGCACACAGTAGGGTCAATCTTCGTGTTTCCAGCTCAGGCTACTGCAAACCCTGAGCCTGAACACAGACCCTCCCCAGCGCCCCTCAGCGACTCCCCGAAAGCATCAGTAACTGCCTCGTACCTTAGTGGCTTTCAGCTTCCACTCGTACTGATTCCGTTCATTCTCCAACTCTTCCACCTTGATTTTGAGGTGCCTGAGCTCTTGCAGTAACTCCTGGAAGGGATGAGGCGGAAAGACAGAGTTCTGATGGTGACAGAGCACCACGGCCCCTGGATTGACAACCCTGGTTATTAGGCTCATGCACAGGATGCCGGGTGCAGGAGCTCTTGCGTCATGCTCCTTGCGGCAGCTCGAGTCTTGAACCACAGTCCTGTTCCGGGAAAAGCTGTTTGGGGCATTAGAAAACAGAAGCCAGGGAGTTTCAGGCACAGGAAGAGAAAACATTCTTGTTTTTAGAACCTGTTCTGACCTCTGTGTCCTCTGCGGGGTGCGCCCAGATCATGCCTGTGTGTGGGGGCAAGGACAGGGAGAACGTGGGAGCGAGAGCAACATAGACGTAAAAATGAGGCAGCTTCTTGCAGACGAAGCAGGCTAGGCAGGAGCATCCCTCTGTGCTGGGGGGTCGAGGAACCTGGAGAGGGGCGTGTGATCCTGGAAGGCTCCAGAGAGGAAGGGACAACCAGCAGGACAGAAGATACCGAGAGGTCAAATGCCAAATATAACACCCGTCTGAGTGTTCTGGGGAAGGGATGTGGGTCCACTTGAGGAGAGGAGGGAGGGAAAAGGTATCCCAGCAGAGGGCGGACGCAGGAGGCAGGAACGGTGACAGGCTGTTGGACTGGGACAGGGGACGGGCGGCATGCGGTGGGAGGTGAGGCCAGAGAGATAAGGTGGGGCCCTACTGGAAAGGCTTTGGATGAGGATATAAGGAGCTCGGATGCCATTCTGTGGCCAGCAGGGAGCCAATGAAGGTTGCTGAATGAGGAAGGGATCGTGGAACGACTTGCCCGTGGTGAGTCAGGTTTGTTTCTTCTGACTATAGGGCCCTTGCTCTCTTAATTACCCCTTTAGCAAAGATGACACCGCTAAGCACCCTTGTCCCAAACCAAGGCTCCTTTAACAGATAATCGGTCCCGCTGACTGGTTCCTATCCCACTTTCAGATTTTCTGAACTCCAGATTCCGAGACTCCCTACTCAACACTGCCACGCAGGCATCTTATGACAGTCGTGGCCCAGGTGGAACACTTCATTCCCCCTTGTAGACATTCCTGTCCCACTAAACGCCATCTCCACGCCCCTACTCGCCTGTCCCAGAAACCTGGGGCCCAGTCTTGGCACCTTGCTCTCCCCCACAGATGGACTCCATCCCCAAGCCTTGCTAATTCTACCCCCAGGGAAACGAGTCTCTCCTTTCTCCCCAGCTCGGCCACCACTACTCTGACCTAGCAGCTCGCGTCCACAGCCCGGGCAGTCTCTCCAGAGCCTGCTCCTCTGTTATCTTGCCCTTCCTGAAGCCCCTGACCCCCGTGGCATCCAGGGGAACAATACGATCAAAGCACACCTCTGATCCTGGCATTCCCTCAAAACTCCTAAGCTCTCATCGGCACTGCCCGGCCTGACCCAGCGCCCTGCCTGCCCTTGATATTACCCTCTCCCTGGGTAGGCATCAGCCACACTGGCTACTTTTTAGTTCCCCTTTCGACGTGGGCCTTCACACACGCCACTCCCTCTTGTCTGCAGCCATCTGCCAGGTTAATTCCCGCCGATCCTTCGGGCTTCCAAGGTAAAGCTATGGAGACCTCCCCCCTTCATCAGGCACTCTTGCTACACTCCCGCGGGGCATCCTGGAGCTCTCCTACATCACCTGCAATCAGACATTTACTGGTATGATTGCTAACGGCTAGTTCTCCCCCTACGCTGTGAACTCCGGCAGGGGCTTGGCTAACTCCAAGTCTGCGTCGCTCCCTTGTGGCACACAGTAGGTATGCTTTACTCCCTGATGAACGAACATGTGAAATTCAATTCAGCATCTAACTGGGCTGGAGCTGAGACAATCCGCCAAAACGTTACACTGCCTACCCTTGAATTTTGTAGCATAATTCATCAAGACTTTCTCGCAGCTAAGGGAAACATTTGTTGATGCCCTTAAAAAAAAAATGCCTTCCAAGCAAAGATCACTGTACCCATGACCTAGACTTTAAGGCCTGGCGGGACTGGTGGCTGATTGAGGATGGTTCTGGGAGCACATTTCTGGCCCTGAGAGGCCGCCGCCAGGGGACAGAGGGCATAACGCAGCCAGGATCTGGTGACCGCTTTGGTGCAACCTCCCCTTTCCAGATCGTCCGCTGCCTATCAGCAGCTATAAACACCGGTGCAAATTTTAGCCTCTTTTAGCCGTCTTCCTGGGGTGACCTACTCAACACGGGGCATACCCAGTACCTTCTCAGCACTTCTCAATCCAAATCTACACTTATATCTGGACTTTTTTTTTTTCCCCTCTTATCACTTATTTAATGTAGGAAGAGGGAAACCTGGGTGGCTCAGTGGGTTAAGCCTCTGCCTTCGGCTCAGGTCATGATCTCAAGGTCCTGGGATCAGGCCCCGCATCGGGCTCTGCTCAGCAGGGAGCCTGCTTCCCCCCCTCTCTCTGCCTGCCTCTCTGCCTACTTGTGAACTTTCTCTCTCTGTCAAATAAATAAATAAAATCTCTAAAAAAATATAATGTAGGAAGAAATCTTCCCCTAATCTGACCGCCCCCCATGTCCCGCCCCCAAGCTTCTCCCCTCATGCCTAAGTCTGGGTAGTTTCCGCATGTTCCGTAGTTGAGTATGGACCGTGGTAACTACCCACAGAGCCGAGG
Organism: Potos flavus; assembly: GCA_028534135.1. Lineage (NCBI taxonomy): Eukaryota > Metazoa > Chordata > Mammalia > Carnivora > Procyonidae > Potos > Potos flavus. Next base: position 53,114,694 of record CM052884.1, on the reverse strand, counting down.
CAGACCCTCTGCCGTGCTCATGGCTACTGTGACCTTGACCTTCCTCAGGCCTTCCAGTCCTCTTCCACAGCAGGCCTTCAAAGCATAGGTCATCTTCATGCAGCTTCCATCACCGGGCCCAGCCAGGGCACACGGGACCCCGTCCCACCGTGCGAGGGGCCAAGTCCAGGACACCAGTCAGATATACCCCACAGGGCCCAGAGTTTGTGAAATCCCTTTCCTAGACATTCAGATGATGACCTCACTGTCATAGCAAATGGAAACTTGTGTTCTATTTTCTCACTAGGGATCAACTTGTTTAAAAATAAACTTGAAAGAATTGTTTCATGATGCTGTAATTTCTTAAAAAAAAAAAATCCTGGGGTGCCTGGGTGGCTCAGTTGGTTAAGCATTTGCCTTCAGCTCAAGTTATGATCCCAGCGTCCTGGGATCAAGCCCCTGCATCGGGCTCCCTGCTCAGTGGGGTCCTGCTTCTCCCTCTGACTCTCCCTCAACCATGCACGGCGTGTGCTCTCTCTCTCTCTCTCTCTCGCTCTCAAATAAATAAGTAAGATCTGGGGTGCCTGGGTGGCTCAGTGGGCTAAGCCTCTGCCTTCAGCTCAGGTCATGATCCCAGGGTCCTGGGATCGAGCCCCACATCGGGGAGCCTGCTTCCCCCTCTCTCTCTGCCTGCCTCTCTGCCTACTTGTGATCTCTCTCTCAGTCAAATAAATAAATAAAATCTTAAAAAAAAAAAAAAAAAGTAAAATCTTAAAAAAAAGAAATCCATGAGATGGAACTTTACTCAACCTCCGAGCCCAGGAGGAGAATCGGTGTCTGAATCACAGCCGGGAAGGGGACTCAGGAGGCTGCCTTTTTCATGAATGCCCCATCCCTAGAGCACCTGACACACCTCGTTCCCAGCCCTGAGGGAGACAAGTGCCACCACCTGTCCGAGGGCTGGCCTCACCTGCTCAGATCCTGCTTAGTGAGGGTCACGGAGCTCAGCCCAGAGGTAACAACAGAGCCGTGTTAAGCCACCGCACGCACTTGTGGTTAGGAGAAACCCCAGCCCCTCCGCCCGCGAAATGCCCACACACGCATGCTGATATACTTAAGTGTGGTTCCTACAGGTGACCCCTCCCAACAGGCACAGTCCTGGCTGCAGGGTGGGGGCTCGGCGGCGCCGTCACCGGCCGCGCCGCCGTCACAGGACGCCACCTCGTCAGGGCCGCCCCTCCTGAGCGCGAGGCGCTCCTGGATCTGCCTGTGGATGTCCAGCTGCAGCCTACACATCTGCTCCTGCAGCTCACTGATCACATTCAGAACTGACTGCAGGAAGGAAGAGAAAGGAGAGAACGCACTCAGGGTCACTCGGCTCTCAGAAGCAAAGCTCCTTGTGAGAGTGGCCCAGAAAGAAGGCAGCATGCAGATAGGGAGCAGCGGGCGGCCCCCAGGGGTGACCACCCACTTCCTTCACAGGAACCAAAAGACATGGCATTTTCCCCGAGACCCGCGCCATGGCCCGGGCTGTCTTGCAACTTGAACAAACCGCCGGCAGCTCCACAGTGCCACACGGGGGCGGGGGGGGGGGGGTTATCCCTGCACATCAACACTGAGGCACGGGGCCTGGCGACAGCAGAGACAGGCACACCCTGGACCCATCCCGTCTTACACACACTGCAGGTGCCAGCCCCATCCCCGCAAGCACACACCACACTTAAGCACACTAACACGTCCGACTCTGAACTCTCCCTCACGCCTATACCAAACCTTTCTCCTTCGCCTCCCACTCCAGACCAGACTCCTTTGTAGCCTCAAGAACATGTTGGTCTTTTATGGATATTTTGAAAAAATAACCGCAATTCCTGGAGTTCATACCTATTCAATGGGGAATTGCACTCACTAGCGCTCTATGGGGCTTTCCTTTTCCTGCCCCATAAATTTAGACATTTAGTCACCATGCAGACAGAAACCCATGGCCACAGTAACCAGGGGTGCTCACAGGTGAGGGGGGAGACACGCACAAATAATCATGATGGGGTGTAAGTAAGCCAACATCCAGAAAACAGGGCTTCCAAGGAGTAGAAGGGCTGGTTCTGCCAGCCCCCTCGCCAGGGGGTGGGAGTAGAGGGAGCAAGCCATGAGCCTGAGTAACGCGGTAGATGACGGTGCCACTGGTGGCAGTAAGGGGGAAGGTTGGGGGAAGCTACGAGCTGCCTCTGGCACGGGGATGTGGACTTAAGGAAACGCGTGGCAACAGAGTAGAGCATAGACCAGGGTGGATGGGTTGGCAGCCAATGAAGCTGCTTCGGTCTCCCCGCCCCCCTTTATCGATACCCTAAGCACCGGCATTCGGTACTGGGATCTGCCACTGGTGCCATGGGAACGGCCCAGGTGCTAGAAGGAAACTGCCCATCCTTACCAATGACAATGGTGTCTAAGAAGAAAAACTCCCACCCATACCTTGTTTTGTAAATCCCTTCTCCAATGTAGACGGGAAATGGGGTCTGAGTGGGAGTTTGGGCTAAGAAGGTACCAGGCGAAGGCACCTGCTCTCCTCTCTGCTGATGCCATCTGCACTGTGCTGCAGTCCTCAGCAGCAGAAGCAGGCCCCTGGCCTCCCAGCCAGTCTCCCTGTGAGCCAGCCCCCCTTCACTGATCCTCACACAGCCCCAGTTGTCTTCCCCCAGGACCATCTGTCTAACAAGGCATTTTCCTACCAAGGCCAGAGGATTGGGCTGAGAAATCAAGGTGACCCTTATGGGCCTCAGTGCCCTGGACCTCAGACCTCCACCCAGCACCACTGTTACTAGTCCCTGCACCCCGATGGGCCACGCACCAGTGGGCTGGGGCCATACCTGCCCTCTGCATTCTTATCTGTAGTCCCGGCGCAGACACTGGGCTTTGACTTGGCCTGTGCTGTGTGTGCCCCCGGCTTCCAAACCCCTTGCCATCTTGGTATGTGCCAAGATGGTACATGCCTGACCAAGCTAGAGGACTCCTGCCTGACCAGCCTGAGCCACTAGGCATCACAGGCCAGCTCTGTCTCCACTGCCCATGGACTTGGCCACCACTGGGAGGTGCTCAATGGGGAAAAGACAGTCTACATTCAGTTTGTTCATGCTTTTTCCTGAGAAGTCTCCAAGTCTTTTGATACTTAGCCACTTAGCAGGTAGGTTCCAAGGACTACTTTAAGGACCAAGAAGCTGGACAGGAGGAATTAAGAGGGTGGAAAGGTGCTGGAACAGGCAGCCCAGGTGGGGGGATTCGCTAAGCACAAAGGGAACGTTGAGGGTCCAGGAAGTCTTTAGATGAATGACAGCAAGGTGAGGGAGATCGTCCCAATGGCCTTGATCTCTGTAAAGCAGGCAAGGTTGCCTTCTCAAGGGACATAGCAGTGAAACAGAAGGGGACACAGATTTAGAATGGTTACTGTGAGGCATGAGAGGAGGAAAGGTAGGTGTGGATATAAGCAAGACTAAGGAGAGGAGGAGACGCAGCTGGCAATTCATTAGCATGGAGGCAATTTTTGAAAAAATTTTACATTTAACCCTCTAACCCAGAGCTGGGGGCAGAAGGAAGGATGGCAGTTTAATCGAGGATGGAGCCAAAAGCGATCCCTTCCTGGTAACGATGAGCCTTTACCTCCCCAGAGAGGGAGGTCAGACTGTCATGGCTGGCTACGCCATGACGAGCGCCGGCACGATGCAGGCCAAGTGTGCAGGCTGCAGACTCGTGCAGACTCGTTTCACTTCTGTGGAAATGAGGGTCTATCTCAGAGGGTTCCTGTAAAGGGTTAATCAAGCAAGCCCTAGGTGAAGCACCTGGCACAGGGCCTGGCCCACGGGCGGCATCTGATAGATGTGAGTTCGCTTCCCCCACTGCTTCTCCTTTGCCAAGTGTTCGATCCATAAGAAAGGAACTGGGAAAGCAACGGGAAACACCTGACCGTCACAGGACACAGTTAAGGTCCATGACATTGATCGTGGACAACAAAAGCCCAGCGGCTGACCTTATTGGCCACTCTTTTCCAGAATCTTTATTTAGTCCCTTGTGCACTGGCCCTGCTCTTACCTTTAGACTTTGTCGCTCTTATAGAAGCTTCTAGAATTTCACTGCCCTCTTCCTTCTTTTGTTCCCTCTATTATTAAACCTCTCAAATGAAGAGTCGAGACCTGCTATCTGATTTCATCACCCTATTCATTCCTGCCCCCTGCCTCCATGCAGACAAGCTCTCTACCACGAGGGGCACCTCTCTTCCTCAGTGCCCTCTTCCTGGTTAAATCACAGCCATGTTCCTGTCCTCAAGCTGCTTGGCTTGAAGCATCTTGAAGTGTTTCTTCTCTACGTTTAGTGATTTTCCACGACTCGGGTTCTTCTGAGCTCTCTTATCCTTTTCTGCCCACCTAGCTATTGCTCCAGTCTATGCTGGTTTTTATGAATCCCAGTGTTGGCTGATCTGGTTGGTTTTTCTTTGGCTTCACATCGTCAGAGCTTTAAGACCTTCTAGATCCGCTTCCACGTGATACATTAAAAATGCTAAATACAGGAGAGCTGAGGGCAGAGGACAATCACCCTGTACAGTAAGTCCTCCTAGAGATGGTCTCGAGGCACTGTTATCAACTGCCTACCTATCATCTTAGCATCCGTCCTATCTTCCTCCAGCTCACCCACAGGACTCCCTGTGTGTGCAATGCCTCTCAAAACGTACGTTTACCCAGTCTATCCTACATGATGCATCCCGGCCCAACACATGAGGTCAAGTTGATGGAACTTCCTCTTAATGAACACAATCCCTACTTCATCTCCTAGCCTCCCACAAACCATGACAGGGTCAACGCCCACCTCGACAGACTAAATTTCACAGGACCTAGCTAACCTCCTTTGCCGTCAGGGGGGGGGGGGAGGGGAAGGTACAAGGAGAAAATGGTTCACTTTCAGTTTGCTAGCAACTCACCCGATGTCCCTTATACCTTAAAATTCACTTACAGCAGGCTGTTTGGGGACTGTGGCCCTAAGTTCTTTGTGGCGGAGGCATCGGGAGAATCGAGCCCATTCTCTCTCTGATCTTCTCCCAGAGAACATAACTTTAACAAAAAGTCTCTCTCCCGTCCTCGGCACTGTTCCTTTGTTTGGGGCTTGCCCTGGCTGGTGCTGCTCATGCAGGCGCACTCTGTTTGGTCCTTTCTAGCTTTTATATGAGCCCCTTTGAATACTAGGTTCTCTCGGGGTGCCTCTAAGCTTCTTTCGTCGGTATTACTTGTGAGATTGCAGTCAGAAATCACATTATTTTTAAGTTCAATATTCTTGAGTCATCTGCTGTGTTATGTCTGATTTACCAAAGCCTACAGCGCACGTGTGGCTATGCTCGGCTTTCCCTCTCTCGCTGTCATGGACTCACAGCACGATGGCCACTCTCTCTCAAGGCACCCACTCTGCCCTCATAAACTAGCCTCTCCTTTGCTGCAACATTACAGCTGGAGTGGCAGTTTCCCAATGTCTTTCTCTGCACACCCCCCCGGGCAGAAACAAGTAAGGGGTTGGGGCATCAAACGCCAACCTCTCCAATACTTAAGTGTTCAGCTGGAGATTGCTGGGAGCTATGCAAACACTGCCCGCCTCCATCTGGGGGTCTCAGATCTCCCCGTCTGGGGATCTGTGTCAGGGTGAACCCACTTTCCTCCTCGGCTCAGGGAGACTACATGGCGCACCCTAACACTTCTGGGACACTGCCCTCTCACCCTCCTGACCCATGCATTACTTCCCAGGGCGTCCATCCTCAGGCTCAGCATTTCAACTGACTTTTAGACTTCTTTCTCTTCAGGGCTGTCCCATCTCCCCTCTTAAGAGGTCTGTTTCTCCCCCACAGGGCAGACCCTTTTGTAGCTGTGTCCCATTCTTGGGTCCTGTGTCACGAAGTCCAGGTGACCTTCCTGAGGTTCTAATTGCCACTCTGTGTCGTACCTTCAGCTGGCTTTATTACTCCTGCTTCGCTAATCATCAAAGTTCTTCTTTATGGTGCTTTTCTATGCGAAACCACTGGGCATCTCCCATAATCATGGTCTTCTCTACCCCTTCCCGCCTGTCCAACTCGCTCCCAATTTTACTTAGTTCTTTTTCTTTCTCTTCTTTCATGCTCAGTTTAATACTGGCCTGGCATTTACACATCACTGATGGGAACATAACCTCTATGCTCCACGGGACAACGTGGAAATATCTGTTAAAATGTCAGGCACATGTAGCCTTCAGCCCATCGACTGCACCTCAGTAGCCTCACACACATGCAAGCTCGTTCACAGAGGCGTTCTCTGTAGTAACAAATGCTGGGCAACCCCTTATGTGTCCATCAAAAGAGGACAGGTCAAACAAATTAGGGTGCAGTCAGATAATGAAATAATATGCAGATATAAATATATTTTTAAAAAAATATACTTGTTATGAAATAAACTCCCAGAGTGCTAAATTAGAAGGTCTAGGGGTGCTTGGGTGGCTCAGTTGGTTAAACGTCTGCCTCTGGCTCTGGTCATGATCTCAGGGTCCCGGGATTGAGCCCCGCATTGGGCTCCCTGCTCAGTGGGGAGTCTGTTTCTCCCTTTCCCTCTGCCTGCCACTCCCCCTGCTTGTGCTCTCTCTATGTCAAATAAATAAATAAAATCTTAAAAAATAATAAATAAATTAGAAGGTCTATAGTGGGCATGTATACAAAAACTAGGTAGAGAATGGGTGTGTGTGTACCCACATAAATTTGCTCATCTGTGCATAACTCTGGGAGGATACAAATAATACAAACTGATCATAGTGGTTCCTGTCGTTGGGCTTGGGGTCATGTAAGGGGACTTTCTGCTACATATACCTTTTCGAACTCTTAATTTTGAATTGCTGGAGTGTATTTCCCATGCTCATAAAAATCAGTATATCAAAATAAATAAAATAAAAACCCTAAGATTCTCCTGCTCAGGCCAGTTCTTCCCAGAGCAAAGACCACCTTCTCAGGCCCTGCTCTGTGCTCCAAGCCCATCCCTCTGCCCCAGCTCAGAAATCAGAATCCCTCCCTTCCAAGGTGCTAACCACAGGAAGGAAGAAGGATGACACCACCACCCGTGCTGTAAGACATTCCGTTTTCTGCCAGAAATCCTAAAGACTCTTTCTGGTTCTCTTCTTCATACTGTGTATACCTCTGATGAACTGGGCTGACTCTGCTTTCCAGGACCTGCTGGATTCCTTGCTCTCTTCTTTACAGGATGCTCTGGTACTGCACGCAGCCCTCCTGGATCCCACCGAGGGATCCAGCTGAAGCCCCTCTGCATCTCCAGTTCCTGGGGAAAACCAGACTCCCTGTTCCAAGGAGGATGCCTCCTGAAGGACGTGCCTGTGATATGGTGTGCCACCCAGAGGGTTCCCTTTGCCTCTAGCTCTTTTATGTTCCATCCTCCTAATTCTGGTATTTACTTTCCATGGCAGCCATTCCTCTGCAGTCCTGCTTCTCAAGAGTAAACCTAACTGATCCAAGCCTGGGCCTCCTGAAATGACCCAGAACCACTGCAAAAAGCTCATGAGGAAAGGTAAACATAAGACCCAGTTTTCACCTACATCTCACTGACAGACTCCTAAGCAAGGCCGGCTGCCAGGATGGTCTCGATTTGACAAGAACCCTGTACCTCGAAGTCCTCAGGTTTCTAGACAACCATCTAGGATCACTTCCGTACCTTTCTAGAGGCATTGGGATACAGGCTTCAGGGGGAATCAGAGCCAGACAGAAAGAAGCAGTCTGTAATGCTCTGGTTCACAGCATCGTCCTTTTTTAATTTTCACTGAAATATAAAATGGAATTTGAGGATAAAGCCTGAACTACATGGAGGAAATTTCAGATCCAGCTACCCCAGAAAACAAACAAAGAGAAAAGTCCTGCCTTTCCAAAGCACAAGCCATGAGGCCTTGGGCTAAGTAGATTCACTGGAAAAAACCCAGCAGCAGTGCAGGCTGGGAAGCAGCATTCCCCTTATTGATGTAAGTACAGCCTCTGGTGACCTTAGCTAAATGCCCCCCTCGAACACGTCCACACACATGACAACGGGGCAGCAGTAGCAGCAACCCCCCCCCCCCCCGGTGGTTTTAAGCCTCTCGGGCTCCAGAGAGTTGCAAATAGTGGGGGAGCCTCTGAGCATACCAGCAAGGATTACATTCAGTTCTAAGAAGGAGAACTGCGTTTCAGCTCACGTGGCTGTTCACGGAGCATCACAGGTTGGAACAGCCTTAAAAAATTCCTCCACGTAGAAACCTAATGTTTGTACTAGCAACTGGGAAGGGCTCTTATCTGGTAGGACTGAGGCCAGCGGCTCAGGGTCCATGTTGTCTCAGGCATGAATAGCCCAGTGGAACACAAAAACAAAAAATTCGGATTGAAACATAATCCCTTGGAAAAGAAAAAAATAAAGCAAACAGCAAAATGACTGCTTGCTTTAGTTATATTCGGCCCAGAAGTGGGAACTCTCCTTCCACGCTGTCTTCCCCGGAAAGGAACTCAGCTGTCTCAGGTTGGGACTAGCTCTGTGTTCTCTCCAAGCTGGACTCACACCCACCCACGTGCTCCCTACAGCTCAGAAGCAGGCATGTAACCCAAACTGGCCCAGTGAGATGCAGTCTGGGGGCTTTCGCTGGACCTGAGAAAGAGACTCTCTCTTCTAGGGCTGCTGAGGGCCATCTATGTCACCACACGGGCAGACTTCCTGAGAATAAGGCTAAAGCAGAACCAAGCCATACACGAAGGCTGATTTTTAATGACACTATGAGGTCACTCGGATCTAGTGGTTTTGGACTTTAAACCCTAGACGTGTCAAGTCGTGTGACCTTTTCCCCCACCTTTACTTATTTTTTTTTTTAATTTAAGTGGTTTTGGGTTATCTCTACCACTTTAAGACTTCTCCGAGTGTACTGAATTCTGCTGCCAGAGCTTCAACGTATGTTCACATGTAATCACACAACTTGAAACACTGGTAAAAAACAAAAACAAAACAAAAACAAAAGAAAACAACAACACAAAAACCCCTCTAAACCGGGAGAAAATTCAGTTTCCTTCTTTCCTTTTCTTGCATTTAATAAGCAAAGTCTATTCAACTAACACTTCACCCAGATAAGCTTTCAATCTGCGTGACTTTGCAGTTTTTCAATGTATCTCAATCTACACTGCCATCTGCAGCATGTTTAATGACCTAATCGGTAAGTAAGAGATAAAAGCTAGCTGCTACTATGTGTCCAGCACTATGCTAAGGACTACACACCCAAGATCTCATTCCCTCCTCAGAACCAGCTGCGAAAATCCAGGCGTTAACTCTCTCCATTTTACAGAGGAAGAAGCAGAGGTTACATGACTTGCCTAAGATCTCAAAGCTACAGCTGGAAGATCTGATCGGAGGGCCTGCACTCTTAAGCACGAGAAGACACTGTCTTCAGTTTAATGGAGAGTTCTTCTTTTGGTAACACTACTTACCAATGAGCAGCCTCTCAAAAGTAATGCATGGAACTGCCCACATATTACAAGTGTCTCTATCACCAGGGTTTATCCAGTAAACACAGAAATAGGGTAGGTGTCAGTGCACACAATGGTGGTGCTTAATAGAAAGGAACAAGATCCATTTTTAGATTTTGGAGATTCCTAAATGGGTGTGTGTGTGTGTGTGTGTGTGTGTGTGTGTGTATAGATAAACCAAATACCTATATCATGCCAGATACTATGATAGGGATTTAACTTTTGTGATTTGATTTGGACTTCACACAGTTACCCATTATACAGATACAGAAATTGAAGTTCAGAGAAATTAAGTAGCTAGCTTGTTGAATGAAGTTCAAAGACCTATTAAGCAGTTAGGTTAGTAATTGAACCAAGGTGCTTCTAAACCTAAAGCCTATCTTCTTTCCACATCTTACATTGCCAGGTGCAAATAGGGGGACTTAGAGGTAGAGGTACATGGAAGGTTGTTATCTAAGGTTAAAACAGGATATTCTCTCTCAACAAAAGCAGCTCTGAGCCAGAATTTATCCAAAACATTTATCCCAAAAAGGAGTCTGGCATGCTCTGGCCAATGGCATTATGGAGCCTGAAACAAAAACGGGAATAATGCAAGAAAACATTACATGGGCTCTTTCCTATGACCTATCAGGAGAAAAGAAACATGTAATCTAAGGGTTCCACCTCAGTCTGTGAAATGCACTCCTCTGATATGGGGACAGTGGCCTACTGGGCAGCGGACTTCATCCCAGTACATGGTCATTACCTTGGCTCTCATAGCGGACATCTTGGGTCCCTTTGCATCTTGTCTGATCCTCCCCCCCCTACTGCTTCCCTTTCCATCCTTGTCAGCAGCTTGAGGGAGGATAAAGCCTTAGAGCCAAAACTGGGTGGTTTGGGCATTGCTGAAATTTGCAGCCACAGCAAAACCTGATAACTTGGTATTAACAGATCATTGCGTCTCTAGTGCACAGACACTGCTGGCGCCCAGTGGCTGCCAGGCTTGGGGTTGACCAGATGGCCTGAATCCACATTAGACTAGCTTCCCCTGCTCTGAGTTTAGAACAGTATGGATGCCCCACCCCACCCCCGCCAGAATTTGGTATATCACGCTCACCTCTGCTTTTCTCTGCTTCTCCTCCTGCTCTCTCTGCTCCTTCTCCATGCCAACCAGCTTGAGCTTCAGCTCAGAAACTTCAGTCATCAGATCGAGCTTCTGGGTCTCAAGAGATGTGCGGCTTAGCAGCTCCTGCAAGCAAAATCAGATCTCAAAATCACAGGCTCCATGGCAAAAAGGCAACTGTAGCTCCATCCAGAGCACAGAAGGCAATCTCTAAGTTGTATGTTGGACAACAGAGTTGAGACTACTGCATGTGAGCCACGGGTCTAGTAGGGATGGACCTGGGCTGCTCCTGGCTCACTCAGGGAGAGCATAGCCCCTGCCACTACCCATTGTGCTCTGAGAAACTATGTAAACTATAGCACTCAAAAAAATGTTTACCTCCAGAAACCATTATTTCCAAGTACAGAAAAATGGACAGTTTTGCTCAAAACTCATTTTCTCTATCTCTATTTTTACAGCAAACCAGCAGGTCCTCTCAACTAAAACAAACAAAAATCAAGCTTACAGTAACGATATATTTTTCAAAACTAGGGAGTCCAAATCAACTCCTGGGCTCAATGTTCAGTCCATGTCCTCGACGAATTTCACTGTAAGATTTCACTACAATGAGCCTAGGAGGGAGCTAGAGCATAAAGCAGATATTCAATGAGTATTTATTGAATGATTAGAATCTTATCTATGTGATACGGATTTTTCCTAACTTATGTGATATGGAGCTTTCCAAGCCACTAAGGGATTAAGTAGGAAAACTGTTCTTTCCTTCCTGTAAAGCCAGGTTAGGGGAGGTTATAAGTCCTGCCATCACCAGAACAATAGTAGACAACAACCTGCCATTCACACATACACTTAATAAGCATAAATTTAAAAAAAAGTGATAGACAAAATACCTGCTGGGAACTACTAGGGAGTATGAAGGCCCTCAAAAACTGTGAGCATTCCCAAAGTCCAGGGGCAACACTTCTCCACGGGCAAAAGGCAATGGTCCATGAGTTCCCAAATCTGGGCACGTGGTAGACACTGGACACGCAGTTCCCAGCAAAGAGACTATAATATGGCGATTCGGAGACTAACCAGCTAATGAGCAGCCAGAAAAGATACAAATCCCGTCATAGGATGAACATTCTATATCCTCTTTGGCAACCCAACCTTAGTACCAGAATGGTGATCCACAGCTATGACTTCACATATTCTGAACTGTCCTCAGACCATAAACCAACCCATACGAGACAGAGATTTTAACTGGGAATACAGGATTCCCCAGGCGAAAGCCCTCAGGGTCTCAGAAAGCCAAGCTACAAACTATCTATCTGCTAATCTGACGGGACGAATATCAAGAAGTTCAGCAAAATGAGCTCGCTGAGCACTGGGCAGAAGAGGCCCGCTCTTTCCGTTTCAGCTCGACTTGAAGCCAGTGTATAGGGCAGAGGCAACAACTCTCAATGCCTGACCTGCAGGCTACTGGGTCACGAGGAGTTTGCCAGATAAATGTGTGTAATGCTGGAGCGGGGAGGAAAGAAGACACACAGATTCAGCGCGTGCCTCCTCTGTGCCCGACCTCACTGGGTACTTCGCATCCATGCTCTCAATAAACCTTCCTAGTGATGGGACAGTAAATATTCACCTAATTTAACAGATGAGCAATCAGGCCCAGAGATTGGCCTGTCTTGGCCAAAGACACATGCCACTCAACAACAGCAGAGTCCGTTTTTAAACCAAAGTCTCTTGGACTCCAAAACTCATTTCTAACATATCACATTGTTTCCCAAACAAAGGGAGAAGTCCAAGAATTTTAAGGGAAATAACAACATACATGCTGAGAAAAGCCAATCAACAAATATTTGCTGAGTCAAGGAAACTGCCACTCATATTGTCAAGATTTTTTTTAAAGATTTTATTTGTTTACTTGAGAGAGAGCACATGCAAGCACAAGCAGGGTGAGGGGCAGAGAGAGGAGACTCCCCGCTGAGCAGGAAGCCCGATGTGGGGCTCGATCCCAGAACCCTGGGATCATGACCTGAGCCGAACGCAGACACTTATCCTACTGAGCCACCCAGGCGCCCCTCAAATTGCCAAGATTTGGTTGAGCACACACTTTCTACCAGGGCCTGGCACTAAGGCTATCTTAAGATGCAATCCTCCCTGACACCACCTACTCACTCCCACCTCCTCCCTCTTCCCTCCTCCACCCTTCCCCTCTGTCTCCACCACTTCATTCTGTGTTTCTCTCTCCATCCTTTCATATACCTGCTTTGTTCCAAAGTTTGAAAAAGGGACAATTTGAGTTAAAATGTAAAATCATAGGATTAAAGCAGGTGGGAAAAAAGTTAAAGCCAGAGCCATCGCTGGTTCTGTAGACTGCTAGAGGCGGACCATACTGCCTACATGAGCTTTTCCACCACCAAGGCGAAGAGAAAGAGGAGCAATTCTACAAATCAAGGTCCATGAGACAACTGCTTTGGAGCATCGACAACTGAGAAAATATTCTTCCATGAGACTTTAATCACTTACTCAACAAATATGTTTTTAAATATTTCCCAGATGTCAAGGCTTAGGCATACGACCGTTAAAAACACAGCCCACCGAGTGCTTGAGAATCGTAAGATGTAGTCTACTAACTAGCATTCATGACGCTGCGTTGGTGGGATTCAAAAAAGCCTCAGCATGCATCTCTCTCGAAAACTGAAAATCTACTCTATCTCTACTCTTGCCAGAATCCCTCGAGCTGCTTTAATTGGTCACACCAATGTTCCAGCTGACGAGGGTAATATCCTAATTGGTCGTACTGAGGTTCCAACAGCCCTTCCAATCGGTCATGCCGGGGTTCTGATCTGTCACACTAACATTCTGCGTGGGCATTCCAGTTATTAGCGATTATATTCCAGCTAGTCTATCTATTAGCATATGCCTCTACCATTCGTTATCATCACCCCTCATCCTGGTCATCAGTAAGTGCTGTCCTACTCCCTGAATTCAATACCGGCCTTGGACAAGCTCATCCTAGTCCAGCTCCACCTCCCATCTCCAGGCCCACATGGCCTCCAGCCACTAGTATGTGCTATATCCTCCCACGTGTGTCCTATGAGGGTTTAACTACCTTACATTTTCAACTGTTCCTTCTCCCTCCAGCATAAACTGAATCCTGACTTTGACCTCCTATGCCCTATCCTTCCCAGTCATCTCAAGTGCAGTCCGCTCTCCTCCGACAATCCAACTTACTGGACAACTTTCTCCCTGTTTCTAGACCACTACTGTCCTTGTTGACCATCTACATCTGCCTTCCTCTTCTAAGGCAGCACCATTCGGTTACAGCAACTTCTCCCAGACATCCAGAACCCAAGACGGTCTCCTGTTTACCTCAGGCCCACTGTTTTTTGATCAACAGTTTCTCTACCCAGTTTGGGCACATTCCATTTCCTCAGTAACTTCAACATCCTTATTCCTTCCTTGTCAGTCTTCCCATATCCACTCTGGCTTCACCTTTCTTGACCGCAACGCCAATGGGCTTTGCTTTCACTTTGCCTCAGCTTCTCAGTAGGATGGTCCCAACTTGGCCCTCGCCTTTGTCCAGAACGCATTCATTCTGCTTCTAAAATCTTCAGCTCTGAAATGGTCTCCTTTGGCCACAGTCTACTGACCTTTAAACTTTCCCAATTAGTGACTTAAATAATCTTTAATTTCTTCTTCTGTGGCCACCAGTTTATCAACTTCCCTTAAGTAATATTTGCCTCCTTATCCATTCCACACTTTGAGGTCATTTCAACCGTCATTACATTTGCACCAGAAAACTCCTTATCCAGCTCATCCCTGCCCCCAGACCTGAAGTGCATTTGCTTTACCAGAGCCAAGTCCATGCCAAACCTCAAAGTCTTTTGTCTATGTTTCTAGTCCCCATGGCCTGAAAACTGCTGCTAAGTGACACTTAATGATGCCAACTGGTTTCCATACAAATTTATGCTATCTAATTATAGCTAATCTTCCAATACCGCCTGGCACCCTTGTATTCATCTCTGGTTGGTTCTTTTTAGAGATTGTTCCAAATCTTTCCCATTCTCCTCCAGCCATAAATCCCACTGTTTCTCCCTCGTCTCCTCAAATAACCTCTCCTGTTTAGTAAAAAAATATTTAAAAATCATCTGATCATTTGTTGAATTTATATCCTTTCTATTTCAAAGTTTCCCAGAATCATTTCTTATTCAAATCTCTTAAATCCATGTCTTAGAGCAAGCAAGCCCACGACTCATGTTGAGTTCTTTCACTTTTAAGAACCACGCTGAAGCCCAGTAAGTTTCTAGGTTGCACATAAAAAGCGTACATTCGAGGACACAATGATTCTAGAGTTTGCCCTGGAATTGCCCCCATCTCACCCACCTTCCTGTTGCTGACTATCTCTTGTTCTCCAGACTTCATGCCATCTCCACACAGCTTGATGTCCAAGGCTTTCAAGTAACCTCCCTGGTCAGTCATTAGTGTTTGGCTGTGATCTCTGAGTTCTGGTCCGGTTTCTCCCTCTGAAGGACGCCTACTCACCTGGTCCTAGGCTCTCCCTCACCTCTGTCCTGCCTGTGAGGAAGTTCCCACCCTGTCTGTGCACACTAGGGTAGGACTATTAATCATCCACTCTGACAGGCATTTAATCTCTTTCACCATCAGCTCCCATTCCTCAGCCTATAAACATGATCAAATTTCTGACATTCGAAAGAACTTTCCCTCTTGACCTTGCCTTCCCCTGAAGCAACCACCATCAACTCCCTTCTGCTCTGGCGAGGCAAAAGCATGCTCTCCGTGCACTGTTGGTATGAATGCACTTTCTCTTCAATCCCTCCCTCACCCCTTCACAGCCAAGCTCTAAAAGAATAATTTACCCTCGCTGCCTCTTCTTCCTCACTTTCCCATCACTTCTCCACAAGATGTCTCCATGCCTGCCGTCCGGCTTTTGCCTTCACCAGGTAGCGCACAGAAACAGTTCTGGTTCTGGGGACCAATGTCCAAACTTTCAGATGCGACCTGTACTTCTCAGCTTTCGACCATTTATTCTTCACCCATTTATCAGTCTAAGATACTACTTTCCATCTCATCCTTTCGGTTTTCCTGATCTTTCTTTTTCTCTTCTGTCTCCTTTGTTAGCTGCTTTTACTCAGTTTGTGCCTTAAGAGAAAGGTTGTTGGATCCCTAGCTCTCATCCTGAAGACTGGAGTTATCTCTGGATCCAGGCTTTTTGTCTGGAGCACCAAGGCAAGGCTTGGTCCCTGCTCGGATCTACAGGGTGAATCCGGTTGGGAGTGTCGTGGAATCGTGCAGCTACCATAATGTGGGGAGAGGTGTAATGTGGGGAAGCAGGGGGCTGGAGATAAGGGGGATAGGTTTCATGAATTGCATTAGCTTCTGCTCTCCCAATTGTTTTAAGGCTGCCTATGGAGAGAGTGAAAAGGAAGAGGAGGGAGGTGGTATGTGAGGCAGGTGATTTTTGTTACTATGAAGCATCATAAAACTAGGTCATGAAACTTTAAGAAAAAAAAACTCCAATGAACAAAAGTATCACTCACCTCTCTCACTTCCCCACTACCAGTAACCTCCTCCAGAAGGGCAAATACATCTCCTTTTCCGGAGATGGGAATAAAAGCTTACATCTCAGAGAGAAATGTCATTTCCTCTTTCCAAAGCTCTGTTTGAAACTGGAGCTGATAAAAAGAAGTGGCCCTTCAATTTATTCTCTCCTTAAAGGGCCACATCTTGAAGCAATTACTTCCATCTTTAAGTGTGGAACTTGACCCAGGGAGTTACTGACCAATGACAGAGGACTGGAGCCAGACTGGCAATCTGAAACCAGAATGAAAGATTGGGCCATGGAAAGGCATGAAAGGAAACATGTGTCCCTTTGGCCTTTGACGTAAGAGGCCTAGGCCATGCCAGAAAGCTGCTTTCGTAAGTAACACTGCGGAGAGGTGCCTGTAGTCAACCCGGGTTTGAGTCCAGGCTTGGTCCCTACTAATGAAACCATCTCGCTGAACCTCAGTCCTCTTACCCTGTGAATGGAGGGTAAAGCATCTACTTCACGCAGTGGTACAGAGACGGGACATCAAAGATAAACTTGAGAAAAGCAGTTATTTCTGCCTCAGAAATCTCCCAGGTGGGTAGGTTTAGGGACTAACTGACAAATCCCCGTTTTCTTCACTTGTGCCTCAAGTGTCTTACCTCCTGAGACAGATCTGTGCTCTCACAGGATCATGTACAGAGATTTGTTTAATATTCTTCGTGAGACAGAAATACCTCCTTAAAGGTGCTCTTGGGAAATTTATTAGCCAGGTGCTGATGACACTTGGAGTTCACATGCCTGGACCCATTGTCCTACACTCATCTCAAGGGTACGGACTGGATATCTGGGGCCCTGAATCCCCACACTCAATGTCTTAAAACTGGTGATTTGTGAGACAGTTCTGTTTTAACGAAACTGAAATAATCATACTCCAGCTCTAAGACATGAGCAATGTAGAGCCCATATTGTCATCCCCATCTCCCCAGGAGTGTGCTGGGCAGGATTCTAATGGACTCTAGAGGCCACTTTAGAAAAAGCCACCAGGGACCTCAGTGCATTAGCAGGCCATGGAGAACCTGCCCTGTGACACAAATCTTGTTGCCAGTCTGAGCTAGTTATGACAAGGAGGCCGCTGCTTCATGTCTATATTCCTGGGGTTCTAATTCTGGAAAGCCTCTTGGAACAGTCTCTGAGGGCTGGCAAAAAGAGACAACTGTTTGCCTCCCTTCTCTGCCTCAGGGCTGGGAGTCCTCCCTGTTCCTATCACCAGAAGCCAAGAGCCCTGCAGCCCTGGCGGCAAACGAGCAAGTCTCTGCCCACCCCCGGTTTCCAGGACACATGCATAACGCGTTCCCAGCCTTCTGCGGCTCCGCCTCACCACTGAGGAGCGAGTTAGGTGCCTTTTCAAAGAGCATCGAGCATCTCAGGAAAGGGTCAGCATGTGCAGCAGAATGTTCAACCGGGGATCTGGAGCAGGGAACTCAAACATCTCCAGCTCAGGTACCACTAAGCCCAGCAGACAGAACCCAGCAGAACCCAGAATGTACGAAAAGTGAGTATTCCATACTCCCTTCGTTTTATCCTTGAAAGACGGAAAAAACACAAGGAAAGTGATGAGCATAAAAATAACTTGGTTTAGGGGTGCTTGAGTGGCTCAGTTGGTTAAGCGTCTGCCTTCAGCTCAGGTCATGATCCCAGGGTCCTGGGATCAAGCCCCGTATAGGGCTCCCTGCTCAGTGGGGAGTCTGCTTCTCTTTCTCCCTCTGCCCCTCCCCCTTGCTTGTGTGCGCACATGCACTCTCGCTCTCTCTCAATAAATAAAATTTTAAAAAAAATAATAACTTGGTTAAGTTCAGGAAAATCTTTAAACCTGAGAGGTGACAAATAACACCTACCACACTCCAAATTCTACCGGGCCACAATATCCAGCTCTGGCACACACAAACCCCATGTCTGGAACCTCGCCCATAACACAAAAAAGGATATAGAATAAACAAGAAATAAAAGGTATCTGAGCTTAAGACTTTTTCAAAAGTCTAAAATCCAGTCTGTGGGCTGATGCTTAGAAGGACAAGACAGCCTGCCCAGGTGGTGCTGGGAACCGACGCCGGGCGCCCTGGCACAGAGACTCTGACAAGGGGGCAGAATCTGGAAGAGCAGCCAGGACAGGTGCTCAGATAGTACAGGCACCACACGCAGCTGTGCTCTGACTCCTGATTACGTGGTTACCCACCAGGCACTGCCTTCTGGAAACGTCAACCTCCTGACATCTTCCTGACATGTTTGCCTTCCACATTCAAATCTACTTGGTCTCTGTCTGGGGTTTTCTAACAACTCCATCGCCTGCCTCCCTCATCCCCACCTCAAATCCACACCTTGCACAGCCTTGACAATCTAGTGGGCTCTCCCATCACTCTTTGTGAAAATGCTTTCCCGCCGTTCGACATCTTTCCATCAGGCTATTTTCTTTCCTGGTCTCCAAAAGAAAGATTCTGCTTGAAAAAGTAAACTCAACTCAACTCCTACTGAGACTGAGATTTTCAGGGAATAGGATGAGCAAGAGAAACGCATGCAATTTATACAGAAAAAGCAAATGGAGCCAAGAATGTGGTAACTTATTAATCAGAGTTGAAAAGAAAGCAAACTAGAGGGCAAACGGCTTCTGAGCTGTTGGAACTAGTTATTATTATTATTTTTTAAGATATCTGCATAGAAATACTGACTTTTAAAAAAAGTTCTTTAAATGCACTCAAAACTAAGAAATACGTGGGAACCAAAACATTTATCCTAAGACCAAAGGTCAAACTCAAAGCCTATGTTCATTATCATTCAACCATGAAACAATGTGACTGCTGATCGTGACAATAAAAAATGTTAGAGCTTTGAGGGAAAGACTGTAAGCAGTTACCTGACTGAACTCATTCATGTAAGGGACTGTCATCCTTTAAATAATTAGTGAGCACCTCCTATGTGCCAAGCACAACAGCAGGAGTTACAAAGCATAAATCATGACTGAAGTTTATGTGTCTATTTCCCAAAATAACTGAAAATGCAAAAATGATTCGAGGACATTATATTGATCACCTTGATAGCTCTCACAAAATTTTTGATTAGCTTCTCAACAGATTCTGAAAAGACTGAATAAAAATTCAACACCCCTTCCTAAAAGCTGCAGCTCATCATTTACAATAAGGTAAAACTATTCAAGAGTAGAAGAATGATTATCATACTTTGAACTAAAAAAAAAGCTTCTAAGTGATAGTAAAGAAAACTATACAGCAAGATTTAAAAATTGAAAAACTTCACGCTGACGGGAAGTATAACAAAATCAGAGGACTGAACTGTATCTGTGGTGTGAACAGAGCTTTGTAAATTATACGCACACCTGATGACAACAAGGACCAAAAGGAAACAAGGCAATGAAGAGATTTATTTGAATGGTAGGAGAACGGCTAAATTTTTCATTTTGACAACCATTAAATTACATTAAAATATTCTTTATGAGTTAAGTCCTGTCAAAGAAGACTACACAGAGTGGGAAGGCAAGAGTGAGATGGGAAAGAGCCAGGAGAAAAGCTAACTGGGGCGCCTGGGTAGCTCAGTCGGCTGGGCATCTGCCTTCGGCTCAGGTCATGGTCTCAGGGGCCTGGGATCCAGCCCCACATCTGGCTCCCTGCTCATCGGGAAGCCTTCCTCTCCCTCTCCCTGCCTTCTGCTTGTGCTCTCTCTCGCTATCTCCCTCTCTCTCCAATAAATAAAACCTTAAGAAAAAAAAAGCAGCAGCAGCAAACTGGCTTTCTAAAACCCCAGATGCTACCCACCGTGAAGCTGTGCCTTGAGAAGAGAAGGGTGACTTTGCCCCTGAACCTGAACCCCGGGAGAAAGTGCCACCTGGGAATCTGTCTAACCTGCCCAACAGGTTATTCCTCTCAGGCCAGTCCTTCCCGCCCTCTCCTCCCCTGCAACTCTCAGTTCGGGGCTGGTTTCACCTGGTGTATAAACACCACACACGGGAGCAGCCCAGCCCACCTCCAGGCAGGATGGGGAAGTAAGCAGTGAGCGCGGTGACCTGGACACAGAAAGGGGCTGTAACGCAGGAGCTGCTTCAGAACCCGAGGGCCTTTGCGCACGCGCATGCGCCCCCGCGGGCCCCCCCGCCCCTTACCTGCTGAAGCATCTCTTCAGCGGCATTGAGTTTCACCTGGTGTCCTTCCAGACACACTTCCAGGTCCCGGATCTTCTCTCCTTGGGCTTCCACTTGGTCTGTGAGGACACTCACCTGTCCCAAGAAATAAAGCAATGATGGAGGGGCAGAGACGGCTCACCTGGTGCTGGGAGACCAGGCCGCCGATCCTTACGTAAAGATGGCTTTCCTTTTTGGCAGGCGGCGCGTGGAGGGGAGCCAGGGTCCCGGATGAAGAAAACTCCCGCTGCCTTCTTACCTCGCCACTGCCTCACTGACGTTGCCGCGTTTCCCCGCTCTTGAGGCACTCGCGAGAGAAGCACCCAGCGGTCACGAGCGCTGCCTCTGGGCTGGCCTCCTGCTCCTCAGCACGCTCGCCGAGCTCACTCAGTCTGGACCTCCAGGCATATCTCGGCCGGCTTGCCAGGGCTCCTGCCACCTCGCGTGGAAGGGCAAGGCAAGCTCCTGGGGAGACTAACCAATGACCTTCCCCCTCTCATCAGGGTGTGATGACTGCTCACCTATCAGGCGAGGCTTCTGAAGCAATTAAGGAATGTGGGATGTAAAGGGCATGTATTAGCACTGACAGAACTTGGCTCCGGGAAGGTGTTTGCGCCTCACAGGCCAAAACCTGACTCTAAGTCACAACACACACCAGCCCGACGGCACATACTGTGGCAGGAAATCCTCCACCTAAAAAATCATGGAGGAAATCTGTTGGAATTAATAAAAATCCACTTGTAGAAGTCATTGAAGTTACGTCCTCAATACCTACTGAGGGGATTTTCATAGCCTGCTCTCGTAGCAAACTGCCCCCGGATCCTCCTTTTTATTAAAAAGGTGCCTCGGAGCAGGAAGATGAGGAAAAAAAAAAAAACTAATAACCGCTACTTTAAGCCTTTCATTTTCATATTCCCACATGATTAAAGAATGACTGGAACATATTCCTGGCGTTGGTATGCAGTGTGCTAATATTCCACTTACAGTCCCCCAAACAGGCGCCTTCTGTCGGTTTGGGCCCATGTGAAACACAAACCTTTGTGGTGGTTTGTTCGATCCTCGTAACCCAACACTATCAGCAGTCCTGGCCTTTTATAGCTACCAACCCTACCTTCGAAAGGGTAAGGATTCCAGGGGGTGGCCTTTCAAAGCTCCCTGGGTTCCAGAGTTTCTGTTTGGGAGGGATGTGTGATGATTAATCTGATTATGAGGATTAACGCCTATCGTCTGCACCACGCCTCGGAGTCATGTGCCGGGGTTACCCGGAGGAGTGACCTGAGGTCTCCTGCACTCCGTAGCCCGGAGAGCTCGGCTGTGCGTAAGACTCAGGATACACAGGGCTACAACGTCCTTACAAATCAGAAGGACCATGGAGAGGCCTAGAAAATTGAGACAAATGTATAAAGATCCTAGAATGTGACCTTTATTCAATAAAAGCAAATACGTTTTGAGTCCCAACTATATCCTAGGCATAATTTTAGGCATTGGAGGGAATACAGAAGTGGTTAAAAAAAAGGGAGGAGGTGAAAAGCCTTACTTTAAAAAATTACATTCTCATGAAGATAGAAAAGATTCTGGTTTTAGTATACATGCTGCCAAAGTGAGCACAGGAGATTTGGGGTTTATTTTTAACTTATTCTGAAAACAAAGTATTTTGTTATGTGTGATTTGCCTTGCTCCTCTATAGGTAGACCCAGAAAAACGTTCCGGGCCAAGCGCTTCAATTAATTAATTCTGGCTGAGCTGCCTTGCAAGTTAAGCAAGAGGCTCTACCAAGTTGAGGGGCCCAGTGGCTCCATGGGGTGCCACTACAAAACAGAGTGATCACCTAAGAGCAGCTCCAAAAGTCTGCTCACAAGCTCCTGGAATATAAACCACTAGGATCCAGTTCTAACTTCTGTGATTAGCAGCTTCGAAATTGTGTTAGGATTGTTGCAATAAGGATCATCCAAGAAGTCAGGATGTTTTTAAAAAGACTGTGAATGTCAAACAGAACGTTATCACATAGGACTTCTTTATTAAGTTAAATTCCTTTAAACAGGAACGTGTTAGCTGCGCCACGAAGGTTCCCGTTTCAAAAGTTTGTGAGATCACCCAGTTTGCTGCAAAATTTTAAACTGGACACTGATTAATCATGTCATTGGGTTGGGCTTCCAAGTGACACATCCCTCAAGATATGTGCGATAGATATAATGTGCCGTATAACCCAGAGCCCCTCCTACCTCTCTGAAGGCAGTTCCCCACCAGATTTCTTCACGGTCATAAACTCCAGCCACACAGACCCTCGCTTGCTCCTTCCTACACACCAAGCACAGTCCTCGCTCAGGGTGTGCGCTGGACGGACTACCTCCTATGTCTGGAATGTGCTTCTCCAGGCATCTGTGGGGCTCCCTCCCTAGCCTCCTTCAAGACTCCCCCTCTCAGGGAGGTCTCCTCTGACTACACAATCCTCACCTTGCTTTCTTTTCTCCACAGTATTTACCACTGCCAGAAACATTTTATGTTATTGGTTTATTGTACACACACATACACATACACATGTACACGGATATATATGCATGCACACGCACGCGCGCACACACACACACACACACACACACGCGCGCACTCTGTAAGAACAGGGAGCTGCTTTATTTTCATCACCACTGCAACCCTAGCACCTAAAACCAGTGTCTGCCAAATTGTGGGCACTCAAATCTTTTTTAATGAACAAATTAATGGAGGAAAAAAATCCCCCCAAATGCAATATTATGTAATTGTATATCTGGTGTGAGCTTAATTTTTTAAAAATGGGGCAGGACAGGAAAAAAATGTCAAGGAAGAAAGGTCAAAATGTTAAAACTCTTTTTGACTTTCCAAAGTTTCCTAAAATAATCATTTATTACTCTTAGATTCATAAAATGAAAAGGTGAAATAGAAGGAAAAATAGCCAAACGTATGGCAGCCTCTTCATTCCAATGCTCTAAGCTAAAGCCCACAGACTGCAGAGGGTTCCAGAACCCTACCTGCCCCCTATCCCATTTCACTACCACCCTTTGAAAGCTTTTTAATAAGCCAGGATTGGAATAGTCGCCTTCTCATTCTCCAAATTAATAATCACAGTGTCTGATATGCACCAGACAGTGAACAAATGCTAGATTTATGCATCCGAGAGCTAACACAGCGAAGAACCCCTACCACAGCGACACGCCTCACGTAAGAAGGCTCACCTTCTGTCCTGCCAAGGAACGTGAGTCTTCAGGACAGAAAATGTTCCTTGACTATCTTTCTCCATAAAAAGTTTTGGAGTTCCTCTCTTTGAAGCAAGAGAGTCATCAAAGACTCATTAGCCCATGTTACCAGCCCCAGGGGATTTGGCCTCAAAGGGATCAGTTAGATCCAGCTCCAGATGATCTGGGCCTGATCCAGTCAGCATCCACCCTATGTCCGTATCACTCGTGGCTGGTTTAGTAGAGCCAGGAAGACACATCTTATCTCCCTTACAAGGCTTCTGGGCTCCTAGAGGACAGGGCCTCATTCATCAGCCTGGCCACAGAGCTTCCAGTGTATAGAAGAAGTACTCAGCAGTACAAGATGAATAAATGAATGCATTCACAGCCCCAAGGCCAAGTCCAGTTACTCTGTGGCTTCAGTTACTTTCTGCTTTGTTTCAG
>CM052884.1:53076571-53090215 GCA_028534135.1 Potos flavus | reverse complement strand
TCCCACCTCTTCCCCAGTGCACACCAGGTAAGGGCAGGGGACAGAGCCAGGCCCAGTCCTGGAACAGACACAGGGACCACATTCAAGGCCTGGAGCGTCACTTGTGAGAGAAGCATGTGCTATTGGAGGTGCAGGGGGAGGACCAGCCTGGGGGGCCGGTACCCAGGGCGGCTGTGCCAGGCCACAGTGCCCACTGCCCCGCGCTCCAGCTGCTCTCTCGTCTGCATCTTGTTCATTGTTATGGAAGCTCTTTCATACCACAAAGGGACTTCACAATCACAAATGACTTCTTTGTGTGGAGGGCAGTTTATCGTTGTGACATTAATTCTGCTCCTCACGCGGTCAAACTCCGCGGAGCACACGAGGACGTAATTATCACCCATGTTTTCTCAGACCCGCAAAGGAGAGGAAAATAATTGCTAACAGCGGGTCAAGTGCTTCTCTGTGGAATAACTCACACGGTGGTGAGAAAAGGACCCGGGCGCCCAGGGGAAGCCGTGCGTGTCTGGCCCCAGGACGTGTAAGGGGCCGCCCAGCACTGCTGGCTGCCGCTTCTCCGCGGGAGGTCAAGGAGAGAAGACCAAAGGGAAGACTCCTGGCACAGGACTCCAGCAAGCCACCACACCACTGTGCCTCAGGCAAATGGCGCCCGGTCCGTTCCTCATGTTACAGGTCTACCCAGTCACCCAGAGACACAGCTACTTTTACTAACTGACCCCAAACCGAGCTGATGTCGTAAGTTCAGTTAATACACAAAATGCATGCCAGAGAGTCTCTAACAGATGCTAGACCGCAGTTAAAAAAAAAAAAATCTGGATCCACTCTAGCAGCCAGCGGAAAGAGCAAAGTGCAGTGAGTGACAAGATGCCCAGATCAGTACGGTGAATAAAGTCAAACTGACGGCCCAGGAGAAATGTAACTATTCCTACAGAAAGGAGAGACTTCAAAGTTTTCACAGAGGGACTCTATGCAGTGGGGTAGACGGCCAACCTCCACACTGCTAACCTCACAGTAAACGGGGCCCAGCAGAACTCACTGCTTTCTTGGGATGCCCTCTAAATAGGTCAAAGATTAATGGATCTTCTGAGCCAAAGGCAGAAGAAATTCAGCGGAGGCCAATCCAATATGTAGATACACAGCAAGCACTTACGTAGTGCTCGACATCCCCAGGAACTGTTCAGAGTACTGTATGTGCCTTAACTCTTCTAACACTTCCCATAAGAGAGGAGTACTATTTTGATTCCATTTTGCAGATAAAGGAACCAAGGCACCAAGTGTAAAAACAAGGCATAAATGGATATTTTGCCTAAGTGACTATGTACTAAATTAGTAAGTTTTCTGTTACAGCTTAATTGAGGAGATCAAGTATAAATTTTGTTTTATACATTGGGATTGTATGAAAATTCACTTAAAATAAGGTTTGGAAACACTGTCTGAATCTAAGTGTCCATTAATAAAGGAGTGGCTAAATAAATTATGGTTCCTCCACATTACGGACAATTTGTGACATTCTAAAACATGAAGTAGGTATCTATGAACTGTTACAAAAATATAAGACATATGGGATAGTGCAAATAGCAAGATCCAAAGAATCATACAGAGTGACATTAGAAAACAATACTATGGAGCTCCACGGGCATATGGCATATACATGAAAATAAACTGACCCAGTGTCTAGAAGGCTACACAGCAAAACATAATAGTGCTCTCTCCTAGGGAAGTGTGTGGGCTATGGAAAGCTGGGGGTGGGAGGTTCGGTCAAGGTGGGCTTTTATGTCAACCATAACCATTTTTGTAAGAAGCTCAAATATTTTCTTGAATAAATAAAATATATTTTAAAATCTAGAAGCACTGTTTGAGTACCAAAGATGATGGTTCCTGGTCCTTCCTTCCTCCTACAGCAGCCCTGAGGGACACACCCTCTCCCAGCAGGCACGCTGCTCCATAGGATGGTGTGCTCCTGGCAGAAAGGCACCTCCCTTGCCCCCAGTCACTGCTTGAGAGTTACAGAGCACCTTCCCCTCTTGTTCAGTCTACCAAAATCACCACTGTTCTCCAGCAAGCTTTCGAGGGGTATTAAACAGCAGTGAAATGGAGACAATGACCCGGACACAAGTCTGCACAATCACCATCCTATGCTTTTCCTGACACACTGAGCCAGGTCTTTGCAATCTAGGTAAGACTGATACCTTGAAAACTGCAGTCCCTTAGAAAGGCACAACCCAGGATAAAACACCATCTCCACTGAGCACAGAGCCAAGAGGATTATCTTAGAATTATCTTGTTGAAGGCCAACACTCATCAGCAGAAGGTGAGGATTTCATTAGGGCAGAAAAGGCACGTGGTTATGAAAATGTCATTCCAATTACTCTGAAATATGTTTAAAAAAAGAGTTGAGACCTAGCTCGGTTTTGTCCTACTTTAAAAAGAGCTTTTGTTTGTCCACGGGTATCCTGGTTCCCCTAATTGTAACAGTGAAATCGCAATAGAAGGCTCAAATCAATTTGGAGATTGTACATCTAGACCCCAAGTGATCCCCAGGTTTGGGAGTCTCTGAAATTCTTGTCCACATTCTCTAGGAGGTAAATCAGTGATAGAGTAGCTGCCCAGCTCTCATGCATGAGGTCAGACTGAGAGACCCATGCTGGCATTCCACTAAGGGAAGCCAGTCAAGTCAAATTCTGAAGGGTGCTACATGCTGAATTTCTACTCCTCCACACTCTAGCGTGGCAGAAAAACAGAATGAGAGTTCTACCCTGTTCTGCTCTTTCAAGGATGCTCATCCCATTGATAAGTAAAAATGACCTCTTATTTATATTCAACTAATGAGGTTAGCCCCTAGGCTCGACCTAATAATAGATTACTAACATACTAGGTGGGATATCCATCTCTCTGATGTTCTCTTCTGTTTTGATGGTTATTTCTACAGATGTGACAGAAGAAAAATGGATCATCTCATTCAAATTTCCTACGGTCAGAACTATTCCTCCATCTATAACCGAGGTCAGTTTACCTGACATATTGCGTGGGCTGAGAGATACTGTGTGGAACCAAGGGATTCTGTGCGCTCTGGAGGTGGAATGGCAACTAGAAATGGACATTTCCACGTCCTCTTACATCTTGACCAAAGAGTGCCACAGTGGAACATGCTCCCTCTCTTGTATCACAGAACTGAATGGATGGGGAGGTCTTCCTGTACGTATGTTGTCAATAACCGGGAAACTCCAGCCTAGATTACTGAAGCCAAACTACCTTTGCTTTTATCAAAGTTGTGTTCTTAAGAGTCTGGGCAATCCTTTCTCTAAAACCCAGAACTCTTGAAGGCAAATAGAAGACACAGCCCATAATGGTCAGAGCAAGGTCAACCTGAGGCCTTGACAGTAATGTCCTTGAGAGTCCTCAGGAACAGAGAAAACACAGCACCTTGATTCTTGCAAGGCAAGCCTAACATGCAGCTCTAGCAATTGCCAGTCTAGGGCGGGGCTATTTTCTAAGCCATTCTTAAGTGGAAAAGAGAGGCTTTAGGATGGTGTAGCAACCATGCGGGGTGTTCTGTGGTTGGGGTCGTGGAGCTGGTCATGAGAGTTAATCAGCCTCGGTGATTAGGAGATGGGGAAGAGGATGGAGAGAAGACTGTGTGTGTCCAGGAAGGAGAGCACTGGCCAGCACGATTCCAGCATGAACAGTCTCTACAGAAAGGGCGGTTTGGGCCAAATAAGGATACTAGCCTAATCTAGACTGAGTCCTGCCTCCACCTCTCCCACAGGCCGGTGAAGGAGGAGTTTACTCTTGATAAGTTCCTCATGCACTGACAGCTGACTGCCAGCAGACTCGAGAAATAAAGTAGGCTTTCTCTGTCTTGGGGGACACTGCATTTTAATTAGGGATGAGATTATCCAGGGACATTTAAGGCCCAAAAAAGAACTATCATTAGTTGTAAAAACCAAACTAAACAAAAAGCCTCCAATTTTCCCCTTGCTTTCTTGCTTGGGGCGGGGGGAAACATGAAGACCAACCCTGGAATCCCCTGTCTGTCTGTCCAGAATAGGCCGGATCATCACGTTTACTGTAACCACATGGCACAAGTGAGGGTTGCCACCTTCTTGGAGATATTCTCACGCCTCCCAGCCACCTGATCCAAGCATGGATGTCTGGATTCTTCCTCTGAAATTTTAAACTTGGGAATAGAAAATGGCAGTGGTTGTGCTAGAAGATTCTCAGGTTTGTCTTTAGCCATGTCCTCATTCATGTGGAAGACGCGGGTTTGCAGCAGGAGTCAGCTAAGAAGCCAACATGCATGGAAACACAAACAAAAGCCAAGAAAGAGACCGGTGGCATTCTCGCCTCTGGCTCATGTGACCTAAAGGTAGCAAATATATTTCTACCCTTCTTGTTGGTTCCCTCTAACCTGCACTGGTTCAAACCGAGTTTCTGCTGCTTGCAAACAGAAGCCCTGGCCAATGCATTTGTCTCAAAGGGTGATAAAGCAATTGACTGAAATTTACTCCTTGGGAAACAGGAAAGAATTCCTGCTATCTGGAGAGACTACTAAGTTACAAAGAAATTCTGCCTACTGTTGATTTTTTGAACTGGCAGTTCAGTTGAAGAACGGTCAGTTCTGAGCCAACTGTAGTTAAAACCAGGATCCTCACAAAGGGCCAACGGGGATCTACTCTGTGGCACAGAGCACGTCTGTGTGGGATGCATTGGGATAAAAATGGCACCCGGTCTCCTCCATGTGGGAAATGGAGGACTTCCTCCCCCCCATCTGTTGGCCTCCATGATTTCCCATGTAGAGCAAGAAGGTTAAGGCAGGGAATATTACAAGATGTATCAGGCCCATGGGTATCCACTGGGCATGCATGGTGGGGGATGAGCGTGTGTGGGGGGGGAGATATAAAAATAAGTGAAAACACAATAATAAACAGGAAGGTTAAGTAGGGCTAAGAAGATGAATGGGAAATGAGTAAATGAAGGGTGATAAGAACATGAAACCACCCAACCACCATTTAAGAAGTTATGTTGAAAGACTGACATGTCTTACACAGCTGGACAAATGTGGAGTCTAGGAGCCAGGAGGCCAAGAGCTGAGGGTCCCCTACACCCACCCTTTGCCCAGCTGGAATTCAAGGCAGAGGATCCCTGGAGACTTTGCTGTGGGGCTTCCATATGCAAATACAGAATTCCTACAGCTTCCTCCTACACAGGTAGGACCTCTACAAAAGGACAGCTAGGAATGGCTAGGAGGTAGGGCTGCACTAAGCATGTGTGATCTCAGCTAGAATCCCTCATTTTGGGTCTTTCCAGCCTTTAAATGGAGAAAGTTCTATCACAGAGCAATCAGTGCAGAGGGTCAGTTAGGTCATTAATCACAAAAATGTGTGGGAATACAAGTACAGAATGTTCTTTATAGAGGGATGCTCTAGTATTTCCAGTTTCTGAATGATCGTGGAAATATGGAAATCATTTAAACGGCATTGTTTAAGCTAAAAGACCAAACTACGGTTGGAACCAGTGCCTCCCTTGCACTGACAGTTTTAGTTAACTTATTTTTTTTGTGCAAGGGAACAAAAAGGCAATGTTTTTGATCAGGACACCTTTGAAGTTATCTGTAAAGATCTGTACAAACAGCCCAAGGGAACAATAACCAAAATATTTTCAGGCTGGGAAGAAAAAAAAAATGCCTAAGTGACAACATAGAACCCACTGTTAACTAAGAGCTCTGGAATCATGCTTGCGGAGTAAACAGCGGAGGACGTGTTCATTTTTCCATTGTCCCGGAAAAGATGCCCATGTTTTGAGTCAGGTCTAAAGGACCACAATTTTTTTCCTCTTGGTGAGCATTTTACTACATGCTCTAAGTAGTATGTGTTACATACATTATAAATGAGCACAGTGGGAATTTCAAGAGCTAATTAATGACCCATCATAAAAACTTGAATTTTTTATTTCTGTTCCAATCCGGAAGTCAAGTCCAACTTAAGTTAAGCATGAGCGTGCCAGCCACATACCCCCGGCGGCTTCCTTGGAGCCATCACCCTCTGACTCTGGTGGCTGCTCAGATTCCATGATGCTTGCTCACTCTTGGCCTGGCCCCTCCACTGTAGCTGGGCCAACGGATAGCCATGTTAGGTCTCTGCAGAGCTCCGGATGGAGTGCTTAATGCCAAGGCCTGGAGCCACGCAGAATCCCCAGGAGGGTTCATTCACAGCCTGGCCAGCCTCTGCCAGGACAGCATGCCCTCTGTGCATGCTCTCGTCCACTATCAGGGACACGGGGTGGGCCACTTCTGCAGCATTCCCCTGACCGGTACATGCTAGGGGACCTCCTGTCAGCACCTCACTTCTCTGAACATGGGGAAAGGCCTGGTTCCAGAAGAGTCAAGTGGGGCCGACAAGAGGTCACGCGGGGGTATCATTTGGTATACAAGCAGGGGGTGTGGGAAAGGCCTAAGGCAGTCGGCTCCTCAGTGTGACAGCTCTAGCCATCGTGGTGTCATTCGGAGCCAAAAGCCACTTCGCAGAGCTGCTACCCTGGGGTCCAAAACACATCTGCCCTCCCTTTTTTGATACAGAGATCTACAGTCTTCACCAGGTAAAGTCCTATTTCCTTCAGTGCTTCTAAGAAGCTGTGAATCCCAGTTCCCTCAGGACCCTGGCCACAGTTCATACACCGTCCCAACCGGTCACATCATTTTATAGGAGGGTCTCTTGCTTGTAAATACAGGGAGATTTTAAACAATGTTCTGGGTAAGCCCTGGTCTTAGATAAGTCTTGGGATGGCTTCCCCTTCTTCAGTCATTAAAAACATAGATGACGTGTGTTTTTAGCTGAAGAAGAAAACAAGAGAAAATGTGTAGTATTTCCAGGCTGCCTGGTCAAGGGATTTTTTTTTCTTTTTTTCTTTTTTTAAAGATTTTATTTATTTATTTGACAGATTTTATTTATTTATTTGACAGAGAGAGAGATCACAAGTAGGCAGAGAGGCAGGCAGAGAGAGAGGGGGAAGCAGGCTCCCTGCTGAGCAGAGAGCCTGATGCGGGGCTCGATCCAAGGACCTTGAGATCATGACCTGAGCCGAAGGCAGAGGCTTTAACCCACTGAGCCACCCAGGCGCCCCAGTCAAGGATTTTTATCAAATCCAGAAAACCAATTTCAAGTGAGCCATGGCTGCCAGGCATAAGGGAGACGTCGGTGTTGCTAAGGCCTGACTTCAAGCTCAGAAGTACCACTTACATACCAAACTTCTTAGAAACATGAAAAATGCAGACCTTAAAAATAAGGGGAGCCCCCCCCCCAAAAAATCAATGACTCCTAGAGGCCATACTCAATCCCTGTTACATAGTTCAGGTTCTGTATCGGGGAATCTAGCAGTATGAGCGAGGGCAGTGCTTGCGAATAGGAAAATCTCTCTAGATTTTTTGGCTAGGGAGTTAGAGGGTTTTCTGGCAGTTCTTATAAAAACAACTGTTCCCAGGACCCGTTCCACCTTTTCTAGGCAAAGAATAGTCAAGCCAGTTTACTATCCTTGGCACAGAGTTAAAAGAAGTTTTCTTCCAAATGCAGTATGAATGGCGTGCAATCAGATCCTTAACTACTAGGAGTCCAGCGAGAGAGATCTATCCTCACCCTGACCTCTTTATGCCTTCCACCTCTTGGTTTCAATCATATACAAGAGGTGGGTAAGTGTTGCTAGTAGAGCTGTCACTGTCAAATGATCTAAATGACCACCTCTAGGGGAAACCAAAGTTAAGTTCATAAGTAGCAAACAGTTTGGTTGACTAAAGTTCACGTCATCACTTGTTCTTCCTCTATCTATTCAATGACTCAAATCTTCCTAAATACCTACTGGGTGCCGCTCTGTGCTGAACAAAGGATTCGATCCTTACCCTCAAAAAGCTCTGTGGTCTGATCCTGAGATACGATAAATACAGTCATAGACTAAGCCGGCAGCAGTGGCACAGGAGAGGGAGGAATCGATTATACCCTCACGGGAGAAGAGAGGCTTTCCAGTGAAGGAGCTTTGGAAGCTACAAAGTAATCTCCCCGGGAGAATGGGAGAACAGCATCTCCGGAAAGTCTTCCCAGTACAGAAAGCTTATCCAAAAAGCCATGACAATCACTACCCTTCAGACACTCTGGCTTCTCAGACTAACACAGAAAACAAAAGATACCACGAAGATCATCACCGAGAAGGTCCCCAGTCAAGGAGCTGGTGTGATGCCCGAGGAGGCTCCTAACTGAACATTCTCAGGAGGATCTGGAATGAAAGGAATGCATTTGGTTTACCAAGGTCTTGTTCCAAAACTATAGCCTTGGATAAGCTTGGTCCCTGATAAATTCTCCTGACGAGGCGGCTGGGTCCGTAAGGACTTGCAGCACTGGGCTGCGGGAGAACTGGTGTGTAAGGGTGCTGGTATGTTGTGAAGGGAGGATATGAAAACCAGGAAGAGAGTACACACAGGAGGTTCTCTGAGTGGCTCACCTTCCTCATCTTGCCAATACCAACAGACACACTGGCTCATTGTTATTAAAAATATTTTCGGGGACAGAGGGGCAGCATCAGGTGCTGGGGTTGGGGTGGAGAGGGTGCTGTGACTGGAGACATTAGAAGTAAATGCCCAGTACCTCCTCCTGCTGAGGGGCCAGCAGTCAAATCGGTGTGAGAGAAAGATCTATAGGTGGAAAACATGGGACTAGGTAGAGGGTCAAAGTGAGGAACGGGTCCTTTGGCCACAAGATTCCCAAATGGGAATGAATTCCGGGGAAATGGATAGGAAAGGTTGCTTGGGAACTGGAGGCAAGAAGAACATTCTAGAATGAATGTGAAAGAGGTCATGAGGGGCAGGGCCAGTGCACAGTGGAGTTGGGAGCAGTCAGGAAAGAGCAGAGACAGTGAGTTTTCAGCCCACTCTTGCAAGATTCCTGATGGTGAAAGACAGGCAAGTTATCATGCAGTGTGGTGAGCAAGTAGAGGGTCAAAGACAGTCTTGATTTGTTTTTCCCTAAGAATGGAGGAGAAGCATTTTCTGCCGAGGATAGGGATGAGCAGGCGGGGCGGAGGGGAGAGAAGAAATGATTAGAGGAACAAGAGGCAGCAGAACCAGACTGGGTCAGGAGGACAGGATCCTGAGGTAGCCTTGGCCCATGAAACAGAAGTTGAAAATATTGGCTGTGAACATAGTCTCATTTTGTGGTGAAGGGGAGGGAAGAGGAGAGATTCATCTTCGGGTGGCTTCCCCCTCCCCCACCCCGCCCCTTCACTGAAGCAGGTGGTGACATCCGTTGAGAGGGGAGCCTAAGGCTGGGGACAAATGGAAAGGTGGGAAATGGCTGACACAGTGGACTGGAGAGGGAAGAATGCAGGGAGGAGTCCGGGATCCCCAAGCCCGGCTGCCAGCCCGCTACCAATGGCTGTGTTGTTCTACCGTATCCACAAGCTATTTAGCAAATGGCCCTGCTATGATGTCACCTTGTTAAACCCTGCTGGGAAAGAGGCCTAGGGGCCTCTCCAAAAAGCTGACAGACAGGAGTCACAGGTGCCGGAGGTCAGACATGGTGGAATTCTAGCTCCTCAATTACACTGAGGAGTAGGACGCCTGGGCATGTTGGGTACGTTGGCTAAAGACGGGAGATACCCAGAGGAAACTGCAAACGGCTAGAACCCTTGAGTAGGCATACCTGCTGTTATCCTCCTCGTGGTCTTGAAACACCTCTCCACCCAGAAGCACGGTGGGGCAAAGGATGTCAGTTACCTTCCTGATCATCACCGCCATGATGCAATTGCTTACAATGCATTTTCTAAGCACTTTACATATATCAAATTATTTATCTATATTTTACCATCAAGAAGACTGACTCTCAGGGGAGTTAAATCCATCATCCAAGGTCACACGGAGCAGAGACATGAGCCTAAGGAGCTGGATCCAGGATCCATGCTGTCAGCCAGTAGGAATGGCTTTCAGAGGCTGCTGCCTGTGTCTCCCCCTTGCACTGCAGTCCAACCAGAGTGCAAGGCAAGTCAAGGTCTGGAGCTAGGATGCCCGCGTGCCTATTTGTCCTCGCAGCTCTGCTGGCCCAGGCTACCGGATCAACCACTTGAGTACCAGAGGACACAAAATACAGTCTCGCATTAGCAGCTTGAGTTCAGTCCACATTCTACGACAGAACCCAAGCTCACTGCATAAAGGATCCACGATAATTCGTTTTTCTTTGTGACTTTAGCCTGGACGTTGGCTTAAGCACTAAATGTGCTAGCAGCCCGCGACAGTGTGAAGATGCTGCCAGTGGTAGGATTTCTGTCCCTGGGAAAATAAGCTCCGCTCAGAGGGCAGTGGGCGGGCCCCTCGGACCCTGCCTGGGGCTATTTTCAGAGACTCTTTCATGACCATTGTGGGTGGGATCCACTGCTCTGAAGGCAGGGCAGATGTGAGCTGTTTGTGAGTCAGTCAGGAACCAAACAGCTGAGGGCAGAGGCCTTCCGGATGCTTGCAGCAGAGTGCCTAGTCCCCGGGTTGTGTTCTGTTGGAGAGGGAGCTGGAGGTGCAGCTCTGGTCGGCCTTCACTCGGTAGCCACAGCCAAGCTGGCCAGAACCAGCAGCTGCTGGGGCCTCTGGCTACTCCCCGTGGGCCAGGTCATAGCTGCCTCTTTCAGGTCTTCAGTTCGAGACCTCGATGGGGCATGCAGCAAGGGGCGCAGAGCTGGAGGGAAGAATGGCCTAGCACGTGCTGCTAGGAGAGGACCCGACTGGTCCCACCGCTCCCCCTTCGGTTCCTACCTCCCTCACAATGGTCGGTAGCCGTTCATGGGTATAGCGGTTCTAACAGGCATGGTCCTAGGCTAAGCATTCTATAGACATTAGCTAACTTGACTCGCACAAAACCTGTATGCGGCAGGCACTATACCCTCCTCATTTCAGAGATGAAGAAATTCAGGGCTGATCACGTAGCTAGCTAGTAAGTGTGGCAAGGCCAAGATTCCAGTGCAGGCCTTACTTCAAACCACGTGTTCTTAATTACAAAAGTACACAGTATCCCATCCCCCAAAGGCCACAGAACAATGTCCCCTTTTTCTGAGCCAATGCTTCCCTGCTAGCTCTGTGCCTCCTTGCCCACAGGCATCTCCTCTGTTGTCCCCAAATTCAAAGACTTGGTCTTGCTCCAAGACCCTGCCCTCCCAGGCTGGTCCTCAGGGCAAGTACTTCTATAGCTTGTGCACCAGATCACCCCTCATCCATCTCTTCTAGAGTCTCCCCTTCTGCATGGGAAAATGAAGGAGACAGTGTTTGCACCTTCAAAACCCTGGGACAAGAGAAACCCACTCCCCAAGCCACTTCGGCTGGAGGACGAGCGGGAGAAGGGAGGTGTGAGCCGGGCAGACGGGAGGCACTAGAAACCCGCAGCTGAAGAGCCCACTACAGGGATGGGGTCAGCAGAGGACTGGGGCAAATGAGAGCCTTGATGGAGTCACATGAAGTGGGTGGCAGTGAGGAGGACATTGGGCATAAGCTCAGAAAAGGGAGGGGGCACACGTGGGGGCTCAGAGTAGATATAAAGGATGAGACTAAAAAGGTAAGTTGAGGCTGGGTTGCAAAAACTCTCAAAGGTCAAGCAGGCAGGTGATCTTGGGCTTTCGTTTTCAGACTATAGGCAAGTCCTGGGGTCTTAGGATCAGGGTCGCAGGATGAAGGGATTTTTTTTTTTTAAGAGGATTTAAAAGAGAGGAATCTGGCAGTAGTATTTCAGGTAGAGGTACTCTGATTACTCTTCCTAGGTCACATCCAATACTTTGTGCTTTGTTTTTTAATGATCCTTAACATTCTAAAAGTAGAAGAAAAATATCTTTTTTTGCTAGGAGTCATCCCAGCGGTTTCTGAGGTCTCGTTGCTTCGAGCGTCCCTCAGCTGACTTGCACTATGCACAGGAGCCAGTGTGCCCAGCCTGGGTCTCAGGACAAAGGGCCTGCTTACATCGCAGCATGTGCGAAATCAGTTCCTCCACGGACAGAACTTCAGCACGAGGTGTGGAGTTTGAGCCACTGGGACGTGGCACCGACGGTCCCACGCACGCCACAGCTGGAAGACCTCCCGATTTAAAAGCTTCATTTGGATCTAGGGAAACAGACTCAGTGATGGGAAGTACACATCTCACCTATCTTCCCCCAGAATCTCCAGTGAAGGTTTTCGAATGCTGGAGACAATGGATACAAACCTTGGCCAAAATGGCTCGTCCCCTCAGCGTGCTCTCTGCTGGCTGCAGCGTCCCCATCCCAAAGCTGGGCAGGGGCTAAGCACAGACAGGATTTCTGCTGGGTTCTAAACCAATAATTTCCTACATATTTGGCAAAAGAGGGGAGGAAAGAGAACTGGACTGGGAGACAGAAAGCAGGGTCCGAGGCCAGGCTGCACCATGAATAGCTCTAACGCTAATAATCGCAAAGTCCTCAGCCTCTCCTGGGCTTTGTTAAATGGAGGGTTTGTACCAGTCGGTCCCGGCGAGCCCCCAAAGCTCTAGTTTTGTTCAGCTGCCTTACTTTTCACCACGTGGCTTGCCATACACCACATCACAGCGGGAGTAATTTTCTTAAAATACAAACTGGATTCCCCCGTGTGTGCCAGGTCACTCCCGGGCCACAAGTCCCCCGTCACACAAAGCACATCCCCCACAAGCCTTATCCTCCCCTGCCCTGTGTGACCAGGCATCGGCCAGCTCCCCTGTCACGGAGTTCAGCCGCACTGGCTTTCTCTCAGTCTTGAAGCTTGCCCAACTCCCTCTTGCTTTAGGACCTTTACACACTCTAGCCTCTTTGCCTGGAATGTTCTTCCCCCCACTTTCCACCTAATTCGCTCCTACTTTTCAGGTCTCGGTGAAGTGTTCCTTGCTCGGAGGGCTCCCTCACCACTCCTTCTCACTCCTTCGTCGCCCTTGATGGTGGCTAGTGACAGTTCCTGCGCCTCACTGCACTCAATTTGTAACTTCGGCTTTATCTACTGGGACGGTAACCTCTGCCTGCCGCATCGGACAGCGGCTCCCCAAGAGCAGAGACAGACTCCACTCTGCTCGCCCAGTACCCCCATCTCTATAAATATTTGCTGAACGAGTGCCGCAGAGGGTGCACACAAAAGTCGGCATCCCCGCGTCTGGGGGTGGCGATTGGGGGCCTTCGGAGCTGGACATGTCCTATCCCTCCCCAGTTACAACATCCAATCTCTTATCTGTCAGCTGCTTCTGCCCTTCCTGCTGCTGAGAAACACTCAGCCTCCGTGTGAAAATAAATGGACAACCATCTTGGCCGGTTTAAAGATGGTCACGAAGGAGGAAAGAGCCTGACTGCCGCGAGGACGGATGCTACTCCAGCCCCAATGTCCATTTCATTCATTCGTCCGTGGCTCCCATCACACACTTGAGCTCATCCCCTAAAGAAAGGGCATAAACAACTTGCAACCCAAACCCCTGGCTTCAGAGCAGTCGGAAGAGAACTCCCCAAGAGCCTTTCTCCGGAAACACAGAAGCTGTCCCGGCTGACGGCAGCTAACACTCCCCCTCGGATCACATCAGGGCAGAGACGTTCCGAGGTCTGAATCTGAAAGGCACCAGCTTCCTCTCTGCATCCTCAAACCCAAAGGCAGTGGGACACCTTTCTCTG
>CM052884.1:53001082-53076471 GCA_028534135.1 Potos flavus | reverse complement strand
AGACCAAATTCTCTCCTCTTCCTTGCTTCTGCCCCCTCCCCCTCGGGACGTCAAGCTGTGTTCAAGTTTCCCCACTTCCCTGGCCCATGTCCTTCAGCCTTTCCCTAAACAGTTTCAGATACACAACGGCTCAGACCGGACCGTGCCGCTCCAGTGTCCTCCCCCTCCACTCCCAGACGCACACAGCCACCAGCTCTGGGATTCAGAGCCTGAGGAGCAATCAAACCTCGCAAAAAGGTAGGGGAAAAAGACAGACTTGGACAGGAGTTGTAAACACACACACACACACACACGCACACACACACAGGAACATTCTTTTTGGTGATAATACCAGAGCCTGCCAGAGGGAAACAGTCCTGAAGAAAATTCCTCGTCTGGCTTCCCCCTTCTGCAGTGGCTGGAACTCATTACCGAGAGACCCCTATTTCCTGTCTCTGCTCCACTCTGCATTTACCCACAGGCTCCCAGCTGCTCTCAGTTTATTTGGGACTGGGGAGAAGACTAAAAATAAGTGCTGCTCTTGGAGGAGCTGCTGGTTCCCACACACAGCCTGACCCCCATCCCGAAGCCCACGCCTACCCCTTTTCCAGGCGGGCGTCGGCCTGGGCCCTGAGGAAAGCCTGTCGTTTCCAAAAAAGAACACAGTCAGAACCAGCTCCGGTCTGGGTGGCTGGCCCCCCGGGTGTCTGCTGTCCTTGGCGCTGGTGGCGCTGTCTGCCAGGGGCGAACTGCTACTCCCCAGGAGACATTTGCCACTGCGGGAGTTTGGCCTGGGGGTTCCGTCAGCTGCCCCCATGGCCAGGCCTTCCTGGGGGCACATTCAGCGTCGGGACGGGTACAGCTCCTTTTGAGCCCCAGGCTGGCCTTGCTGGCTGTCCCCCACTCCAGCTTAGCTGCCTTAGAAGCCATAGAGGGGGGAAGGGGAGGCCCCCCTACATGCCCTCGAGCTGTAGGGAGAGCTCTGGGGAGGAGCCCTGGGAGGGCAGGGGCTGGTGCAGACGGGGAATTGTGTCTGTTTTCCTGGGCTGGCCTTCCAGGGTGGTCTCCCTAGCCCTGCCTGCCCCTCCTCCCCTACAAGACTGCCCTTCACCTCCGCTCACCCCCCACTCCTCTGAGAGCTTCCCTAAACACAGCTTTTCTCCCTCGCCTGGCCCTTAACGGGTGGCCTTTGGCTAGAGTGATTATGAAAGCGGTCCTTGATGTGGGTACGGCAGGAACTGTGGTTACACGCAGGGCCTCTGAGCTCCGCTGCCGTCAATGACTTGCAGATGTACATCTTGTGATGGCGGGGGCCTCCCCGGTGCCCTTAGGGGGTCCCCGGGGGGGGGTCCTGAAATGCCAGCCTGAAGAGAAGGCTCTACTGGGCCTCGGCATCCAGCACGGCCCAGAAGAGGGCCGGGTAGCATAGTCGCCCGCAGGCTGGCCCAGTCCACGGAGATCAGAGGCGGCAGCCGGGGAGGGCTGGCCAGCAGCTGGCACGAGGGGAGGAGTAAATTCCTGGAGGCACACCCGGATCAGAGGCTGGAAAGGAAAAGCAGGCTCCGCTGTCCGCGCGCTGAGCTCTAGGCCCTTCTCGCCTCTGGCCCAGTTCAGTCAAGGCCTGGGCCCCACCTGATCGAAGTTCCCTGACCAGAACTAGGGTAGGATGTGTTGGGGAAACAGCTCTCTAAGGTTGCAGGGGTAGGTAAAGCTTTGTTTTTTTTCTGTCTGAATGTCTGGGAAAGCCGAAGGGAGAATTCATCAACGCGCATTTGCCCAGCATCCAAGGCAAATGAAACCAACTTCCTGCCTGAGCAAATAAAGAATCATCACATGGTATGTGGTAAAGGTGTTTCTGGGGCCCTAGGGAAGAAGAAGCCTCTAGAGTGGGTTTGGGGGCTGGATGGGGAGACACGGGGCACAGTCCCAGCCCCTGCTCCCCGTGGCCGCGGCTCAGTGCTCTTCAGTAGGTTCTGGTGTGAGGAGGAGGGAAAGGATAAGGCAGCAATGTGGCCTCTCTCAACCTTGCTAGCTCCCACCTGCCCGTGGGGTTGGCTCTGGTGGCAGCCCCTCCCCAGCAGCCACACCCCTCTCCACTTCACCACCTGTCCTGTTGTACTGAACCACCGTGGACCGCTGACAGGTCTGCGCACTGCACCAGACTGGAGAACATGTGTCTGCGCCCTGACCTCCATGCCAGCCGGTTCTTGGCACACAGTAACAACTGAAACGTTCTTTGAGTGGAAGAGTGAGGCTCACATGGTAAGACTGGCAAGATAAGCCTAAAATTCTACCTGGAGAACATGGGTCTTGAAGGTGTGTTTCCCTAGGGTAATGATGCCCCACTGAGAGGAAAAGATAGAGCTAATGTTCATCTCTTAGCTCACCTCACATGTGACAAACGTGAGGGGGGGAGGGTGGAGAAAGGGAAAGGAGAGGAGGGAGGAATCCAGACAAGCGGCAGCTAAATTCTTGACATATTTTTATGGAATCCTCAAATAGCAATTCTACTTCAGCCTTTAAAAAAAAGGGGGGGTATTTTGTAATTCAACTCAAAAATTCGCAGAGTAACACTCCAAAAGACCTAGGAGCAGAGTACCATTTGGATGTATAAATCACTATTTCTCTGAAAACAAAGTTTCCAGATTATCAAAATGATCCGTGATTCCCAAAGAATTACAAGCCTGGGTTTTATCCGGGCTATGCTGTGTTATTCGGCAAGGTTTAACCCTCCCTTAAAGGAGAGTGGGGGGTGGGCCTCCTAGCTAGTACACTGCCTTGGACCCACTGCTGAAGTGTGTTCTCAGGAACCACAGGGGGGACACGAATAGGGGTCATTATGTTGACCCCAAAAGCCCTTGGGGCCTTCCCAAAAGCAAATCCCTCCCCAGCAACCACACTCAGCTCATCGCCGTCTGGAATGTGAGGTAGCCAGCTGAGGGCAAAGGGCACGACACTGAGCACCTGGGGCCTAAAAACACAGCTAAGGGGGCAGAGTAGTCAGGTTCGGACAGGGAAACGCAGGGAGCTCAAACCCCTCCTCATCCCTGGGCTTAGCAGGGAACCCCAGGAGAGTCACCTCCATGGCTGGAGTCCCACATACGTGTGAGAAGGACTGAGGACGGCTTCCTAAGGTTCTACGCCCCCGCCAGGAGTCAGCAGCATCTAACGGAGTAGAACTGTGGAATGAGAGGGGGTCTCATGGGTCACATGCCATTCTGACCGGTCACCTGCATCCTGAGCTCTAGCTCAGCCCCGAGCCTTGGGCTCTGGGCCATGGTGACAGGTGTCAGGATGGCCCTGGAATGCAAGATACAGGTTTGTGTCCTTCAACAGGTGTGCTGCACGGTGGGCCTGCCACCGGGGGGTGGGGGACAGAGGGGGTCCAGCAAGGACACTGCTTCTTTGGGCTGGTGAGCAGCATCCTGGCCAAAGCAGCCCAGGTCCCCATGGGACACAAGCATGGGGACCCACCACCACAAGGAGCTGGGACAAGGATCGGCAGACTTTTCCCGTAAAGGGCCAGATGGCAAATGTTTTAGGCTTTGCGGCCCATA
This sequence comes from Potos flavus, assembly GCA_028534135.1. Classification (NCBI taxonomy): domain Eukaryota; kingdom Metazoa; phylum Chordata; class Mammalia; order Carnivora; family Procyonidae; genus Potos; species Potos flavus. Next base: position 53,072,935 of record CM052884.1, on the reverse strand, counting down.
CGGTCTCGTTTATACTCGACTCTGCCATTTGGAAATGCAAAAGCAGCCACAGCTAACACATAAACCAAAGAGTGTGGCTATGTTAACACCTTATTTGTGGACACTGAAATTAGGATTTTAGGCCATTTTCACACAAAATATCCTCAAAATTTCTCAATCACTGAAAAACATAAAAATCATCCTTAGCTCATCGGGCGTAAGAAATAGACAGTAAGCCAAATGCAGGCCATAGGCTGCTGACCCCTGGCTAGGGCAATACTTCCCCATTTATAATGAATCACCTGGGTTGGAGGATGTTCTCATAAAAATGCAGATTCTGACCCCAAAGGTTGAGAATGGGACCTGACACTGTGCATTGCTAAGAAGCTCCCGGGTGATGCTCATATTTGAGGATCTCGGAACTGTATTTGTATAGTCAAAGGTTAGGAAACCACATTCAGAAGTTTCTTAAAGCACAGGGTATTGAGCAAGTTTGCCTGGAAGTACGAATCCTCCGAGTCCCCCTCCCTCCCAGGGGTGCCTGAAAGGGCAGAAGGTTCCTGGTGGGTGCAGGGTGGGTGGGTGTCTACATGCTCAGACCCCACATTATGCTAACCTGGCAACATCAGCCACCATGTCCCTTGGGCCTGAAGCAGGAAACTTAATGGGAAAGGGTTTATTTGCTCTTTTACCAGTGTTTGCACATTCTTGGTCATTTATAAACATTGGTTCTTAGGGACTGAAATGGTCTCCTCAAGTCAGGTCTGAAAGGAGCCAGACCTCTAGAATTTAGGAGGGTACAGTTTACTGGCTGGGGTGGCGCAAAAATCCAGGAAAAGTGCAAACTGCTAAGTTTACAGTAGCTGCAGGGTCCCCACTCCGAGATGCTATGCCAGGAAAAATGTATTAAAAAATCCAAGGCACAGGTTTCCTTTAGGGCAGGGCCTGGCAGCTCAGGGCCAGAAAACGCTTCCTGGAATGGAAGGAGTCATCCTAATAGCGCCCCAGTAAAAGGCACTGGAGCGAAGGGGTTTGGAGAGGTCTCCTCTGCCTTGACAATGGAAGGCCACGTCTCTGCTCCCAAGAGCAGCCCTCAGCCCTCCCATTTCCTCTCCTCCAGCACAAACAGTAGAGACCTCTCAGGCTTGCCCTTTCTCCAGTGGGTTCCAAGGAAAATGGGAAAGAACTCTGCCAACTGAGCCAGGTATGCTGTCCAGCAGCTTCATTGATAAGAGGAGCTTAGGTCATCTTTCTAACTGAAACAAACAAAGCTATTTTTCTTATATAAAGCCTGTACCTTTTTCCTTGGGATTTATTTAGACTTTATAGCATTTATCTCTGACTGCCACCTAGTGGCTTCATCCAGTACTGCACAGGAACAAAGAACCGGACCAGCACACCAGTCCTGCTCAGGGAAGGAGTCCCTTGGGAGGAAAGCACAAGGGGGAAAAAAAGAAGAAGAGAAAAAGGAGGAGGAAGAGGAGGAAGAGAAAGGAAAAAGAAAAGTGGTGGGTGGTGCCTATACCTAGGACTTTGATCTCTCAAGGGAAAGGCAAGAAACTCACACTGCGAATTGGCTCACATAAGCTCTATTTTTTTCCCCCCTTAAAATGCAAGCACCAAGTTTCTCCTTCTCCCAAGATCCCTAAGAAGGGATACGTGAGTGGCTTAGTCCATTAATTATCTGCCTTTGGTTCAAGTCATGATCCCAGAGTCCTAGGATCGAGTCCTGCACCAGCTCCCTGCTCAGCAGGAGTCTGCTTCTCCCTCTGCCTGCCACCAACTTCTCAAAATGAGTATGTCCAATGTGCACATACCCTGATCCATCTTATGTTCTAGGCCCCAAGTGGAGAATAAAGATGTAGAGACAAATCACACGTGGCAGAAGAGAAACAAGCTCACAGTTCATAACTCACAGAACAGCTTTTTCTCCCTACCTTTTCTTGTAACTCCTCTGACTTTTCAATATGGTAAACAGATTTGCTTCTTTGGCCAGAATGCAAGATTGCAAGCTGACTCTGGCATGACTGGCAGGGGCCTCTGTTTGAGGAGCTGGGAGCTGAGGAAGCAGCCATCTGTGACAAGGTAGTGGAGCAATGAGGAGGCGGCCCTCCTAAGCCTGAGCCACTTTGTTTCGTTAAAGGTGAGTGAAGAAAGGAACGGCGGGCTCCTGAAGCTACAGCAGGCTGTCAGAGGTGAGAACACCGGCTAGAGAGGGCGTCGCTTCCCCACCACCGCATTTCAGCGGTCCTGAGAGGTCTGCCTCCGCCAAACCCAGACCATGGGCAGCTGCACCTGGAAAGACTCCCTAACCTGTCTCCACTCTGGAAACCCAAAGGCCTCGGCTGGGGGAAGGCCATGGCTGGTGCCGACCATGAAGCCAGGACCAGAATGCCTGGCCAGATCTTGCAGGTGATTGTCAAATCAGCAGTCACTTCCAGTAGGGAGACGGTGTCCCAGAGGAGGGAAGAGGCTCATCCAAAGTCACATGCAAGGGACAGGCCGCTGGCCTCTTAACTCATCTCTACCTCCCATGCTGCCTCACTCTGCTTCGGTGCCGCACAAGCACCCTGGCCAGGACACCTCCCCCCCTTGTGGAGGAAAGCTAGGGCTCCTGCTCGGAGGCTGAGCCGCTCCGGGAACCCGGCTTGCACAGAGGGGCCTGGCGTACGGTCCCACCGCAGGTTCTCTGCCCACCTCTTCTCCTCACCCCGGAGCCTGGGCTGCCCTGACTTGCCCTCACTCTGCTGCTGCTGGCTTTGCCAGCCTTCCCTTGGACTTCATCTTGAGCCCCTGAAGCCTCAGGTCTTTATGCAGGATTCCCCTGACCCACACCAAACCCACTGAACAGCAGGCTAGACCTAGCACTTTGTAGGAGAGGAGGCGTCTATACTGAACGGTATAAAAGCCCCCGAGTTACTCCATCTCGAGACGCTGCTGGCTCTGATGGCTCTTGCACATTACCCAGTGACCCGGGTGCCACCGGCCTGCTGCTAGCTAGCTGTCCCCAGAGTTGGCGAGCCCATTGGAAGCTGGAATGCAAGTCCATCTCTGAGCTCTACCCCCAGCCCAGCCCCAGTTCCCCAACCAGCCTCCATCCAGCCAAGGCAAGCAGGCGTAGAGGAACAGTGACACCCCTTCTGGGCCCTGGAAAAGCCCCACTCAAGGTCCAGCTGGATTCCGGGATGTGGCCGGAGTGGCACCAGCGTCTCCCTGCTTGTGCTGTACGTCGGGGCCGTGGATGAGCGCCCCTGGCCGCACTGGCCTTCAGGACCATCTGATGGCGCTGAGGAGCTCTTGACCAGAAATGGCCACGCTCTCCCCGAGAGCATCTTCCGCACTCCGCCACAGGCCGTGGAGGCGGCTGCAGGGGCGTGAGCTCAGCTCCGTGCCCACCCCAGCAGAGAGGCCTCAGCCTCACCCTCACCCTCTCTAGTACTGACCGTGAGGGAGGCTCGGTCTACCCAAGGTGTAGACGACCCCTTCCTCTCCTGAGCTCACACAGGACAGCCCCACGGAAGCTTCTCCGCCAGTCAGGCTGCGGCTCACCCTGGACCCCGGGACGCTCTCCCTCCAGAAGAATGTTATCGCAAGTTCCCAGCTACTCTACCAACTTCCCGGTGACAGGCCCGATTTCAGACACACATACCACTTCCAGGCCAAGGGAATCTGGGCACTTGGTTCCTTTCCTCATTGAAGCCCAGAGGGGGTCCCCAGCCTAGAGAGCCCCCCACACACCCTTCTGGGCCTGGGGCCCACTTTTCCTCATTCTACTGCCTGCCAAGGAAGGGAAGACCCTGTTTTAGGCCCCAAATCTCTGGAGACTCACTCACAACCCAGCACCACTGAATCCCGGGCAGGTCAGCTGCACTGAGTCTTTAGGAGTCTGGCCTGTTTCTAACTATCCCCAGGCAGAGTCTTCGCTGCTGCCTTCTGTCCTCTGTCCAGTCTGCCCGGCAGAGGGAGAGCCAGCCCCACTGTAGGGAGACAAGCTGCCTGGGATGCACTAGGACCGGGAGCTCCTCCTCCACTTGAGACAAAGGCAGGGCTTGGACTCGTCTGCTGTTTGTTCCTATTCGAAACACCAACCATTCCCCCACATCCACTTCTGCCTCCGCAGCACCCGTTCTCCTCGTGTACCCCAGATGCCGACATTGGTGTCTGAGGGCCCAGAGCATGTAAGACAGCGTTTCCTACCACACGCACCCAAGGGCAGCTAATCCACAGCTGTGTATAAATGCAGGGTCTTTAATTTCCACTTCTTTTGTACCTAACATCTCTTTGTAGGCCTGGAGGACATGATTCAAAAATTAGGAGGCGGCCAATCAGATTCTCTCCTTCAGGAATCTGAGTCACACACACAGGGAATAAACGCAGGATAGAAAACATGGAAAGAATTTGTCAATAAGACGACTAAAATCAGGTCTAAAGGCCATGTGACAGTTGCTCTGGGCTGTCTTCCCAGGAGCCGTTTATGCCCCCTCCTTCCCATCATGGTTCCTTCCGGACAAAGTGTCAGTACTTGTCTCCCCGGCCTCCCTTGCAGCTAGGGTTTGCACAGGTGAACAAATCTGAACCTTGGGAGCATACTGGAAGTCGGCTACAGGGCTTCAGAGAAAAAGAGTTCCTTCCTGATTGGAAAAGAAAGACAAGACAAGACATGCCCTACTTCTGCACACGCTGCCTGGGGCTACAGTCGCCATCTTGCAGCTGTTAAGCGATACCCCTGAGGAAACACCAACCCCCTAAGGATGATGCAGCAGGACGACGGGGAGAGCCAGGCCCTTGAGGTCACCTCAGAGCCACTGATCTGACCCTGGGACCACTCATCCTCTGGGTATCCTGTTAGTGACATATAAACCCTCTTACTGGCTATGCCCCTTCTCTAGAGAAAGAACACCACTGACAGAGAGGTCGCAAGGTAGAGCTGGACCACACCAGGCCAACAGAGGACCAAGCAGTAATGAGGAGATACGGCAAAGCCAGCCAACCAAAGAGGAGTAGAGCACAAACACGCAAGGGAGACACAGGCACAAACGCTGCCCGCCTGATCCTTCCAGCTGCCTTATTAGTTCCTATTTAAGCCACATGTATTTTTTTTTAATAATATAAGTGAGTCTCTGTGGTTTAAAGCAGTGTGTCTCAAATTTTAATGAGAATATGAATCACTGGGAGATGGTTCAGCGGGTAAAAGGGTTGGGGGTGGGGGATCCCATATTCTGCCCTTTTCTAAAGACACCAAGCAGCAAGCAAACTACCAGGGGCTGACAAGGTTGCTGGTCCACAGACCACAACTTAAAGTCTTCTAGAAGGACTAATCTAAAACCAATTAAAAAGTACTGGTTGGTCTGTTCACTACTTTGGATTCTGTTTCCTCATAGGTATGACCTACTATGGAATATGTATGAGCCCAGATTATAAAAGGACTCTAGGCCTGCAAGATCTAATATACAGACAGGCTGTCTCTGCCTAGAATCAAACCTTCACATCCTGTCCCGGTATCCTGGAATGTTCATATGAACTTTTGACCCACCCTAGAGGTACACCATTCATAGGTTGCTGATGGCCATAATCACTCTAAAAGACCCTGAATGCAATAACATTCAGGAAACTCTCTCCAAAGGTAGGCATTCCCCCCAACCGCAGTAAAGAACCTGAAAACAGACCTACAAATCTTAATATAAGCGGTTTTCTGCAACACATCTTGAAAAACCAACAACCGTGTCGACTGCCTTTGGATCAAAAATATTTAAGAATCCTTTTTTAGTAAGTTATAAAAATTAGATTCGTATTTCACACCACACACTAAGATATACTGCAGGTGAATTCAAGTTAACCCTAAGATATAAATCAAACCATCAACTTACTGGAGAAGACACAGGTGAATATTATTTGATCTGAGGTTACGAAAGGCCCTTCTAGGGATAAAAAAAAAAAAAACAAGAAACCCAAACAGGAAAGATAGTTAATTACAATCCTTTTAAAGTTTTGTCTCAAAAAGCACCACAAACAGCATTTAAAAAACGAAGTAAGGAAAATGCCACAAATAACGCAAAGGGCTTTAAAAAGGTCAATGTATAAGAAAAGCACTAAAATCCTATCAGGAAGGGGAAAGAAGAGCATAGAACATGAACAGGCTGCGGTAGGGACACCCAACGCGATCTCTCAGGTGTGTGGGAAGAAAGTATTAGTGCTATTTTTTAACCTGACCCTTAAAAAAATCTATTTGGGGCTATGTTTTATAATTTACACACATTAGGACAATACTGTTTATAAATATGAATAAATGGAAATGAATTTTTTTTTCCAGATAGGGGTAGAGATCAAAACTTTGGAGACCATACAGAAGAATACTAATAAAAAAAAAATGCTTAGCCTCCCACTAGGCAAAGAAATGCAAAAGTGGTAAAAAGACATTTTTTCCTAAGAAATCAGTAAAGCTGTTTTTTTTTAAAATCTTAGTGATTGTTGTTGATCAGGATGGACCTCAAACCCTGCCAGTAAAAATATAAATGAGTAAAATCTTCCTAAAACGTGGTTTGGAAAAAATGTGTCAAAAGCTTAAAGATATTAATACCTTTGGATTACAGTTGCCAGACTTAGCAAACTACATGGGACAAACTTAATAAGATTTATCCATTGCTTATCTAAAATTTTAGTTTAACGGGGTATCCTGTACTTTGTTAATTCTACTTTAATTCCACTTTTAGGACTCTAACTTACGGAAATATCTAGAGAGAAAGACAAATATTTGTGGACCTTCTCTGCAGCAAAGCTATATATTGGTGAAAGATTAAAAAGAACCTAAATGTCAGTATTAGAGAAATGGTCACATAAATTCAGGCATGTCCATACGAGGTGGAAGTACGTAATGAAGGATAAAAACCATGAGCTGTTTTCCACACTCTGGGCAGACTGAGCTTTTGCTGGGGACGCCGCTTCAATGAATCTCTTGGTTACATGATGATAAAGGTCCCAAGCAAGCTGAGAGGGAACATTTAAAACCAGATGCTAAACTGCTCTGCAGCCTGAGGCAAGGATTCAGGAAACAGTGGAGGAGGCTCTGGAAGCTTCCAACAGGCCCCCAGCACACGGTGACAGGCCAGCCCAAGGACAGAGAGAGTCAACAAGTGACTTTAGGAGAATTCTGGCTGATGGATATTGGGAGCGATGACATCCAATATCCAAGATTTTGGTTTGAAATTTTTGTTTTCCACACGGAAACATTCCACATATAAACCTGCCATTCTGAAACCCCCAAAGCTCTGAAGACAAAAAGGTTTTGTTTTGTTTTTAAAGATAATGTTGGTGCCAAACTTATCTGGCAGCCTAACTGGACCTGAACTAGCAGGAGAATATTTACAGTCTTTCTTTATCCCACGTCATGTGGATATGCATACATTCAACTGAAGAAAGATCAATGCATTCCTGCTCCATATATGCTCGAGATAGAATATATCCTACGGTATAGATGTATGCTCTTACCTTCCTGAAGTTTAATAACTTCTGGTTCTAAGATGCATCTGGACCCAGGGTTTCAGACGGAGGGGCTAAGGACCAGCAATTCTCTTTATGTGTCATCAAGTTCCCTTTCAACACTGCAGCTGGAGTCAGGCTAGCAGGAACAGAGGGAGGGATAGGTGTCCACACCCGGGGGACAGTGGGCCCTGGGAAGCTCAGCTGTCCACACAGGTGGGCAAAAGATGGTCAGAGGGGACTGGAGAGAGGTGAGGCACAGCCTCGTGGAGCTGCAAGTATGGGAACAGCCAGAACTCCTGACGGAACTCCAGGAAGGCAGAGACCCCTCTGGCCTGGGACGGGAGAGAGAATGAAAGGCAACCACAAGCTGGGAAAAGTGGGTGGAGGAGCGGATGCGGCCTTCTGTCTGGTTGTGGCACAAATCTGAGAGACCACCAAGGATAGTCTTCATTTGGGGGTGACGCGAGGAGGTTTTCAAACCTAGAGGGCAACAGGCCCACCAGAGACCCATCCTGCGGGCTTCCCCGTTCTTCCCCAGGCAACATCCGGCTGTATTCCCTACCGCCACCTTCACAAAGGACTACAAATCTTGTGGCTTCCAACAAGGCAAGCGTACGCTCTCACGGTCCTGGAGGTCAGAAGTTCCCAGTGCGTCTTGCTGGGCTCCAGCCAAGGTGCTGGTAGGACTGCTTCCCCGGCTGGAGGCTCCAGGGCAGGGCCACCTTGCTAGCCCCCTGCCCCTGGGCTCCTGACTTGCTTCCCTCCGGAAAGGCTGACTCCCGCAGCTCCCACACCGACACTTCACCACCTCCTTCTTAAGGACGCCGGGGACTACACTGGGCCCACCTGGGCAATCCACGCCCCTTGCTCTCCCTATTTAGACTCTGCTGATGAGCAAGCCTAATTCCATCTGCTCCCTTCTTCCCCTCGCCGTGTACAGTAACATTCAAGGGATCCGGCGATCGGCACACAGACGTCTTTGGGAGGTCACTACTCTCCCTCCCACAGGGCTGTGGGTATGTTACAGAGCACCAGGCAGGCGGCCTGCGTACTGCGAACACTGAGTAACACGTGAACGCAATGAAGAATTCTTCAGCGTTCCCAGGGAGGCACGGGTAGAAGACTGTACGGACCGAGGACCCCTGAACAGAAAGCCAGCTGGGACATCGGGCACGTAACCTGTCTCATCGCAAATGACGTGGCCTCTGGGCAAGGACGTCCCAACCTCCTCGGTTTCCAACATCAACCCCTACCTCCCAGTTTCGTGGGCCCATTCCTGCCTTCCCCCTCGGTGTGTACTTCCCCATTTGTAATCAGTCTGCAGGGCCCTGGCTTTGGAAGACTGCATTTTGGCTTCCATCCTCAAACTCAGCTCAGGCAATCACATGCTCCCTCAAGCTTCCCAGGTTCCTCCCTCCTGCCCTGGAATGGTGGATCTTAGACACCTCCTCAGCTGGCGAGCTCCTCACCTCCCCCCACTCCCGAATATCAGGAGGCTCCTAAAGCTGACCTGCTGGTCTCCCTGGGGAAGGAGACAGGTCACCAAGGCCATATATTTACAGCCTCCGTCAGAGACTAGCAGATGCACAGCCTTGATCTAGAGAGAGCAGGACGGGGGTCAGGAACCCTGCATCCCGCTCTAGGGACAAAGCGTACCAGGGCAAGGAGGTCTGAAGGGCAGGGGCAGCAATAAAGGGCTGGGTGAGGAGAGCTGCTGTTTTAAGACACAAGGAGAAGGGGGGACAGCTGAGGATAGGGACCCCACCTGGGGATCACAATTTGGCAAGCTGTACTTGTAATCCCACAGGAAAGAACTCTCCTGCTTGCTGTCCTCCAGCCCTGGATGTCCCGTCTCAGAGTGTGACTGGAGCCCACAGGCAGGCTGACCGAGTGGCTTAAGCTGCTGGCCTGGGGGGAGGACCATCCGGTGGGGGCTGGCCAAAGCTGGATGGGAAGCAAGAAGAGGCTGGAAGGCGCACAGATGAGGTAATAGTCCCCAGGCAGTGTGGCCACTCCATACGCCCCGTGGTCATTACGTTCCCTGGTGGCTTCCCGAACAGGCCACGGGCCCACTCACCAAGCTCTCCTTTATGTAGGCAGCCGTGGGGCCCGGGATCTGGCTCAGGAGGGCTGCTCTGTCCTGGGGCTGCTCCAGCATCTCCAGGGCCAGTCTCAAGTCCTCCACGAGATGCAGCACTGGAAAGGGGCTCGTGTGGGAGGCCGGGGAGGCCCGCGCAGGCTCACAGCCACCGTCATTGACATCTGCACCTGTCTGAGTGCCTGGAACGAGAGAGGTGGGAACCTGGTAAGAAGGGTCGCCACGGGCAAGGAACTGGCAAAGAGAGAGGAGCTAGGGGACAGAGATGGACGGGAAGCCTAGAAAACCACTACTGCCTCAGCAGAACCATTCACGCAGCCAACTCGGCAGAAACCATCTTTAATCCTAGACAGGGCCTGACAGGAAGAGATGGGACCGACGTGGACTTGCCTGGTGAGAGTGATGTATAGAAGCTCAGACCCCCAGACAACGGCCAGGAGCCAAAACACGCCAGCTCAAACAACGAGCTGCCTTTCTCCCGCCTTTAGAGTCCCAACTTTAAGTTAACGTGGTAGGGCCGTCTGCATGGTCCCCTCCCTGGATGTGCATTGCTCTCCTCTCATCCCACTGTGGGACTCTGGGCCGGGCTGGCCCTGTATAGTGTCGCAGAGTGACACAGTGCCACCTCTGGTAAGCTTCCAGAGGACTGGGATCTTTCTGGATCTTCCCACTTGGGGGATCTCTACATCCCCTTATGGACTCCTACTTCACAGCTGTGTGAGTGACCGTGTAATCCACGTCTCCTCCCCGTGTCATGGGCTGTGAAGCTCTGAGGCCAGGGTCCCTGGCCTAGTGGGCGGACTTCCTGGGGTCCGGGCCCCTGCTCCCCACCCCCAGATGTGGAAGGGGCATCTGACTCTGCACGTGTGCTTGGAGGAACAGCTAGGAGAGGGAGACGGCTTGGACTGGGTCAGCTCTTTCTAATTTCAAGTGTCCCAAACAAGACTTGTTTTTGCCTTTCTGAACCTCACCATTTAAGCAAACAAACAAAAAGTCTTCTTTACATAAACACAGTGGTCTATTTTTCAGACCAAAAACTGGGGTGACAGTCTGACAAAGGATTTCTGTGCTTCTTTCCGCAATAAAACACATTTCAGAAAATATGGGGTCGGTGGTGGAATTTCTAGGGCACTTGGACTGTTTATAAGGCCAACAGGAATCAGGGCCCTGCTGGAAAATGTGGGCAATAGGGCCACCGCAGCCCTAGTTACACGGCAGGCCTGATGTCTACATCCAGGTCCCTCCACCCTTCTAAGAGCCAGCTTCCTAAATGCCACGGCAGTCCTCACAAGGAAAAATCCACACAGAAGGAAACAATTACTATCTGATTGCTGGTTTGCTTTCTGAAAGCACAGGATAGAGGGAATTGTGGGTCACAATCCACAAACAAGTCCGTGGCTCTGGGGAGCTGGGAAACTGCCGATTAGCCACACTCCGGTGTGTGCTCAGCAGTTTCTGGGCCCTGCCAATCCAATGGAGAGTTGACTGGGAAGGGCCACAGACAGCTTCAGGGAAGAAAACGGACTGAAATAGAGCAAGACCCCACCCCACCCTCCCCGCCGCCACCCCAGTCTCCAAGCAAATGCTGAGTGATCCCTGACCATCTTAGACATGTTCCAACACGCACACCTTCATACATGGAGGGTAAGTCAGGCCAGTCAAGTCAGGGGTAGGTGGGAAGACTGAGATTTTCATTAACCTTATGTCATGCTGTGGTATTGGACAAGTCTCTTCCATTCTCTGGGGCCCTCCCTGCCCTAAAGCCTTGGGATGCTTCCCTACTGTTTAACAGGTATATGTGTGTGTGTGTGTGTGTGTGTGTGTGTGTACACATGTATATCTGTGCCTATTTTTTCCTGTGCCTATTTTTGTATGTTATGTGTGTATACATAAAATACATAATCCCTTTTTTTTCCCTGCAATTTACATCAACACACAGGCTCACAAAAGGGTCCAGAATGGTGAAACTCCTAGGGCCCAGCATTAGCAAAGGCAAAAACCGCTCAGAAGATTCAATTTCATATTCTACACATCTCCTTCAGATGATTAGCTCCTATAGAAAAATTACAACTACAGAGGGAAACAAATCAAAATAGAACTACCAGATACAACAAAGAAGAAGATATATGTCCTCATACTTGAGGATAATGGAGCAAGATAAAAGAGACGACAACATATAACACAAAATATAAAAGAGACAAGGTGTTATGCCGCAAATTCTCAGAAAAGAGGAATTCACCTTGTACTCAAACCCTAATAAAGTTTCTCTCTGAGGGCACTCTATCACTTTATTTTGAACAACAAGGCCCTCTTTGGGGAAGATGGATTAGCACAAAAGCTTTCAATTTTATATGCACATTGAGTTTTACAAACTATAGATGCCTGGGCCCCACATCAGAGGTTCTAATTGGTCTGAGGTGTGACCTGGAAGAATAAAAATCTCCCAGATGATTTCGATGTGCAGCCCAAGCTGAAACCATTACACCAGCAAATCACCACAATCAATACTAAATTTTGACGTTTGGGGAGGTCACCTGGGAATCTTTATTTTAAGGATAAAAAAACTAAAGCGTAATACAGATTTAGTAATTATTAGAGGAAATAATACCACATAAAATGGAAGCATAGGATTTTATTGAAAGCCTTTTCATGATTACTTTCAAAGGCAAGTAAGTAGGTACGTGGTAATCACTAGAGTTATTTATAGATGCTTTGCTTCTCTTCTTGAGCTCATGGTGGGATTACGCATTTGCACCTTAAAGCTATTTAAGGCCGTATGACTTCCTTTGGTCAATAAATATGAAAGTCTTTAAGAACCAATACATGAGTCCCCATATCTCTTCTACCTGCTCTTGGCCTCTGGTAACGGTGGAGACTGAATCAGCCCATGTCCAAGAGGGAGGATGACAGGGACCTGAGCTCCCAGCAGATCTAGGGGGAACTTAGAATATGAACAAGAAATAAACTATGCTGTTTCAAGCTACTGATCTTTCAGGCTGTTATGCTGCAGTAACACACAGTCCTATCTTCACTTATACAAAGTATGTATGTCATACGGTAACATATGTGAAAGATAAACTTTTCAAAAATGATCTTTTAGTGGGTTCAAACCTAAGTGACCATCAACTTAATACAGACTGATATATGTGTAGTACGTTGACTACAAATCAAAGACATGCAAAATATAAATAGAAGGAATCCAAGTATATTAGTAAACAAAGGGAGCAAATTGTGAAAAAAGAAAAAGAAAATAAAGGAACAGAGAAAACTACAAAAACAACCCCAAAACAAGTAACAAAATGGCAATAAGTACATACCTAACAGTAATTACTTCGTAAATGGACTAAATGCTCCAAACAAAAGACATAGGGTGGCAGAATGGATAAAAAACAAGACCCATCTATATGCTGCCTACAAGAGACTCATTTCAGATGTACAGACACATACAGATTGAAAGTGAAGGGATACAAAAGCATTTATTGTGCAAATGGAAGTGAAAAGAAAGCCCTGGTAGCTATACTTATATTGGAGAAAACGGACTTTAAAACAAAGACTATAATAAGAGAAAAAGAAGGACACTATATAATCATAAAGGGAACAATCCAACAAGAAGCTATAAAATTTGTAAATATTTATGCACTCAACATGGGAACACCCAAATACATAAAACAGCTAATAACAAACATAAAGGAGTAACTGAGAGTAATATAATAATAGTAGGGGATTTTAACACCCTACTTACATCAGTGGATAAATCATCCAAGCAGAAAATCAACAAGGGAACAGTGGCTTTGAATGACATCTTGGACCAGATGGAGCTAAAACAGATATATTCAGAACATTCCATCTTAAAACAGTAGGATACACATTCTTTTCAAGTGCATATGGAACATTTTCCAGAATAGATCACACAACAAGTCTCAACAAATTAAAAAGCACTGAAGTAATACCATGCATCTTTTCCAACTACAATACTATGAAACTAGAAATCAACCACAAGAAAAAGTCTGAGAAGAACACAAATACATGGAGGTTAAATAACATGCTACTAAACAATGAATGGGTCAAAGAGGAAATTTAAAAAGACATGGAGACAAATGAAAATGAAAATACAATAGTCCAAAATCTTTGGGATACAGCAAACGCTGTTCGAAGAGGGAAGTTTATAGCAATATAGGCCTACCTCAAGAAACAAGAAAAATCTCAAATAAACAACCTACTCTTATAACTAAAGGAGTCAGAAAAAGAACAAACAAAAGCCAAACCCAGTTGAAGGTAGGAAATAATAAGATTAGAGCAGAAATAAACAAAATAGAAACTAAAAGAAACAACAGAACAGATCGATGAAACCAGGAGCTGGTTCTTTGAAAAGATTGATAATATTAATAAACCTTTAGCCAGACTCATCAAAGAGGGAGAGAGACAGAGAGAGAGAAAGAGAGAGAGAAAGGATTCAAATAAACAAATCAGAAATGAAAGAGGAGAGAGAAGCAACCGACACAGCAGAAATACAAAAGATATAAGAGCATATTATGAAAAATTATATGCCAACGAACTGGAAAACCTAGAAGAAACAGACAAATTCCTAGGAGCATATAACCTCCAAAAACTGAATCAGGAATAAATAGAAAATTTGAACAGACTGATTACCAGCAATGAAATTAAAAAAGTAATAAAAAAAACTCCCAAGAACAACAGCAGCACAAAACTCCCAACAAACAAAAGTCCAGGACCAGATGGTTTCACAGGTAAATTCTACTAAACACTTAAAGATGAATTAATACCTAGTCTTCTCAAACTATTCCAAAAAAATAGAAGAGGAAGGAAAACTTCCAAATTCATTCTAAGAGGTCAGCATTACCCCGATACCAAAACCAGATAAAGACACTACAAGAGAATGACAGGCCAATATCTCTGATGAACATAGATGCAAATATCCTCAAAAAACTATTAGGAAACCAAATTCAACAAAATACTTTAATTTTTTTTTTTAGATTTTATATATTTATTTTGACAGAGAGAGAGAGCACAAGTAGGCAGAGAGGCAGGCAGAGAGGGGGAAGCAAGCTCCCTGCTGAGCAGAGAGCCCGATGCGCAGCTCGATCCCAGGACCCTGAGATCATGACCCGAGCCGAAGGCAGAGGCTCAACCTACTGAGTCACCCAGGCACCCCCAACAATATACTTTAAAAAATCATTCACCACAATCAAGTAGGATTTATTCCTAGGATGCCAGGGTGGTTCAATGTTCACAAATTAATCAACATGATACATCACATCAATAAGAGAAAGGATGAAAACCATATGATCATCTCAATAATGCAGAAAAAACATTTCACTTAGTACAACATCCATTCATGATAAGAAAAAAACCAAAACTCAACAAAGTACGTTTAGAGGGAATGTACCTCAACATAATAAAGCCCATATATGAAAAACCCAGAGCTAACATCATACCCAATGGTGAAAAACTGAGACCTTTTCCCCTAAGGTCAGGAACAAAATAAGTATGTCTACTATTACCACTTTTATTCAACATAGTACTGGAAGTCCTAGCAACAGCAATTAGACAGCAAAAAGAAATAAAAGGAAATGAAAGGAATCCAAATTGTTAAGGAGGAAGTAAAACTGTCCTATTTGCAGATGACATGATACTATATATAGAAAACCCCAAAAACTCCACTAAAAACTACTAGAACTGATAAGTGAATTCAATAAGATTGCAGGATACAAAATCAACATACAGAAATCTGTTGTATTTCTATACGCTCATAATGAAGCAGCAGAAAGAGAAATTAAGAAAACAATCCTATTTACAATTGCACCAAAAATAATAAAATTCCTAGGAACAAACTTATCTAAGGGGGTGAAAGACCTATACTCTGAAAACTATAGAATATTGATGAAAAAAACTGAAGACAACACAAAGAAATGGAAAGACATTCCATGCTCATGGATTGGAAGAACAAATATTATTAAAATGTCCATACTACCCAAAGCAATCTACAGATTTAATGTAATCCCTATCAAAATACCAACAGCATTTTTCACAAAACTAGAATAATCCTAAAATTTGTGTGGAACCACAAAAGACCTCGAATAGCCAAAGTGATCTTGAAAAAGAACAAAACTGGAAGTATCACAATCCCAGATTTCAAGTTATACTACAAAGCTGTAGTAATCAAAACAGGATGGTACTGACACTAAAATAGACACATACACCAATAGGACAGAATAGAGAGCCCAGAAATAAACCCATGATTATATGGCCAATTAGTCTTTGACAAAGGAGACAAGAATATACAATGGGAAAAAGTCTCTTCAACAAATGATGCTGGGAAAACTAGGCAGCTACATGTAGAAGAATGAAACTGGACCACTTTCTTACATCATACACAAAAATAAATTTAAAATGGATTAAGGACCTAAATGTGAGACCTGAAACCATAAAAATCCTAGAGAACACAGGCAGTAACCTCTTTGACATTGGCCATAGCAACAGTTTTCTAGATATGTCTTCTGAGGCAAGGGAAACAAGAGTAAAAATAAACCATTGGGACTACATAAAAATAAAAAGCTTCAACAGAACTAAAAGACAGACTACTGAATTGAAGAAGATATTTGCAAATGACATACCTGATAAAGGGTTAGTATCCACATATATAAAGAACTTACATAACTTAACACCAAAAATCCCAAATAATCCAATTAAAAAAATGGGCAGAAGACATGAACAGACATTTCTCCAAAGACATCCAGATGGCCAACAGGCACCTGAAAAGATGTTCAACAGCACTCATCATCAGGGAAATGTAAATCAAAACCACAATGAGATGACACCTCATACTGGTCAGAATAGCAAAAATGAAAAACACAAGAACCATCAAGTGTTGGCAAGGATGTGGAGAGAAAAGAACCTTCGTTCACTGTTGGTGGGACTGCAAACTGGTGCAGCCACTGTGGAAAACAATATGGAGGCTCTTTAAAAATTAAAAATAGAATTACCATATGACCCAGTAATTCCACTACTGGGTATTTACCCAAAGACTGAAAACACTAATTCAAAAAGATACACGCACTCTTATGTTTTTATTATTTGCAATAGCCAAATTATGGAAGCAGCCCAAGTATTTATCAACAGATAATGGATAAAGAAAATGTGATATAAAATGGAATAATACTCGGCCACAAAAAAGAATGAAATCCTGCCATTTGCAACAACATAGATGCATCTAAAGAGTATAATGCTAAGTGAAATAAGTCATTCAGAGAAACACCAATACCGTATGATTTCACTCGTATGTGGAATTTAAGAAAGAAAAGAAGAGACAAACCCAAAAAATATTCTTTTTTTTTGTTGAAGATTTTATTTATTTATTTGATAGAGAAAGAGAGAGAGCGAGCACAAGCAAGGGGAGCAGCAGGCAGAGGGAGAAGCAGGCTCCTGCCTGAGCAGGGAGCCCGATGTGGGACTTGATCCTGGGACAGGACCCTGGAATCATGACCTGAGCCGAAGGCAGATGCTTAACTGACTGGGCCACACAGGCACCCCCCCAAAAATGGACTTTTAACCACAGAGAAGGAACCAGTAGTTATCAGATGGGGAGGATGGGTAAAACAGGTGATGGGGACTAAGAGTACTTATCATGATGATCACCAGGTAATGTATGGAAGTGCTGAATCACTATATTCTACACTTGAAACTAATACAAAACTGTATGGGAACTATACTGGAATTAAAATTGTTCTAAATGATATTTAATCATTAGATGGGGGTTCTTGGGCATGAGAGGAAATATCTGATGACAGTATCATATGTGAATTTTAAAAGTGCTGTATTTAAAACAATTTAAAGATAATGTTTTCTAAGACTTTGCCACTTAAAATGTGGTACACATCAGTAGTATAAGCATTACCCAGGAGCTCAATGGAAATATAGACTCTCAGGTCCTATTTTGGCCCTATAAACATGGATCTACATTTTATCAACATCCCCAAATGCTCTACAACTGCTCTGGAATGCTAAAATTATTCAAAAGGTAGCGTTCATCAGGATAGAAATAGCATGTTAGAGATAAACATAATGCTTGAATAAAACTGTTAAAAATAAAAACTGTGCCACTGAGGGGCTCCTGGGGGGCTCAGTAGGTTGAAGCCT
Organism: Potos flavus; assembly: GCA_028534135.1. Classification (NCBI taxonomy): domain Eukaryota; kingdom Metazoa; phylum Chordata; class Mammalia; order Carnivora; family Procyonidae; genus Potos; species Potos flavus. The sequence continues at coordinate 53,055,222 of CM052884.1, read as the reverse complement.
CTGCCTTCGGCTGGGGTCATGATCTCAGGGTCCTGGGATCAAGCCCTGCATCGGGCTCTCTGCTCAGCGGGGAGCCTGCTTCCCCCCCCTCTCTGCCTGCCTCTCTGCCTGCTTGTGATCTCTCTCTGTCAAATAAAAAAAAAAAAGTGCCACTGAGACAAGAACTTCATAAATATATTATTTTATATAAGTACTTATAAGTACACCTGACTTTAAACCAATCAATCAATATTAGGAGTACATATTTGTCTATTCAGGAATGCTTGTCTATTGGGGCATATATGGTACGTTTTACATCATTAAAGGGGAAAAGGAAGAAATAGAAACCTTAATGAAAGAATAAGAAAGCATGAGGAAAAAACATGAAAATTTGAAAAAGAACTAAGTGGAAACCAAAACAAAAAATGCAACGCTTTAGTTTTAAGTGAAGTGGACAGGTTAAAGAACAGACAAGAGAATTATGAGAGTGGAGGTGGGAGAGAGCGTAGAGAATGAAGCAGAGGCAACAAAAAGAAAACTGCTATGGATTTCTCACAGTTGAAAACCTGAGTCCTCTCATTTTGAAGACACAGAAAAGGATATATATCAAAACACACCCACCCTAGAAACCACACGCTGAAACTCAAGAACACCAAAGATAAAGAGAACATTTAAAAGCAACTAGAGATAAAAGGCAGATAGTCTACAACTACTTTGTCAACAGACTTCTCGTGGGCAATAAATCCCAATGACCACAAAGTATCATCTACAACCTGTAACCTGCACAAGATAAGCTGGAACTCTAGATTAAGTGATGGTGACTCATGCGATTTATTCCCGATGGAATTTTTAAGGATCTCCTTCATGAAGAAGGAAACTGCACCAAGCAAAGTGTGAGATGAAAGAACCAATTATGTCGGAGAAGTTGTTAACATTTTTTGTTAAGCAAAATAAACACTGTCAATTAAAAATCACAAGAATTTGGAGGATATGAATCAAGATGATACTGGCATACTACACAAAAATAAAGTGGACAACAGGGCAGTGGTAGAAATCAAAGCATTCTAAGAGTCAGGTATTAATGAGGAAGAATTCTTCTTCTTTAAAGATATTTATCTTTAGCCTTCATGGTCAGGAGACATGTTAAAAATCTAAGTATGTGCATCAGAAGACCAAAAATAGATATTTAACTTTCTAGCAGAGATTAAAAACAACAATAGAGGCCAGCAAGACAAAACCAAAAACAAGTTTAAAAAAAAGTTAAAACAGAGAAATAAGCCTTAACACACCTGTATACCAGTTAAGTATCGTAATTATAAATGCATTAAATTCACCTATTTAAACTAATAAATTTGAATAGAAATAAATCCAATTCTTTGATGTTATTAAGAGAGACACACAAAAAAATTATGACACCGAATGACTGAAATATAAAGTATTCAAAAAGATATAGCAAAGGACTCCATATATTAAAGCACTGGGTCAAACTATTAAAAACAGTCACATACACACACAAGCACAGATGCACACATAAAATCACTGGATGAAATGATAAAAAACAAAACAAAACAAAAATCATCTGAATGGTCCTGTAAAAAATAATTTAAATTGTCATTTGTTGAACCATTTGAACCACAATTTAAACTTTTTTCCAAAGAAAGTATCAGGCCCAATGTTTTTACCAGTTAGTCCTATCGAACCTTCAAGAAGTGACTAATCCTACTCTACGCTGTGGAAGTGGAGAAAGGGACTGCTCCCAGCATTCTCAGTAAGGAGAACCCACCAGCGTAGCCTGTAGATCAGAACCACACAAATCAGCAGCCCTGAGCACCGCACAGGCAAATCCAGGCCTTCTCACGGATACACCTGGACACACAAATTCTGAAAACCAAATCCATGGTAATTTAAAAAAAAAAAGGTAGCACATTGTGGCCATCGAACCTGGGAAATGACAGATCAAGCAGATCTAAATAGGAAATAACAAATACAGTGGTGATCTACCAGGACAACAAAGGACTGAGACCTCTGCCCCAAAAGCTAGACAAGGCACACTGTGTTCAAGTACACGCGAAGCATTTTTGCCCAGACCACAGACGTGTTAGAAGGACTAAAGTAAAAAAAGACAAGAAATAACAGGTGTTGGTGAGGATGTGGAGAAAAAGGAACCCTCATACACCGTTGGTGGGAATATAAATTGCTGTAGTCACTGTGGAAAACAGTATGGAGTTTCCTCCAAAACCTGGAAACATAAATACCATATGATCCAATAATTCCACTATTGGGTATTTACCCAAAGAAACAAAACCGCTAATTCAAAAAGATATATGCACCCCTGTGTTTATTGTAACATTATTTACAATAGCAAAGATACGGAAGCAACCCAAGGGTCCACAGGGAGATGAATGGATAAGGAAAATGAGATATATTAATATCACACGCAGCCATAAAAAAGATGAGATCACGCCATTTGTGACAACATGGATGGACCTAGAGGGTATTCTGCTAAGTGAAATCAGACTGAGAAAGATAAATACCGTATGATTTCACTCATATGTGGAATCTAAACACACACACAAATGAATAAACAAACAAAAAACAGAATCAGACTTATAAATACAGAGAACAAGCTGATGGTTGCCGGGAGGGGGGGGCAAAATGGGTCAAATGGGTCAAGGGGAGGGGGAGATATAGGCTTCTCTGTTACAGAATGAGCAGGACACCGGCATACTTAAAGGCATAGCATAAGGAATCTAGTCGATGAGGCTGTAACAGAGATGTATGGGGACAGATGGTAGCTACACCCAAAGCATAACGTATAAACTTTTGAATCACTATGTCATACAGGTGAAACTAACGTAACATTGTGTGTCAGCTATTCAAATACATTCAATAATATATTCAAATTAAAAAAAAAAAAAACACAACTGACCATAGACTAGGCCACACAGGACGTCTCAACAAGACTCAAGAATCCTGTTAGGGAGACCTATTCCTGTCTCCATATTTCTGTGAGAAGGGAGGGTGGCTGCCACTGAGGCCGCATTTGTGGCCTCGCCCCTGCCTCCCCTCGCTCAACTTTTCCTCAAAGGAGGGATGCATCTTCTGACGGGAGAACTGATAGAAGGGCCTCTTCTCTCCTCAGAGTTGCTCATCCCTGGATACAAGCCTCGTCCTCTGGGGAAGCTGTCTGAGACCAGCTCTGCTCCACAAGGTGGAGGTCCGTCACTTGAGATTCAATTCCATTTCCTGTGTGTGTGTGTGTGTAGGATGTCTGGTATTCAAGATCCTGAGGGTGGCTTGGGGTCAAGCTAACTCTCCTAATCAGTAAAACTAAGATAAAGCCACTATTTTGTTTCTCTTTCCATCTGACCCCTTTGTCTATTCCTTAACTGGTTTAAAACCAAGGAAGGGACTAACGGGATATTACTTAATGATAACTGTGGTAGATGGAATGATGACACCCCCCTCCCTGAAAAATTTATAGATGCGATTAAGGTGAAGAATTTTGAGACGGGGCAGTTATCCTGCATTGTTACTCACATGAGCTCTTAAGTAAGAAGAGGGAGCCCGAAGACTGGGTCAGAGGGACATGACCTGAGGACTGGACCTGCCCCTGTGGGCTCTGAAGATGGAGGAAGGGGACGGCATATACAGCAATAGGGCAAGCAGCAGCAGACTAGTTGTACAGAGAAAACCCTCCAAGAACACCCCCAAATTTAAATACCCATGCACACACACTCTTTTACGCAGAGAGAAATCTTCCGAGCTCAGAACCTTGGGGTTAAGAGAGCATTTGAGCGGGTGTTTGCCCCGTGCATCACGGCCAACTCCCTGATGGCCTATCACCTGGGCCACAGGCCACTCAAGGGGGACAGGGGACAAAGCTAAGGCCTGAGCACAGGGAGAGGTCATCACGGGCTACAAAAGGGCACTACCCTCAGTCAACAAGAGAAGCCCACCCTACAGAAGGACACTGGGTCTTGACTCTGGAGTATGAGCACATACAAAGAATTTGATGTTTTAAAACAATAATAAAAAAAAAAAAGGGCGGGTCAGGGAAGCACAGAAAGTGTGAGACAAGTAGACATCTGACAGTAAGTGGATAAATGGTCAGATGAATTGTCAAAATAGATGTATATAGATTAAACTGGCCAATTAAAAGGCAGATATTGTTAACTTGGTTAAAAAAAAAAATGCATCTCTATCCCCTGGCAAAAGCTACACCTAAGACAAAAGCACACTGAAAGTCTGCGATTGAAAAAGGATGGAAGAAGGATAATACCAAGAAAATAGTAACCAAAAGGAAGTTGGGACAGACTGATTAACATGAAACAAAACAGTTTTTAAGACAAAAAGCATTGGGGCACCTGGGTGGCTCAGTTGGTTAAGTGTCTGCCTTCTGCTCAGTTCCTAATGGGATCGAGTCCCGCATCGGGCTCCCTGCTCAGTGGGGAGCCTTCTTCTCCCTCTGCCTCTGCTTCTCCCTGCCCACTTGTGCTCTATCTCGCTTTCTCTCTCTCTCTCAAATAAGTGAATAAAATCTTAAAAAAAAAAGACAAAAAGCATTGCTAGAGATGCAGAGTATAACTATATGACGATGAAAGCCTTCACCAGGAATTACTCATTCTAAATGTGTATTCATATAATACAAAACACAGCTTCAAAATGTAAGGCAAAATATTCAGAATTATAAGGAGACAAAATCCACCATTTAGCAGAATATGGATTTCTAAGAAACTGATAAGATCAAGCAGACAAAAAAAAAAAAAAATCAGTAATGGTAGCGAAGATTTAAACAAAGTGCATGGACTGAACAGACAGAACATTGAGCCTGAAGACTGGGAGAAGGCACACACCTTCCAAGCATGCGAGGGACAGTAATGACCACCAACAGTGTTGTAGTCAAGGCCAGAAAGCAAGATCAGTAAATTCCAAAGGGTAAGTATTAGAGACCACTTAACCACAACACAATGAAGTTAGCAGCCAGTTGAAAATGTATATTACTGATTGGCTTTTTAATTCGGTTTTTAAAAGAGTACAGATACATTTAAGTAAGTAAAGAAGAAAATGAAAAAAACATTCAAGTAAGTTAAATATGAATATATAGTAAGTATAGCTACAGAATGCACATTTATCTATAGATACTGTGATGGTTAATTTTATGTGTCAACTTGGCTAGGCCACAGTACCCAGATATTGGATCAAACGTTATCCTAGATGTTTCTGTCACGGTATTTTTTAGACAAGATTCACATTAAAGTCAGTATACTGTCACTAACGAAGGTGGCTCACCATAATGTGGGGGGCCTCGTCAAATCAGTGAAAGGCTGTAATAGGAAAGGACTGACGTCCCTGGAAGAAGAATTCTGACAGCAGATGACTTTCACATTGGAGCTGCAACACTGGCTCTTCCCTGGATCTCCAGCCTGCCGGCCTGGCCTGTAGGTTTTGGACTTGCTAGCTTCCATAATCACATGAGCCAATTCCTTAAAATCAATCAGCCAATCTCTCAGAAATTCTCTCTCTCTCTCCACACACACACACACACACTTTGGGTGTTTTCCTCTGCAGAACCTAGATAAATATGCATATTTATCTATTTACTATCTATTTACATAATAAATAATATATACAAATACACCACTCACATATAATGGAGACTGATCAGCAAAGGCAAAAGTCAGTTCTTTGAAAATAATAATAAAAAAGATAACTCTGGCAAGGGGTGCCTGGGTGGCTCAGTTGGTTAAGCGTCCAACTCTTGATTTGGCTCAGGTCATGATCTCAGACTTGTAAGACTGAGCCCTGCGTTGACCCCGTACTGGGCATGGGGCCTGTTTAAGATTCTCTCTCTCCTGCTCGCATTCTCTCTCTCTCAAAAAAAAAAATAAATAAAAAGAAAGAAAGAAAACAAAACAAAAAAGATAACTCTGACAAGATAAAAAAATAGAGGGTACAATTAAGCAATATTAGGAATATAAACAGAGACATAACAAGTATAGCAGATCTTTTAAAAATATGATAGCTAGGGCACCTGGGTGGCTCAGGTTAAGCAACCGGCTCTTGATTTCAGCTCAGGTCATGATCTCAGGGTCCTGAAATCAAGCCGCAAGAGAGCTCCACGCTCAGCATGGAATCTGCTTGAGATTACTCGATCCCTCTGCCCCTCCCCCCACTCAGGAGCGTGCGCATGTGCAGTCGCGCTCTCTCTCAAATCAATCAATATATCTAGCTATCTATCTTTAAAAAAATATATGATAGCTATGTTTATGTTAACAAAATAAAAGACCTTGGGGCACCTGGGTGGCTCAGTGGGTTAAGCATCCGACTCTTGGTTTCGGCTCAGGTCGTGAGATCAGAATTGTGAGATGGAGGGGCTCTTATCTGACTCCGGACTCCTCCGCTTGGGCGTGGAGTCCCCTTCAGATTCTTTCCTTCTTCCTCTCCCTCCCCCTCTGCTCCTCCCCCTGCCTGCACCTGTGCGGGCATGCTCTCTTTCTCTCTCAAATAAAGAAATAAAATCTATTTAAAAAACCCAAGAAACAAAATTAAAGATCTCAGTAAAATGCGCAAATGTTTAGATAGATATAACTTGCCAAAACTCAACTGAGAATTAAAACCACCGTTTACAATCATGAAGAAGAAAAATGTTTCAATAAGAAAACACCAGGTCCACTTGGTTTCGTAAGGTCGGTTCCTATACCCACAACTATAGCAAGTATGTAAGGAAGAAGTGATAATTCCAATTTTACTCAAACTCTTCCAGAGAATAGAAAATGAGGCCACGCAGCACTAAAGCTGTGGAGGAGGGGCTCTGCCGGCGAGAGGAAAACTCAAAATGAAGGCTGTCAAGTAGAAGAGTGCTTGCCACCCTGGGCCATTCCGATCTCGTTACATAAAGATTAGTCTTTGATACCTCAGCCCATCGGACACCTCCAAACTTCCCCCCTGATTGTCTCTGGGTCAGAATCGGAGCCCAGCACTCAACCTCAATCCTGAACGGGAAACGGGCGGGTTTCGGCTCTGCCCCTCCCTTACCGGTGCTGAGCCAGCTCAGACAGGGCCTGGAGGTGGCCAGTTAACGGAGCATGTTCACTGCATGGACTCATCGGCAGCCTTTAATGCCACAGCTGAAGTCATTCAACAGCCAAGGTGAATAATCTCAGTCTTGACCAGAACTTTCTCTGCCCCCAATCTAAATCTTTAAAAAACACACACACACACACACACACACACACAAAAACCACCCAGACACGAATCAGAGTTAGCAGCAAGGCCCAGAGCAACCTCTTTTTCTAACAGGTTCCTTTTGACTCTTCCTCATCGGTGGGTACAGCCTGCAGATGACTGCCTGAGTGGCCTCCCGCTAGTGAAGAGGGATGGGTGGTCCTCTGGGTCCTGACCACGGGATTCTCTGGTACTATCACAGAAATGGCCTCACAGAGCAGCCACCGAACCTGTTAGCCCACAGATTAAGCCTCATGCAAAATGAGAAGATGTGGCAGTCGCTCTGGGTCACCCAGAAGGATGTACTTCAGCAATATATAGTTCCGTTGCAATTGTCAAGAGTGTAATTCAATTATGGTATGATTTGCAGGCCAAATCGCAGGGATTAATCAGGAGCAAGAGCAAAGGTTAACACCATCCTGGAAGCTAACAACAATGGTCTTCTGTACTAGGAACAAATCATTTTGACAAGGGGGCTGGGGTCTTTAAGTCACCTCTTTCCAACTTCCTGGCATAGAATTTTGGGGTTCCAATCAAGTACTGTCATACTCAGGAAACACCCATTCAGGTTGCAAGAATTCAGCCTTAAGAGGAGTTTCTTTTTTTCTTTTTTCTTTTTTAAAGATTTATTTATTTATTTGACAAAGAGAGAGTGATCACAAGTAGGCAGAGAGGCAGGCAGAGAGAGAGAGGGGGAAGCAGGCTCCCCGCTGAGCAGAGAGCCGGATGCGGGGCTTGATCCCAGGACCCTGAGATCATGACCTGAGCCGAAGGCAGAGGTTTAACCCACTGAGCCACCCAGGTGCCCCCTTAAGAGGAGTTTCATTTACCAGTCGTTTCTGCTTGCAAGGCATTTCTTCTCACACCTCTAGAGCCACTGGGTGCCTGAAGATAAAGCCCACCAGGATATTTTTTCTTCCCTCCCCCCCCCGAGAAGACTTAAATACATAAATCTTGATATCACATGCCCTACGTGTACTCTCTTTTGGAAAGAGTTTCAGAAAGTGGAACTGAGCTATCATAGTACAGAATAATTAATAAAGGGAAATCCCTCGTTCTGTAGTGTTATAACTATGAGCCATCAGTACTGAAGGAACGGTGTCCGTTTTAGGAGGATTCCATGTTGTTTTTGCATAAATGATTGATTGCTACGTGGGGCGTGCAGGGAGCCTATAAAAATTTCTTCCATCTGAAATAAGTGGTAAGTGTGTCTTCAGAAAGTGAGAGAATACAGCCCTTGGGCACTCACTGAGCACCTTAACAGATGCAGAAGCAATTGTGTTTTGGTAGTGCTGGCATCACTTGATGTCATTCAAATTAACACAAGGACAGAAATGCAGAAAGGACGACGTAAATGTTCACCTAAAAATGTCATATCCACGGAATTGGTGGCATCATGATGTGGTGATGCAGTTTTCAAACCTTCTCTTGGCTGCCACCCTTTTGGCAAAGGAATCCTTACTTGGAAGTCTGATGTGTAAGGGAGACAAGAGCAGAGTCACTCTGGCTAGGGGATTGGGAGTAAGAACAGAACTTGACCCCGCTCCCAGTTAACTCTTCTCTACAGATGGCCCCACAGAGCCCCCAGGGCTCTATTACACATCATCATAAAACCAATGCAGGCAGGAAAGTAGCCCGGAAGGGACTCAAATGGCCCTGGACACAAAATTCTGACATTTACCAGCACTGGGACCTTGGGTGGTAAAAATCATAATGTCAGAACTAATCTCAACCAAATAAATAGTAACTTATACCAACTGAGCACTTCCTATGTGCCTTATTTGCATTAATTTAATCCTCCCAATAATATGAGATAGGTACTAATACCACTATTTTGTATATGAGAAAAGTGAGCTCAGGCAGGGATTAAACAGTCTGCCTGAACATCCCACAGCCAGTCCTAAGTGACAGAGCTGGGATTCAAACCCCAACAGTCTAACTCCCCAGTCCACATTAACGACCACGAAAATACTTGAGCTCTTTGGTCCAGTTTGGCCCAAACACCTTAAAAATGAGAAGGGTATTAATAATCTTGCGGAAGAGTATCCTACACAAAGACATTCAATAATTATCATTCTTGGGCTCCTGGGTGGCTCAGTTGGTTAAGCATCTGCCTTCGGCTCAGGGTTCTGGGATCGAGTCCTGTATCCGGCTCCCTCAGCGGGGAGTCTGTTTCTCCCTCTACCCTTCCCCCTTGCTCGTGCTCTCTCTTTCTCTCTCTCAAATAAATGAATAAAATCTTTAAAAAAATAATTATCATTCTTGTCATTACAAATGGTGTAGAATGTATACTCTCCAGACACTCACTAATTACCTCAATGTTCAGTTATCTGCCAAATGTCTGTGTGAGACAATTATTACTTGAGAGATGGTTCACAGGACATGCCAATCACCAAATCTTCAGACAAAATTAGTGATTTGTGAGCCCAGAAGAATCACTGAAAGGCACCAGAGAAAATAATAAATGAAGTTTAGTGCATAGCCTGAGAAGAAGACACTACAGAAACAAATTGCTGGCTCCTTACCAATGAGAAGGAGAGCCTGTTCACAAAGGTAAATACAATGTGTATGTGACAAGTACTTATTATTAAACACCTAATGTGTGCTTGCAGACCGACTGAGGTGCTGGAGATGGCGCAGCAAAGCCTCAGTCCTTGTGGAATTTACAATCTGGTGCGGGAGGCCGACGATACACAAAGAGACAAATAGGAATGTAATAGGTCAGGTGGTAATCAGTGCTGTAAAGAAATACAAGCAGGATATGAGGACAGAGTGATGAGAGGGGAGGGATACTAATTAGAGAGGGTCAGGTAAGACCTCTCTGATGTGGCAACATTGTGGCAGAGATCAGATGGAAGGGTATCTGGAGGACAGCATTCCAGCAAACGGGGCAGCAAGCACAAAGGTCCGGGGACAGCTGATGTGCAGGCTAAAGCAAGATAAGTCAGGAGGAAAGTGGTAGGAGGTGTGGCCATAAAGGCGGCCAAAGGCCAGGTCGGGTCTGGAAGTGCTGGCTCCATTGAGGACTTCAGATTTTATCCTGAGATGGGAAGCCATTGATGAGCTTCGGAGAGAGGAATGCTGTGATTTGATGTATGTTTCAAGGATCGCTTGGCTGCTCTGTGGAAGACAGCCTGTAGAGGGCCAGGAACAGGGCAGAGACCACTCAGAAGACTATGCATGAATCGTGCAGACCCCAGGCGAGTCTACCAAGGCACGCACAGCCTTATACAATGAAAGACACAAAACTCAAATGGGTGAGATGAGGTCCTGAATAAATAAGAACTCTACCCTGTCCCCAGAAAAGATGTAACATAATAAAGATTTCTTTTAATCCCTTGTTAGTTTATCAAAAGCTAACATTTTAGAGTGCTTAGCGTGTGCCAGGCACTGTTTTTGGCACCTTATGAGGCTGTGTGTAAACACAGCGACCCTCTAAGGTGGGTACTATTATTATTCCCATTTTAAATATGAGGAAACTGAGGCCTGGTCAGGTAAACAACTTGTTGTAGAGCTAGGATTTGAGCCAAGCAGCCTGGCTGCAGGCGACCCAAAGAACATGAAGAATCTTCAAAATACAACCCCACTCCCACCCCAGGTACCAAAACCCAGAACACTCACTGAGTCAGATTCTCTCTGCAGGGTGGAAGCAGCAGCAAATGCCTGGCAACGAGCAGTTACCAGGTACCCACAGGTGCACATCCTGGGCTTTAGCCACCCTCAGCTCAAGCCCCCGTCCCCGGCCTCCTCCAGCTGAAGTGCCACACGATGAGGAGCAAAGTCCTAAAGAAGCATGCCCGGCATGGCAAATCAGGCCACTGACTTGTTATTGGGTCAGGGCAGAAAGAGGACCTGGGATCTTTGGGAAAGATTTGCAATGACAGGTTTATTCTAATCAATGCGGTCTTGGGCTCCCCCTGTCGAAGAGTGAATGAGCCCAAACAGCCCACTGGCAGCCTTCTTCCAATTAACCAGTTTTGCTGAGTTTTTTCTAGGGAATATTCCTAACCGACAAATGTGAACCTTATGTCAGTTATGATAGGTTTAAGATACAATATGGCATAAAGAGCATTCTTTTTTTTTTTTTTTTTTAAAGATTTATTTGAGAGAGAGAGACCAAGCACGAGCAGGAGCAGCAGAGGGAGAGGGAAAGAGAATCCTCGGGCAGACTCCCTGCGGAGCACAGAGCTTGATATGAGGCTGGATCCCAGGCCCCTGAGATCATGACCTGAGCCAAAATCAAGAGTCAGATGCTGGTGCGTCTTGGTGGCTCAGTTGTTAAGCATCTGCCTTTGGCTCTGGTCATCATCCCAGGGTCCTCGGATCAAGCCCCATGTCAAGCTCCCTGTTCAGAGGGGAGTCTGCTTCTCCCTTTCCCTCTGCTCCTCCCCCTGCTCAAGTGCATGCTCTCTCTCACATAAATAAATAAAATCTTAAAAAAAAAAAAAAAGAGTCAGATGCTTAACCTACTGAGCTGCCCAGGCGCCCCAAGAACAATCTTTAGGTGATGAAGTGACCGGATACGAAACCACCTCCTGATTCCCAAACACACTGGAGACCAGCTGGGGAAGGGAGCTGACACGGGCATTGGGGTGGCAAAGTCACCACTTTTGAGTTTCATTTCAGCTCGACTGTGATAAGCCATCATGCGCTCTGGCCAATTTACAGTAAAAGTGATCATACTGCAGCCAAACTGCCATAGAGCCAGGACCCCCGCGGTGCCACAGTTCGAGACCTGCCACCGTGCGGTGTGCCCACGCTGTCTCGGCAGCTCTAACCTCACACCAAGAATCGAAGACTTCCACAAGTCTGAACTCCTACCCAAAGAGATGGCATGCACAATGAAACAAAACCCATCTACCGAGGGACTCCTCGCTGTGCCAGGAAGAAAGGTCAGAGGACAGAAAACAGTTCCTCAAGTGTGGAGCGCGAGCCGTGAGTCTTGAGGGCTCCGTGCCCGTACCTGCGATGATCCCGTCCATTTGCTCCAGAGCGGCTTCCAGCGCGTGACTGGCATCGGAAGCCATGACTCCTTGCCCCTCGGTCTCCTCCTTCTCCTACTGAAAATGCAAGCACAGAACAAAGGAAAAGTTACAGAGAGTTCCACGTGATGCACGCAACCCCCAAGCCCTCCTTCATCGTCGCGCCGCACACTCTCACAAGGATCCTAGCACGTGACCACCCCCACCCCCCATTCTGCCGCCTCTAGAGCCTCGCCCTCCTGGCACGAGCGCTCTGTCTCCACGAACCTTTAGCAGGCGATCCGCTCACTTCTGAAATTAAGAGCCACCGTTAGAGTCCCAGGTTCCAGAAGCAGCAGCCAGCACGGGGCGGGGGCATGGGGAGGAAGCTCCCCTGCAAGTCAGGGAAAGTGACCCCAGAGGACGTTCCCTGCAGCAGCGGGGATCACCCCAGTCTCTGCAGGCACCCGGCTGTCTCCCGGCTGCCTTCGGCCCGCACCTGCAACGCTTTTGTTGGGTAGGTGGGATCTGGGCTGAGACCTCCACGACCACTTTCACTTCTCGGATCGTCAAAAGGGCCTGGCCTCAGAAGGCTGCCGGCACAGTGTCGTGGGGAGAGTTCTGTCCCAGGAACCTGGAGCCCTTCCTCTTACCATTTTAATTCTACTCTACCGGTGGCCCCTGGGTGGCTCAGTGGGTTAAAGCCTCTGCCTTCGGCTCAGGTCATGATCTCAGGGTCCTGGGATCGAGCCCCACATCGGGCTCTCTGCTCAGCGGAGAGTCTGCTTCCCCCTGCCTCTCTGCCTACTTGTGATCTTTCTCTCTCTGTCAAATAAATAAAATCTTAAAAAAAAAAAAAAAATTCTACTCTACCCAACACCATGCAGGGAAGCAGGGTGCAGCATCCCATCTCCTCCCGACTGAAGAGCATCTCCAAGGACACACAGTGCAGCCACTCCTCCCCCCCCCCATCTCCTGTCTGATGGGGAAGATGGCAGTTGGTGCCATCTCCGGACAACTCTGCCTCTATGAAAGTTCTTTCAGCTGAACTGCCTTCCTGCAGCCTCTTCTCATTTTTTTGCTTCCCACCTACTCCCTGGCTGGCAAGGAGAGACGGACAAGAGTATTTGTAATCCCTAGTTCACGTCTATAAACTGAAGGCAGGAGTCGTCTGCTCCTTCAGCAAAGCCGTGCGTGTGCCCAATGGGCGTAAGCGCTGTGGAGAACAGAAGCCGGGCTCCTCTACCCCAGAATGGCACAGGTCAGGAAACAAGGGGTCTGGGGGTCTCCACTCATGTTCCCTGTGGAGCTGGGCTTTCAAAGAGAAGAAAGTAAAGTGAGCAGCCATAGAAAAGTGGCTTTGGAGGTGGTGGGGATGAAGATTTTAGGACCACAAAGAACCTCAGGGGACTGTCCCAGGCAGCAGCAGTTCAAATAGTCTGGGTTCAAACACTGCTCCACCATTTACTATGTGCTCTCTGAGCCTCAGTATCCTCATCTGTAAAATGGGGATAATACCAGCGCTTGCATCACCAGACTGATGTCATGACTAAATGATGAATTAATATTTCATAGAAAATACTTAGTACATTCCCTTACAGACAGGAAGTGCTCCAATATAAGCTAGCTGTTTTCCTTTTTGTGTTTGAAGTGAGGCAATAATCTTGGGATGTATTTGTGCCAGAACATCACTGGGGGAGAGACTTTAAACTCAGTGGGGTAGGCTTAGGGAGGGAGAACCCAGGTAAGTCTAAGAGGCTGGTTCCCCTGGGCATGGCAAAGAGAGATAAGCAACGATGTGTGTGAAGGAGGTGGGCAGTGATTCATAGGAGCAAAGGCCAAGGAAGGTTCGGGAACAGGCACAGGGCTTCAGCAGGCCAAGAACCATTGCACAATCAACCCGGGAATGAGCATGGGAGCTTGCGGAGGGGGTGGGAGCCTGGCCGGCACCTCAGGGCTGTGCCAGGAGCCAGGCAAGGCTGCAGCAAGGAATAGAGCTGCCCCTGCTGAGAACAGCAGCCCAGACAGCTGGAGACCCCAAATGTGGTGTGCAATCTCAGGCCCTGAACAGAAGCAAGCTCGGGGGTAGGGTGGGACTGGGGGAGAAAGGAGAGGGAGCAGGAAACGGGGGGGCAGGTAGCAGAAGCAGGACAATAATCGGCACATTCCCACCTGTTTAGAGACACTGAAGGTCTGAAATACTTCCCTCTAATGACTTCCCACCACTCCTGAAGAAAAATCCAAGCTGTGCACTCACGGGGACCTACAAAACAGGCAGTGTAGGATCCGGCCAGGTCAACCCCATGCTGCTCTCCCCACTGCTCACATTCCAGCAGCATTGGTCTCCTGTCTGCCCCCCAATACTCCAAGACTTCCTCTGCAACTTTGCACCTGCCATCCCCTCAGCCCTGAGCCCGTTTCCCAGCGCTCTGCATGGCTGGTTTCTTCTCATCTTGCAGATATCAGCTCCCATGCATCTTCTGAGAGAGGCCTTCCTTGTACACCTCCTTTTCGAGCAGCCCCTTTAAAGTGCAGCACTTCTAAAGTATCTCGTCCATATACTTGCTTCCTTGCTAACTGGCCTTGCTCACTCTCCCCATGGAGGCAGGGGGACCCTGTCTGCCTTGTTTACCCCTATGTGCCCAGTGCCTAGCAGAGTGCCTGGCATGCGGAAGTTTATGAGTAAATACTTGTGAATAAATGGGTAGGTCCATTCCACCAACATCCCCTGAACCCTGCTGTGCTAGGTACTGGGAGACACTAATAAATCAGACCTAGTCCCTGCCCCCATGGACCAGGCAGTCCAGTGAAGGTAAAAGTATAAACAAAGAATTACGATGCAGTATGGGGTATATGCTGACTGAGGCAGGTGTGCAGCTTCCCTGGGTCTTGAGGGATGAGTAGAAGCTTTCTCAGAAGATAAGGGGGGAGAAATGCTATTCCAGGCAGAGAGGATAGAAAAGTAGAGAAGCATGTAAGGGCAGGATGGAGTTGGCAAATACCAAAATGGCTGACGAGATTCTACCGGGACAGCCAGCCGCTCGTGATGAGTCAAAACCTTCCACGGAATTCACGTAAGTGTGACAAGGGCAGGGAATGAGAGGAGCTTGGGAATCACACCCACCACGTCAGGGGTCTGGATGCCAGTACACAATACCTCAAGTGGCCTCAGATGTCAACATGACAGGTTTTTGAGAAGAAAGGTCTCGTATTTCAACAGACAGGCCCCCCCAGGGGGCCTTACTACCAGGGTGACAGGGAGAGGACAGCTGGAAGGTGCCCAACCCAGAGCGCCCAGGCCACGTCCCCCTGCAACAGAAGGGCCATAAAAGGAGACCCACGGGCCCTCTGCCCAGTGATGAGTTTGTACTTGGCAAATGGCAAGTTGGGTGGACCCGTGGGAGGTAGCGTGAAGTGAAACGTGAGTCAAAGGTGTATCATATTTACACCCTGGGAGCCTGGGCCGGTAGGCTGGGAGCGCTCAGAAGCCAGAACCTGTTTAGGGCAGCTGACGAGCTCAGTTCCAGACCTGCTGGGTCTGAGCTGATGGCAGGACACGTGGGTAAGAAGGGGCCCAGCCAGCCGCTGTCACAGGGCAGCTGTGAGGTGTTGGTGGTGTGGGGGACAGAGAGACCTCAGAAGGGCCAAACATGCCATCAGTGTGAGGCCTCCAGCCCCCATCTGTGAGCGCAGACACTCTCATCAGAACAGGGGAGCCACACAGCCGCCAATCATTTCCGGTCTGGCAGCTGGTGACCACTGTCGAGGCCAAAGCTCCTATCGGTAACACGTGACGGGACAGTCATGGCCCTCAAGGAACTCGGGGCCTCAGAGGCAAACACGTCAGACGGAGGCATTCAGTCTGTTCATCCCTGCGAGGACGCAGCACCTCCCTTGGGAGCCTGGGTTCATCAGGGATGTGGGGTTTAAGTGCATGAAGCTCCAGAAGGTGGACACCTGGACGCCTCCTGGAGAGAAGCGAGGTGAGAGGCGACGGGCCAAAGCAGCTGGGAGAGAGCCCCATTCCAGCGACAACTCCAAAGGCCCAAGGGAGAATCTGGGCAAGCTCTGAGCAGGTGGTGGGGAGTGGAAGTGAAATCACGTTCTCTACCAATGACAGGAGACCCAACCAGGGGCCTGACACAGCCCGGACGCCAGGGGAAGACAGCGTGCCCAGGGGACTCTGCGGCGTCCCAGCAAGGAGAGGGGCAGGCAGAGGATACGGTGCTCTGAACGAGCTCAGTATAGTGACAGTTGTTCTGGTGGCCACAGCCAGCTCTCATTCCCTCTGGACACCTGGACTATTCACGGGGCCCTGCCCTGGATGGTGGAGGAGCGGCCGACTTCTCTCACCCAGAGATCAGCTCATCCCTAGCTACAAAGTAGAAGCAGGAAAGGTTAAGAAAAGGTGTAGCGTACCATTCACCCTTCCCTTCAGCCACAGGCCTCTCCAGATGCCGTCATCCTCCTATCTGTGATGATGTCCCACTAACACAGAACCTGACCCTCTCTGCTACCAGCCAGGGAGAAAATGACCCTGTAGCTACAAAGCCAGCCAATACGGGACAGCCATGCTTTTGGAATGACAGTGTCTGGTGACAGATGTCATAGCCACCCGAACTGCACCACACAAAGGCCAGCTGGGCACCTGGACGTTGATCAAGGTGCAGGATATGGGGTTCTGAAGTTTAGAAAGTGAGCCACAATTAGCCGCCCATTATCTGATGCACTCTCAGGCTGGCGGTAATTTAGATACTACATTAGCAGGAACTGTTGATTAAGATAAATCTTGGGCAAGTAACCTTGACTTAGCCCACCCATACTGAAGTGCAAGCTTCCGTTCCATTTTATAAAGTACTTTTCTTTATAAAAGAAAAGTATAAAAGTATATAAAGTATATATATAAAGCATAAAAAGAAAAATACTGCAAGTGTTTCAGGCAGGCTGCCCATGGCCTGGACGAAGGAAGGAATCAGGAACAGATCCAGAGTCCTTGGTATCCCTACTCCTCCAAGGTCTCTATGCCATGGACACAGCTGAGCCAGAGCTGAGATCTGACTCCTTGGCAGCTGCATCCAGGCGGAGGGGTAGGGGAGGAAAGTGTCCCCCCCAGGTAGAAGGCAAGGCCTAGTGAAGGAACCCTCAGCCAAGAACCTACCACCACCAAACTTGGACTCATCACACATGTCCTCCTTCCCCACACAGCCACCGAGTGGTAAAGAAGCATCACCATATCATAACCAACCAAAGCCTTTTCCCCACAATTTATAGGTTGCCCAGAAACCAGAGCTGCTTTTAAATGGTTATTTTAAGAAATACCTCTTGCTATCCCTAGGCTTGGGAGACGGCTTCTTAACAGGGTACAGGGAATTTATAATTTTGGGATAAGAGAGCAAGAAACCATTTTCGGTATTTAAAAAAAATAGGAAGATGGAAGAAGACATGCAAGGGAAATTGATGGCCAACATTTAGATCACATCCCATACCAACTAATAACACCTTTATTTTCAGAGCACAAAGAAGAAAGAACATAGGTTTCATAGCCAGACAGTCTCGAGTTAAAGCATGCGCTCTGCAGCATAATGGCTGTGGGTCTTTAGACAAGTTATTGAACAACCCTCTTGGACTTAACAGTCTCATCTATAAAATTGCATTGTTACCAGTGAAAGCAAACAAGATCGGCCTCAGGGAAATACAGCAGACTGAACCGAACATCTAATTTAGCTATCCACTGCAACAATAGTAAAGGAATTTATTTTGAAAGCCATAAGCCCACAAGGACACGGAGAAGTGATAGGAGACATAAGGTCAATAGCTCTGCAGCAAATGTAAGAGGGCAGCTGGTCCATGTTGGAGAGCTTCCCAAAGCTCGGGGAGAGATTTCTCCAGTAGCACAAAATTCACAAGACACCTCATGCATCAGAACGCCCAAAGAGATTTATATAATTGGTGAGGAATTTGCTTAATTCAATTATAAGAAAATAGAAAACCAAGCAAGTGACCAAAGAACTGCATGGAAACCAAAAAGCAAGAGTAACCCCAGACCTTATCTAACCGGAAGTGCGTGGGCAGCAAGGTGGGGATGGAACCAGCTTGTAGGCAGTGGGGGTGGGGCTGGAAAGGCAGCAAGGACTCCTCACCTCCTAGAGTGTGACCTCAGAAGTCACTAGATAATGACAACTGAAAAAAAATAACAAAACAGCAGAACGAGTATTTTTTTCAGCAATATGGATAAAAATGCTAAAAAATGTAAAGAGGAAGAGCAATGGGGATGGGTAGCCGGAGAGACAATAGCTGTTTTAACAAATCATGTACAATTATTTGACTATTTATTTTTTAAAGATTTTATTTATTTATTTGACAGAGGAGAGAGATCACAGGTAGGCAGAGATGCAGGCAGAGAGAGAGGGGGAAGCAGGCTCCCTGCTGAGCAGAGAGCCCGATGTGGGGCTCGATCCCAGGACCCTGAGATCATGACCTGAGCTGAAGGCAGAGGCTTTAACCCACTGAGCCACCCAGGCACCCCAATTATTTGACTATTTAAATTGTACAGATATATCCTAGTGATCAAAATAAAAACAATCAAAATGACTTAAAAAGGTGGTATGTGTGGTGTGCCTGGCACAGAGGAGAGACTCCATGCGTGCTCTTTCCTCCTCTCCCGCAGGTGTCTGTAGCCACTCACTAGTTTATCCACCGCTGACTCACGTAATCCCCACACACCACTTAGGGATTCTCCCACTTTGCCAAGGAGCAAAAAATTAGGCAGCTTGCCTGAGGATGCACACCATCCTTCCACTTCACCTCTGAGGCGGGAACCCAGTAGAGGGTCTTTTTTTTTTTTTTTTTTAAAGATTCTATTTATTTATTTGACAGAGAGAGAGAGAGATCACAAGTAGGCAGAGAGGCAGGCAGAGAGAGAGGGGGAAGCAGGCTCCCTGCTGAGCAGAGAGCCTGATGCGGGGCTCGATCCCAGGACCCTGAGATCATGACCTGAGCCGAAGGCAGAGGCTTTAACCCACTGAGCCACCCAGGTGCCCCAGGAACCTAGTGGAGGGTCTTGAGCACAGGAAGGTCTATGATACCTTTTCAAAAAGGAACACTTTGGCTGAAAATGGACAGGGGTGATGGGGTGCAGTGCACTGGTGAACACAGGAAAACCAGGTGAGAGATGAAGGTAGCTTGGACCGGAATGATGGTGGTAAATGTTCTAATTCTTGATATAGGTTGAAGGCAAAGCCAGCAAGCTATACAGATGGAGTGTACATGGGAGAAATGAGTCAGAATGACCATGAGCTTTTTGTCCTGAGTCTTTGGGAAACTGGAAGGGCTGCAGGAGCAACTGGAGGGAAAAGGGGATCAGGAGATTGGTTTTGGAAATGTTCAGTTTAAGATGCCTAAGGTTCAGGGGAGGGGTGTGTGCCTGGGTGACTCAGTCAGTTAAGCGTCTGCCTTCAGCTCAGGTCATGATCCCAGGGTCCTGGGATGGAGTCTACTTCTCCCTCTCCCTCTGCCCTGCCTGCCCCCCACCTCCCCGCTCTCTCTGTCTCTCTCTCAAATAAATAAATAAAATCCTTAAAAAAAAAAAAAAGATGCCTAAGGGGACACCTAGAAAGATATGCTGAGTAAGGCATTCAGAAATATGAGTCTGAGGTTTGGAGGTAAGTCTGGCTGGAGAGAATTTGGGAGCCATCTGCACAGAGATGGAATTTAAAACAACTGCATGAAGTAACCTAAGTAGTGTGGTGGGGAGAGAGAGAGGAAGGAAGGGAGGGAGGGAGGGAGGAAAAGCAAGAGGCCTCAGAACTCTCTGGAACACTTCAACATAGCCATCAGGGAGAAGAACAAAGGGGATGGAGAAGGAAGAGACAGGTGAATTGAGAAAGCGCTGCCCTAGAAATCACACAGAGGGTTCAGGATGGAGAGTGTGCAACCAGGAGAGCCAAGGTCCGCTGAGTCAGACCAGAGACGGTCTTCTCTCCCAGTGCTCGCTGCCGGTGATCTCATCTACTCCCACGGCCTCACCTGTCCCTGCATTACCTCACCCTAGACTCCTGCAAGCACCTCCTACCTGGCTGCCACCTCCAGGCAGCCCCGTCCGCCCACCCGGCACTGAAGAGTCATCTGACTCAGTGGTCCTCAAACACTGGTGTTCATCACAGTCACCTGGACAACAACACAAGCACGGAGGTCCAGCCGCATTTAAGCAGAAGACAGCCTGGCCTTTGTATCCTGCCCTAGCTCCTGGGGTGACTCTGATACGGAACAAAGCTGAAGAGCCAGCGAGAGAAGGCAAACAGCTCTGAGCAGGCACTCTCTGCTTAGAAAGTCTCAGGGGCTCAGCATCAGTCTCTAGAATTCACGCCTTTTGCCACACGGACAACCTACCGGGCTGCAACTTTAACTTCCATCACACCCCTCGGGCCAACATCCGCCCAAACCAAGTGTCTTCTCGTCAGTGGACAGACTATAGTTAGTTGACTGTACCAGCTGCTTTCCTGCTTTTCACCCAAGCCAGTAGTTTTCCTTGCTAAATTCCCATCTTCTCTTCTAGCCAATTCTCCCAGGAAACCAAACTTGATCCTGCCTACCCAAATTGTGATCTCCCCATCTCTTTATTTTTTCAGGAAAAGGAGGAAAGTGGCAGAGCACAGCTATCTCCCTTGCAACTCTTCCGTGTGTCTCGGCCCCTGAGGGCACCCCCATCCGGTAAGCCCTGAGGACACTTTCACAGATTCACGGATAAAACTATTGTCAGTGGGAAACCAGAGCCTGAGAGACAGGTGTGCCCCGGACCCACACTTGATACACACTTCCCTCTCCATGCCCTCACACTTGGCAGGCCCCAAAAGATGGTCTTCTCCAATGTGCTCCCCACCCACCGTGGTGATGCCCCACCACAGTGGCCAAGCCGGAAACCTGGGAGTCATCCTGGGTCTTCCTGCCTCTTATCCACATCCAGGGGGGTCTCCGTATCCAGCAAAGTCTCCCTCTCACATCCCTCTCTTCTCCTGTTCTGCTTCAGGCCACATCATCTCCCATCAGAATGCCCACAATGGCTTCCCGACTGTCTTCCTGCCTACAGCCTCACTCCCACAACCCCTCCTGCTCCACCTTGCGGCCAAGTGCACGGTGCTATTCCACAAACTTAACCGAGGCACTCCAGAACTCGTATGACTGTTCACCAGCTCGTACCCCAGACACAAAGTGGAGGACCCTCGAGAGAGTCAAGAGCATGCATTCTCGTCAGGCTGGATTTGGACCCACACTCTTGCCGTCATGGGCTATGTCCTTGGACAAGTTCCTTAACCTCACTCAGCTTCATTTTCCCTATTTATAAAGTGCAGGTGAAAATATACATATTTTATATTATGGGGATTATGGGGACTCGGTGAGATAAGGTAGGCAGAAGTCCTCTGCACATAGCTGGCTGGGAGTTCACGACCACAGCAGAGATAATTCTCCCAGCCACACTTGGCCCCTTCCCGAGGACTAACCACTTCACCCCACCTGATTTTGCTGTAAGGCCCCTTCAACATGCAACCTTTTAGCCCATGACGCCATTCCACCTGCTCAATTCCTGTTCCTCCTTCAAGGCCCAATTCCGGCATCATGATTCTAGGGATACCCTCCCATCCCCCACTTGGAAGTGACTGCTCTCCGTCCCCCTCTCCATGCCCATGACAGACGTTCCTCGCAGCACCTGGAACTCTCGAGAGCACTGGCCACTTATGTGTGAGACTCCTCTGTCTCAGAGGTAAGCTTTTGGTGGGCAGGGCAGTGTCTCTGAAGCCCGGGGCTCAGCTCCGGACCTGGCTCAGAGCAGGCCACCTCGTGTGTGTTGAATGGACAGACAGAACCACACAGCTGCCTGAGGGAGGCAGCTGAAGCTGACCAGGGGCAAATTCCTCTCTATCTGTGGTTCTTAAAACAAGTTACCTGCTTCCAAAATACAATGGGACAGGTACAGGATGGACATTCCCCTTACACGAAGGAGAACATGGATGAAATAAAGGGGTCACTGGTCTAAAGTGGAAGTTTAGAGGCCCCCATGGGTGCCAGGGGCCCTGAGAGGCCCAAGGCCTGAGGTCCTGTCCCATCTGGAGGTCTCTGCCCCCAAAGGGAAGGGCCTGATGTGGAGGAAAAGCAGCCCATGTGGCCTCTGACCACGGCGGGGCCCGCAGACACCGTTTCTGCAGCGGGACTGAAGGACAAGGCCACAGATGTTGACTTTCCATCACGACAGGGGAGGAGGTGTCAGAACACAGAGCAGTGGAGCAGGACGGGGGGCCAGGCAGCTGAGAAAGCCGCTATCGGAATTGCCGACCGCCTGGAGCGAGTATCTGAGTCTCCTGAGAGGGAAGAGGTGGAGCCTGGCTTTCTTCTTCTAGTGAACAGAAGCTTAAGCAGCCTCAGGAAAATCCTCCCAGGAGGGAGACAAGAAAGCCTCTCAAGGTGAAAAAGCCACTGACCTTGCGGCAGTGGAATCACAGCGTCAGTCACTTCTGATACCAAATGATCATCTGGTGTTTGACGATTTCAGCTGCGAAGATGTTCTCCACACACGGGCTCCTCACTGCCACCTAAACAGCCCAGGTCAGGCGGCTCGGCCGGGTCAGCCAGGGAAGCTGAGGCTGGGGGCTGAGACGGCCCAGAACAAGGGCCCGGAGCCCAGGCACAGGCTGGCGGTGCTGGGGCCAGCGGCGGGCGAAGGTAGTATTTCTTGCTCAGCGTCTTTCTTCCCCGCAGTGCCAGGTTAGTGAGCCGTGGGCGCTGGGCATTCCCAGCCCCTCCCCGCTGGGCGAGTTCCAAAAGATCCCTAAGAACACTTGTGCTGGAGCCCAGCTCCATGGAACCCACTAGAAGGAGTCCTTTTTCTTTCTGGCCCTTCCGCTGAAAACCCAGCCCAAGTCCTGTCACATGTCACCACTCCTCCACCGGGCTCGTCTGGCACGGCCAAACCCAGATGCTTCTACTTAGGCTCAAGCCCTCCTCCCCGAACCGCAGCCCTTCACACAAGGCTCCGCAACCCCAAACAGCTCTTCCACCAAACACCCACCACAGCAGGGGACTCGGTCACACAGCTCAACACCCTCCTCAGAAGAAAGCAACGAATAGCATTGGGGGCAGACACCTCACCTCCCGGGGCCCTGAGGCCGGACTCCCTCTCAGCTCAGCCGTCCCCCAGACTCAGGAGCATGGCCAGCATCCTCCTTCCTGCTCGGAATGGCAATCCTCTGAAGAGAAACACCGCCCTCAAAGACATGAGCGTGAGACACCGCGAGCCCAGCCCACTAGGAGGAGCACGGGGTCCGGCCAGGAAACGGGTGTGAGCGAGCGTGAGGTTGTCACGGCTCACACCCAAACAGCACACCGGACCTTCTGGCCTTCAGGAACACCGATGAGCTGATGTTGGGTTCCCATCCAGGTCTTTGCCTAATATTTTGAAACACTTGCTTCCCCTTCCTCTGACTGTTCTCACCTCCCATTTCTGCTCTTGACATTCTGCCTCCCAGCTGGTCCTTTTCCCTAGGTCAAGGGCTTACTGTGCTGAGGAGGCCACGGCAATCTCAGTGACCAAGGCCACGGGCCTCAACCCAGGCCTGCTGAGGAAAGGCTGGGGCAGATCTCAGAAGACAAGCAAGGCAGGTACTCCAGCGAGGAGATGGATCGAGGGGTAGAATCTGCCTGTGGGAAGGGGGAGCTGGGGAGCCAGACAGTGTCCAGGGGAAAGAGCATCACCAAGCCCCCCATCAAGGTGCCTCTTACCACTGGGCTTACAAGTCATCTGTGTCTTCACTACCCTGGGGGCTCCCTGCAGCCACTTAGACAACTTGGGATGGAAGGTTCTTACCCTTCCTTCCGAGAGTCTCCGAAACAGCAAGCCTGAGGAGTAGACATAAATGAGTGTCCCCTCCCAGGCTGGGATGTGAAGGACCACGCCTCAGCCACACCACCACACACCGGAAGATCTCGCCACCTGCCCTGCGGCCCCCCATCATCCCTGAGCCAGCCAACGATGGCACGCTACCTCACACCCTGGTTTCTGCCTGTGTGTAAACGTTGCCGGCTCCAGGGGCTCACAGAGGGTTTCCCCAGGCCGACAGAAGCAGCCGCTCCCGTGAAAATACTTTGTCCTCATTCCCTCATTTAATCTTCCTGGCCATCGTGCGATGGATAGATTGTAATTATCAGCCCCATTTTACAAAAGAGGCAACCGAGATGCAAAGATGTTAAGACACTGCCTGAGGTCACATGGTTGCTGACAGTCGTCCAGTCTGTCTGTCACCCAAGTCCCTGCTTGCTTTCCTCACCACGCCGTCTCACCCTGCGGATCTGCTCCTGGCAGTGAAGGCTGGGAGACGGGAAACTGGTCTCCATGTCCAAACAAACAGGGCTCAGGACATGGGGACAAGGGACTACTAACTTCTGCCCTTCACACAGCATCTTCATGGGGACTCCGTGCGCTGCCCCGAGCCCCCTTGACTCTGTTACAAGATCATATTTTACTCAGAAAAACACAACACAGAACAGGAAACAATTGTCATAAAAATACATGACCCATAAAAATCAACATATAAATTTTTACATTTATTTATCCATTTAACAAATACTATTGGTACCCCATTCTCTGTAAGACCCTGTAGTAGATGCTAAGAGGAAATTAATGAATGTTATTGATCTACCAAGGGCCCAAACTCCTCCATCTCTCATCCGTGTCAATTAGAATGCGAAGGTTGCTTGATGAACCAGGCCCCTATCTGGGGTCCATACGGCAGAGCCAACAAACTTTGGCTTTTACCAGCTTTGGCTTCGGAAATGCATAAAATAATGGTCTAATTTTAAAGTTGTCATGGTACTCCTTCATGAGAAGAAAAACATCATTTCCCCGAAATTCCCATCGTCTCTAAAATTAAGTTCGGATGGCAAGTCAGTGCTAATGTCAACATGACAACGTCATGAGCTCAACAGGCAAGTCACAGGTAAAACCTCCTGCGGAAGTGACTTGCAAAGAGAAGCTGAGCTTCAAACATCGACCATTTGCCAATCATTTTGTGGATAGTAAGGCTCGGTGTGACACCCACTCATTCAAGCAGGTGGACAGTCAAAGGGAAGCTGGTAGGTGCCTGGCACCATGGAGGTCCCGGGGATTCCAGAAAGACACATGTGCAACAACAAAGCATCCAGTGCCCCTCCCCCCACACCCAGGGAGGGAGGGAAGCTGAGCTCGCTCAGGGCAAGGCCGCGGGAGGAAGGAGTGACCGGTGCAGTGTGGGCGACCCCAGAAAGCTTCAGAGAGGGTAGCATGCAGAAATGCAAAAGGAGCAAGGAGTGTATATACCCTAAGGTAATGCTGGGGACAGGTGTGTGCACACACGTGTGTTGTGTGTGCGCACGCGTGTGCACACTCATGTCTGCATATACCTTGGCGTGACCAGAGAACTGGGAAAGAGTGAGAGCAAATGAGGCTAGGACCAGCTTATGAGGGGTCCCTCGCCTCACCCCTCCTAGAACTTGGCCTCTACCCATCAGGGAATGGGAGTCACCGCCGGGAAGCCTCCCATCCTTTTCCAGCAATAATGCAGCAGGATGCAAGGACCTTCTCCCTGAGAAGAACCAGGCCATGGCAGCCTGTCCCCTCCACTGCTCACCTCAGGAGCCCTCCCATCCCCTCCTCTGATTCCATTTCCCCTTTAGCACGCCCTCATTCTGGAAAGCAGGATGGGGCCCTGCCACAGGACAGCAGTCAGCACACAGGACTGTCCCTGACACCCACTCAGCCACCTCCCCAGCTCACAGCGCCTGAGTCATAACTTGCCGCCATCTCCCCCTGCCTCGGGAGGCAAGTTCAGGTACCTCCGCTCCTCCAGACCCTCGTGCACCCAGATCTTTAATCTGGCACGCCCTTCCTACCAGACGCCCCTCAGCACACCACCACAGCTTTCTCTGGTGAGAAACAGAATCCCTCACTTCCCCTTCTCTCCTCCTCAGACTTCCCCTAATCGAGCCCCATGGAGGCCCAGCCTCTCTGTGGTTCCCTCTCTAATCTTAATCTGCCTCTCTCCCCTCTCCCACTCCTTCCAGCTGACCCACACAAACATTAAAGCCTCTGCTCTCCTAAAACACTTCCTTCGGCTACCATCTCATGCTTTTCCTTGGCTTCCCTGCCAAAGCGCTCACCTCCTGTTCTCTCTGGTACCTCCTGCCACGAGATCATCCTCTGCGGCCCCTCCCCTCCAAGCCACGTGCACGCTTACTCCTGTGACAGGCAGCAGGGGATTGCTTTCCCTGGCTTCTCATCCAAACCCCCCACCCCCCCGATACTCTCCTCCTTGGGCATCTGGGACAAAACACTCTCTGGGTTCTTCCAGGTCCCTCCCCTTCACTAAATGTCCTATGTCTCAGCCTCACTCACTGCCCCTGGGGCGGATTCTGTGCTCAGCTCTCTTCCTGTTTCTCCCGCAGTCGCTCCCTGGACAATCCATATTTCATCTCCATGTTCACCACCCAGAACACTAGACTACTTCTATAAGCTCCAGACCAAAGTATCCAAATGTTCCTCAGCTTTCCGGCCATTTCTAAGTAGCCCCAGAGATCCAGCATGATCAGGAACTCTCTCAGCGTGGTCCTCTCTCCATCGGTAGCTCCTGGTCTGCTTGACCTGCACGCCCCGCATTCCCCTGGGACCCTCCCTGGCCTTTCCACAGCAGATAGGTGCCCGTGCGTTGCTCCGGGCAGGGAGCTCCATCTCCACTCTCCCCCACAGCCACCCAGCCTGTATCCAGGTATCAGAGTCTCAGCCTTGGACGGCCTCCTTTCACCTGAGCCATACCTGGTCTCTCCCACAGCAATCCAAACTCCCGAGTCTGGCATCTAAGGCACCTGTTAGCTGACCCCAAACCATCCCGGACACACGATGGTAATAATAATGGCTGCCACTTTTTAAACACCCGTTCTGCCCTTAGCTGAGCATGGATAGGTGTCTCCTACCTCAATATTCATAACTTTTGTTATCCACATTTTAGAGAAAAGGAAACTGGAACTTGCAGAGGTTAAGCAACTGGTCAAACCCCACGTCCTGGAAGCAGCGGAGATGGGTTTGAACCCAGGCAGTCCAACTCCAAGGTCAAGTTCTTACCACTCTGCAGCCCTTCCTCACGGAGCCTGGCCACTTCCAACTGCATTCTTCTGACTTCTTGACACTCTGGCCATAGGAGAGCGTTCTCCTTTTGCTGTGCCTTTTTCATGCTGTCCCTCAAGCTAAAGGTCCCTTCACCAGTCTCTGCCCATCAAAACTCATTCTTCAAGATGATTCTCCTTTCTCCAAGATAGCATTCCCATCCCCGCCGCCTGCCTAAGGGCACCTCTGCTGGCCCACAACCTATGCTTACGCCTCCATCTGGGTTGTTCCATGTTGCCATGGAGACATCCAGTAGGGGCTGACATTCTTTTTCTTGGACCTCGCCTCCTGGAGGGCAGCTAAGTACCCAATTGAGGGAATGGGGGAAGGAACCCAGCACCTGTGGCTCAGCCCCACCCTTCCCACTCTTTTCCAGAGCCGCCTTGCCACAGGGAAGTGGCCTGTCCCCAGAGGGGGCAGTCATCTAGGTCTCTGACCCAGGTGGATATGCTAATTGAGGAAAGGGCCGCACCGGGAACCCTACTTACCACAGTCTCTCAAACACCTTTATGAGCCCCAGAGCTGGTA
The DNA here is from genome assembly GCA_028534135.1 of Potos flavus. Taxonomy (NCBI): domain Eukaryota; kingdom Metazoa; phylum Chordata; class Mammalia; order Carnivora; family Procyonidae; genus Potos; species Potos flavus. Next base: position 53,027,346 of record CM052884.1, on the reverse strand, counting down.
TCTTAGTCTCCGTCTGTCTGACTCCTGGTCTTATTTTTCAATTGGTGCCAATCCCAGAGGGCATTTAAGTAGTACAAACAATTACCAAACGCCCACAACCTGGGTCACTCTCAGTGAAGGACGAAGCGGCACTGGCCGTAGGACTGGTCAGCGTTGGTCTGTAGGGCACACTGGTGACTGGTACACCATCTCGTCACTAGCAAGGAGGCCCCATGGCAGCTTGGGGGGACACCCCTACCATCCACACAGTGCTCTCTGTCTGGGAGCCTGGCTCCCCAGCAACCTGCAGACGACCCTGTAGCATCCTTCAGTGAGCAGATAACGAGGGTGTCCAACCCTGCCAACTGCCCTCCCAAGCCATCCACACCTCACCTGCCCCCTGGCAGACAGAACCTCACCCACTGATAGGAAGTGCTAGCAGTGTGCTTCCTCCGCCCGGAACACAGACAAAGCTGCCCTCACTTCCCTTCTCACAACTGAGAACACTTACGCGTGTGCACAGTTTTACCTCCGAGGAGGAACGAATAGGCATCAAATCATTTCGGTGCCTCAACCTGATGACACACTCAGAGAAATGATTCCAATGTAGCCTCAACTTGAATACTTTCAAAAAGTTTCATTGCAAAAATTATCTCCTACAAGGGTGCCTGGGTGGCACAGTTGGTTAAGTGTCTTACTCTTGGTTTTGGCTCTGGTCGTGATCTCGGGGTGGTGAGATCGAGCCCCATGTCGGGCTCTGTGCTCAGCACAGAGTCTGTTTGAATTATTTCTCTCCCTCTCTCTCACCCCCTCTGCCCCTCCCACTCGTCTGCACTTTCTTTCCCTCCCTCTCTCGCTCTCAAATAAATAAATAAATAAATCGTTAAAAAAAAATTATCCCCTAGAAATACAACTAGCAAGGGCTTATTGTTGAAGCTGGTTGATGAGTAAGTTGATTCATTACAGGGTTCCTTCTACTTTTGTGTATGTTTGAATTTTTTTATAACAAAGGGGCTTCTTGTTGCTGTTTGTTTTTTTTTTTAAATCTAGCACTTAGGGATCTGAGCTTTTCCAGAGCGGGGCACGGATTCCACCTTACCTTGCTGGAGACCAATAGAACCAGAACTGAGGTTTGGACCTAAATTCCTGGTGACACACACGCTGCCCTTTCCGCAGTGCCATTCATGCTCTCTGAAGGTCCTAAAACCTGGCCAAACGATCAGCCCACCCTTGTTCAGACCCTCATCATCTCTCCCTCCGATTGCCAAAGCTGCCTCCTCTAGGCTTCCTGCTTCTGGCTGACTCTCCTTCAACCTACCTTTCCCAGAGCAGGCAGGATATGTTTCACAAAGCCGATGGCATTACTCCTCTGCTCCCAAACTCTCCATGGCTCCCCACTGTTCCAGGAACAAAGCTGTATTCCATAGCTCAGCCATCCAAGTCCTCCCGTGAGACTCCCCTTTCCAGCTGCACTTCTCACCACGTTCTCAGTTCAGCCCCCTGAGCCACTTCCTACTCCCTAAATACAGAAGGATCTCCCTGTGTTCTCTCTTTCCTGTGTGGTTTGCTTTTCTCTGGCTATACTTTCAGATCTCACATATTCCAAGGCCTTCTCCACATGCACCAACCCAAGGACGCCTTTCCGGACACCATTACCCCCGGGGGCCTGAAGGTGCTGGGTGCTTCCCTTTGCTTCTGCGGTACTTGGTACTCACTTTTATCATCCTGCTTACAGCTCTGGTTATACGATTCCTCAGTACGTCTGTCTCCCCTTCTAAATTAAGATGCTTGAGAGCAGGGAGTATGTGCTATTCACCTTTCTATCTTCAGAGCCCAGCAATGAACCTGACACAGGCAGACACTCAGGAAATGTTGGCTGACACAAAATGTTAAGTGCATACGCTGAGTAGAGAGCAAAGGGAGAAGGGGCATGCGAGAGAAAGAGACCTTGGCCAGTTTTCTGAATAAGGGTAGGGGGTTGTCTACGGCAGCCTCTCCCCTCTCACTCTCTCCACACATGAGGCCCCTCTCTTTGCGGCCTGACAATCAGAGCTAAAGGAGGACTGGCCATGGTCGGCCCTGGCATGAGCAAGAGACAACTGATGAACTCAAGTATATTTCCACAGGAACAACGGGAGAAGAGGATGTAACTTCCCCTACCAGATGATAAAACCAGGCATTTCTCCTTATTCTATTATTTTCGAATCCTAGGCAACAAGAAAAAAAAGAAACACACACACATCTGAATTGGCGAGTTTTCTTGTCATCTAGAATGTTCAGGGGCTTCATACATAACTTTAGCCTGTAGCCAGCTACCTCCTACGGGCCTCCTGAGCTGCCTGGGGAGGAACTAGACTCCAGAATTTGGCAGTCCTTGGATAAATCCTAATTGGATTAATCGAAATTTATTCTGTATTTTGAACCTTCATTTCAACACTTGTCAAACAGTTTAGTTTGGAATCAATGCAATAGTTTTCCTTTTGCATTAGACTAGTGGGAGATCAAAGAATTTCCCTGGAGTCAGGCTGTGTGCGCTGGCAACAGGAGCCTGGCTCCGGCCTCCGTCAGAGAAGGGGGCTTCCTCTGCACGCCTGGGCTGGAGGGTATTAGTAGGGTATGAGCAGTTCTGTCTTTGCTGGAGGGCTGAGGCCATATGGGAGCCAGACGAAGACAGCCCACAGAACCCACTGCCGCTAGAGAGCCCAGACGACCGGGGAACTGCCTGGCCTGGGCTTTGCGGGGCTGAGCCTTTGGACGAGGCCAGGCAAGCTTCTCCACTGGCTGGCCGGAGCCTACCTGCCTCTCCTGCTCCCTCGGCAGGACCAGCAGCGAGCGCCTCTCCATCCCTCACCAGCACGTGGAGGCTTGTTCACTGAGGATTCTGGGAAACAACCCGTTATAGGCCAAACTATACCCCCTCCCCAAATTTTATGTTGAAGTCTAACACCCAGGACCTTAGAATGTGACTGTATTTAGAAATAAGTTCTTTAGGGGCGCCTGGGTGGCTCAGTGGGTTGAGCCTCTGCCTTCAGCTCGGGTCGTGATCTCGGGGTCCTGGGATCGAGCCCCACATCGGGCTCTCTGCTCAGCGGGGAGCCTGCTTCCCCCTCTCTCTCTGCCTGCCTCTCTGCCTACTTGTGATCTCTCTCTCTCTCTGTCAAATAAATAAATAAAATCTTAAAAAAAAAAAAGAAATAAGTTCTTTAAAGAGATAGCTAAGTTACAATGAGATCATCGGGGTGGGCCCCAATTGAATCTGACTGGTATCCTTATAAGGACACAGACAGGTGAAGCGGAAAGACCACGGGAGGACACGGGGAGGTGACCATTTACAAGCCAAAGGCAGGCCTCAGAAGAAACCAACCCTGCAGACACCTTGATCTTGGACTTGTAGCCTCCAGAACTGTGAGGGAACCAATTTCTGTTGTTTCCCCCAGCCAGTCTGTGGCGCTTTGTTACGGCAGGCCCAGCGGGCTAGTGCGTGCCCCAGTCTGATCCTGGCCACACCAGCCTGCTGTAACGGGGGCGGCCTCCTGTCCAGAGATGCGGGGCTCTGTTCCCATCCAGAGGTGCTCCCCTCCCTCTCGGTCTAATGAAGACTTTGCTTTGCATCTTCAGACCTTAAACAACATCCACGTAAGGAGTGTCTCTAATAGTCCTTTATTTATCTTTGTAAGTCAGCCCTGCGTCAGGTCACGCCCAGGGAGGGAGGCCATTTAGCAACGCCAGACTGGTACGCTACAAGAAGGAAACCCTTCTTGATGCGGTAGCCTGACCAGCTAGCTGTCGAGCCTCATTCAAGGAGCCAAGCGCCCTGGGCCAGCCGTCTTCGCCTCCACCCAGTTCAACAACTCCGGCATGTGACAAAGGGGGGAAGGAGGGGCAGGCCCCACCCCCTCAGCTCAGCTCACCCATCACAAGACACCTGCCACCAGGATTGCTTCCCTCCCCCGGCAGCACTTAGGCCAGAGTGATTCAGGGACTTTCCCAAGGAAAGTGATCCAGGAATCCTCTGTTTGCAGGCATAGTCCTGTAGACCAAAGACAAGTTGGCTAGAGAATTATTCTGCATTCGGTCTCCCCTCTCTGGGGGGCCCACAATGTCTTCTCCTAGACGTCTGCCAGTCTGATCCCAGGGGAGTGGGAGCGTCCACAATAGCTCCTGGGAGCCTCTCTCCATCTTCCACACTTCTTGTCCACAAAGCAGGGCTGTTCTCCCGGGAGAGATACCTGAGCAGGGCCTCAGATTCAGGGCGAAAGGTGTAGAAAGGGGCCGCAGCAGGGGAAGGCAGCACCAACAGGAGTCCCCCCTCCTGACCCACCTCTGTTCTGAACGCTGAACTCCTGCACTCCTTTCCTTACCCCTGAGGAGAGGAGGCAGGAGAAAGAGTTCAAGCTTTGCAGCCACACTGACTGGGGTTTAAATCCTGGCTCTGCTACTCCCAGCTGGGTTAGTTTTGACCTTGGGTAATATATATTAACCTCTCGGGTTACTGTGTAACGAAGATAATAATGCCTGCCTCACACTGGGCCGGTCAGAGGGTGAGGAGACAGGACAGAGTAAACCAGCCGGCTCGGAGCCCCGCCCCGTAAACATGCAACGCTCTGCCTCTCCCCCTTAGAGAACACGGCCCTAACTGCACTATTTCAGAAGACGGATTTAGCCAAGACCCCTGATCAGGCTCCAACTGCTGGGATGAGGGGGAAAAGAATATATGACATTAACTCCCCTTGAGAAGTTACCGAATCCCTCAGAGCCAGCCCCCCAGGCGGCAGCCCAGGGCTCCAGACTCCGCGCCCCTGCTCTGGGCCTTCGGTGTCTCTCTGGCAGTATCTGACAGGAAGGTCCAGGCCACCGGCTCTTTCAGAGCAGAAAAGTGTCCTACTGATCTGATCGTGTGCTTCCTCGTACAGCCCCCGGCGCCTTCCTCAGCCATTCCAGCGGGGGGCCCCACTTAGGGCCCCACTTAGGGCCACTTAGCGCACCCCACTTAGGGACGGGGAGCAAGCAGATGTTCATGGGCCACTGGGGGGCAGGCACCTGGAAGAGAGCCGGTGGGCCAGGAACAGGAAGGGCTATGTCCTGACCACATTCGTGGAGCAGGAAGTCCCTGGCCCTGGGCACTGGCATCAAGAGAGCCCCTTTAACTCAGAGGTGGCCTGGACAGAAGACGGTCAAGCTGTACCGGTGACCCAGAGAGGCCCCACCATTGCTCCCAGCGGACATCACACTCTTGCGGGACACCTACAGCCAAGCAGGCAACTGCCCCCGGAGTCACTCAGGGAAGGTTCCCATACGCGGCGGGTCACAGCGAAGCAACAAGATGTGTGTCTCATGTAGCCTGCAGAAACCTTCTCATGAACGCCATCCCTCATTCAACTGTCACAAGATTTATTTAAAATTGTCTTTCAAATGCAAATATCCATGACAGTTGAGGACTGGATTTGTGGCCCTGGTGCAACTCTTAACAGTTTTCAAAGGGCTCCTGATTCGCAGGCAGGACGCGGAGGGAGAGCTCTGTCTCACCTGCAGTCCCCTGTTAACACGAGATCCCAAGTCACTGCAGCCCAGATATTACCCGAATGGCACCCCAACTTCCCCAAGGAGGTCTTAGGCTCTTGTCTCTGGGCTGAGGGGAAGCATCCCACTGGGCAGCCAGAAGGACCCTGAGGTCAGATCTGGGTTCAGAGCTGGGGGGGGACGGGGGGGGGGGCAGCTGCACTGAACACAGGATAGGGCTCTAGGCGACCTGCTCAGCAGCACGGACTGGCTGGCTCTATAGCGTACAAGGTAAGGAAGAACCCCAACTCCAGTGGGCAGCCACCACCAGCACCCACCTGCTCAGAGCCTGAACATGCCTGGTGGAAACAATGCTCTCCTTTCACGCAGCCCCCAGCCCCCACTCCACACTCCTGCACGGGCAGGCTCCTGGCCCGCTTACTGAGCTGTGCTGGCCCCTCCTCTCCACCCACACCCCCACCTGTGCTCCTGCGGACGCTCTTCTGACTTCCATCCCTCACCCCACCCTTCCAACCCACCCCAGAGCACTCCCTTGTTTAACGTCCCTTTACTGCCGACACTCTGGGGTCCCCAGCCAGCCAGTCCGTATTGCTGATCGGGTCCCCAACAGATGAGGTGGGCTGTAAGCAGCTTGTTACCTGTGACAAAGTAGCTAGTCAAGAAGGTTTTTATATAAATCAGAGAAGATTCCAGGTTATCTTGCCCCATTCTAATATACTTCACTGAGCGGGTGGAATTCCGCCAGGAGATCAGCAACTGCCTACAGAGCTCAGGAAGTAACAGTTTCTATGACACTAGGAACAACTATGCAACCTCCTACTATTTTAGAAATTTATCTCCAGATAGGCCTCTGTGTGTGTGTGTGTGTGTGTGTGTGTATTTACTGGGGCTGGCTATGTGTCCTTAACAATCTGGCCAAGTCTACCCAGTGCTTCTCACAGGTTAATGTCATCTGACACGTGCAGCCTGAGTGGCTTCCTACCGCAGCATGAAGGCTTGATCTTCGTGGTAAACTTAAGACTCTGAATAATCTGACCTTTCAACGTGGTGGCAAGATAGAATGGAAAAAACATGGGCTTGAGGATCAGGCAGACTGGGCCTAAGTCTTATTTCAGCCTCCTGCCAGCTGGAGAACCTTGGGAAAAGTCACTTTTCCTGAGTCATTTTCCTCCTCGGCTGGGACTTAATAAATGATGATTGCCAATCCCCGGTTCCCTGTATAACCCCACTCCTTGGTTACGCCAAACCAAACCACTGGCTGCTGTCCACATATGCCCTTTCATTTACCATCCCTATGGTTTTCTTTGCTCACTGCTGTCCCCTCTGCTAGAAATACCCTGGACCCAGAGAAAGGGGTGTCTCTGGTCCCTCTGTTTCCTTCAAGACACATCTCAAAGGATTCCTCCTCAGCAAACCAAGTGCCCCAGCCTCTTCCTTCTCTGAATGTTCACCGTGTTCTCTCTGTGGTTAGTATTGCCTATTTTGAGGAGGGGGTACAATCCTTAAGTTCGACCCAAGCAGCGGACATGTCTTACTCATCTCAGGTTCCTACCATCACAGTCCTCAGCACAGAGGATGGTCAAAAATCATTCAGTGACTGAAATACTAAGTGAGGTCACGAGTCTGTTGGCTCCGGAGCACTTAGAATTAGGCTCTACCTCTCTTCCTAAAAGCAGGAGTTGCCCTGGATCCAGGGGGCCGGTTCTGACTTGAGGGCCTCCACGACCTCCCTCCCTGCCACCCAGGCCAGGAGAGCGTGCCCCTCAGGCATCCACGTTGCTTAACCACAGCGCTCTCCATCCTCCACCCATGCACCCCACCCAAAACCTCAGCCTACTTGAATAAGGCCCGCTGCCCACAGCCCTTCCCCGGCAAATCTTGGGGCTGGAAGCTGGATCTGGGGCCCAGGCTGCAGACAGACAGTCAGACTTCCCAGTGTCATCCCCACTGCCTTCCTGGATGGCTCTCTCCTCTATCCACCATCCCCTCTTCGATGCGGCGATCCCAGGGCCTCAGGCCACACGGCCCTGGTTCTTCAGACACCAGGATGCTGTGTTCTTAAAATCTCCGAGGGGAGGCCGTGAGTCTGTAAGAGGCTTCAAGCCCCAGGGAGGTGGCTGGGCCAAGGCAGGCATCCGCAGAGAATATACGGAGTAGAATCCCTTCCTCGGGATCACAGGCTTCAGAGTTTCAGGCCACAGAGCCATTTTTCCTCGGAGCCTTTCCTCTTTCCCAGGCAGTCACTGGGCAGGACTTGAGCCCGTAACTTGGGACAGAGAAGCTCCCATAGAGCTTTGGGACCACCCTTCCCAGCCTCCTGACTTCATTCCACCTCAGAAGCCAACCATCTCCATAATCCTGCCACACTTTTAGTTAGAGCTCTCGGCAAATCCTGCCTCCCTTGCAATCTGGCAAAACTTCTCTCTAGTGAATACCGCTGGGACAACACCCTCTTCAGGTAAGACTGCCCCACAGGCTCTGAGACCTCGCCCTCGAGATAAGCTTGAGTCATGCAGAATTTCTTACCTCACAGAACTTCACACATCGGACTGAAATCTGCCTCCTCCTTAATTCCCTCTGCCGTCCCCACCAGGGACCCCCAACTCTACCCTCTGAGCAACACAGAACAAGACGGCTCCCTCCCCAACCTGAAAACCACAATCACAGCCCCGGTGTCTTCCTGTCAGTCCTTAGGTCCTTTCAAAGCTTGCAGGACACAGACTCCAGCTTTGGGGCACTAAGCATCCCTCTTCCACCTGCTCCCAGAGTGTGGTGTGTCCAGTCTTGGCCAGTGCAGAAAAGAGAGGGATGATCTTCTAGCAAAGTCTAAAGCCAGGACTTCTATTAATGCAGCCAGGCTGACTTCTATGGGCTTTTCCACATGGTCAGGTAGGAAACCCACACCATTGATTTTTGGAGCCTGCAGACAGGACTTTGCACTTTCCCCCCTCGCCACATCTCGTCGAGCTGGTTTGGGTTCTCGGCCTTCCCTGCTGCCTTTGCACTGTACGTTGGTGACCAGCCATCTGAAACCAGGCTGTTTCCCACTGGCCACGCACTTCTGCCTCTTGGACTTCCGGCTCACCTCCACCGTGGCTGTCCTTTCGTTTCACACCTGGAGGCCCAGAGAATGCTCCTTCCCCCTGAGATTTTAGAATGAGCCCTCTAGATGATGTAAGTCACTCTTCTTGACAAAATATTCTTTTCCAGGCTCCCTGAGAGGAGGACGACATGGTAACAACCCTATTTGCTGACTACTTAGGCTATGTCAAGAACGGCAATCAACAATCAATGCTCTATGTGTATCACCTCATTAGAATCTTCACCAGAACTCAATGAACTTGGCTTCTTATTGTTCCCATTGGATAGATGAGCAACTTCAAGCTCAGAGGAGCAACAGTAAATCCGTGTAGAGTGGCTTTGAAAGGGAGGTCCTCGCGGTGGAGGAAGGTGGCGGCCCGCCATGCTGGGGGCCTGGGGGCGGTGGGCAGGAGTCCGTCTCCTCCTCTCCAGAGGCCGACAATAATCCCTGCCTGAGGCACTGTGCAGCCCCAGTGAGCTGGCGCGGGGAAAACCTAGACAGACACGCAGGGTGGTGGTTGTTACCGCGTGAGCGCACTGCATCGAAGAACCAGATGTCTTGGCTGGTCCCAGGAAGAGCTTATGTAACAGAACTTTTTCATGACATCCCGTCAAGGTCAGGTGTCAGAGCCAAGAATGATTCCTTTGCTCCGGTAAAATGCTGAATTAGAAGAATCTGCCTTTCCTGCCCAAATTCGAGTTCTAACTTCTCCCCTGCCCCTGCTGCAGCCCCCTCTCCCTGATTCTCCCCTGTACCCCCTTACCCGTCCTGGTTGCTTACCTAATCCGGAGTTGGATATTGCACTTCTGGTACGCTCAGGACAGTCCTGTCACCCCAGGATCCCACCCAGCGCAGCATCTGTCTGCCTCCTTTCACTCTCAAAAGTATCCCAATTTGAACAATAAATTAAATCTAATACTTGGAGCTTTTTTTTACAAAAAGTCACTTGAGTTTTCTGGCACCTATTTCCCTCCCATATGATAGGAGTAGTATCACCCACCCCGTGAGACAAGCCCTTTGTAAAATCCACCCAAGCGGGATGCTCCCCCCTCCTCCCTCTGGAGGCAGCTTTCTGGGGGCCCAGTGTACCCACACCTCTGTTGCCTTCACAAAGCAGTGCAGTGTCCCGCTAGCTATTCACGCCGAAACCTCCTTGAGTCAGGGGAAACGAGGCCTTGTGTTGGGGGAGGGAAAGCGCTGCCCCTGAAGACAGAGCACGTGCCACGTGCGCATGCAGGAAAGAAAGGGCGCTCATTTTTGGTGTTCTGGCCTGAGCTGCAGCTCTGCCCTTCTCTTTTCCCCAATTCCTACAACAGGCCTCTTGGCTCCTACACAAGTACCTCTCTCTCCCTCCTGCCCTCCCTTCCTGCCAGCTTGCCTGCCTGCCCTCCTTCCTTCCTTCCTTTCCCCCTCACTCTCACACACACAGACACACACACACACACACACACACACACACACACACACACATGCACGCACAGGTCTGTCAGTCTCAGGAGTTCCTTTTGGCAGGGCCTTTTGGGCTTTTCTGCCAGAAGCAGGTTGCAGACGTTTGCTAAGACCTCTCAGGATACCAGTGCAGTCCCAGGAGTGGCCCTCCCAGTCAGAGCCGTCCTGCCCAGCTGAGAGGCCCGGCTACATGTGACTAGTACATTCCAACCACGCATGCAAGTCACTGTGGACTGATGCGTTCGCCTGAGAGTCAGGGCTTGAGTCCGGACTCTGTGCACCGAGCACATTTCCAGCAACCAGCAAGCCGTGGCTATCCCTGAGCAGGCAGAGAGCAAGCCTGGGATCGGATCGCCCCTTCCCTCTGCCTGTCCTCATCAGCAGGAGGAAACAGATGCACCCCAAGCAGAGCCACCAGGGACCGGCTCAGCAGCTACAGGCCGGGGGGGAGAGGCCAGGCTCCAATCATTCCCCGTAGCCTCACTTGGGTTAACAAGCTGTTCCTGGAGATTTGTCAGAAGGCCCTCCACCTACCTACCTCTGCATGAGTCATTTCTGAGACAGGGACAACCCAAATCTCAAGTCTGCAATCTCTAGCTGTCCTTGATTCTTTACCGCGAATAAGCAGACTCTGCATACGTTTTTGTATCAGTAAACATAAATAAATGAATAGCAAAAAAAAAACCTCAAAACAAGATAAGGCAGAAACCTCCCAGATGCAGCTGCGTAGTTCCAAAGAGCCACGAGGCTTTACAAGTTTTCCGTCTAGGTTGAATCCCAAAACTCCTTGTCTTCGTTTTCCTTTGGCAATGACCACGCACCAGGCAATACTCTAAATGTTTCGCATGCGTTAACCCAGCTCTGTCTCAGCAAACTAAGCTGACCACTGAGCCATGGCAAAGGCAGGACCTGCCCTGGGAGGCTGGGGGCGAAGGAGCGCAGCCAGGCAGAAAGGTGTGAAAGGGAGAGGTGAGGAGGAGAGGAAATCCAGCCTCCAGGCATGGAGTCTCCAGGCAGCAGTGCAGATTGTAGATAAGGTCCTCTCTCTTCACCGGGCAGCCACGGCCCGCGCCCAACCATCTGGATCCCTGACACTGGCCCTACACTCAGGCCTCTGCTTGGAGCCACCCCCTACCCCCACTCCACCACCCACAGGCCACTTCTTTTGACTGATTGGATAGGCCCCTAAAGTTTGCCAAGGGTTTGAAAAAGTGGGTCTTAGAATACATCCTTCTGGAGAACTGAGGAGGGGGGGTGTATTCCCAGAAAAACCATTTTAATACACAGGTACCCACACTGAGCACTAACAAATGTGAGTGTCTATGCCGTAAAGCACTCCCTGCTCCCCATCAGCCCACATAGGCCTGGGCCACAGGACAGAGAGGAGGACTCAGGAGTCTTCACACCCACAGTGGCCTTGGCCACCAGCAGACACTTCCCTTCTGAGTCCTTGACCTGGAAGATTCTAGTCTTAGCTGTTCTGCAGACTGAATTCACCCCAAACCTGGTCTCTTTCCCATTTTTCATTGCCTAATGGAATCTCCACCTGGACCTCCTGGCAGCTCTACTCTGGCCAACTCATGGTGCTCCAAAGGACAGAACCCCTGGCCAGAGGGCCAAGAGGCCTGGGTTCTACCAGCAGCAGGTGACCCTAGATAAGTTCCTCTGGGTAACCTCACCATCCGTGTGTGTGTGTGTGTGTGTGTGTGCGTGTGTGTGTATGATGTGTGTCTATGTATACGATGCAAGAAAGTACCCAAGGCTCTCGTCTGATTCCAAAAGGAACCAACCATCCTCACTTCCCTTCCCCCCTCCAAGAATCTCCTCCATGCTCTCATGCTACTGACAATGCCTCATTCTTCTCCCAGCACACCAGCATAAAGTGTCAGTGTCCCATTTGTCGCCTTTCCCTCTCCCTCAAATCCAGTCAATCACTCAATCCTGCAGGATTTCTTGGCAAGATCCCTCCCTCTCCATCTCTACTGCCACTGCCTTGATTCACATCCTAAACTACCTCGATGGGTTACTCCAACAGCATACTCTCACAGGAGGCTGCTTCCTAGCTCTCCATGCTGCCCTTCCCAGCCCTGGATCATCCTGAAAGCAGAGATTTTGCCCTGTCTCACTGAAAGACCTTCAATGTCATGGGAATTAAAATTTCAATTCTTTAGCCGCAGAGTTCAAGTCCTTCCACGACCTCGCCCCAGCCTAAGACTCCCGTCTTACCTCTCCCGGTGTCCCCTCCCCACCCCACCCTCTGACTCTAGCCCCGTGGGCCACTCCTCACTGGGCCTGTCCCAGTCTTTCAGGTTCTCTTCTTGCTTCTTCCCTCATCTCTGGTGCAAAATGGCCTACCCCTTCCCCCCTTTACCGGGGCAAACACTGCAAAACCAGTCAGCTCAGGGCCCATGTTGACCACAAACTCCTCCTGCACATCTGCCAAGTGTAGGGCTGCACCCAAGGGCTGATGCAGGCCTGGAGCAGCTCAGGGTCTGGAGCGGGTGTGGACAGAGATATGCAAATAAAATGCCTAAGTATCATACCTGATTCTCTATCTGATGCTCTAAGTATACACCAGAGAGAAGAGTCCAAGGGACTTGGAGGTGGGAGGAAGAGAGGGGTTTCAAGGGTTTGATTTGCATCCCGAAGTTTTAATAAGAGTTCATCCATCTCACGGGGCAGACAAAAGAGCTTTCCAGGAAGAGCGCACAGTGCGTGCAATTTGGCGACGCACAAGACCAAAACTGGTGAGCTACTCAGTTCGGGGAACAGTGGGGATACAGCGGGAGCTGCGTTACTGCCAGCCTTGCAGGCCTTCGGTGCCAAACAAGGATGCTACACTTTATCCTATCGAGGAGGCAATCCTATCCCATTTTGTGTAGACCTTCCATCTACTTATACATTCCAGGGCCAAGATGGCTGCACCACGAGGAACATGGTGATTAAGAGCCTGGTGCACAAGGAAGGGTCGGTTCTCTGGGTGCATAAACGTGGATGTGACAGACAGAGGAAATGAAAGCAAGAACTAGAGAGGAGCCCCAAAATAAGAATTACCTAGAAGCACTAAGTAGAAGTCATACGTTTCCTGAAGACAAAGCCGACAGTTCGCAGTGCCCTGGGAAATTGCAAGGCCGTGAGGAGATCTGGGTTTGAAGTGAAACAGATTGCTCTAGGACGGCATCTCCTAGATTATTTACTGAGTGTGTCAGAGATAAGAATGGATGTCGTGAAGATCCCCGAGGGCGAATAAGACCTGACTTTCAGAATCTAGAAGGGATATCGCCTGCCCTTCTGAGACCACCTATGGTGGATTCTTGGAAAACTGAGACCCAGAGGCGCCACCAAGTGTTGAAACCGAGGAATGACGTCAGGAAACAAAGTGGAACTGCTCTGAGGAGGAAGCAGGAAAAACAGTGACTCAGGACAACACCATGCTGCCAAAAGTTACAGTCTGGTTGTGCCCACACCAAGCGATGACAATGTCACATCTTCCCACCCCCCCCCGGGCCAAGGGTCACTTCTTGAATGAGGGTGCAGAGTCTGGGAATTTACTAAATGTTTAGATGCTTCATTAGTTGCATTCATACTAGCTTTTCCTTCTCATAGGTTCCAAGAGGGGACCACCAGAAGATTTAGCACAGAGAAGCATCATAAACAGATCTGTATCTCAGGAAAAAAATTTTTTTCGATGGCCACGTCGAAACCAACTTCCAATGTGTAAGCCTGAGGAGCCACAGACATGTACCCTGGGGCAAATAATACATTATGCTTTAATTAAAAAATAAAAAAAATTTAAAAATTAAAAAAAAAAAAACTTCCAAATTTTACAATAAATGTTATAGCCTGAAGGGCATGCCATTCCTCTCCAAAGCTGAATTCTCTCAGAATTATTTCCCCCTCCTCACTTCTAGAAGCTGTCCAGTCACTCTAAAGACAGACATCAGCACTCCCTGAACCCTTGGCCATAGATTCCATCTCTCTATAGAGTCTCTCCAACCTGTCCCACTCTTTCAGGCCCAATAGAAGGCCTGCCCACTTCTATCCTGATTGACATTCAATGTCCTAACTGGCCCCTCCGCCCCAGTGTCTGGCCCCTCGGCTCACTCCTTCCCACAGCACGGCCACAGTGGGCTTGAGCAGGCCCCACCTTGGCCCTCACTGGAATCCCCTGGAGAAACTTAGAAACACCATCCCAGACCCACTTCATTCCAAATAGTTTAAAAGCTCCCCAGGTTTGCAAACTTCGTCCCTTAATCCTTGCCAGAGACAGTGAAGGGCACCACCCTAGAACTTGTTAGAAATGTAGGTCAGATCCCACGAGCTGACCTAGGAATCAGAAACTGCATTTGAACAAGATCCCCTCGTGATTCTTAAGCTTGTTAAAGGGTGAGAAGCTCAGCTCTAAGGTGCTGCCTGGTCATTCATCCCACAGATATTTACTGGATTTTCTCCACGTCAGGCTAGGGGTTGGGACCGTCAAGGACCAAGGTCCCGGACTTTGAGAAGCTCACCGAACCATCAGTCAATCCCTTGCTTAAAACCTGTCATTGGCTCCCATGCTTTCCAATTCCAGACTTCTGTACCTGACCTTCAAGGCCCATTGGAGCCATGCTTCATCCCTGTCACCAGCTTTGCTGCCCAACACTCGCCCTGGGAACTTAGTTGGACCACTTGCCACTTTTCACGGCTAGCCTACACAGCTCTCAGCCCAGGCCATGCTCTACCCGCCTCTGCCTGGAGACACCCACCCAGGAGAAATCCTCTGAGATCCAACACACAAGTCATTCACTTCTTGAAATTATCCCAGATCTTCCCTGCTCAGATGAAAGACAGGAATTCCTGGGGTGCCTGGGTGGCTCAGTCAGTTAAGCATCTGCCTTTGGCTCAGGTCACGATCCCAGGGTCCTGGGATTGTGCCACACTGGGCTCCCTGCTCAGTGGGGAACCTGCTTCTCCCTCTCCCTCTGCTGCTTCCCACCCCCACTCGTTCTCGTTCTCCCTCTCTCAAATAAATAAAATCTTTTAAAAAAAAGATAGGAATTTCTACTTTTTGCTCTTCCCTCTCTCGTGGCATTTCTCTCACTCATTCTGCTCAACCTTAAAGCCAGCACATCTGTCGTAGCTATCCCAGCAGAGATCATGATTCTCAGTTCGTCTCTTCAGTAGCAATAAGCTAATAATAACTGGCACATCATCAAATCTCTAAGTAAGGGGGCGCCTGGGTGGCTCAGTGGGTTAAAGCCTCTGCCTTCGGCTCAGATCATGATCTCAGGGTCCTGGGATCGAGCCCCGCGTCGGGCTCTCTGCTCAGCGGGGAGCCTGCTTGCCTCTCTCCCTCTGCCTGCCTCTCTGCCTACTTGTGATCTCTCTCTCTGTCAAATAAATAAATAAAATCTTTAAAAAAAAAAAAATCTCTAAGTAAGAATAATAATAATAAATGAATCGATAAAATCATAGATGAATGCAGTAAGTGAGAAATTCACTCATCTCTCTCATTTCCCACTTCAAGGTCGTTTAAATATGAATTTAAGCAGAATACTAATGGGCTGCCTCTCAAATCCCAAAGAGAAACAATCTCTGAATTAAATGATATTTTGTGTTTTCTATATTCAAATAATAATCAAAGACTGAACGCACTGAAGATGAATCTTGTGCACAGCCAACTACCTTTCTGTAGTTGGGCATTTAACTTCACAAAATGCAACATAAAATTTGGAAACACTTCAGATTTATGTTATAATCAATTAAGGAACTGAGAAAGGAAAGAGACAGATGAAGAGAAAGATAGAAAGTAGACCTAGAAAAAAAAAAAAGAAAGTAGACCTAGAAATATGGAAAGGGGGAGGGATCTATAGGACATAATCAGCTCCTCTAAAAGTAAAAATACAATACTCTGGGTCTGTTTTTTAAGAGGATTAAAGACTAGCTAGTATCCTTGTTTCAATCCCCCGCAAACTTTGGAAATTCTACCTTTTCGATACATAGGATCTTATTTTCATCTGAAGAAAAACTACAGGTCTGGAGGTGGAATGTCATGAGGGTGAGGAGGAACCCACTTTCAAGTAGCACCTTCCCCATCTGGCAGTCTACTGGGACGCAGTGGCTTGAGATTTGGATAGGCACGTTGCGTTTTCGCAATTACAGAGTTGGTCTCAGTCAAGACGTTGCATCTGAACACATCTGAACAGAGATGTTTGGGCAAACAGACCCTAAACCGGCCGACCACCGTGGGCTCTCTACATTATGCCGGTGCTTCCCTGACATACCGCACAGAAATGAGGTGACTGACCATCCCGCGCATCTCCAGGGCCATGGTGGCACCTGCAAGGGCGCGCGGATTGTCTGTAAATCCCGGGCAGGGTTGGGTGGAAATTCGGAGCAAATCCGCGGGAGTTATACCCTCCTCCCAGTCTTCTGGCCAGAGAAGAGGAAGAGGGTCCCTGTCCTCGCGCCCGGGACACGCTCTGGGGCCCTTACTGGCACTGACCCCCACTACTCGGGTGGTTCTTAAATCTGGGGGCTTTCGGTTCCCCAGGCAATGCACCCGCGGGGGCTCCCGGTCTGGAACGCGCAGGGGACCTGGGGCGTGGGGGGAGCCCACTGACCTGGGTGCGGGGCTCCTCTCCGGGCGGCTCAGGTGTTCGGGCCGCTCCCGTGTCCCTCCCACCTCCGAACATGAGAGCCGAGGACGGAGCTGCAGGCCACTGACCCACCGACCAACTGACCGACCAACCAGCGGACCGAGCGGCAGCGGCCGGTCTGGAGCTCACGTGATGGGGGCGGGACCCACGGGAGGCTCGTCCCGGAGCGCCGGCTTTCTCCCGCCCTCCGTCCCTTGGGACCTCCCCTCAACTCCCCTTCCCTCTCCGGCGGCGCGGCAGTCCGCAGGGACCCGTCCGCCACGGGTTCCCTTTTCTCCGGGACAGGCCTCGTGAACCCCGCCTCTTCGAACCAGCCTTAGCCCCGTCCGCCCAGCCGCGGCCCCGCCCGCTGGAACGGGTTAAGAGTCCGCAAGCCCCGCCTCCCAGGAGGCCACGCCCCAGTGGCCCCGCCCCGCTCCTGTCACCTCCCTCTCCTGCACCCTTCCGGCCCCGGGGAGACCGACGGGCGGCCCCGGCGCCTGTGGGGCCAGTCCCCTGGGCTTCTCTAGCCCGTCAGCATCATTCCCCGGCCGTGGGAAATGAAAGCGAGGAAGAAGAAAAGCAATTTGTATCGAGAATTGCAAAGAGAGAAAAGACACAGAAAGACCGATTAGAGGCGCACTCAGAACAGCAACCCTTTGGGTGTTCGGAGCCCCCCGACCCGTCCGATGCAGTCCAAATTGAGGTTGGCCCGAGCGCTGCATGATTCCCGGTCTTTCCAAACAACCCGTTTGGAAGGCTCTGAGTCAACCTAGCTAGCGTCTGGCAGCGCTTGAACCCCGCGACCTGGGGTGGAGGTCCCCCTAGTGGTCAGCCCCAACCAAAGACACTTGCTCTGGGTCTTGCAAACAGCTAAGGACAAGAAGCACTTCCCTATGCTCAGCACCAAGGCGGGGTTCCCCAGATGGGAGAAAAGCTTTGGCACCTCGGACCACAGGAATGGATTTTAGAATCAGGGCAGGACTGGGCCCTGGAGACTCAGTCCAACGCCTTCCCCCGCGGTATGGCCTGAATCCCCCTTGGCTGTACTGCTAGGTTGTTGCCTTGCCTGGGCCTCCCAGGTCCGGTTGCTCAGTTCAGCTGATTAAAATCCCTGTGGGCCGCAGATGGCATTGACACCAAAGACTCTGGCACAGTCCCCAGCTCTGGCAGGAGTCACGACAGCCCGGGCCTCAGTTTTAATCTACATTTCTACGGGCTAGACTAACTCCACAAGACACATCTTTTTTCAAATTACCCTGGTGGTCTGAAATTACCAGTGTGCCGGGAAGACTTTTACACGTGAACAGAACTTAAGCCACCCCGGCAAATACGAGACTCTGGTCCCTGCAGGAACGTGGCCAGAAGCAGACCAAAGGCAAAGCCAGCAGAAGAAGGCTGGGGCCCGCGAGAGTTGTGTTACAGCAGGATACCCTTCAGTTCTCTTTCACTTCCTTAAAATAGCAGCAGAGGCTTTTGTAGACCTAGGCGCTCCAGTTCACATGAGTTCATGGGTGTTTCCAAATCCCACAGGTTACTGGCCCGGCGGACACACTGTCCTAACCTCGGCCCCTAGAAAATGCGACTCTGTCCTGAGAACTATACAACTACTTTTTATAAAAATTACCTTTAAAAATGGTGTAAGTCCCTGGCTCTCCATCTTAGTCACACTTTCGAACCATTTTGGGGGAGGGAGCTTAAAACTACTGCTGTCTCCGTCCTACCTCCCGAGGTTCTGATTTAATGGTCTGGGATTTAATGGTCTGGGTCTCTTTAAAAGCTCCTCAGGTGATTCTCATGCGCAGTTAAGTTTAAGAACCACTGCCATAGGGGCGCCTGGGTGGCTCAGTGGGTTAAAGCCTCTGCCCTCTGCTCAGGTCATGATCTCAGGGTCCTGGGATCGAGCCCCGCATCAGGCTCTCTGCTTAACAGGGAGCCTGCTTCCCCCTCTCTCTCAGCCTGCCTCTATGCCTACTTGTGATCTCTCTCTATCAAATAAATAAATAAATAAATAAATAAAATCTTTAAAAAAAAAAAAAAAAGAACCACTGCCATAGGTATAGGGACTTTCATCCTAAGATCTGACAAGAAACCCCAGAGCTGAACAGTTCACCAGGAAGAAGCCCGAGATGGTGCTTGTGGGCCCGCATGCTGTCCTGCCCTGGCTCCCCAGAAAAAAAGTGGCCCATTAACAGGGAGACCATGTCTTGTCCTAAAAGAGTGATTCTAGCTGCAGGAATTTAAAGCACCTGGGTGGGTTGTTAGCAGCAGGCAGCGGCACCCTTCAGAACTGTCAAATCCAGGTGTATCACAGACAAAAGGCAACCCTCCTCTGCTCCTCTAAAGAACTCTGAGTGTGGGACCCACGCATAATTCCACTCACCGAGAATCCCACTCTACCCTCCTCCTGAGGCATCGCACATGCCTTATTCCCGTGAAGTAGGTCATGTTATTTTATTCCCCGGGGTAGATGATGTCTGTAAACCCTTGGAGTGGGTCCCATGGCCATGTTGATCCATACCTGCCTCCTTCCACAACAGATGGGGGCTGTGGGGCTGTTAGAACTGTGGGTAATTGTGCCTCAAGCATGGGGTGAGGAATTCCATTCGGCCGAAGCGCTACGCAAATGCTCTGGGGGAAAAACGTCTCTTCATTGCCCGTGGTCCCACCCTGAGCTTGGCAGAGTTGGCAAAACAGCTGCAAGCACACAAAACAAGCCCTCTCATGTGACTAACCTGGAAAGACAGAGGCCTCAGCACATGACACGGACTGGCACCACAGCCCTTGCGAGTGACCCACACTGGGCTGAACTGGACAAACGCGTGAGAAAGATTTGAAGAAGCCCTCTGCAGCAGCACAGCTGTCCTGTCACCCGTGCCACTTGGCATGCCTGCTGTGACAGGGGGTCATTGGCCTGCTACCTGGCTTCCATCCAGATTCCAGAAGCTTTCCCTCCCCAGGATCTCAGTGGCTGGGGAGCTTCGCATCGAGTCTGCTCACAGGCAGCACTTCCTGCCAGCTTGTCTGCTGAGGGCACGCACGCAAGTCTAACCTGATGAGGCTTATCTGCTTACTGTTGGTTTTATTGTGTTTCCAGCATGAAAAGAGACAGAGGGGAAGTTAAGACAAGATGAGGCTACAGGTGGGGTCCTCACCCTTAGGCTGTAGGCTAGTTTTCCAGAGGAAGTAGCTTTGGAAGGGCTTCCCAGAAGGGCTTGTGCAGATATGAAAACCGGCCGCAGGGGGCAGACCATGATTTTTTATAATGAAATGCTGAACGTATTGCTTGTAAAAGGCTGGATGAACAAACACGTATTTGATGCTCCCTCGGGCAATGGAAAGACTATGGGATCTGCAGTATTTTCAAGCCCTGTTTTCATTCTGAGGCTGTGTTCCTCTGAATGGCTCACTTAAACTTCTCTCATCTCTAAAATGGCAATTATAAAGACCTCTTCCGCATGTCTCACAGGGTAGCATGAGAATTAAATGATGTACGTAGGAGCAAACGCTTTGTAACTGGCAAGTGGTATTCAAATGTAAGTGGTTTTACTTTCCTCTTGTATCTCCTCAGCTTGGTGAAGGGGCAGAGCTGGGGGACATAGAGATTAAACATCAATAAGAAATTGTACTTTAGTTGGGCGGCGAAAAATGGAAGAATACCAATAGGCATTTAAGAAAGGAGAAGGAGCATCAGGAAAGGCCAGGACTGAGCCAGGAGTATTAGGAAGTGGGCTACATTTCTAATTGTTGGCAGGGGAGGGGGCTGGGGGGTGGGAGTAAGAGAAAGGCTGGACGTAAGCTGGATCAGCACGTGGAGGGCCTTGAGAGCCAGGAGGTTTGGGTGGGTCATGGAAGTTGAAAATTTCCAAATGACAGGCTCTCATCTACGCTCTTGGATGATAACTCAGGCCATAACATCCAGGGGAAGGATGTGTACACAAGCCCAGTTCTAGTCCCTATCCCTGTATGTGATCAGAGGGATACTGTGTTGCAAAGGGGCTGTGGCCTCCGTGTCCCAGAGAGCAGCGTCCACAGCCTTAGTGCTCTCCCTCCTTGCTGTACTGCATTACCCCAGAGGCTGCTTTCTCTTTGTCTGGAGTTTGTAAATGATCTGGTTTCCATCATTCCAGGCATAGAGCTGCTTATCTCTGGGGTTGTAATGGATCATGGAATGACTTCTCGGCCGCCTGGGGAAGAACAGCTTGGGCAGATCGTCCTCACTGATAGTGCCCAGCGGATCATAGACACAGGTGATGCGGTGAGGGCCGTGGCCGCCGGAGCTATAGACCACATAGAGAACCCCACACAAAAGGAAGGAGGCTTCAGCATCCTGGCTTCTGCATGGAGTATCCCATGAGTGTTCCACTCCCAGTGTGCCAGGTTCAATTTTTGTGAGAACCAAATGGCCATAGACGCCTGGTCCCGAGTGGATGGCCCAGAGCCCATGCTCATCCACAGCCAGGTCAATGTATGTGGATGGGGAGTGCTGGTAGACCAGTGCTCGGCCTGCCCCTCCTGGGAGCAGCATTCGATCTTCCACTGTCCTCTTCTGCAGATTATATTTGATGATCTCATTGAGAGTCCCTTGGTTGTGAAAAAACAGAAAACCTTTGTGGATCACTTGGCCCGTTCCCTGCCAGGAATGTGTTAGGATTAGCTTCCTCGGGGCTGGCTTGGTGCTATCCTCCATGAATGCCCGCATGTTTGCAAATTCCCAAACAGTTTTGTTTCTGGATCCAATCAGGAAATAAACCTTTTGGGAACTGCTGACAGCATCTTTCATCCAAGAGCCGTGTGTGTCCAGAGTCTTCTTCACTATTTTCAGAGACTTTATGCCCATCAACATGTTGTCACAGCCTGGCCAAACAGGAGAAAAAGGAAAGGTACTTTATAGACATGAGATGTCTGCTTTTCTCACAGATTACTTTTGTATTTCCTGTTTACGAAGCATAGTTGACATACAATGTTATGTTAGTTTCACGTGTACAACACAGTGATTCAACTTCTGTTATGCTTGCTCACAACGATAGCTACCATGTGTCACCATACGACACGACGACAATGCCATTGACTATAGTCCCTGTACTGTGCTTTTTATCCATGTTCATTCATTTTGTAACTGGAAGCCTGTTCCTCCCACTCGCCTTCACTCATTTTGCTCCCCCAAAACAACAACTAGTTTGCTCTCTGTATTTATGGATCTGTTTGTCCTTTTTTTTTTTTTTATAGATTCCACATAAAAGTGAAATCATACAGCATTTTCCTCTAACTCATTTCACTTAGCATAATACCCTCTAGGTCTGTCCGTGTTGTCACAAATGGCAAGACTGCATTCTCGGTGGCAGTGTAACATTCCATATACACCATATCTTCTTATCCACTCACTTACTGATGGACACTTAAGTTGCTCCTATGTTTTGGCTGTTGTAAATAATGGTGCAATAAACAAAGGGATGCACGTATCATTTCAAATTTAATGTTTTTGTTCTCTTTGGATTAAATACCCAGTAGTGGAATTACTAGATCATTGGGTAGTTCTATTTTTGATTTTTTGAGGAACCTCCATATTGTTCTCCAAAGTGGCTACAACAATTTACATTCCCACTCATAGTAGGATGGCCTTTCCTTTTTATTCCACATCCTTGCCAACACTTGTTATTTCTTTCTTTTTGATACCAGCCATTCTGACAGGTATGAGGTGATATCTCTTTGTGGTTTTGATTTGCATTTCCCTGATAAGTGATGTTGAGCATCTTTTCATGCGTCTGTTCTCACAGATTACTTTTTTTTCCTTCGGTGTCTAGAATAAAGTTATCACACACAGATCAATCACAACTTATGGTATGGTTTAAGGAATCAAAGAATTAAATGAATAAATGTGTTTCTGTTAAGGGAGCTGCTGTCCAATGATAAGAGTCAACGTTTTATTCAAGTCAGGATATAAACAGCTCTTTGCTGGGTCAGAGACCCTATTCACCTTCTTGGAGTTGATACAGTGGGAATCACTTAGGGGTGAAGCTGCCTGATTCAATTCCATTTGCCCAGATTTTACCAGCTATCTACTGTGGACTTAGCTTACAATGCTCCCAGAACCATGCTAAGTAAGTACTAAGGATAAAAAATATATAATATTAACCCTAAGCTTGAGGAGATCATCTTCTAGTGAAGGATTCTGGCCCTTAATCCTATTAGAACATTATAAGAACTCCACTCATCCATTCATTTATTTATCCATGAATGCATGCAGGTAGTCAGCAGACACTGGATACCTACAAAAGGTGAGATACCGAGCTAGGTGTTATGAGCTGGGGTGCAAAGGTTCCAAGGTGCAATGATAAATTAGCAATGGTTCTTGCTTTATAGGTACCTGACTCACTACAATAGAAAGTTTAAAGTGGATTTTTCACAAAAGGACAAGGAATGGTGCTGTTATTTGAGGAAGGGGATAATCTACATTGGAATTAAGCCTTAATGGGTACCATTCTGAGATGGCAGGGAATAACATTCTTCACAATTCATAAAAGCACATTCATGATTTGTGTTAGTAAAGTAGTGCATCATTAAAACCAATATAAACTAAATATTTGCTGTTGCCTCAAACTAGATGCAGTGGATTGAAACAAATCAGTGGATTGAAACCAGCTCTGTGCTGGAGCGTTGAGGGTGGGGTAAGGAATATGGATTTTATTCTATAGTCAGGGAGGGAGCTACTGAGGTTTTTGAGCAAGACTGAATCACAGTCAAGATTAATTAAGCTGGTAGTTGTGTGTATGATGGATACATGGGAGAGAAACCAAAGTCAGGGAAACCAATTAGGAGAGTATTTCTATAATCCAAACAGGATCATAAGGGTCTAAAATGGGGGAGGAAGATGAAGTGGGAAAAAAAAAAGGCTTTACATTTCTCCAGCTCCTCTATGTTCATGCAAAAGCCCTCCCATTTTTGTATCTCATGCTATCAACTCCTTCTAGTCGGAATCACCAAGAGCTCTCTGGGACGCTAGGCCATACGCATCAAGACCCCGAGCACCTCAACCTCTTCAGCTCCACAGAACCTTGCTTTCAAGCTCCTCTAGCAACCATCCCCGATGCCCATACTCTGGATCCCTGCCCCCCATCCCCTGGAACTGTTCCCTATTAGAAAGGTAAAGCTCTACTATCCTACCCTCTGCAATAATTCCTCACCCTTCCATTTCCCACTTCTTTGTTCTCACGGACTCTGTTCTTCCATTTCCTCGTGCCCTCCGGTCCCTTGACCTCTGCTTTCTCCCAGGCTCTCAGCTTCCTTTCCTATCTAGCTGACACCACTGTAAAACCTCACCCCACCAGCCCCTCGTTATTCCACCATACCTGCTCTACAAAAATCCCCGGTCCTGGATGAGTGCGAACATCTGGCTCTGTCCCAGACAGCGGTGTGGAGAAAATCTCACAAACGTGCCACTTCCCGTACGCGGTCTCCAACCTCAGCTGAGCCCTAAGCACCATACTGCTCTCTCCATGGTTAACCCCCGTCTACCAGAGCAGCTATCTTCACCCTGTCCCTGCCCTCGATCATATACACACACACTACCCCATCAGTCTCTTCACTAGTGGCAGATTAACTCCTTTGAAAAAATAAGTACCATTAGACATGAAGTCCCTCCACTTCCTGTCCCTCACTATAAACTTTTGTTAAGTTGCTCCTGCCCTGGCTATCCTCCCACACATCTTAGAAGAGGCCACATCATTCCTCTAAGACTAATACATTCACTTGTGCTCTGATCTCACCCTTTCCTGGCTTCTTCTGGACTCCCTAGATGAACTGCCACTTTCTGTTATCTTTAGTGCCTCCTTCACTGCTGGTTCCTCAGCTTGTAAACACCTGGCCATATTTAAAAACAATCTCCCTCGGTTAGGCACCACTCTCTAGTTACTGCACTCCTTCTATCATTTTATATAGTTTCTCCTCCAGAATGGTCTACGCTCTCTGGGTCTACTTCTTCACCTCCCATCTTTGACTTGATAATAACTTCATGGAAACTACCCCTCGTTGCTTCAGCAGGGACTTACTAATTGAAAACTCAGACCTTTATGTTCATATCCTACTTCATCTTCCCACAGCATGACAGTATTAATCAATTACTCTTTCTTGAAGATTTTGTTTCCCTTGATCCTTGGGTCACTACTGTCTCTGTGCATGCCTCCTACTCGTCTCTTCTCTGTTTTTGGCAGAGACAGTGTCTGTGTTCACCAAATGCCATTCCGTTTTCCTCTTCCCTACTTATATATTCGCAGCTTTCTTTGTAGCTAGGCTGCACCCGCTGACCGGTCTTCTGTCCAGTGGGACGTGGACAGAAGTGGTAGAAGCCATTTCCACCTGGCTCTAAAATACGCTATCTTCCAGATGACCTTGGGGTCTTGGAATTCTCATGGTGTCCAAGTTAAAGAGGGATACGGGCCAGGATGAAATTGGTTCTACTGGGCATTTCCGGAAAGGTGGGTCATCAATTCTAATGGTGACCTTGTTGTGGGGACTGCCCCATTAGACAGTCTGTTGTGAGGTGAGCAGTGTCAATGGAGGTGGGAAGGGGTGGCTTACTAGAAGCATGAGGAATCCCGTAGGTATCCCTCAAATCCTGCTGAGGTCCATAGGGGAGCGGTATGGGCCTCTCTCACTGACTGCTGGAGTGTGCGGAGGTGGGATGCCAGCTGCATAACACTCTGTCCAGGAGCACTGAGCTTTCTGCGGGTTTCCCTCAAGTCTTTGCAAAGGCTTTGGTATCAGAAGCTGGATGGGCCCATGAGTTATCACTTTTTCTTAATAAGTGGTTGGGTTCTCTGAGCCAACTGGGGACTCTGTAGAGTCAGAGGACACGAAGCAGGATGAAGGGAGAGACGGACATAAGGAGGAGAGGTGCACAGCCGGAGATGTCCTAGAGGTTCTGAGGTAAACAAGCCTTGTAGCAAACTGCTTGTTACTGCCAGCTGTTTGGATAGCAATTATATCACAGTCCCTTAGTCAAGTCATCATCCACTATTATCAGACCTTCTCTTCTCTCCTCAAGCCTCCATCATACTGTCCCCACTCCTGTATGAAGATCTTGCCCCTTACTTCACAGAGAGAACAGAAGCAAGCTGAGAAGTGCCTCATTTCCTGCCTCTATTACTGCAATTGCTTCCCTCAGGGCAGCCACACTTCTGTCCTCGACTCCCCTGCGTTCCCCGCAGCGGCCAGAGTGAGCTTTTAAGAATGTCAGTCAGATCACATTGCATGTCTGCCCAAAACTCACCAGTGACTTCCCACCTCACTCAGAGTAGGGTTCAAGTCCTTACCTTCCAGGCCATGTGAGCTGCCCCTGCACTGCCTCTCGGGTCTCCTCTCCTACAGTACTTCCCGCCCGCTGCACTTCATTCGGTCACGCTGGCCTTCTTGCTGTTCCTCACGTAGTGCCAAGCACACTCCTGCCTCAGAAATTTGTCACTTTTTTTGATCGTTCTGCTTGGGAACCATCTTTCCAAGATTCGTACGTGGCTTCCTCCCTCACTTCCATTAGGCCTGTCCTCAGATATTCCCTCATCATTAAGGCCTTTCTTGACCACCCTGTAAAAAATGGCAGCCCTCTTCTGCAGCTCCCC